>OZ025255.1:17123542-17724571 GCA_964019135.1 Arenicola marina
AAAAAACACAGCATGAAAAATCTACTCCATATATTTGCCGCGCTAGTTTAGTCCTGATTCATAAATCATTCCATTTGTGCACAGCAGACTTGTAGTTTTGAACATAAATTATAGGCCTAGTGCTATACCTCAGTCCAGTTTTTAAGAGTGTTGATACATTTCCAAATGTTGGAGTTGATATACACATTTTTGTGCGGTAACCACATTTTATATGTAAAGTGACAGATGATGGAGAACACAGAGTTGCCATTAATACCTTGTTCTCCACGTTGCACGTCCACCAGAGTATCTTGCAAGGTATTAGAAACCTTATCCCACTCAATGGGCTTCATCACAGAAACATTCGACACAATCGGTATTTCGCCATTTCTTTAAATTTTAACTACAGTGGAACCCCCCTTTAGGACCACCCCGATAATTATATGACCACCCCGCCATTAAGAACCCTTTTTGTACATGATAGCACCTTATACATAATTTGGCATGCGCGCGCATCCATACCCTGGACTGGACTGGAAATGCACCACCTGCTTGAAAATCATGGTCATAATATTCATATGAATAGGCATAGCCTAAGTTATATCTACAGCTATAACTACAGACATCACCTCTCACCTGCCAGACCACAGACAGCTTACCCATCGCGTCTCCGCCATTGTATGTCAGCTGTACCAGGAGCCACATGACCAGGAAGTACCGGATCCGGAGCCAAGTGACGGACATGACGTCACAGGGAATCACGCCAGGCCCAGTGACCGACATGACGTCACAGGGAATCACACCAGGCTCAGCCGCCGATCCGTCACCACAGTATGTGATGGGTTCTCTGTGACAAACTTGGGTGACCCAAGTTCTTATGGTTGGTTCAATCTGAAGACAGATCCCGTCTTATAGACAGGTGACCGTGTTAGACAGATGGCCGTCTTAGTCAGATAACCTGTTTCCGATAGGTACCCATCGTGTCGCTTTTTCTAAAATCTGTGTCGATGTCGCTTTGGCAGATACTGACGACAGTGCCAGAATTTGGGGTTCAATGTCGAATGTCGATTTTTAAAACATGCCTGTATCGCGTGTCGCCCTTTACCCCTTCCAGACCTCTTGCAATCCTGGGTGGCATCCACAAGTTAACATTTCGCACTTACCATGCATTTAAGTATCTTTAGATGTAGGTTGTGAGTATTTCAATGTGGAGTTTAACCGTCACTTCCTGGTTTTGAGAAGCGCTTTCAGCGACTGAAGTGGGTCCATAGCGAATCACGCCTGAGAGAACAGGGCGCTAGCCCACGAGATGTCACCACGAGGGTACGTAACATGGGAGTGTACTCCCAGCAGTTTACTGTAACTACCGTACCCCCCCCCCCACCCTTATATTAACCATGTATCAACAAATGGCCATAGTTCACCTCTTACCCTGGGGAAGACCCCTGAGGGGGGGGGGGGGGGGGGTAGCCATGTCGCGTGTCGATTTTAAGAGAAGGTCCATGTCGCGTGTCGATTTTAAGAAAAGTTCCATGTCGCCTGTCGCTGTCTTATGTCGCATGTCGATTCTAAGACAACCCCAATGTCGCGTTGTCGATTTTAAAAATCGCCGTGCTGCCGTGTCGAAAAGCCTCCTCTGGGGCCCTACCCCTGGAGGGCGGAGGGCGTCTCATTTTCATGGCTATTTGCCCAACCTTAGATCGATTAAAAGTTGAATGGATTACGAGGCTTTTATTACCGTATGTAGGCCTAGGCCCTAATTCATATCGTAAAAATGATCAAGGTAGAGAGGAACCATGGCTCCGGAAGTAACCCATACTCTTGACGAAGACGTGGGATCTGTATATTGCATGAACGTAAGAAGTGGGTCTCATACCAAGCAACTGCTTAATTAGCACCGCCCCCCACCCCCTTCCACTCCCCTCCACCCTAAATCATGGGTTGCTTCTTATGCTAGTGTAACATACCTCTTACAGCTGCTGAGAAGCAGCGGTGCCACTCGGGGGAGGGGTGGGTGGAGGCACTACCTATATAGTTCGGTACATATATATGTGCCGCCCAAATGTATGGGCCGCCGTTACCGCCAAAAATACAAACACCCAATCACTTTGTGGGAATTCAAATCAAATGGACAACCCTCACAAGGCCAAATATACTATTTCGGGATCAAGTATTGTACGAGGGCGAGAATGCGAGGACGCCATCGCGAGGGCGCCATCGCGTTCTCGCCCTCGCTTCCCGACGCTGGACTATGGCTTCGGGCTCCGGGCCCAACGGGCGTGAAGCTTATGCTCTGGGCCCCGGGCTGTGGCGCCGGGCTTTTTTTTGTATTTGTGGATTTTTCAATATGTGCTCATGGGCCCCGGGCCTGTATGTACTAGTTAAAGAACGAGCTGGAGTGCATTCGCCAAAATAAAGCACGAGACGCGATAGCGTCGAGTGGTTTATTTGGGGAATGCACGACAGCGAGTTCTTTTACGTACTTATAAAATTGTTATAACAAGGCATGACATGTGCTCACGTTTGGACACAGGAATTGACTATTGTGTCAATTGCACTGCCCGACGAATACATGAGGCACATTGTGGAAACAACGGTTCGTCATTGTGAAGCCCCAGGGGGGATGGTAGGGGTGGGAAGGCGTGGATGAAGTAGACACTTTGGAAGTCATTGCTTCTTAGTTTCGTGAAAACATCGCCCCCTGAAAAGTGATATGACGGATATAATGAGAAATGTATGCAATCGATAACTGTGGAATTTCCATATATTTTAAGATTTCTGATCTAACCCCCGCCCTTTTGGTGCTTAACATTGACTTATGCATTCCATTGTGTCTTGAAATTGGCAAGTTCTGTCAACACCAGCCAACTCGGCTTCGGTCAGCTCAGCTCGACTAATTATACCGTGACACTTGACGAGTCAATATTAACAACTGTTCTTTATCTAGATAATGCACAGTTTTTCCGTTCATTATTAAAATAAAGCACTGTTTTACGGTTCTTTATTTGAATAATGCACACTTACGTTAATACAACACGGCTAGGTCTGTTTTTTGATCCATTCTTCAAGATAATGAACACTTAAGACAAAGGCGTGACGTCACACAATTTTTTAAAGTGCGAATAAAGAACGCATTTCAATATTGCTCCGGTGACCGGAGCCATATCCCGGCGACCGAAGCTATTGCTCCGGTGACCGGAGCAATAGCTTCGGTCACCAGAGCAATAGTTTCGGTCACCGGAGCAATAGCTTCGGTCGTCTGGCTATGGCTACATATGGCTGTCGGTGCCGGGCTATTGCTCTGGGCTCCGGACTATTGCTCTGGGTGCCAGGCTCCAGGCTACGGCTCCTGGTGCCGAGCTATGGCTACGGGCGCCGGGCTCTTGACTATGGCTCTGGGCGCCAGGCTATGGCTCTCGGTGCCGAGTTATGGCTCTGGGCTCCAGACTATGATTTTTGGCGCCGGGCTCCGCACTATGGCTTCGGTCGCCGGGCTCCGGATTATGGCTTCGGTCGACGGGCTAGGACTATGGGTGCCGGGCACCGGACTACGATTCTGAGCGCCGGGATCCGGACTATGGCTCTGGACGTCGGGCTATGATTCTGGGCGCCGGCTTCCGGCTCTGGGCGCCGGGCTATGGCTCCGTGCGCTGGACTATGGTTCCGTGCGCTGCGCCAAGGGAGTCAGGATCCCCCTTGCCCTTCTAGAGTCTGGGTATCATTTCACCAAGAGTTGCGAGCTCGTAACCGTCTTTAACACGCTAATTTAATAATTGATCACAAATTTGCGAGCAACCGAAATCAGTGCCCCCCCCCTTCCCCGTATGCAGGGAGATAACCCCCCCCACCACCACCACCACCACCACCACCCACAACGTCAACAGTTTTTCGACTCGGTGACCCAGCCTCGTTTTCTGATGGCAACATCACTGATTATTCAGACCTAATTCCTGTGATCATACCGGTTCTATTCACATTTGTCTCCACACAGTTATAACAAGGCCAGCTATAACCCGTTATTCTCTTAATCGTTGGTAAACTTTCAGCGCAATCTTAATTTACACCAAATTCTTTGCAAAAAAATAAAATCTATGTTCCTCCGAACATTTTACGTGTAACATGGTTTAAATTCCATGTTCACTGGCCATACACACAGGATTATTACTTTATTTCATAGTTCATCGTAAGTTGATACATAACTTCAACATCCTGGAAACAATTCGCTTTATTATTGCCACATAAACGTAAGCTTCCTTGCATTAAATACCGAAATTTATAGTATACATAAGTATTTTTTGACGGTTGTCTATTAATTCCCGAATGTGGCATAAAATAGAAACTTGATGCTATATGAAAGGCTATATTTTTACCATTGTGTTATTCTAGTTATGCGAATGCTGCACAAAATTTAATTCATAATGCAATGAAACATAAACTTATTTTTTCCTATTATCATTGCAGTATGTTACACATAACTGTTTCATATTAAATAAAGCGTTACCAATAAACCTTAACCAGCATAGCACTAGCATGCGCACAGAGGTAACAACACCTCATTCCTCCCTACCCTGATATCATTTATAAAAATAGAGAAGGTAAGCATCTCCCTCCAATATCCCCCTCAATGCTCCATACACCCGCGTCATTTCTTAATATTTATGTCGTTTCTAAAAATAGTGCATACGCGCCCCAACCCCCTCCATCAACCACCCTCTCCTCATCGCCTCAACACTAAAAATAGAGCATGCGTGCATAACCACTCCACCCCAAGCGGCTGTGTCTCTCACCATCTGTACCCTGGGCCAATTACAACGGCGATATGGACAGACGGGCATGGACACTTAATTTTCTTTAGCCAACTCAATTTGATTTATCGACGGTGAAAACAAACCAGTGGTGGGGATCTGACTCATTTCAGCTGTCTTTGGTAGAAATGTTCCGTCGGCAAATGACTTCACACAGAACCCCCACTAGCTGTGTTGTGCAAAAGTGTCAGTCAACCCGTCGCTCGTACTATGGTAGTCTAAGAACGGCCCTCATGCTTCATAAATGAGGATCGCTTATAAACTAACGAGTACATAAATCTTCGACAAAACCACCAATGTAACCTGATTAAACACTCAACACTGTCGAAACGCCATTACATCGTAATCTTTAGACTAACTGTCTCCATATCTCATCCAACGTACCTGATAAAACGAGCCTATCACTTCCTATTAAAGACATACATTTAAAAATATCAATTACACAGAGAAGAACTTATAAACGCACGAACTCATGTTCTCATGAAAACTCATGAAAATAGGGAACTCAATTCAATATGGTCTCGAAATTATCGTCCGCGCACCCTCATCTCGAAATCCGATAAATAGCCGGCTGGGGTGAACTTTGCACACCCCCATCACATCCACTCCCACCCCTCACCTTCAAAAAGAGACAAGTCTGAACACGCTCACTGGTGACCAGTACTGGCTTTCCCTCGCGGCACGCTTCGGTGACTCCACTGGCCTGGGTAGCCTCTCAAATTAATGTATTGGTGTCCTTGTGTATGGGGTGCGGGCGTGGGGGAGGCGGGTAGACGGTTAGAGTACATTACTCACTCATAGGTAGTGGTAAGGAGCGGCGACATGCTAAATAGGGGTGGGACGCGGTGAACACGGTGAATGCGGAAGAGGTGTAGGAAAAACGGTCGGACTAGGAGGGAGGGGGAAAAAGGGGCTGAGGGAGGGCGACTAATTTTATAAGATAATTATAGAATTGCTGTCCTTGCAGTTATCAGGCGATGACACATGAATGACGTCACTCCGTGATGGTGAAATACTATTTACCGTCATGATTGGGTGGGGGTAGGAGGGGGGGGGCGGTAGTAATATCGGGGAGTTGGGGGGGGGGATAGATGAGGAGCGGAGGGTTGGGGGGGGGGGGGGGGCGTGAAAAAGGGGGGTCGGGATGGGGTGGGGATCTTACGGGTGGAGTGATGGGCATGGTGGGGGTGGGGGGGGGGTGGGGAGGGGGAGTTCAAACCTTCACGTGATGGGTGACCGGCGCGCATGTGCGCCCCCAAAAGCGTTACCCCCAAGAAGCGTTACCCCCAGCGATTTACGAATCAAATCGTGCCCCTTCCTACTACTTCTGTCTTTGCAAGTAGTAGGAGGTTACGCCCCGAACCATGGCTCCTGTCATACTCTACCCTTCCTATTGTTCCGAATGACAGGTTATCAAGCCAATCTGTTCAACTTTTCCAAAGTCTCCCGATGTATCGCAGCGCGAAGCAAAGGCCATGATACATCTAAAAAGTTTCGGTAACTTTGTGTCCGAAACTTGTTTCGGAAACTTGTGTCCCAAATTCAAACATGTTGAAACTTCGGAAACAATGTTTCGGTCACAAAGTTACCGAAACATTTCAGGATACACCAGTGAAAAGTTTCGGAAATAAAGTTTCGGTCACAAAGTTACCGAAACTTTGCCAGATGTATCATGGCCTTAAGTCTATCTATGGATAAATGAAGCATGTTTGTCTAGATATAACTCAAAATAATATTTGTTACCTAGAAAGAAGAAACATATGTCTTTGTACAAATTAGGGAACAATTCTGCATGTCACCTCCACATGTGCAGTTTACCTTAGACTGGTGAACTTACACTGGTCTACTGCCAGTCTACTGCAAGACCCAACATTTTATGTAGGGTCCAACCGAATTGGAAATATAGGTCAGAGCATGGCCTGACCTATTTAGGAAAACAACTGTTGTTTACGCTGTATTCTGCGTGGGTATGTTTGTTTATGCGTGCTTTACATACGGCATATATATCTAAGCTACGAATGCACCATACATATAGTTTTTAAGTTTTCTTATTACAACTATATTATTATTTCTTTTAAGTTTTCTTATTACAACGGGACATGTCAGCTGAGATATTTTTGGGAGCATATATTCTATTTGCTTCGACTTCATATAGCATGAGATATTTTACCCCGTTAACGAAATGATGTTCACATAAAAGAACCCGTAGTTGCTTACACAACAACAACCAGTGGCCACGAGAAAACAGTACTCACGATGTTATTGTTAATTAGCACCGCCCGCACTGCACGCACACACACACACACACACATACACACAAAACACTGGTAAATTAATGGAGCCGACATCATTCAAGTTGATACGCGTATTAATGCTGCTTGATGTTAGGAGTTATAATGCCAACGTTCCCCGTGACATTTATTTTGGTCGCAAGTGTGTCGTTGTTATCCACTGCTTGATATCTGTCAATGACCCAAAACATTCAACTTGAATTTTCTCTCCACAATAGTCAAAACTTGTGCGGACGAAACGTCATAAACGTGTGCACTTGTTGTTTACCGATCCCACCGACAGGGGGCGCCCTAGCCAAAAACTATATCTAACAACAGAAGCGTCTAGAGCGCCACTTCTCCTTGCCGGCGGCCGTTGACACAGCGTGTGGAATGTTTGAACATCTAAGTCGGCAGGTGGTCAAAAGCGGGGGGGGGGGGGGGGGGGGGGGTAAAATTAGGTCTAATTGGCCGTTTCTCCGAAGCTCTCGATCTTTGACACTTCGATTAACCTTTTACTTACTACCAGCACCCATTTAGACACTCGGATAGAAAACGTTTATTTTGGTGCACCCGTTGCAACGATGACTTCGGAGTGTAAGTGTAGCCGTGTACACTCTTCCGCAGACTGCCGCTGCGTGGCGCTGCCGCGGCTCCGCTCTATGAGGGGAGTTCGCCGAGCAGACTACCGTGTTCACTAGACTGTTGAACCTCAAGATCAAGATAACGACCTTGAAGTGGCAAACGGGACGATCTTCTATGCAGACACCTTGGCAAATGCGCCTTTTTGGAATGTCTATTACAACTCCTACTTTGAAATACGTTAACCCTGGATTTGAACCCATCTTCCTGGTATATATTGCCTCTACAGTCTGCACGTTTCGATGGACTGTTTCTCCTTCTGGCGGGGCGTGTTCTAATTAACTAAAACGTGTCTTTCTCCTCAACATTGAAATACGTTTTGAAGCTCATGGATTTTTGTAATATACGAAGTATTGGTTGAGTTTTGCCTTTCTGGCGTTGTTACTGCTTTCTTGTTGCTACACATGACTTCTGATTCCCACGTGTAGGTAAAATTCAAGAGCGGCTATGAACGTGATGAATCGATGGCGATGGCGATGGCAATATTAAGCTACGATACATGCATTCAACAGCGCTTGATGAGGAAGTAAGAAACACACTGTAAACTGTGTGTATTGTCACATGTTTTGGGTTTACTGACGCAACGAGGAGGGCTTGATAATAAAAGTGTAGATAAAAGTGATTGATGACTGCTCGACCATTGAAACATCGTACAGATCTCGTGGTGACATCTCGTGAGGACCGTGAACTGAGGCTAGCGCCTGTGTTCTCTCAGACGTGACTGGACATGGGGTCGCGATAGTCACTGCGCATGTGGGGCTTCTAACATTCAGGAAGTGAATCAAAACGTTGGCGGTTAAAGTCCACTTTACAATTGGTTGACTGCTGTGTTATGCAGGTTATGGGATAAGAGACGAGCAAGCAAGGGAGTTCGCAATACTCGCCCCAGAGCACAAAGTGTATGTGAGCCTGTTATTACAAAGATATGTGGATTAATATAACGTCACACGGTATTAACGACGAAAACACGGATTCGGTCAATATTATCAATCATAAAGGACTATGCTGAGCCTGCATCTATGCATATTTCAAGCCATAGAAATTGAGAAACGTATCGTTGTGGATGCCAACCAGGATTCAATTGGACCTCAGCGTCATCAACTAGTGTACCAGACAGAATTGCAACACGTTGTTCCTGTGGTATGATAGCACTGTCTACGACTGTCATCTGTTTCAAACTGCCCTCTCCCTAAGATTGTCTTGTCTAAGACTGTCTTCTAAGACTGTCTTCTGTCTAAGACTGTCTTCTGTCAAAGACTGCCATCTGTCGAACACTGCCCTCCGTCTAAGACTTCCTCTGTCTAAGACTGTCTTCTGTCTAAGACTGCCCTCTGTCGAACACTGCCCTCTGTCTAAGACTGCCTTCTGTCCAAGACTGCCCTCTCGGCCTAAAACTGCCCTCTGTCTAAGGCTGCCCTTTGTAAGAATGCCTTTTGTCTAAGGGTGCCCTTTGTCTAAAACTGCTCTCTAAGACTGCCCTATGTCTAAGACTGACCTCTGTTTATAACTGCCCTCTAAGACTGCCCTCTGTCTAAAACTGCCCTCTCTGCCTAAGACTGCTCTCTTTGTAAGACTGGCCTCTGCCCAAAACTGACCTCTCTGCCTAAGAGTGCCCTTTCTTTCTAAGACTACCCTCTCTGCCTAAGACTGCCCTCTATCGAAGACTGCCCTCTGTCTAAAACTGGCCTCTCTGATTAAGACGGTCATTCGTCTAAGACTGCGCTCAGTCTATGGCTGACTTCTGTCTAAGTCTGTCCGCTGTCTAAGATTGTCCTCTGTCTAAGATTGCCCTCTGTCTAAGACTGCCCTCTCTGTCTAAGACTGTCCTCAGCCTAAGACTGCCCTCAGTCTAAGACTGACCTTAGTCTAAGACTGCCTTCTGTCTAAGACTGCCCTCTCTGTCTAAGACTGCCCTCTGTCTGGGACTGCCCTCTATCATGATGACAACATATCGCAAACGGTCCATCTGACTAAGACTGCCATCTGCCAAACACGGTCACCTGTCAAAGGCGGGATCTTTCATTAGATTGAACCAGCCACAGGAGCTGGGGCCTTCCAGAGTCTGTCAAACAGAACTCAATACAGACTCTGGAGACAGATCAGCCGATGACCCTTAAGTGTGATTCTCTGTGACGTCATGTCGGTCCCTGTGTGCCGGATGCAGTACTTCCTGGTCACGTGGCTCTTCGTGCAGCTGACATACGATGGCGGAGAAGCGATAGGTAAGCAGTCTATCGTCTGGGAGGTTCGAGGTGAGGTCTGTGACAGAGGCACATGGCTAAGGACATATATTCTTATAACCTACATATAGCCTACGCCGAGGCGAAGCCCCATCTGCGTAACAGAAGAAAGATGCATCTTGTTCGATTTTTTCAACAATGTGAACTGGACTTGTGATCGTGATAGTGACCTGTATCTTTATTCGTCAGAACCGTTCCTAAATGCAGTATTTTATATGAACAAATAAACTCATTTAAGGCCGCCATATCACTTACTGTTGTAAACAAGACAATACAGAATGCGTGGTGTGTCCCTCAATTGTAATTATTTTGCTCAGCCCAAAAGACATAATTACTAATATCCAATAGAAAACTTATGTAATATGATATTTACTACTTAGTATAGTTTAGCACTGCCCCCCCCCTAGTTGTCTTGACTTCTGGTATGTCTAAAATTCAACATGTTAATACAATACATAATGGATTACCAACCGAACCTTGGACACGTACATATGTCAATGGAGCCCCACACTCCATCAAAAAAGATATTGCCCACCGGTGACAAGTTTACACCACTCCAGATGTCGCTTGGTCGACTATGTCTGTCTGTTAGCTAAAACTAGAACTCAGTACTGCCAACATTGTCGATAGTCTCTTACCTGATACCTTAGAGCTCTTACCTGCATGACCAGCCTTATGGCCAGATAAAGGTAAACAAGTTTCGGACACAAAGTAACCAAAACTTAGATGTATCATGGTTATAATGATGTGGACACTTTGCGTCCCAAATTCAAACATGTTGAAACTTCCGACACAAAGTTTCGGTCAGTTTCGGTCACAAAGTTTCCGAAACTTTGCTAGTTGCATAATACAAACTATGACACCCTTATTGATGCTATTCAGACGGCTCAATATAACTACACTAAACTAAATTAAGCTTGTTAAATTCCATAAAGATAAAAATAAGATAAGCAAGATAAATGGTTGACAAAAAGCGAATAAATCATCATTATTATTATGAATAATTTGTATTTGATTATGTTGCAAAGTTTTTCATGATCACCTGTTTGCATTATTTCCATGCAGCAGCCGTTTTTCCCCCCACTGTCTGTTGTTTTCATACCCGTCATAGCGGCCTTCCGGGTCTTAATGGGAGTCTCCCGACCAAGTTATCTCTTTACTTAAGTCATAAAATGTAAGAAAAGAAAGGGAAAGCAATTCGCAGCAGAAATTGTACCCCTCCTCTGTGCAGATGTCCATGTTACGTTTACGATATATTGAGGTCATATTATAAAGCACGTTACAATTAGCGCCCTTAATTTTGGGTTTGTTTTGGGGTGGGGTGAGAGGGGCCCGGGTGGGGGGAACCTACGGAATCACCCACGGGACGCCTCAACATAGGGATCACCTCTTCGCTATCCAGGAAATAACAGAGGGACCTAGACCCCAACTCCGTAAAACAGCTTTGATCCGCAGTTGTTACTCTAAATCGGGTGTGTAGTATTAAAGCCTCGCACACGTCAATGTCTTGCACCAATCATGATAGTGATTTCTGTTTCACAGGATACCAGCACTTGGGATGCTACCAACTCGCATCTGGACAGCCATCTACAAGCAACGCATGGAGAGCCGTGACCGTCCAGTGGTGTCTGGACTTCTGTGAGAGCCAATCTACGTCATATCCCTACATCGGACTCAGGGTCAGTCTATAATGTCAGTCCATTATCATTGTGGGCTTAGACTAAAACGAATCTCTACACTGGACTCAGGGTCCGTCTGCAAGGGGGTCTTTTATCCGTGTAGTCTAAACCGTATCCCACCACCGGACTCAGGGTTAGTCTCCAGTGTCAGTCCATCATCAGTTTAGTCTAAACCGTATCCCTACAGTGGACTCAGTAGTCTCCAGTGTCAGTCCATCATCAGTGCCAGCCCATTATCAGTGTCAGTCTCCTGTGTCAGTCCATCATCAGTGTCAGTCTCCCGTGTCAGTCCATTACCAGTTTCGGGCTCCAGTGTCAGTCCATCATCAGTGTCAATCCATCATCAGTGTCAGTCCATCATCAGTATCATTCTCCAGTGTCAGTCCATTATCAGTGTCAGTCCATCATCAGTGTCAGTCCATCATCAGTATCAATCTCCAGTGTCAGTCCATGCATCATCAGTGTCAGTGTGCAGTGTCAGTCCATCATCAGTGTCAGTCCATCATCAGTGTCAGTCCATCATCAGTGTCAGTCCATCATCAGTATCAATCTCCAGTGTCAGTCCTTCACCAGTGTCAGTCCATCACCAGTATCAGTCCAACATCAGTGTGTCTCCAGTGTCAGTCCATCATCAGTGTCTGTCTCAAATGTCAGTCCATCATCAGGGTCGTCTAAACCATATCCCTGCAGTGAACATACAAAACACACACACACACAGACACAGAGAAACAAAATCACACAAATACACACCCAGACACAAAGACACACACAGACACACGTGTATAAACGCATTCACATTCAAATTTACATTCATGTGGCGGATTAGGTATTTTGGCATCCAGTAACTTACCATCATCATTGAATATCTGAAAGGGGATGTCAGACTACACGGCTCATTGCGATGGACGGTTGACAATTAACGGGGCTGACATATTGCAACGAATGTGGCACCTCGCGCTTTGACTTTTTCTCTTTTATTTTAAAGACGAATACAGTCATGGCATTGACACATGCACTGCGATAAACATATTATAAAACGCTACATGATCACATGATACCTGATTTTAGTTCATTGCTCTGTCCAATACAGCTATTTAGCGGAGCGGACAACGCTCAAAAATATAAGTTCGTCAACCGAAGCTAAACGCAGTTTCACTAGTTGCTGCTTGTTGATAAAGTTGTTGCCTGTTTCACAGCGCAATGGAGGCAGTGCAGCGACGGCGACGTGTTACTGTGTGGCCTCGTTATCGTATAAGCCCCCGGCCAAAGAGTGTGGCTGGAAGTGTGGCGCTAACCTGCCGTGTGGGGGATCAAGGAATCGAAACAATTACACCAACCTCTATAGAGGTGAGTCCCGGTGTGAGTGATGTGGAGGTTGTGTGCTCCCTGAATGATGACCGGACGGAAGTTTACGAAAGTGTGGGCGTTTGTAACGCCAAACAGCGTCCGGTCCAAATGAGGAGATGCGGGTGGGGGAAGGGGACGGAGGGAATGCAAACAGTAGAATGTGACTGTGACCAGACGTGTAACTACTCTCCGGGCAGCTTTTCCTGCTCCTGTCGAGACGACTACCGCCAGACTGGAGCCAGCTGTATGGGTAGGTCATACCTTGTCACTGTGACGAGACTGTAACAACTCTCCGGGCAGCTTCTCCTGCTCCTGTCGAGACGGCTACCGCCAGCCTGGAGCCAGCTGTGTGGGTAGGTCATACCTTGTCACTGTGACTAGACTGTAGCAACTCTCCGGGCAGCTCTCCTGGTCCTGTCGAGACGGCTACCGCCAGACTGGAGCCAGCTGTGTGGGTAGGTCATACCTTGTCACTGTGGCTAGACTGTAACAACTCTCCGGGCAGCTTCTCTTGCTCCTGTCGAGACGGCTACAGCCAGACTGGAGCTAGCTGTATGGGTAGGTCATACCTTGTCACTGTGACCAGACGTGTAGCAACTCTCCGGGCAGCTTCTCCTGCTCCTGTCGAGACGGCTACAGCCAGACTGGAGCTAGCTGTATGGGTAGGTCATACCTTGTCACTGTGACCAGACGTGTAACAACTCTCCGGGCAGCTTCTCCTGCTCCTGTCGAGACGGCTACCGCCAGACTGGAGCTAGCTGTATGGGTAGGTCATACCTTGTCACTGTGACCAGACGTGTAACAACTCTCCCGGCACCTACTCCTGCTCCTGTCAAGACGGCTACCGCCAGACTGGCGCTAGCTGTATGGGTAGGTCATACCTTGTCACTGTGGCTAGACTGTAACAACTCTCCGGGCAGCTTCTCTTGCTCCTGTCGAGACGGCTACAGCCAGACTGGAGCTAGCTGTATGGGTAGGTCATACCTTGTCACTGTGACCAGACGTGTAGCAACTCTCTGGGCAGCTTCACCTGCTCCTGTCGAGACGGCTACCGCCAGACTGGAGCTAGCTGTATGGGTAGGTCATACCTTGTCACTGTAACCAGACGTGTAACAACTCCCCGGGCAGCTTCTCCTGTTCCTGTCGAGACGGCTACAGCCAGACTGGAGCTAGCTGTATGGGTAGGTCATACCTTGTCACTGTGACCAGACGTATTAACTCTCCGGGCAGCTTCTCTTGCTACTGTCGAGACGGCTACAGCCAGACAGGAGCCAGTTGTCCGGGTAGGTCATACCTTGTCAGTGTGACCAGACGTGTAACAACTCCATGGGCCGCTTCATATAGGCCAGCAACAGATAGATCAAACTGATAGGACCTTTCATTTAGTATGTATATGAGTAGACGTTTAGTGATACCTGACTCAGTGTTACTGGGGGACAGTAAGGGGGTCGCAGTAAACCCTTAGTGACAACTAACTAATTTTAGTGATCCGTAGTGTTCCCTAACAAGAACGTCTTATAGCGTTGCCCCGTGAATCGGTACCGATTAATTCATTATCCTCGTGAACCTATAATGAATTGCTTATCGTTTCGTAACTTGGGAACTCGACCCCCCCCCCCCCTCCTAATAATAGAATAAGGCAATATGTCATATATATCTATAAATATCTCGTGAGAGCGTGACGCGTGACTGTTAATGGCTGGGTTCCTGTCTCCATTGTAGATATCGACGAGTGCCTCACCGACAATGGCGGCTGTAACCAGACGTGTAACAACTCTCCGGGCAGCTTCTCCTGCTCCTGTCGAGACGGTTACAGCCAGACTGGAGCTAGCTGTATGGGTAGGTCATACCTTGTCACTGTGACCAGACGTGTAACAACTCTCCGGGCAGCTTCTCCTGCTCCTGTCGAGACGGCTACAGCCAGACTGGAGCTCACTGTCTAGGTAGGTCATACGATGTGACTCTGGCCAGACGTATAACTCCTCGGGCAGCTTCTCCTGCTCCTGTCGAGACGGTTACCGCCAAACTGGAGCTAGCTGTATGGATAGGTCATACGTTGTCACCGTGACCAGACTGTAACAACTCTCCGGGCAGCTTCTCCTGCTCCTGTCGAGACGGCTACCGCCAGACTGGAGCTAGCTGTGTGGGTAGGTCATACCTTGTCACTGTGACCAGACGTGTAACAACTCCCCGGGCAGCTTCTCCTGCTCCTGTCGAGACGGCTACCGCCAGACTGGGGCCAGCTGTATGGGTAGGTCATACCTTGTCACTGTGACCAGACGTGTAACAACACTCCGGCACCTTCTCCTGCTCCTGTCGAGACGGCTACAGCCAGACTGGAGCTAGCTGTATGGGTAAGTCATACCTTGTCACTGTGACCAGACGTGTAACAACACTCCGGCACCTTCTCCTGCTCCTGTCGAGACGGCTACCGCCAGACTGGAGCTAGCTGTATGGGTAGGTCATACCTTGTCACTGTGACCAGACTGTAACAACACTCCGGGCAGCTTCTCCTGCTCCTGTCTAGACGGCTACAGCCAGACTGGAGCTAGCTGTATGGGTAGGTCATACCTTGTCACTGTGACCAGACGTGTAACAACTCTCCGGGCAGCTTCTCCTGCTCCTGTCGAGACGGCTACCGCCTGACTGGAGCTAGCTGTATGGGTAGGTTATACCTTGTCACTGTAACCAGACGTGTAACAACTCCCCGGGCAGCTTCTCCTGTTCCTGTCGAGACGGCTACCAGCAGACTGGCGCTAGCTGTATGGGTAGGTTATACCTTGTCACTGTAACCAGACGTGTAACAACTCCCCGGGCAGCTTCTCCTGTTCCTGTCGAGACGGCTACCGCCTGACTGGAGCTAGCTGTATGGGTAGGTCATACCTTGTCACTGTGACCAGACGTGTAACAACTCTCCGGGCAGCTTCTCCTGCTCCTGTCGAGACGGCTACCGCCTGACTGGAGCTAGCTGTATGGGTAGGTTATACCTTGTCACTGTAACCAGACGTGTAACAACTCTCTAGGCAGCTTCTCCTGCTCCTGTCGAGACGACTACCGCCAGACTGGGGCCAGCTGTGTGGGTAGGTCATACCTTGTCACTGTGACCAGACGTGTAACAACTCTCCGGGCAGCTTCTCCTGCTCCTGTCGAGACGGCTACCGCCAGACTGGAGCTAGCTGTATGGGTAGGTTATACCTTGTCACTGTGACCAGACGTGTAACAACTCTCCGGACAGCTTCTCCTGCTCCTGTCGAGACGGCTACCGCCAGACTGGAGCTAGCTGTATGAGTAGGTCATACCTTGTCACTGTGACGAGACTGTAACAACTCCCCGGGCAGCTTCTCCTGCTCCTGTCGAGACGGCTACAGCCAGACTGGAGCTAGCTGTATGGGTAGGTCATACCTTGTCACTGTGACCAGACGTGTAACAACTCTCCGGGCAGCTTCTCCTGCTCCTGTCGAGACGGCTACAGCCAGACTGGAGCTAGCTGTATGGGTAGGTCATACCTTGTCACTGTGACCAGACGTGTAACATACTGTTACCTCCCATCTTTACAAGCGCCAACATCTGTCTAGCAAACGTTATTTATTTCATGAAATATGATAGAATTATTATTTTGTTTACCCCAGTTATCGATGAGTGTGACACTAACAATGGTGGATGCGCCCAGCACTGTACCAACACCCCAGGCAGTTACATTTGTAGTTGTGACGATGGATATCTGGCTAACGGCACGGAATGCAGCGGTGAGTGGTGTACTAGCTGCTGAAGCAGCCGTGTACTAAGGTGCAGGTGCCTATATATTCAACAGAATACAGACATGTTCATCCGATATGTGCAAATTACAATCTGTTATAGAGCGATGATACGGGCCGGTATACACTGTCTGTTGAATGCGAATCTCAGCGCACTAGTGTGTCCACCTGTGACCGGCCTGCAGTGACTTTTCTAAGTATTGTGATATATAAGTTGTGATTCCATCGTACTTAAATGAAACTTGATGCCGATATTTGTGTTTGTTCTGTGAATATTTGTGACGTCGCCAAGGTCATCTAGAATGGTCTGTTCCGCAGCTCCCCCTCACTGCTCACCCTTTCCTTAGCGTGGCAATCGCTTGGCTTGTGACGAGCTCCAGCCTGACGGCAATCCCCTGAACCCCCCCTCCCCCTTCCTCCACTGCCCAAGCGTCACGCTGGAAATCTTGAGGGCCAGATTTCGCCCGTTGTGCGGACGTGCGAGAGGTCGTCTCACAAAGAGGCCTTGACATATCTGGACATAAGTTCCTCAAATGGATATCTATGATGGTGGATTTTCGTTTACGGTGTTACTATTGTCAGAAAGGCATTTATCTATTTAGCCCTATCGCGTAATTCCGCGTTTTATCGAGACCCACTCGTAACTCAAATGTAGTGTAGCGCCACCTGTCGAAGAAAATGCATCTTTAATTAGAATAAAACGGACCGGTGCGCCACAGTTGCTCGTCGGGATTTTCGGCTTCTATGTCAATTATGGATAGCACAGCAGCTGTTGCATAGCATTTCCTGAAATAATGCCTACATTTATGAAATCAGCCAAGACAATAGTATTAGAATATAGTTGTCGATGTAGAAGGGAGAATAAAAGTGTTGGAATACATGAATGCCATGCACATTATTGCAAACTACACGATTGAAATGTACATGAATAAAAAGCACATGAATGAAATGTTGAATATGGCATAATGAATTGCAGCCCCGATTACCCGCCATAGATTTTAACCTACGTATCTTCTTTTTATCACTCTAAGTACCTAAGATAAGAGCGATAAAAAGAAGTTTTTGACATGTGTCTCTGTAATTAACAGGCGTATCGACAACTTTCAGATATAGACGACTGTTCCAGCTACAATGGTGGATGTGAGCACCACTGTATCAACACCATGGGTGGTTATCACTGCACGTGTAGCCAGGGATACGAGGCGAATGGTGCTCAGTGCACAGGTACTGAACCACTGGAGTCATTCATTATGTTGTACAGCACGAGCAACTAACGAGGAAACATTCCCATTTCACTCATTCGAGAATGGATGGTGCAAGGTATCAAAAATGCCAATAGTACATATTTCAACATTACGATGGTATCCCCTGTAGAATGGCGTCAATGTGGCTTAGCAGAAACCAAATTCTGTCAATGTGGCTGAGCAAAAAACAAATTCTGTCAACTTCAGACATAGACGAGTGCGCCACGGACAACGGAGGTTGTGACCAGGAGTGTCACAACACAGCCGGGAGCCACCTCTGCCGCTGTCGGGACGGGTATCTGCATGAGGCTGGCGTCTGCACAGGTAATTAGCTCTCGATGAAAGATAACGTCTACATTTACTATTTTGTTGAAGATACTGGACAGATAATTAGTCCAATGTAGGTGGTAAGATGACAAAAATATATTTCTGCTGCAGATATTGACGAGTGCCGCGATTCACCTTGCGAACAAAACTGCCACAATGTCGATGGAGGCTTTCAGTGTTTTTGTGAACCAGGCTGGGCGATAATGGAGGACAATGTGACATGTGCAGGTTAGGCGCTTTATACATTTATCAATAATATACCTTCGCGAGTTGTTCGTAATCTATAATCATTATTCTATATGTACCATCCATCCATCAATCGATTTATCCATCCATGTATCGTGTGGTTTACAAAGCCATCACTCACCGTTTCAGAAGCCCTGAGCAGTCGTTCCAATACATATACTACACCCATCTGGGTGTTCATTGTCATCGGGCTCCTTGTGGCTGTTGTCATAGCAATGGCCATTGTCTTCATTCTGTGGCGCCGCCATGCGGGCAGGAATACCACCAACAGCGCATCAAATCCCTCCGATCCACTGGATCTTCATCCGGGTTCTGAGAGAGTCGTCCCTACCAGTCCGGCTGCCGTCTCCCGGCAAGAGAGACCCACAGACCCGGAAGAATCTGCCGCACCGGCCGACTCACAGTACGAACAGATCAAGATCTACACCAACTCGGAGGCGGCGCAAGGAGTGTATGAAAAGGTGGCATGAAAACTCCCCAAACAGGCAACGTTTATAATATTTTGATAATGTAAGGAGTTGTTGCCACGTTAAAACGTTGTATTTATGCGGCCAGGGTTAGTCGATAATCGGTTTTCTTTCTACGATCGAACTACATGTATATGTCTCGCGGTTTTAGCCATACATTGTATATCTACCACTGCTGACTAGTTCTCACCTTTTCCGGTCAGAGTCAGGACAATGTGGACGTTTTTATTTATCTGTTTCATTTCACTCCGTGATAATCCGTGTTTTTCTTTTCCCTTCTCGCCGTCCATATAATGGCCATTTCATATTCACTATTTGTTTACGGAATCTGCTTTTTGATGTGTATATCGTTGGTTGCCTTTAGGCTTTCCACAAGGCTGGCTGTGTGTGGCCTATTTGAACCCCACATTTGATGGGGTCAATTTACTTTTTGCCGCCAATAAACATTCTATTGGCCTTTCCTACCATACATGCTCGTAATTTTTTCCGTTTTATCAAACTAGCTTCGGTCCCACGGTATGCCAACACACGACACGCCCACATAATTTTGTTGTGTATTTTTTATGGACTTGAATTTGTGTCATTTATTTGCGATTTTGTCTCACATTTGTAATGAGGTGTTGGGTCTAACCGGTTTAATAGTTATCAACCTTTGTTTTCCTATATAGTATTTTTTTTATAATTTTTTACAAGTAAAATGCTTTATTGAAGAAAGCAGGCAAAAACTAATAACTAGTTTTTGCCAAGCCAAGTATGCTAATTAGTGAGCTATGAGTTGTGCATCAGCGTGTGTTTGATCGTTGCTATGGCTACAGACTCTTGTAAGAGTGTAACAATGTCGGACTGTACATACCATTCTATCTTGATCAATGAAATAATTCTTGCGATTAAAACTGAACTATAATCAAGTATTTTGTAACGGAGGCGGTCGAGAGGGGGAGAAGTCTGCTGCCTGAATGACTGACTTGGCAGCGCATCTGGTTGCCAGCCAATGGCGGGCCTCTGATTGGCTAGCGTCAGTAAACAACCGGTTGCTAAGGGCGTCAGCGTGTTCGAGTCCATTCTTATTTCTGCTGTACAGGAAGAGTGTACCCTTACATGGTAAACAATAGTTTACGGAGTTTATGACTTCATGATTATTTTATTTGCATAACTACAAACACCCAATACACGTTAATATGCCTTGATTATTATTACGCCATACTAAATATCACTGCTGTCCGAAGGAGCTTCCTTGTTGATCTGGTGAATAAATGTCTGAACAAAAGTAATGACTCTTTTCTTTTCTTCCTTCAATTAATTCAATCAATTAATTGAGACGTGGATTTTGATAGTATTTAAGTGATTGTTTTTAGTCTTAAATATTGCATCTTGACATGCTCGTGCACTACAATTAATCCGGATGATGGCTTCAATCTGCACAATAGTGGGGGAGGGGGGTTATTATAGATTTTTTAGCTTTCATGTAGGTCGGGTCGGCCGCAGTTGGCTATGAGTTCGGGGGTTATGTACACAGATTTGGAATGAAAGAGATGAAAAACGATATATTGAAACATTTAACCACAATCCATAGGATATAGTCATTCTAGGTGATTTTAATGCACCAGTGGAATTCGAATCACACAGCGACTTACATAAGAAACTTATTTATGCGCTTAATTTAATGTAAACTGTAAATGGTTTTTGTGCACTGCTTCTTGCTGGCTGCGTGCGGTAGTCCTGTAGTCCATGTGGCAGCGGCTTGTGGTAGTCCTGTAGTTCATGTGGGGGCGGCGTGTGGTAGTCCTGTAGTCCATGTGGCCGCGGCGTGTGGTAGTCCTGTAGTCCATGTGGCCGCGGCGTGTGGTAGTCCTGTAGTCTATGTGGCCGCGGCGTGTGGTAGTCCTGTAGTCCATGTGGCCGCGGCGTGTGGTAGTCCTGTAGTCCATGTGGCCGTGGCGTGTGGTAGTCCTGTAGTCCATGTGGCCGCGGCGTGTGGTAGTCCTGTAGTCCATGTGGCCGCGGCGTGTGGTAGTCCTGTAGTCTATGTGGCCGCGGCGTGTGGTAGTCCTGTAGTCCATGTGGCCGCGGCGTGTGGTAGTCCTGTAGTCCATGTGGCCGCGGCGTGTGGTAGTCCTGTAGTCCATGTGGCCGCGGCGTGTGGTAGTCCTGTAGTCCATGTGGCCGCGGCGTGTGGTAGTCCTGTAGTCCATGTGGCCGCGGCGTGTGGTAGTCCTGTAGTCCATGTGGCCCCGGTGTGTGGTAGTCCTGTAGTCCATGTGGCCGCGGTGTGTGGTAGTCCTGTAGTCCATGTGGGGGCTGCGTGTGGTAGTCCTGTAGTCCATGTGGCCGCGGCGTGTGGTAGTCCTGTAGTCCATGTGGCCGCGGCGTGTGGTAGTCCTGTAGTCCATGTGGCCGCGGCGTGTGGTAGTCCTGTAGTCCATGTAGCCGCGGCGTGTGGTAGTCCTGTAGTCCATGTGGCCGCGGCGTGTGGTAGTCCTGTAGTCCATGTGGCCGCGGCGTGTGGTAGTCCTGTAGTCCATGTGGCCGCGGCGTGTGGGAGTCCTGTAGTCCATGTGGCCGCGGCGTGTGGTAGTCCTGTAGTCCATGTGGCCGCGGCGTGTGGTAGTCCTGTAGTCCATGTGGCCGCGGCGTGTGGTAGTCCTGTAGTCCATGTGGCCGCGGCGTGTGGTAGTCCTGTAGTCCATGTGGCCGCGGCGTGTGGTAGTCCTGTAGTCCATGTGGCCGCGGCGTGTGGTAGTCCTGTAGTCCATGTGGCCGCGGCGTGTGGTAGTCCTGTAGTCCATGTGGCCGCGGCGTGTGGTAGTCCTGTAGTCCATGTGGCCGCGGCGTGTAGTAGTCCTGTAGTCCGTGTGGCCGCGGCGTGTGGTAGTCCTGTAGTCCATGTGGCCGCGGCGTGTGGTAGTCCTGTAGTCCATGTGGCCCCGGCGTGTGGTAGTCCTGTAGTCCATGTGGCCCCGGCGTGTGGTAGTCCTGTAGTCCATGTGGCCGCGGCGTGTGGTAGACCTGTAGTCCATGTGGCCGCGGCGTGTGGTAGACCTGTAGTCCATGTGGCCGCGGCGTGTGGTAGTCCTGTAGTCCATGTGGCCGCGGCGTGTGGTAGTCCTGTAGTCCACGTGGCCGCGGCGTGTGGTAGTCCTGTAGTCCATGTGGGGGCGGCGTGTGGTAGTCCTGTAGTCCATGTGGCCGCGGCGTGTGGTAGTCCTGTAGTCCAAGTGGCCGCGGCGTGTGGTAGTCTTGTAGTCCAAGTGGCCGCGGCCTGTGGTAGTCCTGTAGTCCATGTGGCCGCGGCGTGTGGTAGTCCTGTAGTCCATGTGGCCGCGGCGTGTGGTAGTCCTGTAGTCCATGTGGCCGCGGCGTGTGGTAGTCCTGTAGTCCATGTGGCCGCGGCGTGTGGTAGTCCTGTAGTCCATGTGGCCGCGGCGTGTGGTAGTCCTGTAGACCATGTGGCCGCGGCGTGTGGTAGTCCTGTAGACCATGTGGCCGCGGCGTGTGGTAGTCCTGTAGTCCATGTGGCCGCGGCGTGTGGTAGTCCTGTAGTCCATGTGGCCGCGGCGTGTGGTAGTCCTGTAGTCCATGTGGCCGCGGCGTGTGGTAGTCCTGTAGTCCATGTGGGGGCGGCGTGTGGTAGTCCTGTAGTCCATGTGGCCGCGGCGTGTGGTAGTCCTGTAGTCCATGTGGCCGCGGCGTGTGGTAGCCCTGTAGTCTCTTTTGGCCGCGGCGTGTAGTAGTCCTGTAGTCCATGTGGCCGCGGCGTGTTGTAGTCCTGTAGTCCATGTGGCCGCGGCGTGTGGTAGCCCTGTAGTCTCTTTTGGCCGCGGCGTGTGGTAGTCCTGTAGTCCATGTGGCCGCGGCGTGTTGTAGTCCTGTAGTCCATGTGGCCGCGGCGTGTGGTAGTCCTGTAGTCCAAGTGGCCGCGGCCTGTGGTAGTCCTGTAGTCCATGTGGCCGCGGCGTGTGGTAGTCCTGTAGTCTATGTGGCCGCGGCGTGTGGTAGTCCTGTAGTCCATGTGGCCGCGGCCTGTGGTAGTCCTGTAGTCCATGTGGCCGCGGCGTGTGGTAGTCCTGTAGTCCATGTGGCCGCGGCGTGTGGTAGTCCTGTAGTCCATGTGGCCGCGGCGTGTGGTAGTCCTGTAGTCCATGTGGCCGCGGCGTGTGGTAGTCCTGTAGTCCATGTGGGGGCGGCGTGTGGTAGTCCTGTAGTCCATGTGGCCGCGGCGTGTGGTAGTCCTGTAGTCCATGTGGCCGCGGCGTGTGGTAGCCCTGTAGTCTCTTTTGGCCGCGGCGTGTGGTAGTCCTGTAGTCCATGTGGCCGCGGCCTGTGGTAGTCCTGTAGTCCATGTGGCCGCGGCGTGTGGTAGTCCTGTAGTCCATGTGGCCGCGGCGTCTGGTAGTCCTGTAGTCCATGTGGCCGCGGCGTGTGGTAGTCCTGTAGTCCATGTGGCCGCGGCGTGTGGTAGTCCTGTAGTCCATGTGGCCGCGGCGTGTGGTAGTCCTGTAGTCCATGTGGCCGCGGCGTGTGGTAGTCCTGTAGTCCATGTGGCCGCGGCCTGTGGTAGTCCTGTAGTCCATGTGGCCGCGGCGTGTGGTAGTCCTGTAGTCCATGTGGCCGCGGCGTGTGGTAGTCCTGTAGTCCATGTGGCCGCGGCGTGTGGTAGTCCTGTAGACCATGTGGCCGCGGCGTGTGGTAGTCCTATAGTCCATGTGGCCGCGGCGTGTGGTAGTTCTGTAGTCCATGTGGCCGCGGCGTGTGGTAGTCCTGTAGTCCATGTGGCCGCGGCCTGTGGTAGTCCTGTAGTCCAAGTGGCCGCGGCCTGTGGTAGTCCTGTAGTCCATGTGGCCGCGGCGTGTGGTAGTCCTGTAGTCCATGTGGCCGCGGCGTGTGGTAGTCCTGTAGTCCATGTGGCCGCGGCGTGTGGTAGTCCTGTAGTCCATGTGGCCGCGGCCTGTGGTAGTCCTGTAGACCATGTGGCCGCGGCCTGTGGTAGTCCTGTAGTCCATGTGGCCGCGGCGTGTGGTAGTCCTGTAGTCCATGTGGCCGCGGCGTGTGGTAGTCCTGTAGTCCATGTGGCCGCGGCGTGTTGTAGTCCTGTAGTCCATGTGGCCGCGGCCTGTGGTAGTCCTGTAGACCATGTGGCCGCGGCCTGTGGTAGTCCTGTAGTCCATGTGGCCGCGGCGTGTGGTAGTCCTGTAGTCCATGTGGCCGCGGCGTGTGGTAGTCCTGTAGTCCATGTGGCCGCGGCCTGTGGTAGTCCTGTAGTCCATGTGGCCGCGGCGTGTGGTAGTCCTGTAGTCCATGTGGCCGCGGCGTGTGGTAGTCCTGTAGTCCATGTGGCCGCGGCGTGTTGTAGTCCTGTAGTCCAAGTGGCCGCGGCCTGTGGTAGTCCTATAGTCCATGTGGCCGCGGCGTGTGGTAGTCCTGTAGTCCATGTGGCCGCGGCGTGTGGTAGTCCTGCAGTCCATGTGGCCGCGGCCTGTGGTAGTCCTGTAGTCCATGTGGCCGCGGCGTGTGGTAGTCCTGTAGTCCATGTGGCCCCGGCGTGTGGTAGTCCTGTAGTCCATGTGGCCGCGGCGTGTGGTAGTCCTGTAGTCCATGTGGCCGCGGCGTGTGGTAGTCCTGTAGTCCATGTGGCCGCGGCGTGTGGTAGTCCTGTAGTCCATGTGGCCGCGGCGTGTGGTAGTCCTGTAGTCCATGTGGCCGCGGCGTGTGGTAGTCCTGTAGTCCATTGGCCGCGGCGGGTGCATGACTCATGTGATGGCTACGCACAATACCTGTAGTAGGTTTGCATACTGAAAGACTACACCCCATTCAAATGAAGAATAAAACATCGAGCCTTAAAATAACGGAGCCTTGGGTGTTTATTATACTAGCATATTCAATGTAACATTTGGAAAAAAGTTATCACTGAAAGATCGGTTCATCTGAATCCTTATGTTATTAGGCATAGCCTGGGTCCCTGGAAAAGCTAAATTTGTAGAAATGCGAGGTGCATTTGTCCTATTCATTTTCGCAGGGCCACCCTGGCAGGCGAGTGTACGCTTGCATTGGGGAAGTAGCCGACAACCGTGTAGTTAGTCAATGAAGCTGACGCAGTGAAAGCAAGCTGGCGAAGGAGGGGATCGTAATAAAATATTTGCCATGCTATCGTGTCGCGGTATACCCAGATAGCCGGGATTCTTGTCGAGGATAAAGGTATATATACAGAGATAAAGGTTTTTATCGTTGATAATATGCGTCACATGACCTAGTCATTCTAGGTCATTTCAATGGCGATGTTATCAGTGGAATTTAAATCACAGAGCGACTTGTGAAACTTATATTTAGGACCCTACAAAGCCTGCAAGCTCGTTAGATCTGGTAATAACGGAATTTGGTTTCCTCCTTAAAGCAATATACTTACATGCGCCATCTAAATTTTTTACATTTTTGAATCAAGACTACAAGTATCTGAAAATTATGATGCATATATATTTTGTATCTCTGAGAATCTGTAAAACAACAATTTTAACATAAAACTGCGCGGTTTAATTTTATCGCGCGCGGACGTGATAGCGAGCCGCGGTCGAAATCACACAGAATACCATAACAGCGAACAGGCGCTCAGGGATATAAAGCAGGCCACCAACTTCTGCTCCGGTGACCAAATTGCTTCTCTCCGGATAGCCCACAGGCTTTCAGGATTTAAATTCAAGGCAGAATATACCTATTTGACATGGGGAAGAGGTTGGTAAGACAAAAAATTACGGAATATATTGCTTTAAGATGTCTACAGATGGGTGTTGCCTAGCCCTGGTACATGCCTCTCTTACCACGCCCGTAAACGGAGCTAGGGTGAGAGCCATGCCGCTGACACGACCGAAAACAAGAAATCGGCAGAAATCGCGGACCGGTGGCTCAAGTTGAAGTTCATAACAGAATAAATATACAGTGCCTACCCGACAATGTGCGCCACGACGTTCCTAAAGCTTTTTGGACTTTCGTCGCACTTTCATTTCTTTGCTTGGTAATGTATTTTCTTGTAATCCAGACAATTTATTTCACCTCTCGCTTCGTTTTGAATGCTCCGCCGCTCGCCGGAATTAAACAAACGCCGCCTGGCAGCGAGTGCTCACGCTAAGATTACCGTTTTTCCTACACCTCTTCCGCATTCACCGTGTTCACCGCGTCCCACCCCTATTTAGCATGTCGCCGCTCCTTACCACTACCTATGAGTGAGGGATGTACTCTAGCCGCCTACCCGCCTCCCCCACCCCCGCACCCCATACACAAGGACACCAATACATTAATTTGAGAGGCTACCCAGGCCAGTGGAGTCACCGAAGCGTGCCGCGAGGGAAAGTCAGTACTAGTCACCAGTGAGCGTGTTCAGACTTGTCTCTCTTTGGGTGGGGGCTTGAAGGTGAGGGGTGGGAGTGGATGTGATGGGGGTGTGCGAAGTTCACCCCAGCTGGCTATTTATCGGATTTCGAGATGAGGGTGCGCGGACGATAATGTCGAGACCATATTGAATTGAGTTCCCTGTTTTCATGAGTTTTCATGAGAACATGAGTTCGTGCGTTTATAAGTTCTTCTCTGTGTAGTTGATATTTTTAAATGTATGTCTTTAATAGGAAGTGATAGGCTCGTTTTACTTATAACTAATAGTTTTGTCGGGCGTCAGGTACGTTGGATGAGGTATGGAGACAGCTAGTCTAAAGATTACGATGTAATGGCGTTTTGACAGTGTTGAGTGTTTAATCAGGTTACATTGGTTGTTTTGTCGAAGATTTATGTACTCGCTGGTTTATACGCGATCCTCATTTATGAAGCATGAGGGCCGTTCTTAGACTACCATAGTACGAGCGACGGGTTGACTGACACTTTTGCACAACACAGCTAGTGGGGGTTCTGTGTGAAGTCATTTGCCGACGGAACATTTCTACCAAAGACAGCTGAAATGAATCAGATCCCCACCACTGGTTTGTTTACACCGTCGATAAATCAAATTGAGTTGGCTAGAGAAAATTAAGTGTCCATGCCCCTCTGTCCATATCGCCGTTGTAATTGGCCCAGGGAACAGATGGTGAGAGACACAGCCGCTTGGGGTGGAGTGGTTATGCACGCATGCTCTATCTTTAGTGTTGAGGCGATGAGGAGAGGGTGGTTGATGGAGGGGGTTGGGGCGCGTATGCACTATTTTTAGAAACGACATAAATATTAAAAAATGACGCGGGTGTGTGGAGCATTGAGGGGGATATTGGAGGGAGATGCTTACCTTCTCTATTTTTATAAATGATATCATGGTAGGGAGGAATGAGGTGTTGTTACCTCTGTGCGCATGCTAGTGCTATGCTGGTTAAGGTTTATTGGTAACGCTCTATTTAATATGAAACAGTTATGTGTAACATACTGTAATGATAATAGGAAAAAATAAGTTTATGTTTCATTGCATTATGAATTAAATTTTGTGCAGCATTCGCATAACTAGAATAACACAATGGTAAAAATATAGCATTATTATATAAGTTTGTGTATTAGATGCGTCACAGGCAATCAAGTTTGTGTTCTATGTTCCATTCGGGGCAATACTTAGACAATAGTGAAACGACTATGAAAGTATTATGTAAGTTTTATGTTTCAAATGGCATAAAGTATAAGTTATGTGCAACATGTATGTAGCTCATTAGAAAATTATGAAACATATAGGTAACATTTTGCATGTTTAGCATCTCATATAGCATCAAGTTTCTATTTTATACCACATTCGGGAATTAATAGACAACCGTCAAAAAATACTTATGTATACTATAAATTTCGGTATTTAATTCAAGGAAGCTTACGTTTATGTGACAATAATAAAGCGAATTGTTTCCAGGATGTTGAAGTTATGTATCAACTTCCGATAAACTATGAAATAAAGTAATAATCCTTTGTGTATTGCCAGTGAAGATCGAATTTAAACCATGTTACACGTAAAATGTTCGGAGGAACATAGATTTTTTTTTTGCATAGAATTTGGTGTAAATTAAGATTGAGCTGAAAGTTTACCAACGATTAAGAGTATAACGGGTTATAGCTGGCCTTGTTATAACTGTGTGGAGACAAATGTGAAAAGAAACGGTATGATCACAGGAATTAGGTCTGAATAATCAGTGATGTTGCCATCAGAGGATGCAGGTGACATACATGCGTTTTCTATTTTTGGACAATACCTTATGTTGAGAGGTGAGGAGTAGAGAGTTGGGCGGTTAGAGAATAGGTACTATGATAGAGAGAATAGGGGCGTGTGTGCACTATTTCGATTAACACAATGTCAATGTTAGGATATGAGGCGTGTGGGTGAGGGGATTCACCTTTCGGAGTGGAGATGCTTGCATGCTATATTTTTATAAATGATATCAAGTTAGGAAGGAATGAGGTGTTGCTACCTATATGCGTGGTACTGCTATGGTTGAAGATGTTAAGATATACTTATAACGTTTTATTTCATTTGAAAGATTTATGTGTAATATACGGCAATGATTTTAGGAATAAATAAGTTTATGTTTCATTGAATTATGAATTAAATGTTATACAGCATTCGCATAAGTAGGATCAGACAATGGTAAAAATATGTAATTATTAAATGAGTTTGTGTATTAGATGATTCATATGCAATCAAGTTTATGTTTTATGTACCAGTTAGGTCAATACTTAGACAATTGTGTAACAAATATGTAAGTATTCTGTAACTTTTATGTTTCATATGTCATAAAGTCTAAGTTATGTGCAACATTTATGTAGCTCATTAGACAATTATGAAACAGAGGTAGCATTCTACGTTTTGCCTTTAATATATCATCAAGCTTATATTTTATGACACATTCGGGTACTCAATAGACAACCGTGAAAAAATACATATGTATACTATAAATTTAAGGAAGCTCAGGTTTATGTAGTAATAATAATGGAAAATGTTTCCATGATATTGAAGTTGTGTATCATCCAACGGTGATATTGAAGTTGTGTATTATCCAACTATGAAATAAAGTAATAATTGTGTATGCATTGTAGTAAACATTAAATTTAAACCATGTTACACTAAAATGTTTGGTGGAACATGGACATTTTGCAAGTGATGTAAATTTGGATTGCGCAGCAGTTTGCCAACGAACAAGACAATAACAGGCTATAGGTGTCACTGTTATAATCTGGGATGAGACAAATATGGAAAACGGTATGATCAGTGTAGTTAGGTTTGAATGATGAGTGAAGTTATTTATCACAATACAGTGAACAATAAACAAAAGTAATGACTTTTGTGTATAGCCGTTGTACCGGCAGAGTCTCTAGCAGTAATTTAATGTATAATGCTTTAAAGATCAAATGAGAAATACTTAGGCAATAACATATGATTACCAAATCGAATACGAAAGTATTTTGCAAGTTATTTTTCAAGTAATTTAATGTGTAATGCTTTAAAGATCAAATGAGAAATACTTAGGCAATAACATATAATTACCAAATCGAATACGAAAGTATTTTGTAAGTTATTTTTCATGTCATCAAGTAAAAGTTATGTGTTGCATACGTGCAGCTCATTTGACAATTATGAAACCTATGAATAGCATCCTACATGTTTTATCTTTTATATGTCATCAAGTTTACGTCACATTCGGGAAAGACAACCGTGAAAGAAAAATATAAGTTTATGTATTCAGTGTTTCATGTGTCATGTTTGTGTATTTATGTAACACTCGTGGAACCCGTAGGCGATGATAGAACGAATACATGTGTATACTGTACATTTCTGTACTCCATACCGGTAACCTTGGGTTTATGTAGTGATGATGTAAAGGATTGTTTCAATTATGTTAAAGTTATGTATCAGAGTACAATGAACTATGGAATAAAGTAACAACTTTTATGTATGACATTCAAGTAGACATTTTATGTGAACCATGCTGCACGTGTGTCACGATTGACGTTTGACGGGTTTGGCGGAACATATATCTTTTGCAAAGCAAGTGGTGTAAAGTTGGATTGCACTGCAGTTACCAATTTAAAGAGAATAACCCGCTGTATAGGTGTCGTGGTTATAATATATGTTAGACTACTAAGAAACGGTATGATCAGTGTACGTAGGACGGACAAATGAGTAACATGTTTCATGTAACATGTAGTCTTATGTTTTTTTCGATCGTACATGGCAAGTAAGCTGTGCTTAATGTAACAATGATAGATTTAGTAAAATAAAAATTCTATTAAGTTGAAGTTCTTGATCAACATACAACGAACAACGGAAGAAATGGAAAACTTTTGTTTATGAATATTGTATACTGGTCGAGAAACTAGGTGGAAATGTAATGGGTAATTTGTTTAAGATCCAATGAGACATAACTTGCGTAGTGCAAGTTGGGAAGCCACATAATAACTTACAGGAAGGAGTTTCTGTTAAATTAAGATATAATCAGAGTAGTTAGGTATGAACAGCGAGTGATATGTTTAATGAACTCTGTTATGTGATTTTGTTTTCAGTTAGCAAAATATTTTGTAAGGATAAGCTCTGCTTCCTTTAGTGATGACAGGTTTAGTAAAATAACTGTGTCAATTATTTCGAAGATATATGTCGGCATACAGCGAACGACAGAAGAAGGTAATAATTGCTATGTAAAACCTTTGAAGTGAAGATTAAATGCGAACCATTTTGCACGTGTGTGACGATTGATGTGCGGAATGTTTGGTCCCATATATCTCTTGTGGAGCAAATGATGCAACGCGGATTTACACTATCGTTAACCAAACAAAAACGATTGAGTAAATACTTGTTATAGTTGTCGCTGTTATGAGATGTGTTAACACAAGTGTGAAGAGAAGCATTACACGTATACATTTTGTATCGGTAGAGGTCCTAAGTGCATATATAACGTCATTTGTTAAAGAACTAATAATATCATATGCGTGACGTAAGTTAGGGAATAGTATAAAAAAATACGTGATGGGAAACATTGCTTAATTATCATATGATCAAAATAGTTACGTGTGGATGACAAGTGAAGTCAAATGTTGCGCAATGTAAGTATAAGCCCCGCTTTATATTGGGATGATAGGTTTAGTACAATAGAATGTTTCAACCAAGGTGGCGTTCTATACCAATATACGTTGAACTACAAAAGAAAGTAAGCACTTGTATGAAAGGTATTTCAAATGCGCATTAAATGTCAACAATGTTACACGGGTATCCCCAAATTGTGCGTATGAATTTTGTGTTGGTTAACATATAAGACCAGTATGCACGTGTGAATAACGAGTGATTTGTTTAATACAACATGTACTATGACTTTGTTTCAGTGAATGAACTATTGCGCAAGGCAAGTATAAACCCTGCCTTAGATAGGTTGTACAATAAATGCTTCAATCATGTTGGAATTTTAATACGCATCGACAGTGAACGACAGAAGAATGTAATATATATAAGATATTTCAAGTGAATACTAAATGTGAACCATACATTTACACGTATGTCGTGATTGATGTGTAGAATACTTCGTCGTGCATAGATCTTTTACAAAGCAAATATTGTAAACTTGGTTTGCACTACAATTACACAATCGTAAAGTGTTTAAGTAAATAACACGCGATATGTGTCGTTAACATAATCTATGTGTTTAGTCACGCGTGAAAACAAACGACACGCATATAACTATTGAACAGGTGAACATATGTAATGAGTTATTTGTGAACGAACTAATGGGAAATAACGAATGCAACACAAGTTGATGAATCGAATTATAAATTACGTAGAGGAGTTTTAGTTCAGGTAGCGTACGATCAGACCAGTAAGATGTAAATAACCGGTTCAATTGTTGTAATATAACATGCGGTGTGTCCACGCTAAGAGATAACTGGTTTATGTAGTGATGGCAGATTTATTACAGAAAATGTTCTACTGAGGTTAATGCTATCTTTTAACCAACATGGAATGACAAACAAACGGAACGCACGCAACGTATATGAGATAGATTCTAAGTGAAGGATAAATTGTGAACCATACCATTACACTTGTCACGATAGATGTGTGAAGTGTTCGCCGGCCCATAGCCCTTTTGTCTAAAACTGGCCTCTCTGATTAAGACGGTCATTCGTCTAAGACTGCCCTCAGTCTATGGCTGACTTCTGTCTAAGTCTGTCCGCTGTCTAAGATTGTCCTCTGTCTAAGATTGCCCTCTGTCTAAGACTGCCCTCTCTGTCTAAGACTGTCCTCAGCCTAAGACTGCCCTCAGTCTAAGACTGACCTTAGTCTAAGACTGCCTTCTGTCTAAGACTGCCCTCTCTGTCTAAGACTGCCCTCTGTCTGGGACTGCCCTCTATCATGATGACAACATATCGCAAACGGTCCATCTGACTAAGACTGCCATCTGCCAAACACGGTCACCTGTCAAAGGCGGGATCTTTCATTAGATTGAACCAGCCACAGGAGCTGGGGCCTTCCAGAGTCTGTCAAACAGAACCCAATACAGACTCTGGAGACAGATCAGCCGATGACCCTTAAGTGATTCTCTGTGACGTCATGTCGGTCCCTGGGTGCCGGATGCAGTACTTCCTGGTCACGTGGCTCCTGGTGCAGCTGACATACGATGGCGGAGAAGCGATAGGTAAGCAGTCTATGGTCTGGGAGGTTCGAGGTGAGGTCTGTGGCAGAGGCACATGGCTAAGGACATATATTCTTATAACCTACATATAGCCTACGCCGAGGCGAAGCCCCATCTGCGTAACAGAAGAAAGATGCATCTTGTTCGATTTTTTCAACAATGTGAACTGGACTTTTCGTGAGAACCGTTCCTAAATGCAGTATTATATATAAACAAATAAACTCATTTAAGGCCGCCATATCACTTACTGTTGTAAACAAGACAATACAGTATGCGTGGTGTGTCCCTTAATTGGAATCTTTTTGCTCAGCCCAAAAGACATAATTACTAATATCCAATAGAAAACTTATGTAATATGATATTTACTACTTAGTATAGTTTAGCACTGCCCCCCACCCCCCCTAGTTGTCTTGACTTCTGGTATGTCTAAAATTCAACATGTTAATACAATACATAATGGATTACCAACCGAACCTTGGACACGTACATATGTCAATGGAGCCCCACACTCCATCAAAAAAGATATTGCCCACCGGTGACAAGTTTACACCACTCCAGATGTCGCTTGGTCGATTATGTCTGTCTGTTAGCTAAAACTAGAACTCAGTACTGCCAACATTGTCGATAGTCTCTTACCTGATAGCTTAAAGCTCTTTTTTTTTTGATAAGGATTTTATTCACCAAAACATATAAAATCAGTTGACAGAGGTTCGAATTAAAACATGATCGTGCTTATAAAACGAAGAATACTTCCAACATCGGTCCAATTTAACAAAATATACACATTTGCTTTTGTCATTAATTCACGCTTGAGAAATGCCTTTGACTTAGTACTCTCTCGGCTAGCACCGTCTTTAGTGTGGAGAAGCCAGTCTTTGTATAAAAGAAATGATAGCACCGATATTACAAAGTTGATCGATTTATTCTGAACGCCGAGAATAATTTCCTTTAAACTAATTTTAACGCTCAGCAGCTCTGATGTCAGTTTCCAAATTTCTTTCGAGAAATAACAATCATGTAACAAATGCATAGTATTTTCTGGGAGTCCACATCGGTCACACAAGTCAGATTCAATTTTTCCCCATTTCACAAGGTTTCTTTTGAAGGGTAAGATTTGATTAATTACTTTAAAGTTAAAGGCAGCTATTTTTCTGTCTGGAATATCCTTAATTTTCCTCTTATATACATCAGCAAAATTAATATCGAGGCGGTTGAAAAGATTTGATAATTTTACTTCTGTGTTCGGTACTTCACTTTTCTTCGCAATAAATATTTCATAATATGCGCGAGTCGAGACGTCGGCGATTGGGGCGGCTAGAGGGGCAGTTGCATATGGACATGAGGCGTATGACGTCTCCGAGTTTATAACGTCTTTATATGGTTTAAGAGCCTGCCGTAGAAGAGATATCTCAGCAAAAATATTCCTCTTGTCTTTCACTCTTTCGTGTATTGAGAGCTCACATAGTTTCCCCATTGAGAAATCCAAATCTCTTATACGTATGATCCCTACTTCTATGAAGGACTTGAAAAGCAGGCAACAGTTTTTCCCGCATATTTTCTTGTACGAAATAAAATAATTTCCCCAGAGTATTTCGTCACGCAGGTTTTCAAATACAATAGGTCGCGTTTCTTCTTTGCTTTGGCTATAGGATTCGCATACTTCTTGGTAGAATTTAGGCAGAAGTTTAATTTGTGGTAGGTTTTGCTTATTGATATTTTTAAATTTCAGAAAAAGGAAGTCGTCTCCAAGACTATTTAAGTGCGATCGGGCTAGAAAGTTCCAATTTTCGTCAACGTTGACGATCCTTTTAACCCATGATGCCTTTATGGCTTGAAAGTGGGATCTTATGTCAATCATTGCTATGCCGCCTTGTTCTATTTTACGTATTAATTGCTTTCGTTTCAGTCTATCGCTTTTTTCCCCAAATGAAACCTTAGAGCTCTTACCTGCATGACCAGCCTTATGGCCATGATAAAGGTAAACAAGTTTCGGACACAAAGTAACCAAAACTTAGATGTATCATGGTTATAATGATGTGGACACTTTGGGTCCCAAATTCAAACATGTTGAAACTTCCGACACAAAGTTTCGGTCAGTTTCGGTCACAAAGTTTCCGAAACTTTGCTAGATGTATCATGGGCATAATACAAACCATGACACCCTTATTGATGCTATTCAGACGGCTCAATATAACTACACTAAACTAAATTAAGCTTGTTAAATTCCATAAAGATAAAAATAAGATAAGCAAGATAAATGGTTGACAAAAAGCGAATAAATCATCATTATTATTATGAATAATTTGTATTTGATTATGTTGCAAAGTTCTTCATGATCACCTGTTTGCATTATTTCCATGCAGCAGCCGTTTTTTTCCCCACTGTTTGTTGTTTTCATACCCGTCATAGCGGCCTTCCGGGTCTTAATGGGAGTCTCCTGACCAAGTTATCTCTTTACTTAAGTCATAAAATGTAAGAAAAGAAAGGGAAAGAGATTCACAGCAGAAATTGTACCCCTCCTCTGTGCAGATGTCCATGTTACGTTTACGATATATTGAGATCATATTATAAAGCACGTTACAAGCGCCCTTAATTTTGGGTTTGTATTGGGGCGGGGTGAGAGGGGCCCGGGTGGGGGGGACCTACGGAATCACCCACGGGGACGCCTCAACATAGGGATCACCTCTTCGCTATCCAGGAAATAACAGAGGGACCTAGACCCCAACTCCGTAAAACAGCTTTGATCCGCAGCTGTTACTCTAAATCGGGTGTGTAGTATTAAAGCCTCGCACACGTCAATGTCTTGCACCAATCATGATAGTGATTTCTGTTTCACAGAATACCAGCACTTGGGATGCTACCAACTCGCAGCTGGACAGCCATCTACAAGCAACGTATGGGAGGCCGTGACCGTCCAGTGGTGTCTGGACTTCTGTGAGAGCCAATCTACGTCATATCCCTACATCGGACTCAGGGTCAGTCTATAATGTCAGTCCATCATCATTGTGGGCTTAGACTAAAACGTATCTCTACACTGGACTCAGGGTCCGTCTGCAAGGGGGTCTTTTATCCGTGTAGTCTAAACCGTATCCCAACACCGGACTCAGGGTTAGTCTCCAGTGTCAGTCCATCATCAGTTTAGTCTAAACCGTATCCCTACAGTGGACTCAGTAGTCTCCAGTGTCAGTCCATCATCAGTGCCAGCCCATTATCAGTGTCAGTCTCCTGTGTCAGTCCATCATCAGTGTCAGTCTCCCGTGTCAGTCCATTACCAGTGTCGGGCTCCAGTGTCAGTCCATCAGCAGTGTCAATCCATCATCACTGTCAGTCCATCATCAGTATCAATCTCCAGTGTCAGTCCATTATCAGTGTCAGTCCATCATCAGTGTTAGTCCATCATCAGTATCAACCTCCAGTGTCAGTCCATGCATCATCAGTGTCAGTGTGCAGTGTCAGTCCATCATCAGTGTCAGTCCATCATCAGTGTCAGTCCATCATCAGTGTCAGTCCATCATCAGTGTCAGTCCATCATCAGTGTCAGTCCATCATCAGTGTCAGTCCATCATCAGTGTCAGTCCATCATCAGTGTCAGTCCATCATCAGTGTCAGTGTGCAGTGTCAGTCCATCATCAGTGTCAGTCCATCATCAGTGTCAGTCCATCATCAGTGTCAGTCCATCATCAGTATCAATCTCCAGTGTCAGTCCTTCACCAGTGTCAGTCCTTCACCAGTATCAGTCCAACATCAGTGTGTCTCCAGTGTCAGTCCATCATCAGTGTCAGTCCATCATCAGTATCAATCTCCAGTGTCAGTCCATCACCAGTGTCAGTCCATCACCAGTATCAGTCCAACATCAGTGTGTCTCCAGTGTCAGTCCATCATCAGTGTCTGTCTCAAATGTCAGTCCATCATCAGGGTCGTCTAGACCATATCCCTGCAGTGAACATACAAAACACACACACACACAGACACAGAAAAACAAAATCACACAAATACACACCCAGACACAAAGACACACACAGACACACGTGTATAAACGCATTCACATTCACATTTACATTCATGTGGCGGATTAGGTATTTTGGCATCCAGTAACTTACCATCATCATTGAATATCTGAAAGGGGATGTCACACTACACGGCTCATTGCGATGGACGGTTGACAATTAACGGGGCTGACATTGCAACGAATGTGGCACCTCGCGCTTTGACTTTTTCTCTTTTATTTTAAAGACGAATACAGTCATGGCATTGACACATGCACTGCGATAAACATATTATAAAACGCTACATGATCACATGATACCTGATTTTAGTTCATTGCTCTGTCCAATACAGCTATTTAGCGGAGCGGACAACGCTCAAAAATATAAGTTCGTCAACCGAAGCTAAACGCAGTTTCACTAGTTGCTGTTTGTTGATAAAGTTGTTGCCTGTTTCACAGCGCAATGGAGGCGGTGGAGCGACGGCGACGTGTTACTGTGTGACCTCGTTATCGTATAAGCTCCCGGCCAATAGGTGTGGCTGGAAGTGTGGCGCTAACCTGCCGTGTGGGGGATCAAGGAATGGAAACAATTTCATCAACCTCTATAGAGGTGAGTCACGGTCTGAGTGATGTGGAGGGTGTGTGCGCCCTAAACGATGACCGGACGGAAGTTTACGAAAGTGTGTGCGTTTGTGACGCCAAACAGCGTCCGGTCCAAATGAGGAGATGCGGGTGGGGGAAGGGGACGGGGGGAATGCACGTGGCATACCGCTGTTATGTGGTTTGGAAACAGTAGAATATTTCCGTGATTCGGGAATCCGTATTTCCCGACGTTTATGATTGACACGTGTAATTGTTCGAGAATATTACCTTTTTGAGCCCATTCAAAATTCGATAAATACAATGCAAGGCCTGACTGTCGCACGGAAGAGGGAAGGGGGTTGTTAGCCAGGGCTGGCTGTGCCTGGACCCCCCCCCCCCCAGTCGGAATATCTTTGGGCAAAGTGGATCCCCCGGCCTTAACCCCGCCCTCTTCACGTTATAAGAAAATAAGGATTTTTTACTTTTGATATAAGGAGGTGCCCTTATCTTCCACCCAAATACCAAGAACTGTGTAAAATCCGAGCCCATCCACGAAAGTTGCACGTAACTCTACCATGACGAAAATCCTTAGGATTGCATACTTTGTCTAGAAGAACGGGCTTAGCGCTTGGCCCTTGCTTCTGTCCTTTGAACTACCGATCTAGAAAACAAGAAAAGGAGAATGGCGAGAAGACATGACGTTCTGGATAATTAGATCTATGGGCGGTTTGTAGTTAAATAAAAAATCAGACTTTTCATTGATGTTCGTTTAGCAAGGACCCATTGGCGTATCAAAAGTTTTTCCAAAGCTCCCAGAATAAATGGGTATGCCATTTGCATGTAGATAGCTATCGTAGGTGTTTTGTGAACCATACTTTGGGGAAAAGACATTCCTTATGTGTCTATAAATGCTCAGTATATATCGACTCCACATACTCGTGACTAGGACAGCGGCGCGTTGAAAGGGAAGCTAAATTGGGTCAACAAACCTTCCGGGGCAATCAAATAGGGAAGGATCAGACTGAAGGACTTTTCATTTAATATTTTTATGAGTAAACGTTCAGTGATAAGATAAGATAAGATTCAGTGTTACCTGAAATCCCGATGGGGGAGATGAAGGGGATCACAGTAATCCTTAAAGTCACACATAACTAATTGTAGTGATACGCAGTGTTCTCTGACCAGAACGTGATATCGTATTTACCCCGTGAATCGGTAGCGATTAATTCATTATCCTCGTGAACCGACGATGACTTGCTAATAGTTTGCCCCCCCCCTAAACTCCAATAATAGAATAAGGCAATATGTCATATATATCTATGTATATATCGGGAGAGCGTGAGGCGTGGCTGTTAATGGCTGGGTCCCTGTCTGCATTGTAGATATCGATGAGTGCCGCAACAACAATGGCGGCTGTAACCAGACGTGTAACAACTCTCCGGGCAGCTTCTCCTGCTCCTGTGCAGACGGATACAGTTCGTCTGGAATTCACTGTCTAGGTAGGTCATACGCTGTCACTGTGACCAGACTGTAACAACTCTCCGGGCAGCTTCTCCTGCTCCTGTCGAGACGGCTACTGCCAGGTTGCAGCTAGCTGTATGGGTAGGTCATACCGTGTCACTGTGACCAGACTGTAACAACTCTCCGGGCAGCTTCTCCTGCTCCTGTCGAGACGGCTACTGCCAGGTTGCAGCTAGCTGTATGGGTAGGTCATACCGTGTCACTGTGACCAGACTGTAACAACTCTCCGGGCAGCTTCTCCTGCTCCTGTCGAGACGGCTACTGCCAGGTTGCAGCTAGCTGTATGGGTAGGTCATACCGTGTCACTGTGACCAGACTGTAACAACTCTCCGGGCAGCTTCTCCTGCTCCTGTCGAGACGGCTACTGCCAGGTTGCAGCTAGCTGTATGGAGAGGTCATACCGTGTCACTGTGACCAGACTGTAACAACTCTCCGGGCAGCTTCTCCTGCTCCTGTCGAGACGGCTACCGCCAGACTGGAGCTAGCTGTATGAGTAGGTCATACCTTGTCACTGTGATTAGACTGTAACAACTCTCCGGGCAGCTTCTCCTGCTCCTGTCGAGACGGCTACAGCCAGACTGGAGCTAGCTGTATGGGTAGGTCATACCTTGTCACTGTGACCAGACTGTAACAACTCTCCGGGCAGCTTCTCCTGCTCCTGTCGAGACGGCTACCGCCAGACTGGAGCCAGCTGTATGGGTAGGTCATACCTTGTCACTGTAACCAGACTGTAACAACTCTCCGGGCAGCTTCTCCTGCTCCTGTCGAGACGGCTACAGCCAGACTGGAGCCAGCTGTATGGGTAGGTCATACCTTGTCACTGTAACCAGACGTGTAACAACTCTCCGGGCAGCTTCTCCTGCTCCTGTCTAGACGGCTACCGCCAGACTGGAGCCAGCTGTATGGGTAGGTCATACCTTGTCACTGTGACCAGACGTGTAGCAACTCTCCGGGCAGCTTCTCCTGCTCCTGTCGAGACGGCTACCGCCAGACTGGAGCTAGCTGTATGGGTAGGTCATACCTTGTCACTGTGACCAGACGTGTAGCAACTCTCCGGGCAGCTTCTCCTGCTCCTGTCGAGACGGCTACCGCCAGACTGGAGCTAGCTGTATGGGTAGGTCATACCTTGTCACTGTGGCCAGACGTGTAGCAACTCTCTGGGCAGCTTCTCCTGCTCCTGTCTAGACGGCTACAGCCAGACTGGAGCTAGCTGTATGGGTAGGTCATACCTTGTCACTGTGGCCAGACGTGTAGCAACTCTCTGGGCAGCTTCTCCTGCTCCTGTCTAGACGGCTACCGCCAGACTGGAGCTAGCTGTATGGGTAGGTCATACCTTGTCACTGTGACAAGACGTGTAACAACTCTCTGGACAGCTTCTCCTGCTCCTGTCTAGACGGCTACCGCCAGACTGGAGCTAGCTGTATGGGTAGGTCATACCTTGTCACTGTGGCCAGACGTGTAGCAACTCTCTGGGCAGCTTCTCCTGCTCCTGTCTAGACGGCTACAGCCAGACTGGAGCTAGCTGTATGGGTAGGTCATACCTTGTCACTGTGACCAGACGTGTAGCAACTCTCTGGGCAGCTTCTCCTGCTCCTGTCTAGACGGCTACCGCCAGACTGGAGCTAGCTGTATGGGTAGGTCATACCTTGTCACTGTGACCAGACGTGTAGCAACTCTCTGGGCAGCTTCTCCTGCTCCTGTCTAGACGGCTACCGCCAGACTGGAGCTAGCTGTATGGGTAGGTCATACCTTGTCACTGTGACCAGACGTGTAACAACTCCCCGGGCAGCTTCTCCTGCTCCTGTCGAGACGGCTACCGCCAGACTGGAGCCAGCTGTATGGGTAGGTCATACCTTGTCACTGTAACCAGACGTGTAACAACTCTCCGGGCAGCTTCTCCTGCTCCTGTCGAGATGGCTACAGCCAGACTGGAGCTAGTTGTGTGGGTAGGTCATACCTTGTCACTGTGACCAGACGTGTAACAACTCTCCGGACAGCTTCTCCTGCTCCTGTCGAGACGGCTACAGCCAGACTGGAGCTAGCTGTATGGGTAGGTCATACCTTGTCACTGTGACCAGACGTGTAACAACTCTCCGGGCAGCTTCTCCTGCTCCTGTCGAGACGGCTACAGCCAGACTGGAGCTAGCTGTGTGGGTAGGTCAAACCTTGTCACTGTGACGAGACTGTAACAACTCTCCGGGTAGCTTCTCCTGCTCCTGTCGAGACGGCTACCGCCAGACTGGAGCTAGCTGTATGAGTAGGTCATACCTTGTCACTGTGACCAGACGTGTAACAACTCTCCGGGCAGCTTCTCCTGCTCCTGTCGAGACGGCTACCGCCAGGCTGGAGCTAGCTGTGTGGGTAGGTCATACCTTGTCACTGTGGCCAGACGTGTAACAACTCTCCGGGCAGCTTCTCCTGCTCCTGTCGAGACGGATACAGCCAGACTGGAGCTAGCTGTGTGGGTAGGTCATACCTTGTCACTGTGACCAGACGTGTAACAACTCTCCGGGCACCTTCTCCTGCTCCTGTCGAGACGGCTACCGCCAGACTGGAGCTAGCTGTGTGGGTAGGTCATACCTTGTCACTGTGACCAGACGTGTAACAACTCCCCGGGCAGCTTCTCCTGCTCCTGCCGAGACGGCTACCGCCAGACTGGAGCTAGCTGTATGGGTAGGTCATACCTTGTCACTGTGACCAGACGTGTAACAACTCTCCGGGCAGCTTCTCCTGCTCCTGTCGAGACGGCTACCGCCAGGCTGGAGCTAGCTGTGTGGGTAGGTCATACCTTGTCACTGTGGCCAGACGTGTAACAACTCTCCGGGCAGCTTCTCCTGCTCCTGTCGAGACGGATACAGCCAGACTGGAGCTAGCTGTGTGGGTAGGTCATACCTTGTCACTGTGACCAGACGTGTAACAACTCTCCGGGCACCTTCTCCTGCTCCTGTCGAGACGGCTACCGCCAGACTGGAGCTAGCTGTGTGGGTAGGTCATACCTTGTCACTGTGACCAGACGTGTAACAACTCCCCGGGCAGCTTCTCCTGCTCCTGTCGAGACGGCTACAGCCAGACTGGAGCTAGCTGTATGGGTAGGTCATACCTTGTCACTGTGACCAGACGTGTAACAACTCCCCGGGCAGCTTCTCCTGCTCCTGTCGAGACGGCTACCGCCAGACTGGAGCCAGCTGTATGGGTAGGTCATACCTTGTCACTGTGACCAGACGTGTAACAACTCTCCGGGCAGCTTCTCCTGCTCCTGTCGAGACGGCTACCGCCAGGCTGGAGCTAGCTGTGTGGGTAGGTCATACCTTGTCACTGTGGCCAGACGTGTAACAACTCTCCGGGCAGCTTCTCCTGCTCCTGTCGAGACGGATACAGCCAGACTGGAGCTAGCTGTGTGGGTAGGTCATACCTTGTCACTGTGACCAGACGTGTAACAACTCTCCGGGCACCTTCTCCTGCTCCTGTCGAGACGGCTACCGCCAGACTGGAGCTAGCTGTGTGGGTAGGTCATACCTTGTCACTGTGACCAGACGTGTAACAACTCTCCGGGCAGCTTCTCCTGCTTCTGTCGAGACGGCTACCGCCAGACTGGAGCTAGCTGTATGGGTAGGTCATACCTTGTCATTGTGACCAGACGTGTAACAACTCTCCGGGCAGCTTCTCCTGCTCCTGTCGAGACGGCTACCGCCAGACTGGAGCTAGTTGTATGGGTAGGTCATACCTTGTCATTGTGACCAGACGTGTAACAACTCTCCGGGCAGCTTCTCCTGCTTCTGTCGAGACGGCTACCGCCAGACTGGAGCTAGCTGTATGGGTAGGTCATACCTTGTCACTGTGACCAGACGTGTAACAACTCTCCGGACAGCTTCTCCTGCTCCTGTCGAGACGGCTACAGCCAGACTGGAGCTAGCTGTATGGGTAGGTCATACCTTGTCACTGTGACCAGACGTGTAACAACTCTCCGGGCAGCTTCTCCTGCTCCTGTCGAGACGGCTACAGCCAGACTGGAGCCAGCTGTATGGGTAGGTCATACCTTGTCACTGTGACCAGACGTGTAACAACTCTCCGGGCAGCTTCTCCTGCTTCTGTCGAGACGGCTACCGCCAGACTGGAGCTAGCTGTATGGGTAGGTCATACCTTGTCACTGTGACCAGACGTGTAACAACTCTCCGGACAGCTTCTCCTGCTCCTGTCGAGACGGCTACCGCCAGACTGGAGCTAGCTGTGTGGGTAGGTCATACCTTGTCACTGTGACCAGACGTGTAACAACTCTCCGGACAGCTTCTCCTGCTCCTGTCGAGACGGCTACCGCCAGACTGGAGCTAGCTGTATGGGTAGGTCATACCTTGTCACTGTGACCAGACGTGTAACAACTCTCCGGACAGCTTCTCCTGCTCCTGTCGAGACGGCTACCGCCAGACTGGAGCTAGCTGTGTGGGTAGGTCATACCTTGTCACTGTGACCAGACGTGTAACAACTCTCCGGACAGCTTCTCCTGCTCCTGTCGAGACGGCTACCGCCAGACTGGAGCTAGCTGTATGGGTAGGTCATACCTTGTCACTGTGACCAGACGTGTAACAACTCTCCGGACAGCTTCTCCTGCTCCTGTCGAGACGGCTACCAGCAGACTATAGCTAGCTGTATGGGTAGGTCATACCTTGTCACTGTGACCAGACGTGTAACAACTCTCCGGGCAGCTTCTCCTGCTCCTGTCGAGATGGCTACAGCCAGACTGGAGCTAGTTGTGTGGGTAGGTCATACCTTGTCACTGTGACCAGACGTGTAACAACTCTCCGGGCAGCTTCTCCTGCTTCTGTCGAGACGGCTACCGCCAGACTGGAGCCAGCTGTATGGGTAGGTCATACCTTGTCACTGTGACCAGACGTGTAACAACTCTCCGGACAGCTTCTCCTGCTCCTGTCGAGACGGCTACCGCCAGACTGGAGCTAGCTGTGTGGGTAGGTCATACCTTGTCACTGTGACCAGACGTGTAACAACTCTCCGGGCAGCTTCTCCTGCTCCTGTCGAGACGGCTACCGCCAGACTGGAGCCAGCTGTATGGGTAGGTCATACCTTGTCACTGTGACCAGACGTGTAACAACTCTCCGGGCAGCTTCTCCTGCTCCTGTCGAGATGGCTACAGCCAGACTGGAGCTAGTTGTGTGGGTAGGTCATACCTTGTCACTGTGACCAGACGTGTAACAACTCTCCGGACAGCTTCTCCTGCTCCTGTCGAGACGGCTACCGCCAGACTGGAGCTAGCTGTATGGGTAGGTCATACCTTGTCACTGTGACCAGACGTGTAACAACTCTCCGGACAGCTTCTCCTGCTCCTGTCGAGACGGCTACCGCCAGACTGGAGCTAGCTGTGTGGGTAGGTCATACCTTGTCACTGTGACCAGACGTGTAACAACTCTCCGGGCAGCTTCTCCTGCTCCTGTCGAGACGGCTACCGCCAGACTGGAGCCAGCTGTATGGGTAGGTCATACCTTGTCACTGTGACCAGACGTGTAACAACTCTCCGGGCAGCTTCTCCTGCTCCTGTCGAGATGGCTACAGCCAGACTGGAGCTAGTTGTGTGGGTAGGTCATACCTTGTCACTGTGACCAGACGTGTAACAACTCTCCGGGCAGCTTCTCCTGCTCCTGTCGAGATGGCTACAGCCAGACTGGAGCTAGTTGTGTGGGTAGGTCATACCTTGTCACTGTGACCAGACGTGTAGCAACTCTCCGGACAGCTTCTCCTGCTCCTGTCTAGACGGCTACCGCCAGACTGGAGCTAGCTGTATGGGTAGGTCATACCTTGTCACTGTGACCAGACGTGTAACAACTCTCCGGGCAGCTTCTCGTGCTCCTGTCGAGACGACTACAGCCAGACTGGAGCTAGCTGTATGGGTAGGTCATACCTTGTCACTGTGACCAGACGTGTGACAAGTCTCCGGGCAGCTTCTCCTGCTCCTGTCTAGACGGCTACCGCCAGACTGGAGCTAGCTGTATGGGAAGGACATACCTCATATGGCACATCAATATAAGCGCAAACGTATCTAGGAAATGCAATGATATGTAATAAAATATTAATATTGTTTACCCCAGATATCGATGAGTGTTTCGCTGACAATGGTGGATGCGCCCAGCACTGTACCAACACCCAAGGCAGTTACAACTGTAGTTGCGACGATGGCTACCTGGCGAACGGCACGGAATGTAACGGTGAGTGGCCCATCAATGTCTGGAACACACAGCTGTTTATCGCTTGGTTGGTAACCATCCGTGTGCGTATTTAGTCGATAGATTTGTAGGTGATTTCACGGTTAAGACGACTTGAAAGCTAAATGCGGGAATCCTTCCATGAGATACTTATGGGCGGGAACACAGCATAATTTTCTGTCATATATTATTCCTATACTAACACACGACAGACCAACTACGATATATGCGATATGTCAGACTATATTATAAGAACATTTCTTCAGATATTGACGAGTGCGTCACCGCCAACGACGGGTGTGACCACAATTGTACCAACACTCCTGGTGGCTACAACTGTTCATGTCGAGAGGGATATATCACAGAAAACACCACGTGTACAGGTGGGCTACCGTACGTAACATCAGAAACTGACCGGCAAGGGTAGACCCAAGATTTTGAAAAGGTAGTGATCCACTTTAGATCAGTTCGGGGAAGTGGGGTGGGAGGGGGCGGAATATCATGTATATATTTTTTGTGAATGGTGGGGGGGGGGGCACAGCAAAAAAGGGGAGAATCAACCCCGAAAATGTATATTGTGCAACAAAACGGCCCCCACATTCACAACAGGTAAGGAAAGCCCCCCCCCCCGCTTCCACGTCGCACTAGATTCATGATAAGGTGGTTTAGGTGAGCGGGAGAAGAGAATGTCTGTATTATCTTCTTTTCCGTTATATCCATCCGCATGCATGTGTGTCTCCATTGTTTATTCCTTTTAAAACCTGTCCATCGTTTATACGTCATTTTAGTGGAGGCCAGGAAACTGAGGTACTTTGGTCCATACAGATAACATTCATTATTTCAGATATAGACGAATGCGCTGCACAACTGCACAACTGCACAGCCCCCAATGACATATGTGACAACACAGACGGAGGTTTTACGTGCAGCCATCGCAGAGACACAACACCATCGCCAACCGTCTCCACGGGTGAGGAATATTTGCTAAGACGGATTGTCACCCACATATCACGTACTTACATATTCTGCGAGCAGAGCATTTTTAGTACGTAACATCCAAATATAAGCCATCAAAAGTAGTCCCACGCGGAACACTCGCATGCAGCCATGTTAACTTAGTTGGTTTTTGTATCTGTCAGTGATTTTATCTGATCTGATTTAACATTAGTAATTAACTGCGTGGCTAAACTGCGCAATAATAGTGTCAACATTAGTCCATGTATTTACATGTTGCCTGTAGCTAACGCCAAGCTGAAAAGACACTCTATAACGATTGTTCGTGTATGGCCGACTTTCTGTCAAACAAACACTATTTGTGGCGCTCATTCGCCCTCAATGAGCTCGGTAACTAATTAAAATATGCAATGAAATTGACCCAAAAAACGATTGATTAAGCCTTGAACTGAACCAAAGAGAAAGGGGAATATTTAGGAAACGAAAAATCCCGTTGAACTATATCAAAAAACGCAAAACTGTTTTTGGGCTACAATAAAGCATACACATGACACCAAAGAAACTCGTTCCCTAAAACTGGGCTATGAAGTAAATACTCAAGGTTCAATATTTATTCAGACTTGCAAAATACAAATTCCGGCCCGTTAGACCGTTATCTTTAGCCTAAGTACCGAAGAGTGACAAACAGAAATGTCTCTGGATATGTCTCTCTGTAATCAACAGGCCTGTCTGCATTTTTCAGACATAGGCGAATGTTCCAGCTACGATGGTGGATGTGAGCACATCCTATATAAATATACCTTCGCGACTTATTCGTAATCCATAATCATTCTTCTAAATGTACCATTCATCTATCCACCCATCCATCCATCCATCCATTTATGCATCCATCTATCGTGTGGTTTACAAAGCCATCACTCACCGTTTCAGAAGCCCTGAGCAGTCATTCCAATACATATACTACACCCATCTGGGTGTTCATTGTCATCGGGCTCCTTGTGGCTGTTGTCATAGCAATGGCCATCGTCTTCATACTGTGGCGCCGCCATGCGGGCAGGAATACCACCAACAGCGCATCAAATCCCTTCGATCCACTGGCTCTTCATCCGGGTTCTGAGAGAGTCATCCCTGCCAGTCCGGCTGTCGTCTCCCGGGAAGACAGATCCACAGACCCCGAGGTGTCTGCCGCACCCACCGACTCACAATACGAACATATCAAGATCTACACCAACTTGGAGGCGGCGCAGGGAGTGTACGAGAAGGTGGCGTGAAAACTCGCCAAACAGGCAACGTCTTCAATACTTTGATAATGTAAGGAGTTAAAACGTTGCATTTATGTGGCCAGGGGTGGTCGATAATCGGTTTTCTTTCTACGATCGAACTACATGTATCTGTCTCGCGGTTTTAGCCATACATTGTATATCTACCACTGCTGACTAGTTCTTCCCTCTTCCGGTCAGAGTCAGAACAATGTGGACGTTTTTATTTCCCTGTTTCATTTCACTCCGTGAGAATCCATGTTTTTCTTTTTCCCAATGGCCAATATATACACTATTTGTTTACGGAAACTGCTTGTTGATGTGTGTCTTGTTTGTTGCCTTTAGGCTTTCCACAAGGATGTGTGTGGCCTATTTGAACCCCACATTTGATGGGGTCAATTTACTTTTTGCCGTCAATAAACATTCTATTGGGCTTTCCTACCATACATGCTCGTAATTCTTTCCCTTATCAAACTAGTTTCGGTCCCGTGGTATGCCAACACACGACACGCCCACATAATTTTGTTATATATTTTTATGGACTTGAATTTGTGTCATTTGTTTTTGTTTGAGATCTTGTCTCACATTTGTAATGAGGTATTGGGTCTAACCGGTTTAATAGTTATCAAACTTTGTTTTCCTATATAGTATTTTTTTATAATTGTTTACAAGTAAAATGCTTTATTGAAGAAAGCAGGCAAAAACAAAATACTGATAGTTTTTGCCAAGCTAACCATGCTAATTAGTGAGCCATAAGTTGTGCACCAGCTTGTGTTTGATCGTTGCTATGGCTACACTCTTGTGAGAGTGTAACAGTGTCGGACTGTAATACCATCGGGGCGGGGGGGGGGGGAGAGAAGTCTGTTGTCCGAATGACCGATTTGGTAGCGCATCTGGCTGCCAGCCAATGGCGGCCCTATGATTGGCAAGCGTCAGTAAACAACCGGTTGCCAAGGGCGTCAGCGTGTACGAGTCCATTCTTATTTCTGCTGTACAGGAAGAGCGGTCGTATCTCCTTACATGGTGAACAATATTTTGTGGATACATAAAATCAATTTAAAACTTCACAATTATTCTATTTGCATAACTACAAACACCCAATACACGTTTATATGCCTTGGTTGTTGCTACGCCATACTAAATATCACTGCTGTCCGAAGGAGCTTCCTTGTTGATCTGGTGAATAAATGTCTGAACAAAAGTAATGTCTCTTTTCTTTTCTTCCTTAATCAGTTAATTGAGGCATGGATTTTGATAGTATTTAAATGATTGTTATTAGTCCTAAATATTGCATCTTGAAATGCTCGTACAGTACAATTAATCCGAATGATGGCTTCAATCTGAACAATACGGATGCGTTATGATAGATTTGTTAGCTTTTATGTAGGTCGGGTCAGGCGTCAGTTAGCTATGACGAGTTCCGGGGTTATGTAAACAGATTTGGAATGAAAGAGAAGAAAAACGGAATATTGAAACATTTAACCACAATCCATATGATATAGTCATTCTAGGTGATTTTAATGCACCAGTGGAATTCGAATCACAAAGCGACTTACATAAGAAACTTTTTTATGCGCTTAATTTAATGTAAACTGTAAATGTTTTTCGTGCATTGCTTCTTGCTGGCTGCGTGGGGTAGTCCTGTAGTCCATGTGGCCGCGGCATGTGGTAGTCCTGTAGTCCATGTGGCCGCGGCGTGTAGTAGTCCTGTAGTCCATGTGGCCGCGGCGTGTGGTAGTCCTGTAGTCCATGTGGCCGCGGCGTGTGGTAGTCCTGTAGTCCATGTGGCCGCGGCGTGTAGTAGTCCTGTAGTTCATGTGGCCGCGGCGTGTGGTAGTCCTGTAGTCCATGTGGCCGCGGCGTGTAGTAGTCCTGTAGTCCATGTGGCCGCGGCCTGTGGTAGTCCTATAGTCCATGTGGCCGCGGCGTGTGGTAGTCCTGTAGTCCATGTGGCCGCGGCGTGTGGTAGTTCTGTAGTCCATGTGGCCGCGGCGTGTGTTAGTCCTGTAGTCCATGTGGCCGCGGCGTGTGGTAGTCCTGTAGACCATGTGGCCGCGGCGTGTGGTAGTCCTGTAGTCCATGTGGCCGCGGCGTGTGGTAGTCCTGTAGTCTATGTGGCCGCGGCGTGTGGTAGTCCTGTAGTCCATGTGGCCGCGGCGAGTGGTAGTCCTGTAGTCCATGTGGCCGCGGCGTGTGGTAGTCCTGTAGTCTATGTGGCCGCGGCGTGTGGTAGTCCTGTAGTCCATGTGGCCGCGGCCTGTGGTAGTCCTGTAGACCATGTGGCCGCGGCGTGGGGTAGTCCTGTAGACCATGTGGCCGCGGCGTGGGGTAGTCCTGTAGACCATGTGGCCGCGGCGTGGGGTAGTCCTGTAGTCCATGTGGCCGCGGCCTGTGGTAGTCCTGTAGTCCAAGTGGCCGCGGCGTGTGGTAATCCTGTAGTCCATGTGGCCGCGGCGTGTGGTAGTCCTGTAGTCCATGTGGCCGCGGCGTGTGGTAGTCCTGTAGTCCATGTGGCCGCGGCGTGTGGTAGTCCGGTAGTCTATGTGGCCGCGGCGTGTGGTAGTCCTTTAGTCCATGTGGCCGCGGCGTGTAGTAGTCCTGTAGTCCATGTGGCCGCGGCGTGTGGTAGTCCTGTAGTCCATGTGGCCGCGGCGTGTGGTAGTCCTATAGTCCATGTGGCCGCGGCGTGTGGTAGTCCGGTAGTCTATGTGGCCGCGGCGTGTGGTAGTCCTTTAGTCCATGTGGCCGCGGCGTGTAGTAGTCCTGTAGTCCATGTGGCCGCGGCGTGTGGTAGTCCTGTAGTCCATGTGGCCGCGGCGTGTGGTAGTCCTGTAGTCCATGTGGCCGCGGCGTGTGGTAGTCCTGTAGTCCATGTGGCCGCGGCGTGTGGTAGTCCTGTAGTTCATGTGGCCGCGGCCTGTGGTAGTCCTGTAGTCCATGTGGCCGCGGCGTGTGGTAGTCCGGTAGTCCATGTGGCCGCGGCGTGTGGTAGTCCGGTAGTCCATGTGGCCGCGGCGTGTGGTAGTCCGGTAGTCTATGTGGCCGCGGCGTGTGGTAGTCCGGTAGTCCATGTGGCCGCGGCGTGTGGTAGTCCTTTAGTCCATGTGGCCGCGGCGTGTAGTAGTCCTGTAGTCCATGTGGCCGCGGCGTGTGGTAGTCCGGTAGTCCATGTGGCCGCGGCGTGTGGTAGTCCTTTAGTCCATGTGGCCGCGGCGTGTAGTAGTCCTGTAGTCCATGTGGCCGCGGCGTGTGGTAGTCCTGTAGTCCATGTGGCCGCGGCGTGTGGTAGTCCTGTAGTCCATGTGGCCGCGGCGTGTGGTAGTCCTGTAGTCCATGTGGCCGCGGCGTGTGGTAGTCCTGTAGTCCATGTGGCCGCGGCCTGTGGTAGTCCTGTAGTCCATGTGGCCGCGGCGTGTGGTAGTCCGGTAGTCCATGTGGCCGCGGCGTGTGGTAGTCCTGTAGTCCATGTGGCCGCGGCGTGTAGTAGTCCTGTAGTCCATGTGGCCGCGGTGTGTGGTAGTCCTGTAGTCCATGTGGCCGCGGCGTGTGGTAGTCCTGTAGTCCATGTGGCCGCGGCGTGTGGTAGTTGTGTAGTCCATGTGGCCGCGGCGTGTGGTAGTCCTGTAGTCCATGTGGCCGCGGCGTGTAGTAGTCCTGTAGTCCATGTGGCCGCGGCGTGTGGTAGTCCTGTAGTCCATGTGGCCGCGGCGTGTGGTAGTCCTGTAGTCCATGTGGCCGCGGCGTGTAGTAGTCCTGTAGTCCATGTGGCCGCGGTGTGTGGTAGTCCTGTAGTCCATGTGGCCGCGGCGTGTGGTAGTCCTGTAGTCCATGTGGCCGCGGCGTGTAGTAGTCCTGTAGTCCATGTGGCCGCGGTGTGTGGTAGTCCTGTAGTCCATGTGGCCGCGGCGTGTGGTAGTCCTGTAGTCCATGTCGCCGCGGCGTGTAGTAGTCCTGTAGTCCATGTGGCCGCGGCCTGTGGTAGTCCTGTAGTCCATGTGGCCGCGGCCTGTGGTAGTCCTATAGTCCATGTGGCCGCGGCGTGTGGTAGTCCTGTAGTCCATGTGGCCGCGGCGTGTGGTAGTCCTGTAGTCCATGTGGCCGCGGCGTGTGGTAGTCCTGTAGTCCATGTGGCCGCGGCGTGTGGTAGTCCTGTAGTCCATGTGGCCGCGGCGTGTGGTAGTCCTGTAGTCCATGTCGCCGCGGCGTGTAGTAGTCCTGTAGTCCATGTGGCCGCGGCCTGTGGTAGTCCTGTAGTCCATGTGGCCGCGGCCTGTGGTAGTCCTATAGTCCATGTGGCCGCGGCGTGTGGTAGTCCTGTAGTCCATGTGGCCGCGGCGTGTGGTAGTCCTGTAGTCCATGTGGCCGCGGCGTGTGGTAGTCCTGTAGTCCATGTGGCCGCGGCGTGTGGTAGTCTTGTAGACCATGTGGCCGCGGCGTGTGGTAGTCCTGTAGACCAAGTGGCCGCGGCGTGTTGTAGTCCTGTAGTCCATGTGGCCGCGGCGTGTGGTAGTCCTGTAGTCCATGTGGCCGCGGCGTGTGGTAGTCCTGTAGTCCATGTGGCCGCGGCGTGTGGTAGTCCTGTAGTCTATGTGGCCGCGGCGTGTGGTAGTCCTGTAGTCCATGTGGCCGCGGCGAGTGGTAGTCCTGTAGTTCATGTGGCCGCGGCGTGTGGTAGTCCTGTAGTCCAAGTGGCCGCGGCGTGTGGTAGTCCTGTAGTCCAAGTGGCCGCGGCGTGTGGTAGTCCTGTAGTCCATGTGGCCGCGGCGTGTGGTAGTCCTGTAGTCCATGTGGCCGCGGCGTGGGGTAGTCCTGTAGTCCAAGTGGCCGCGGCGTGTGGTAGTCCTGTAGTCCATGTGGCCGCGGCGTGTGGTAGTCCTGTAGTCCATGTGGTCGCGGCGTGTGGTAGTCCTGTAGTCCATGTGGCCGCGGCGAGTGGTAGTCCTGTAGTCCATGTGGCCGCGGCGTGTGGTAGTCCTGTAGTCCATGTGGCCGCGGCGTGTGGTAGTCCTGTAGTCCAAGTGGCCGCGGTGTGTGGTAGTCCTGTAGTCCATGTGGCCGCGGCGTGTGGTAGTCCTGTAGTCCATGTGGCCGCGGCGTGTGGTAGTCCTGTAGACCATGTGGCCGCGGCGTGTGGTAGTCCTGTAGTCCATGTGGCCGCGGCGTGTGATTGTCCTGTAGTCCATGTGGCCGCGGCATGTGGTAGTCCTGTAGTCCATGTGGCCGCGGCGTTTGGTAGTCCTGTAGTCCATGTGGCCGCGGCGTGTGGTAGTCCTGTAGTCCATGTGGCCGCGGCGTGTAGTAGTCCTGTAGTCCATGTGGCCGCGGCGTGTGGTAGTCCTGTAGTCCATGTGGCCGCGGCCTGTGGTAGTCCTATAGTCCATGTGGCCGCGGCGTGTGGTAGTCCTGTAGTCCATGTGGCCGCGGCGTGTGGTAGTCCTGTAGTCCATGTGGCCGCGGCGTGTGGTAGTCCTGTAGTCCATGTGGCCGCGGCGTGTGGTAGTCCTATAGTCCATGTGGCCGCGGCGTGTGGTAGTCCTGTAGTCCATGTGGCCGCGGCGTGTGGTAGTCCTGTAGTCCATGTGGCCGCGGCCTGTGGTAGTCCTGTAGTCCATGTGGTTGCGGCGTGTGGTAGTCCTGTAGTCCATGTGGCCGCGGCGTGTGGTAGTCCTGTAGTCCATGTGGCCGCGGCGTGTGGTAGTCCTGTAGTCCATGTGGCCGCGGCGTGTGGTAGTCCTGTAGTCCATGTGGCCGCGGCGTGTGGTTGTCCTGTAGTCCATGTGGCCGCGGCGTGTGCATGACTCATGTGATGGCTACGCAAAATACGCCGAGTGAAACATCGTGTGAGGCACGCCCTCGTCGATCCAGGCAAGTGCTTGCCAACTTCAAAGACTTTGCATTAATTTAGATGAGCTGCGAGACATTTTCTGTCGCTAATCACGCTGTTTATGTTGATTGTTGACATGTTACATCTAACTGATGAATTTGTTCTTTTGGGATGGCTTGTCTTTAAAGAACTGTTTTTATTGGTATTAAGTTTAAAGGAAACCGCCAGCGATTGATATAATACCCTAGTGTCTATCCGCGAAATTACAGAATTTTCTGTCCTGTCTGTAGCTCATATTCAAATTCAGACGTGACCGCCACCCACGATTTCGCCGCTTAACCAGGTGGCACCTCTTTTTGGAGGTGGGTCCGCCATTGACCAGTCAGGAGGCGATACTCTAATTATATTCAAACCGGAAATCGCGCCTACTGTGTGAGCAAAGCAACAGCAAATGATCATCGCAAATATAAATAGCGGCGATTCTAACTCCAATCATGTTTTTTACGGAGGTAATCGTCGCAAGGGATATTTTCATATATGGTCTGCTGTGCGGCTTGCAACTGCTGCAATTCATCTGTAAATTGCGGCCTTGGTCTCTCCTTCCACGCGTTTCCCCTGAAGGGTTCCTCTACTGTGAAGAGTTCCCTCCGCGAGATAACTTCCAGTCCTAACGCAAGGTGGCGCCACAAGAAGGGTTACAATATACGTCTCTTGCTCCGGCAAAATGGCGTGCTGCTCGACATTGAAGGGGGCGGGTTGGCTTAATTTTGTTCTCCTTACCAGTGGGCCAAAACACAACAGATCGCGATTATATTAGGTTGGACACCCGCTTAAAAAAGGGAAGTTACGATATGTACGGATGCGTTATGATCATTTGTTAGCTTTTATGTAGGTCGGGTCAGGGGTCAGTTGGCTATGACGAGTTCCGGGGTTACGTACGCAGATTTGGAATGAGATGTGTTGCACGTGCGAATAAAGAGATGGAAAACTACATATTGAAACATCTTTAACCACAATCCATATGATATAGTCATTCTAGGTGATTTTAATGCATCAGTGGAATTCGAATCACAGAGCGACTTACATACACAACATATATATCCACTGAATTTAATGTAAACTGTAAATGATTTTCGTGCACTGCTTCTTGCTAGTGGTAGTCCTGAAGTCCATGTGACGGCGGCGTGTGCATGACTCATGTGATGGCTATGCAAAATACCTTTAGGAGGTTATTTTTTATACTGAAAGACTACGTCCCATTCGCTAGGTGAAGCTCCGTTCCTCTGCGCAGACCGCAGCTGTCGGCAAGTTTTCAAGAATTCTAAAAAAAATGCCAAATCAAGAATAAAACGTCGAGTTTGAAAATAACGGGCCTTGCGTATTTATTACACCAACATATTCACTGCAACGTTTTGAAGAAAAACAGTTATTATCAGTTCATCTGATACCGTGTGTTATTAGGCAAAACTTGGGTCACGGGCAAAGCTAAATTTGTAGAAATGCGAGGTGCATTGGTCCTGCCCATTTTGGCAGGCGAGTGTGCGAATGCATTGAGGTCGTAGCCGACAACCGATGTGCTAACTCTATCAGGCTGGCACAGTGAAAGCAAGCTAGCCAAGGAGAGGATCGTAATAAAGTGTTGCGCCAGTCTATCTTGTCGCGGTGTACCCAGATGGCCGGGATTCCTGTCGATGATAAAGGCATATACAGAGGGACTGTTTTTATCGTTGATAGTATGCGTCATACCGTGTTGAACTTTCGAATACGTACCGTAGACAATGCATAGACTATACTAGGACAACTGGTACAATCCATATGATCTAGTCATTCTGGGTGATTTTAATGGCCGATGTTACCAGTGGAATTTGAATCACAGAGCGACTTGTGAATTTTATTTATTAAATGATATTTAGGACCCTACACAGCCAGCAAGCTCGTTTGATCTGGTAATAACAAAATTTGGTTTAATTAATTACCTCCTTAAGATGTCTGCAGATGGGTGTTGCCAAGACAGCAACCAGTGGCCACTAGAATCCACCACCCACGATGTTAGTCCGGTTCCCGGTCGCCGGTTAGTGGTCGGGGCTTGGGGTCGGGAATTAAAGTCTGCCTCTGTCTTCGATTTATTATATTCTTAAGCCATCTTTAAAATATACTATTTGTTACAAAGTTCTATACGATGAATATCCCGGGGCTACATATGCAACGTTCAAACCAGCTATCCGTGGATGCTTACCCATACCTGGTCCAATTCGCCTACGGCAGCTTGCTCAAGTCATGTGGATAAACCGTGGTTCTTTCTCATGGGGCATGCATGTTGCAGTTCAATAAAACGTGTTCTTTACCTGTCATAATCGCCTATTTAAAATAAAATTTGAAAGTCGTGCACAATAATACAAACCAATACACCAAATATTGGTTGAGTAAAGCTTCTTTGGCGGTATTAGTGTAGCGCTCTAGTGATATAATCGCATGCAATGTTCAGCAGCAGACAAGCCAATCTTAAAGTTCTGGGAATCATTTCGTAGTGAAATATATATACATCAATCTATCGTGGTGAATGTTAACCCCTGGGTTGCCTATGTTAACCCCGGGTTGCCGATGTTAACCCCGGGTTGCCGATGCCAACCCCTGGTTACAGATGCTAACCCCGGGTTACAGATGTTAACCCCGGGGTTGCTGGTAGGCCGGAGCGCTGACTGTATCTGTCCCTCGCTGACTCTCCCTGGACCGTCACAGCGGCTCGCTATATACTGAACATGAATATTCATAAGGTGCGCTGCCGTTCCGCGGACCAGCGTGGACGGCAACAACCACTGCGGTTAAATTCTTCTATACACGCATGCACACCACAACAATCCAGAACACCAACCTAAATGCAAAGTACAATCACTCTCCCATCAAAGCCTGGTTCTAGAATAAACAAGTAAGAAACTTGAAAGTACTAAAGGCCTGTCGTAACTACTCTTTCTCTCTAGCTCTGTATCAGAGACTTAGCTCGCCACCCATGTGGGTAATTATCTGGGGGTAGAATAGTCATTATAGTAAGCAGTCTGTTCTTCGCTACATTAGTACCTGACGGCAACTTGTAGGTAAAAGTTAAGAGCTGCTGTAAACATGATGCACGTATATGGCGCTGGCTATATTAAGCTCACGCTACTGTTTATCGACATCACAGTGACACGCATGTCATCAACGGTGTTTAGTTGGGGGGAGTTTTACGTCAAAATATATGATGAAAGAAGCCTTGCCCTGGATGAGCTTTTCTTTTTCAACTTAGAGCAAACCTTTGTGTCAACATTTTTTATGATTATATCTGGAGTGCGTTGGCGTGGGAGCAGAGAATGGGGGGTGGCTGGGGGGCTGGGGGTGGAGTGAAGAGAGGGGGGCACAAGTCTCCTGACACGACTCAATAACAGTGTACATACGCCAATTGAATATCTCGAGCCAGCTATGCTAACCCACGCGGCCGGTGCGTGGTTCGAGACCCACCTATGCAAATGTCAATGGATGTGTAGGATCCTGTCATATTCGCCCTTCCTGTTGCTCCATATGACAGTTTGTAGAGGCAAACTCTTGGAAGATCTCCCGATGTAGCGCAGCGCGAAGTATGTCTATTTAAGGATAAACAAAGTACATGTAAGTAAGATATGACTCAAAGTAATATTTGTTACCTAGAAAGAAGAAACATATATCTTTGTACAAGAAACGATCAATTCTGCAAGTCATCTCCACATGTTCAAGTTTACCTTAGAATGGTGACCTTACACTGAGGCTAGCGCCAGACTACATAAATTGCAAACATATAGGTCAGAGCATGACCTGACCTAATTAGGAAAAAACGGTTGTTTACGCTGTTTTCTTAGGCGTGGGTGTTTGTTTACGCGTGAGTTACGCATGTATGTATGCATCTAAGCTACGAATGCACCATACATGTAGTTCGTTTGTCGTATTGTTATGTTTTCTTGTTACAACAGGAGATATTTTTGTGAGCATATATGCTATTTGCTTCGACTTGATATCACGTGAGTTATTTATACCCCGTGATATGCACATAAAATACCCGGTAGGTGCTTATGAAAACAATTCAAATTGAATTTTCTCCCCACGATAACTTGTAAGGACGAAACGTCATAAACGTGCGCACTTGTTGTTTACCCATCCCATCGACAGGGGGCGCCCCAACCAAAAACTATATCTGACAACTGAAGCGTCTAGAGCGCCACTTCCCCTCGTCGGCGGCCGTTGACACTGTGTGTGGGATGTTTGAACCTCTAAGTCGGCAGGTGCTCAAAAGGGGGGCAGGGGGAAGATGGGGTAGGGGTGAAATCAGGTCTAAATGGCCGTTTCTCCGAAGCTCTAGATCGTTTGACACTTCGATCCACCTTTTACTTGCCACAAGCACCCATTTAGACACTCGAGTAGAAACAGTTTATTTTAGTGCACCCAGTGCAACAATCACCTCGTTGTTTAGCCGTGTACACCCGGAACCATCTTCTATCCAGCCACCCTGGCAAATACGTAACTTGAAAATATTTCTTCGCTGCAACTGCAACTTTGAAATATGTTAACCTTGGATTTAAACCCATATTCCTGGTATATATTGCCTCTACAGTCTGCACATTTCGATAGACTGTGTCTTTCACCTCATCATTGAAATACGTTTTGAAGCTCATTGATTTTTGTAACATATAAAGTATTGGTTGCTTTTTGCTTTTCTGGCGGTATCACAGCTTTCGATCCTCGTTGCTGAATATGACTTTTGATTAAAACTCAAGAGCGTCTATGAACATGATGAATCGATGGCGAGGGCAATATTTATTAAGGTCACAATACGCGAGTTCACCAGTTCATGATGATGAAGTTAGAAACACACTGTAAACCGTGTGTGTTGTCAGATGTCTTGACTGGCGCAACGAGGCTGGCTTGATCAAAGCAAGCATAAGATAAAAGTGTTTTATGACTGCACGACAATGGAAACATTGTACAGATCTCGTGGTGACATGTCGTAAAGATCGTGAACTGAGGCTAGCGCCTGTGTTCTCTCAGACGTGACTGGACATGAGGTCGCGATAGTCACTGCGCATGTGGGGCTTCTAACATTCAGGAAGTTACAAAAACACATTATAATTGGTTGACTGTTGTGTCATACAGGTTGTGTGAGAAGAGACAATTGAAGTAAGGGAGTTCGCAATATTCGCTTCTGAACACAACGTGTATGTGAGCCTGTTATCACAAAGATGTGTGGTTTAACCGTAACGCGGTATTAACGACGAAAACACGGATTCAGTCACATTTATGAACTAGAGAGGATTATGCAGAGCCTGCATCTAAGGATATTTTAAGGCATAGGAAGTGAGAAACGTAACGTTGTGGATGCCGCCCACGATTCAATTGGTTCTTCAAGACCTCAGCGTTGTCATCTAGTGTACCGGTCAAAATTGCAACACGATGTTGCTGTGTGATAGGTGTATTATATAACTGTCCTCTGTCGCAGAATGTCCTCTAAGTTTGTCGTCTGTCCAAGTTTGTCTTCTGCCTAAGTGTGTCCTCTGTCTCAGACTCTTGGGCTCAGACTGTCCTCTATCTAAGACTGTATTGTGTCTATTACTGTGCTATGTCTAAGACGGGCATACGTATCAGAATGTATTCTGTATCTCTGACTGTTGTCTGACAGTCCTCTTTCTAAGAATACTTCATCTCATAGACTGTCGTATTGCACTGATTGTCCTATGTTATAGACTGGCATATGTCGAAGCTTGTCATATTTCTAAGAGCGCTGTGTTCGGTACGGTGCTCTGTCTAGGACTGTCCGCTGTCTAAGACTGAGCGCTCCTGTCTAAGGTTGTCCTTTTCTAAGATCGTCCTCTGTTTAAACCATCCTCTGTCTAAGGCTGTATCCTGTCTAAGGCTGTATCCTGTCTAAGACTTCCCTCTGTCTAAGACTTCCCTCTGTCTAAGATTGCCCTCTGTCTAAGACCGCCCTCTGCCTAAGACTGCCCTCTGTCTAAGGCGGGCCCATGTCTAAGGCTGCCCTCAGTCTAAGACTGTCCTCTTTTTAAGACTGCCCCCAGTCTAAGACTGACTTAGTCTAAGACTGCCCTCTGTCTAAGACTGACCTCTGTCTAGGACTACCCTCTGTCTAAGACTGTCCTCTGTCTGCTACTACCCTCTGTCTAAGACTGACTTCTATCAAGATTGTCCTCTGTCTAGGTCTGCCCTCTGTCAGACAGCCCTCTTTCTAAGACTGACCTATGTCTAAGATTGACATCTCTATCTAAGAGTGACCTCTGTCTAAGACTGACTTCTGTCTAAGACTGCCCTCTGGCTAAGACTGACCTCTGTCTAAGACTGCCCTCTGGCTAAGACTGACCTCTGTCTAAGACTGCCCTCTGGCTAAGACTGACCTCTGTCTAAGATTGCTGTCTGTCTAAGACTGCCCTTTGTCTAAGACTGCCCTATATCTAGGGCTGACCTCTGTTTAAGACTGACCTCTGTCTAAGACTGCCCTCTGGCTAAGACTGACCTCTGTCTAAGACTGATCTCTGTCTAAGACTGATATCTGTCTAAGACTGCCCTCTGCCTAAGACTGATCTCTGTCTAAGACTGATATCTGTCTAAGACTGCCCTCTGCCTAAGACTGATCTCTGTCTAAGACTGATATCTGTCTAAGACTGCCCTCTCTGCCTAAGACGGCCATCTGTCAAACACGGTCACCTGTCTAAGGCGGGATCTTTCATCCGATTGAACCAGCCACAAGAACTGGGGCCACCCGAGTGTGGCAAACAGAACCCACCACATATTCTGGAGACAGATCGGCAGATGACACTAGAGTGATTCCCTGTGACGTCATGTCTGTCATTGGGCCTGGTGTAATTCCCTGTGACGTCATGTCGGTGGCTGGGTGCCGAATCCCCTACTTCCTGGTCATGTGGCTCTTGGTGCAGCTGACATACAATGGCGGAGACGCGATGGGTAAGCAGTCTATGGTCTGGGAGGTGGGAGGTGAGGCCTGTGGCAGAGGTACATTGCAAATAACGTATATTTTTTATCAGCCTTCGCCGAATAGAAGCAAAAGGCATCTTACAGGATTATTTAAGAATGTGACCTTGATTTCAAGCAGGGCGTGCTTGTCAAAAGGAACTCCCGAATTACATCCACGCACGATTTCACCTCTAAACCGCATCACTATTCTTTCAAACGGGTAATGCCCTCGTGCCACCCCCAACAAGCCCACGGCTCTGAACATTATTTGGCCAGACTACATAAGAGCAGGGGTGAAGCAACCCGGTATAGGGCGAATACATATTAAGTTTCTAAGGCAGAATAAGACAAAGTGTAATGTTGTTTATAAGCTACTCATGAAAGAGTGTAGTTTTGTAAAGATAAGCGAATCGAAAAGCGATGTTACCATTGATTTCCACTCTGGATGAACTACTGCATAGTTTCCAGTGTAGTTTTTGGTGCAAAATATAGTTATCAACTCCCACATGTTTTTGTGCAAAAAGGTTGAATCTAAACGATGCACCTGATGTAAACAGGTTCACGAAACAATAGAACATATGTTTGAAAATTGTGTTATAGTGCAACTGATATGGAAAAAAATAGCCGCATGGCTAGATTAGTCAAGCCGGTCTAACTTTAGTAAATATATAAATGTCGCTTCTGTTATGCTCGGGTATCCAAATAATGAACTGATTAATGTTATTTTTATTGTTGCCAAATACCATATATATCGTTGCAAGTAGAAAGAAAATACTTCAAAGACTCTTGTGACCTAGAGAATACAGTGTCAGGAGGAAAACCGAGCGACTTCTAAATTATAATTCTATATTTCAGTATATTTCATATATAAAATATATATTACTATGTTGCAGTAAGACATTTGCAATTGTTATAAAGGTATGTTTTACACTTCATCGCAGAACAACATTTATCACTGTGGCTAATTTGCCATTTCTTAACATGAATGTAATTACATGACAGCACCTTGTGGAGCCGACATTTGTCGCAGTTAACGACTAATGTCGCAATTGTGCGGTATTTGTCGGCGGGTAAGGACTCTTGTTGCAAGATCGTCGACGACACTTTTGGCACAGCTTGTACGACAAATGTCGCAAATTCCGCCACGACATTGACAAAATGCACTAATTATCTTCACGGTTTCTATGATTGCTCCATTTTTTAAAATCAAAATCGGTCAAATTAGTTGCCCCGCCATAACTGATCAAACTTTAACATACGACCCATCGGAGGAGAATCCCCCCCCCCCCCCTGCAGATTTCGATGCTGCCGAGCGAACTATTTAACTTCGTTGACGACATATTGAGGTCATATGGTCCTACGGAATCACCCACGGGGACGTCTTAACATATATGGATCAACCCTCTCCACCCACAACACAAGAGAGGGACCTATCCCCCAACCCAAAAACTAGTTTGATCCCCCACTGGCATCCTGAGTCGGGTGATTAGTCCGTAACCATCCACATCGCAGATGTCAATGTGGTGTGCCAATCATAATCGTGATTTCTGTTTCACAGGATACCGTCACGTGGGGTGTTACCCACATGGACTAGGAGAACCATCTAAACGTCAAGCACAGGGAGCCGTGACCGTCCAGTGGTGTCTGGGGTTCTGCGGGGGACAAAACCCGCCATATCCCTACAGCGGACTCAGGGTCAGTGTCCAATGTCAGTCGATCATCCATGTATTCTACACTACACTACACACTATATCGCTATAATGATATCGAGTGATAATAGCGATGATAGTGTGTACAAGCCAGAGGGGCTATAGGTGTATGTTAGCGATAAATATATGATCGCTCAATGGCAATGCCCGTGTTGACAAGTCATCAACGATAAAAATGTGTCCTACGACCGAATCTAAACGCAAAGGTTTCACCTGTTGCTCTCTGAACTATGAATATCGGGTAAAGTTGTAGAATTTGAAGTTGTTGACTGTTTCATAGCGCAATGGAGGCAGTGCCGCGATGGCGATATGTTACTGTGCGACCTCGTTACCATCCTGGAAGCCTCCGGCCAGTAGATGTCCCTGGACGTGTGGCGCTAACCTGGCGTGTGGGGGATCGGGGAGTGCAAACCAGTTCGTCAACCTCTATGAAGGTGAGTCACGGTGTGAGTGATGTGGAGGATATGTGCGCCCTAAATGATGACCGGACGACGCTTCCGAAATTTTGTGAGTTTGTAACGACAAAAGGTCCCAATGACGAGCAGTCATGAGCCATGGGAGGGTGGGGAAAGTGGGCAGGAGAGAGTGCATGTGTCAAACCGCATGGATGTGATTTATGAACAGTAGAGGATTTTGCTCGTGATTCGGGAATCCCTTCTTTCTCGACCTTCGTGATTGACACATATAATTGTTCCAGAATATCGCATTTTCGGGCCCATTCGAAATTCGATAAATGAGATGCAGTTGACTGTCGCACGGGAGGGGGTGGTTAACCAGGGTCTGCTGCGCCTGGCCCCCGCTCCCCTACCTCGTTCGAGTAAACTTCCCCTTCGTCGTAATATTTTCGAGCACAGTGGACCCACCGGCTTCACCCCATCCCCTTCTCCACGTTAAAATAAAGAACGATTTTTGACTTTTGATACAAGGAGGTGCCTCGGGACGCCCCAAAATCATCCATGCAAATGCAAAAAACTGTCTAAAATCAGAGCCCATCAACAAAAGTTGTAAGAATTTGGAAAATCTACTATGACGAAAATCCTTAGGATTGCATGCCTTATCTAGAAGAACTGGCTTCTGACCTTTGCCCTACTGATCTACATATGAAGAAAAGGAGAACTGGCTATAAGACATGACGTTCTTTATAATTAGATCTCTGCATGGTTTGTAGTTAATACAAAATCAGTGACTTTTCATCGATGCTCGCTCAGAAAGGACCCATTGGCGTACCAAAATACACGAAAAGGACATCCTTTCCAGCACCAGGTCCCCAGCATTCCAGTACCTTGAGAAACCTGCCCTCAGTAATTGTCATCAACCTAAAAAAAACAGCGCATTCCTCTCTGAACAGTGTCGTCAAGGAGGTTAAGATGCCAAGTATAAGAACAATCTCATGGTTCGACTGGGGCTACGCCCGGATAATGGCTACTCTGTCATCGCCCCTCTCCAGTATTGCGAAAAGATCTACTTGAAGCCAACTCAAGCACAAGTTTTCCCATAGCTCCCAGAAGATAGACAGAACCTTTCATTTAGTATGTTTATGAGTAAACGTTCAGCGATGCGTGACTCAGTCTTACCTGAAATCTCGATGGGGGACAGGAAGGGGTGTTCACAGTAATCCTTATAGTGACACATAACTAATTGTAGTGATGCGCAGTGTTCCATGACCAGAACGTGATATCGTATTTACCCCGTGAATCGGTACTGATTAATTCATTATCCTCGTGAAGCGATAATGAATTGCTAATAGTCTGCGCGCCCCCCCCCCCCCATGCTCTCCAATAATAGAATAAGGCAATATGTCATATATATCTATATATATCTTGGGAGAGCGTGACGCATGACTGTTAATGGTTCGGTCCCTGTCTCCACTGCAGATATCGACGAGTGCCTTAATAACAATTGCGGCTGTAATCAGACGTGTAACAACTCTCCGGGGAGCTTCTCCTGCTCCTGTCGAGACGGATACAGCCAGACTGGAGCTAGCTGTATGGGTAGGTCATACCTTGTCAATGTGACCAGGCGTGTAACAACTCCCCAGGCAGCTTCTCCTGATCCTGTGAAGACGGATACAGTGGGACTGGAGCTTACTGTGTAGGTAGGTCATACGATGAGACTGTAACCTGACGTGTAACAACTCTCCCGGCAGCTTCTCCTGCTCCGGTCGAGACGGCTACAATCAGATCAGAGCTAGCTGTATGCGTAGGTCATACATTGTCCCTGTGGCCTGACGTGTGACAACTCTCCGGGCAGCTTCTCCTGCTCCGGTCGAGACGGCTACCGCCAGACTGGAGCCAGCTGTATGGGTAGGCCATACCTTGTCACTGTGACCAGACGTATAATGTACGGTTACCTCACATCTTTGCAAACGTCAACATATCTATCTAAACTTATTTCATGAGAGTTAATAGAATAATGCTTTCATTTACACCAGAGATCAATGAGTGTTTCTTTGACAATGGTGGATGCGCCCAGCACTGTACCAACACTCCAGGCAGTTACAACTGTAGTTGTGACGATGGATATCTGGCGAACGGCACAGAATGCAGCGGTGAGTGGTGTAATAGCTGCTGAAGCACCCGGTTTGATAATCGGTTATAATGTTATCGGCATAAATTCTAAATGTTGGAATATTTCAATGACATACTTGTAGACTGGAGTAAACACCCGAGATTTGATTAAATTCTGTCAGCAATGCCAAGATCCAACAAGTCAGCCAAAATTGAAGCAGTTTGACACTGAACTTAGTCATCGTCTTTGCGCATGAACGCTTTGAACTAACACTTTCCATGAAATGTTGTCACCTGGCAAATGGGAGCCATCAAAAGTGGTCCCACGCGGAACATTCGCATGCAGCCATGTTAGTTGGGTTTTTGTCTGTCAGTGATTTTATCTGATCTGAACTGTTTTGGGCCAAAATGACGCATAAAAATTATGCCACGGAAACCGGTTCTGTCAAACTGGGCTATGGAGTAAATACTCAAGATTCAATATTTATTCAGACTTGCAGAATGCAAATGCTGGTAAGTTAGACCGTTAAAGCGGGTGTCCAACATAATTTAATGGCGATCTGCACCGAAAGTTTGCATCTTAAAATTAAATTGGCGAGTGTTTACGCTTTGTTTCGGCCGACTGGTAAGGAGACAAAAATTAAGGCAACCCTCCCCCAGCAATGTCAAGCAGAGCGCCATTTTGCGGGGAGCAGTGACGCATATTGTGACTATTCATATGGCGCCGCCTTACGTTAGAACTCGCGGATATCAGGGCCGCGATTTACAGATGAACAGCGGCAGTTCCAAGCCTCGCAGTAGCGCAAGATCTTAGTGTTTCATGGAAAAGTACCATCCAAACAAATTGATATACGTCTTGCGACGATTGATTCTGCAACAATGCCATAATTGGGGTTAGAATCGCAGCTATTTATATTAGCGATTATCACGCGCACTTGTTTTGCTCACACAATAGGCGCAATTTCCGGTTTGAATAAATTAGAGTATCGCGTCCTGATTGGTCAATCGCGGACACGCCTCCAAAAAGGGCTGCCGCCTGCGTAGGCGGCGAAATCTTGCCTGGCGGTCACTTCTAAATTTTATTGTAAGCTACAGATAGAACGAAAAATTCTATAATTTGGAGGATAGACAATTGGGTATTATATGAATCGGTAAAGCGGGCGGTTCCCTTTAATTTTTGCCAAAGTACCGAAGAGTGATAAAAAGAAGTTTGTGATATATGTCTCTGTAATCAACAAGCCTATCGACATTTTTTCAGATATAGACGAGTGTTCCAGCTACAATGGTGGATGTGAGCACTACTGTATCAACACCATGGGTGGTTATCACTGCATATGTATCAATGGATACTAGGGAAACGGCACCAAGTGCACAGGTACTGAACCACTGGAGTCATTCATGTATTGTACATGAAGAGAAACTAGTCAACGAAAGTTTTCATTCCATTCAGCCAAGATGTAAATCGAGCAAAGAATAGAGCTAGCATGCCAAGATAATTTTATAATAATAATAATCTTTAAATGTAGTATCGCCTATAGAATAATGTCAATGTGGCTTAACAGAAACCAAATACTGTCAATGTGGCTTAGCAGAAAGCAAATTCTGTCCACTTCAGACATAGACGAGTGCGCCACGGACAACGGAGGTTGTGACCAGCAGTGTCACAACCCAGCCGGGAGCCACCTCTGCCGCTGTCGGGACGGGTATCATCAGGAGGCTGGAGTCTGCTCAGGTCTGTCTCTCTCTGGTTATATAGCGATGCTATTTGGTGATAAAACTGATAACCAACAACAATGGCTTTTTTGATTCTCAGCTTCAGCATTTTTCAAAATGGCGGTTCATCCAGGCGGTTTTATAATAAACTATAACGAGAAGATGTTAGTTTACAGCAATGGCTTGAAAATGATATTACGCCGCTTTACACGGTGTTATTTATATTGCAGATATTGACGAGTGCCGCGATTCACTTTGCGCACAAAGCTGCCACAATGTTGATGGAAGCTTTCAGTGTTTTTGTGAACCAGGATGGGCGATAATGGAGGACAACGTGACATGTGCAGGTCAGGCGCTTTATACACATCTCAAAATTAGGTCGTTTATATTATATATCTTTTAATCCTTTTGTTCCAAATGTGCTTGCGGATATGTTGTAGAATCAGTCATCACTCCCTGTTTCAGAACTACAGAGATGTGACAGCTGTTATTCCAATGCTATACCCATCTGGGTGTACATTGTCATCGGGCTCCTGGGGGTTGTTGTCATAGCAATGGCTGTCGTGATCTTCATGCAATGGCGCCGCCATGCCGACACGAATGGCACCAACAGTGCATCAACTCCATCCCGCCCTCTGGGTCCTCATCCGGATTTTGAGAGAGCCGTCTCTACCAGTCCGGCTGCCGTCTCCGGGGAAGACAGATCCACAGACCCCGAGGCGTCTGCCGCACCGGCCGACTCACAATACGAACAGATCAAGATTTACACCAACTCAGAGGCGGCACAGGGAATCTACGAGAAGGTGGCATAAATACTCCCCAAACAGGCAACGTTGATAATACTTTTATAATGTAAGGAGTCTACATGATCGAACTACATGTAAATGTCTCACGGTTTTTAGTAATACATTGTATATCAACCAATTGGTCAAGGTCAGAACAAGGCGGACGTTTTATTTCCCTGTTTTAGTTTACTCCATTTCATATTTACTATTTGTTTACGGAATCGGCTTGTTAGTGTGTGTCTTGTTTGTTGCCTTTGGCTTGCCGCTAGGCTGTGCGTGGCCTTTAAAACCCCCAGATAAACGATCTTTAAATTGCTAAGTAAAATATTCAGCTAAATTGTTTTCCCCGGTTTATTGATGCAAAGGTCTTGACGTTTTCACAATTTCCCCTAACACCCCCAAAGTATTGGTTAAGGTCAAAAGGCCTAGCTTTTGGGAACGGTTGTTGGACTAGTTTGTATTTTATTATATTTCGTTTCACTTCTTGTTGTACAGTAATGAACTTGTTTATGAGTACGCTTGTCTCACAGCTGTAAGCAGGTGTTGGGTCTCACCGGTTTAATAGTTATCAACCTCGGTTTTCCGGCATATTAATTCAATATTTTTTTACAAATAAAATGCTTTATTTAAGAAAGCAGGCTAAAACAAAATATTGATAGTTTTTACCAAGCTAAGTATCCCTATTAGTGACCCATAAGTTGTGCACCAGCGTGTGTTTGATCGTTGCTATGAGTATAGACTATTGCGAATATGTTTTTGGTTCGTATTTGTGTCCTGGCAATCAAACAAAAACAGTGCATGGAATCGGAAAGGACATGTTTGTTGTCATGTAATGAAGACACAATATGACATGCCAATCTGCAAAATATTTAATAAATGTGGCGGACCAATTCGCACAAGTGGGCGCACCTCCAATAAAGGTAAACGGAATGGAAATTGTACTAAAACATCTCATAATTAGCGTGTTAGCCTAAATCGAACACAACATCCTAAGTCAGCTTGCGTCACCACGCGCCAAACTGACTGCTGCTGTTCTTCAGACACGGAAGGTGAGGATACATCAGCCAAGATGATTAATAAATCTTCCATATATTGGGTTTCATATTGTACCTGCCTCTGTACGATACATAGAAAAAGAGCTCAATTTCTGTTACACAGTACTAGATCGCGAGGTTGCCAGTGAGAGTGTAACAGTGTCGGAATGTATATACCATTCTATATTGATCAATGAAATAATTCTTGCGATTGCGTAGCGATTAAAAGTGAACTATAATCAAGTAGTTTGTAACGGAGGCGGTTGAGAGGGGGAAAAGTCTGTTGCCCGAATGACGGACTTGGCAGCGCATCTGGTTTCTAGCCAATGGCGGGCCCCTGATTGGCTAGCGTCAGTAAACAACCGGTTGCTAAGGGCGTCAGCGTGTTCGAGTCCATTCTTATTTCTGCTGTACAGGAAGAGTGTATCCTTACATTGTAAACAATATTTTGCGGATACATAAACTTAATTTAAAACTTCATGATTATTCTATTTGCATAACCAGAAACACCCAATACACGTTTATATGCCTTGATTATTACTACGCAATACTAAATATCACTGATGTCCGAAGGAGCTTCCTTTTTGATCTGGTGAATACATGTCTGAACAAAAGTGATGTCTTTTTTGTTTTCTTCCTTAATCAATTAATTGAGACGTAAATTTTGATGAATCTAAATGATTGTTTTTAGTCTTAAATATTGCATCGATGAAATGCTCGTACAGTACAATGAATGCGGATGATGGTTTCAATCTGCACAACGCTGGTCTAGAAGTTACTTTTTTAAACCACAAGCAAATTTGTCCTTGTGTCAGTCACAAAATAGATAATCTAACTGACAGAAACGAAATAACTGCCACCATTGTATATTTTGTTACGATATCTATGGATGCGTTATGATAGATTTGTTAGCCTTTTCATAGGTCGGGTAAGGGGTCAGTTGGCTATGATGAGTTCCGGTATTATGTACGCAGATTTGGAATGAGACGTGTAAGATGAAATGAAAAACTAAACATGGTGGCAGCGAAATTAACAAGAATAACGAAGAGAAGCTAAGAAAAGGAAGAAGATGAAGAAAAAAGAAAACAAGATAGAAGATGGCTCAATGGTCACAGTCTAGCATACATCCACCAGGTATAATGTCACTGACCGGCGATGCGGAGCAAAGCCGAAAGCTGTTTAAACAGACCGACGTTCAGCTTACACCTGTTAGCCAATGGAGCTGGAGGTAAAATAGAAGAGGAATGTGTTTACTGGCCATGAATGAATGCGGACTTTTAGTGCTGCTTGTGACGTTTGCAGTTCATATAACATCGCTCAACGAAGAGAAACACTCATGAGCCACGAGGTGACAGATCGACCGAGGGAGAAAGTTGAAGTGGATTTGATGGAGCTGGCAACAAAGAGCTACTTGATCACTGTTGACTGCTATAGCAACTACTGCGAAGTTGACATATTAGAAGACACCAAGAGCTCTACTGTCATCCGAAAACGGAAAAGTCACTTTGTTCGTTACGGATCGCCAAGTATCATAATATATTAGGTGACCAAGGACCTCCGTTATCGAATTCAGAGTTTAAGGCATTCACAACCAAATGGGATATCGAACATGGTACATCCAGTCCTGGATATGCCAGATCCAACGGCAAACTAGAATCTGAAGTGAAGACTGCGAAGCGTCTGATGAAAAAGGCAATGATGTCAAAGAAAGATCCTGACCTGGCTTTGCTGGACCTACGGAACACTCCGTCAGGTCCAACGATTTCTTGTCCGACGTCCCCGTAGTCTCCTGCCTATGACAGCCAAGTTGCTGACACCTACACACCCTGATCACCATCGTAAAGTCCAAAGGCAACTTCAGACTCAGCAACGGAATGCGTCGGTACCATGACAAGTCCGCAAAGGACTTACCTCCAATGGAAGCAGGTGACAATGTCCACATGAGACCCTTTGTCTTAGGTCAACGGCTGCGGGAATTGGGAATTGGCCAATGAACGTGGATTGTACCTTCGTAATCGCGTCCAAATCGGCAAACAATCTTCTCGACCGGGATGCCCTGTTGCTGATCCGGTGCCGTTGCCCGTGGCGGGTGTTCAACCTGACGTGTCAGAAGCTGTGGTTGATGATGCTGCGCCATCTTTTCCTACCATGACAACAGGACCACGATCGGCAGCCCAGCCAGCGACCCTTTCATTGCGATCATCAATTCAGACGCCGAGTGAAACATCGTGTGAGGCGCGCCCGCGTCGATCCAGGCAAATGCCTGCCAAGTTCAAAGATTTGTCATGCAAATGCCTGCCAAGTTCAAAGATTTGTCATACATTGTAAATGTTTGTCTTACACTGCAATGTTTTACAATTATTCATATTATTCAGTACTGATTTCTTTAAATGAAGGTAATTTAGATGAGATGCGAGATTCGGTCGCTAATCAAGCTGTTTATGTTGATTGCTGACATGTTACATCTAACTGATGATATGGTTCTTTTGGGAACGAACTTTTCTTTCTGTCTTAACTTTCAAGGAAACCGCCAGCCTGGCCTCTAACGCTGCTTTACCGATTCATATAATACCCAAGTCTCTATCCTCCAAATTACAGAATTTTCTGTCCTGTCTGTAGCTCACAATAATATTTAGAAGTGACCGCCAGCCACGATGTCGACGCTTAACCAGGCGGCAACTCTTTTTACTCTAATTATATTCAAATCAGGAATCACGTCTAATGCCTGAGCAAAACAAAAACGCGTGATCATCGCAAATATAAATAGCTGTGATTCTAACTCCAATCATGGATTTTGTTCCGGATGCAATCGTTGCAAGATATATATCAATATATTTGGATGCAATTTTCCCATAAAACACTAAGATCATGGTCTACGGAGCCGCTTAGAACTGCTTCAATTCATCCGTAAACCGCGGCCCTGGTCTCTCCTTTCACGCGTTACCCCTGTAGGGTACCTCCACTGTGAAGAGTTCCCTCCGCGAGATAACTTCCAGTTCTAACGTAAGGCTGCGCCACATGATGGGTTACAATATACGTCACTTGCTCAGGCAAAATGGCGCACTGCTCGACATTGATAGGGGCGGGTTGGCTTAATTTGTTTCTTCTCACCAGTGGGACAAAACGAAGCGTTAACACTCCCCAAATTAATTTTGCGATGTAAACTTTCGGTGCAGATCGCGATTATATTAGGTTGGACACGATATGTACGGTTGCGTTATGATGTATTTGTTAGCTTTTATGTAGATCGGGTCAGGGGTCAGTTAGCTATGACGAGTTCCGTGGTTATGTACGCAGATTTGGAATGAGATGTGTTGCACGTGCGTATAAAGAGATGAAAAACTACATATTGAAACATATTTAACCACAGTTCATATGATATCGTCATTCTAGGTGGCCGCGGCGTGTGCATGACTAATGTGATGGCCACGCAAAACTGTTTTTTGTCGTTGATAGTATGCGTCACACGGTGTTGAACTTTGGAATACGTACCATGCCCGGAGACAGCATAGACTCCACTAGGAAAACTGGTACAATCCGTATGATCTAGTCATTCCAGGGGATTTTAATGGCGATGTTACTGGTGGAATTTGTATCACTGAGCGACTTAGGATACTTATTTATTAAATGATATTTAGGACCCTACTCAGCCAGCCCGCTCGTTAGATCTGGCAATAACTGAATTTGGTTTAACCTCCTTAAGATGTCTACAGATGGGTGGTACCGAAACAACAGCCAGTGGCCACAAGAATCCACCGCCCACGATGTTAGTCCGGTTCCCGGTCGCCGGTTAGTTGTCGATAATGGGGTTAGGAAATTAAAGTCTGCCTCTCTCTTCGATTTATTATATTCTGAAGCCATCTTTCAAAATATATTATTTGTTACATATACGTGCCGTTTGATTGCCTTACGATGCATATCCCAGGGCTACATCTGCAACTTTCAAACCGGCCATCCGTGGCCATATACCTGGTCCAACTCGTCTAAGGCAGCAGGCTCCTTCTGATGAGACATGTTGTAGTTAAATTAAACGTGTTTTCCGCCTGTCATCAATCGCTTGTTTGAAATAATTATTAAAATTCGTGTATGGTTGAGTATTTGCTTCTTTGGCCGTATTAGTACTTCCCTGTGGTTGAACCTGATGGCAACTTGTAGGTAAAAAAGGTTAAGAGTGGCTGTGAACATGATGCACCTATATGGCGCTGGCTATATTAAGCTCACGCTACTTGCATAACCCACTGCTTGATAAGGAAGTAAGAAACAATTTACCGACATCACAGTGACACGCATGTAATCAACGGTGCCCCTTGGTATGTCTATTCGTTACAACTCCTACTTTGAAATATGTTAACCCTGGATTTAAACCCATATTCCTGGTATATATATTGCCCCTACAGTCTGCACATTCGAATAAACTGTGGCTCCTTCTGGTGGGGCGTTTTCTAATTAACTAAAACGTGTCTTTCACCTCATCATTGAAATACGTTCTGAAGCTCATGGATTTTTGTAATATATGAAGTATTGGTTGAGTTTTGCCTTTCTGAGGTTATTAATGCTTCCTTGTTGCTAAACATTACTTCTGATTCCAACGTGTAGGTAAAACTCCAGAGCGGCTATGAACATGATGGATCTATGGCGTTGGCAATATTAAGTTAACGATACATGCATTCAACAGCGCTTGATGAGGAAGTTAGAAACACCCTGTCCGCTATGTGTGTTGTCACATATTTTAGGTTTACTGACGCAACGAGGAGGGCTGGATAAAAAAAGTGTAAGTTATGTGTTTTATGACTGCTCGACCGTGGAAGCATCGTAAGAACTCGTGGTGACATCTCGTGAGGACCGTGAACTAAGGCTAGCGCCTGTGTTCTCTCAGACGTGACTAGATATGGGCCCGCGTAAGTCACTACGTAGGGCAAGTGGGGCTTCTAACAATCAGGAAGTGAATCAAAACGTTGGCGGTTGAAGTCCACTTTACAGTTATGCAGGTTGTGGGATAAGAAACAAAGTGTATATGAGCCTGTGATCAAAAGATGTGTGGTTTAAACGTCACGCGATATTAAGGACGAAAACACGGATTCAGTCAACATTATAAACCAGAGAGAACTATGCTGAGCCTGCATCTATGGATATTTCAAATCATAGGAAGTGAGAAACGTTACGTTGTGGATGCAGCCCAGGATTCAATTGGTTCTTCAAGGCCTCAGCGTCATCAACTAGTGCACCGGTCGGAATTGCAGCACGTTGTTCCTGTGGTATAGCACTGTCTACGACTGTTCTCTGTCTACGACTGCCCACTCTGTCAAGATTACCCTCTGTCTAAGGCTACTCTCTGCCAAAGCCTGCCCTCTCTAAGACTACCCTCTGTCTTAGACTGCCCTCTGCCTAAGACTGCCCTCTGCCTGAGACTGCCCTCAATCTAAGACTGACTTCAGTCTAAGACTGACTTCAGTCTAAGACTGACTTCAGTCTGACTGAATTCAGTCTAAAACTGAACTTAGTCTAAGACTGACCTCTGTCTAAGACTGCCCTCAGTCCAAGACTGTCCTCTGTCTAAGAGTGGCCTCAGTCTAGGACTGCCCTCCGTCTAAGACTGTCCTCTCTATCTAAGAATGCCCTCTGTGCCTAAGACTGCCCTCTGTCTAAGACTGACCTCTCTATCTAGACTACCATCTGTTTAAGAAGGACCCCTGTCTAAGACTGCCCTCTCTGTCTAAGACTAAGACATCCATCTGTCAAACACGGTCACCTGTCTAAGGCGGGATCTTTCATCCGATTGAACCAGCCACAGGAGCTGGGGCCACCCGAGTGTGTCAAACAGAACCCAACACATATTCGGAGGAGTCATGTCGGTCACTGGGCGCCGGATTCGGTACTTCCTGGTCACGTGGCTCCTGGTACAGCTGACATACAATGGCGGAGACGCGATGGGTAAGCTGTCAGTGGTCTGTGAGGTGGGAGGTGATGACTGGGGCAGAGGTACATTGCAAAGGACTATATTCTTATTAACCTACGCCGCTTCTGCGTAATAGAAGCGAGAGATTATATAAGAATGTTACCTTGATTTTCCAGCAGGGCGTGCGTGCCAAAAAGAACTCCCGAATGACATAAACGCACAAATTTACATGTAAACCAGATCTTTCAAAAGGAGAATGCCCTCGTGCCACCCCAACAAGCCCAGGGCTCTGAACATTATTTGTCCATACACCGTAAAAAGAAGGGGAAAAAAGCAACCTGGTATAAAGCGAATACATATTAAGTTTCTAAGGCAGAATAAGAAATAGTGTAATGTTGTTTATAAGCTACTCATGAAAGAGTGTAGTTTTGTAAAGATAAGCGAATCGAAATGCGACGAGAATTAAGGTGAACCAGAATATTGATGAATATCAATGGCGAACAATGTATAAATTACCCTTGATTTCCACTCTGGATGAACTACTGCATAGCTTCCAGTGTAGTTTTGACTACCAACTCCCACACGCTTTTCTGTAAATAGGTTGAATCTAAACTATGCGCCTTATATAAGCAGGTTCACGAAACAATAGAACATATGTTTGAGAATTGTGTTATAGTACAACTGATATGGAAAAAAAGCCGCATGGCTAGATGAGTCAAGCCGATCCAACCTTAGTAGATATATAAATTTCACCTCTGTTATGCTCGGGTAGCTTCACCAAATAATTAACTGATTAATGTTTTTTTATATGGTTGCCAAATACCATATATATCGTTGCAAGCAGAGCAGTGTCGAGAGGAAAATCGAAAATCTAAATATAATTCTATATTTCTGTCCATTCCATAAATATAATATATAATTCTATGTTGCAGTAAGACATTTACAATTGTTTACGTATGTATGCTTTACACTTGATCACAGAAACAACATTATCACAGTCGCTAATTCGCCATTTCTTAACATTGTAATTACATGATAGCACGTTGCGTAGCCGACATTTGTCGCAGTTAACGATTAATGTCGCAATAGTGCGATATTTGTCGGCGGTTAACGATTTTTGTTGCAAGATCGTCGACGACACTTTTGGCACAGCTTGTACGACAAATGTCGCAAATTCCACTACGAAATTGACAAAATGCACTCGTTATCGTCTCGGTTTCTATGAATGCTCCAATTTTTGTTATCGGAATTGGTCAAATTAGTTGCCCCGCCATAAATGATCAAACTTTAACATGCGACCCATCGGAGGAGAATCCCCCACCCCCCCCCCCTGCAAATTTCGATGCTGTCGAGCGAAATATTTAACTTTGTTGACGACATATTGAGGTCATATGGCCCCACGGAATCACCCACGGGGACGTCTTAACATATATGGATCAACCCTCCGCCATCCACAACACAAGGGAGGGACCTATCCCCAACCCCGTAAACTAGTTAGATCCTCCACTGGCATCCTGAGTCGGGTGAGTAGTCTGTAACCATCCACATCGCAGATGTCAATGTGGTGTGGCGATCCTAATCTTGATTTCTGTTTCACAGGATACCGTCACGTGGGATGTTACGGACGTGAACGAACAACGCCATCTAGAAGTCAATCACAGAGAGCAGTGACCGTCCAGTGGTGTCTGGACTTCTGTGGTGGACAAAACCCGCCATATCCCTACAGCGGACTCAGGGTCAGTGTCCAATATCTGTCCGTCATCAATGTATTCTACACTACACTACACACTATATCGCAACATTGAGTGATTATAGCGATGATAGTGTGTACAAGCCAGAATGTTTATATGTGTATGTTAGCGATATCTATATGTGATCGCTCAATGACAATGCCAGTGTTTACAGTGGTTTTTAAGTCATCAACGATAAAAATCTAAGTCCTACGACCGAAGCTATAAAGGGTTTCACCTGTTGCTCTTTGAACTATGAATATCGGGTAAAGTTGATTAATTTGAAGTTGTGGCAACTTTCACAGCGCAATGGAGGTACATCAGGCACGGCGATGTGTAGATGTGCGACCTCGATATCCTCGATGTATCCGCCCGATAGATGTGGCTGGACGTGTGGGGCTAACTTGCCGTGTGGGGGATCGTTGAGTGTAGACTCGTACATCGACCTCTATGAAGGTGAGTCACGGTGTGAGTGATGTGGAGGGTATGTGTGCCCTAAATGATGACCGGACGACGCGTCCGAAACGTTTGTACGCTTGCAACGCCAAAGTGTGTGACAAGGGGGTCCCAATGAAGAAAGGAGATGTGGGCGGCAGAAGGAAACGAGATGAGTGCATGTGGCATACCACATTACCTGGGATTGAAAAAAACAGAAAGAGATTGTAAATGACAATAAAATGTTCGACCTATTTCAGCTGAACGCGTGACTGGGGCACGGGTGTGTGTGGGGGGGGGGTGGGGGGACGGGGGGTGAACCAGTGCCCGCTGTGTATGGACAGGTACTGCTAGCTGCGACTCCTCTTCCCAATTGTTGTCCACTTAAGGCACCAGTCGTAATATAACCCCGTCTTCACCCGCCCGGGGTGTTCGTACCGATCGTCAGGCAGTCGGACAGTAACTAGATACAAACATGTCTATGGAGTGGTGCCTTTGGGAGCCCCAAAAGCTTACCCATCCAAGTACCAAGAACTGTTAGGGCCCATCCACGTTCCAGGTGAGAAGGTTTCACGACTTTGGCAATTTCTATTATGACGAAAATACTTAGGGTTGCACACATAATATAAAAGAAACTGGCTTTGCGCTTGGCGCTCGGCGCTCGGCGCTTGCCGCCTTAGACCTTTCCCTTCTGACCTTTGGCCTGCCGATTTAGGTATCAAGAAACGGAGAATAGCTATTAGACATGACGTTCTTGACAATTAGATAAATGTACGATCTATAATAAATACAAAATCATTGAATTTTCATTGATGTTCGCTCAGCAAGAGCCCATTGAGGAACCAAAATGCACGAAAGAGAAATCATTTCCAGCGACACATCTGTGCCCTCCAGGTTTGACGTAATGCCAATTCTGTCGTAATAAATAAGAACAAAATTCGCAGTTTATATAAACTTAGTGAGTCATGTGATGCAACTTTATCGATAGCTAATAGTGTAAGTTTATAATAGGCATCGATCTGACAGAAAAGACGAATGTAAGATGTTATATAACCAGTACTTGATAATTATCAAATTTGATGCCGCTCGCAGCAGCCAAATAGGTTTTGCAAGCCCTTCGTCTTTTTGAGGCATCTTCACATGCAGCCTGTCATACATGAATAGGGTTATACAATAATTAAGTAGTAAAAGCGAGTTAACGTTGTAGGGAATATTAAGGAAGTAATATGTGGTGATAAGTATGAGGTGATCACATGTTGGAATGGAACAAAACAGCTCAGGCATTACGTCAAACCTGGAGCGCACACATGTCCCCAAAAGTCCATTACCTTCAGATACCTGCCCTCAGTAATTGCCATCAACTAAAAAACACAGCGAATTCCTCTCTAAACTATTTCGACATTCTTTTTGGTTAAGTTGCCAAGTATAAGAACAATCTAATGGTTCGACTGGGACTACTACGCCCGGCGACATGGCTTATCTACCATTGCCCCTCTCCATTATTGTGAAAAGATATACTTGAAGCTCCTTACTTTAAACCGGCCAACCAGCTTAAGCACATTGGATTTATTCTGCAGATTGTTGTTATTCCATAGCTCCCAGAAGATATAGGTACGCCAACTACATGTAGCCATCTATCCTAAGTGCTTCATGAACAATTCCTTATGCTTGTACTCGAGCCCCCCTTGCCCCCCACCCCCCTCACCCCCCAACGGCAATATTTCATAAGTCGGGAGAGCGGGTTGGGTGACTGTTAATGGCTGGGTCCCTGTCTCCATTGTAGATATCGACGAGTGCCTCAACGACAATGGCGGCTGTAACCAGACGTGTAACAACTCTCCGGCCAGCTTCACCTGCTCCTGTGAAGACGGATACAGTACGCTTGGAGTTCACTGTCTAGGTAGGTCATACCGTGTCACTGTGACCAGACGTGTAACAACTCTCCGGGTAGCTTCTCCTGCACCTCTTGAAACCGCTACAGCCAGACTGGAGCCAGCTGTATGGGTAGGTCATACCTTGTCATTGTGACCAGACGTGTAACAACTCTCCGGGCAGCTTCTCTTGCTCCTGTCGAGATGGCTACCTTCAGATCGGAGCTAGCTGTATGGGTAGGTCATAACTTGTCACTGTGACCAGACATGTAACAACTCTCCGGGGAGCTTCACCTGCTTCTGTCGAGACGGATACAGCCCGATTGGAGCTAGCTGTGTGGGTAGGTCATACCTTGTCACTGTAACCAGACGTGTAACAACTTTTCGGCCAGCTTCTCCTGCTCCTGTTGAGACGGCTACAGCCAGACTGGAGCTAGCTGTGTGGGTAGGTCATACCTTGTCACTGTGACCAGACGTGTAACAACTTTTCGGGTAGCTTCTCCTGCTCCTGTCGAGATGGCTACAGCCGGAATTAAGCCAGCTGAATAGGTAGGTCATACCTTGTCACTGTGACCAGACGTGCAACAAGTCTCCGGGAGGCTTCTCCTGCTCCTGTCGAGACGGCTACAGCCAGACTGGAGATAGCTGTGTGGATAGGTCATACCTTGTCACTGTGACCAGACGTGTAACAACTCTCCGGGCAGCTTCTCCTGCTCCTGTCGAGACGGCTACCGCCAGACTGGAGTCGACATTCATGAGTTACAGGCATTGAAGTTTTATTATAGGCTGCTGCATGATGATCTCCCTGCATATTTTATTACCTTTTTCCATTTTCTCCGTATATTAGACCAACATGAGTATAACACCAGATGTCAGCACAATATAATTATACCCAGAACCAGGCACACATTTGCCGAACACTGCATCCGCTATTACTTGACTCATTTAATAAACCGAACTTCAGAAAACATTTTAACGAAGATGTTTACCCATTCAATAGCGGGCTACTCTACATATATAAAAAATAGACTTATTGATAGGTACTGTGTTGACTGTTTTACAGTCAATTGTTATGTCTGCCACAAAGAATTATAGAGATATTGCGTTCTATTTAATCCCCCAAATTATTATTTTTATATCCTATGTTCTATTGAATTCTAATGGTGTCTATCGATAATTGTTTACCCAATTTGCTCTTATTTATAGTGTTGTTCTCCGTTTTTTTTTGTTTTTTTTTGTCTTTTTGTCTTTTTGCTTTCTTTTGAGGTGGCCACCATGCCAGCGACTATGTCATAATGGTGGTCTCCTCGGCCAGGCATTGTATTTTGTTCGTTTTTGCTATATGATGTATTGTATTGTTGTTGTTTTCCTGGAAGAAATAAATCATTATTCTCTCTATGGAGCTAGCTGTATGGGCAGGTCATACCTTGTCACTGTGACCAGACGTATATGCCAACTCTCCGGGCAGCTTTGCTGTTGAGAAGGCTACCGCCAGACTAGAGCTGGCTGTATGGGAAGGACATACCACACACCGTACACCAATATAAGCGCAAACGTATCTAGAAAATGCAATGAGATGTAATAAGATATTAATTTTGTTTACCCCAGATATCCATGAGTGTTTCACTGACAATGGTGGATGCGCCCAGCACTGTACCAACACCCCAGGCAGTTACAGCTGTAGTTGTGATCATGGTTATCTGGCGAACGGCACGGAATGTAACGGTAAGTGGTCTATCAATGTCTGACACACACAGCTGTTTATCGGTTGGTTGGTAACCATCCGTCTGCGTATTTAGACGATAGATGTGTAGGTGATTTCACGGTTAAGACTCGACTTAAAAGCTAAACGTGGAAATCCTTCCATGAGATACCTATGGGCGGGAACCCAACGTATTGTCTCTCATATATCATTCCTATAATACCGCACGACAGACCAAATACCATACATAATAGCTGGAATAAAGACTGCCTCAGGCATATGAAAACAAGCTAGCAAGAAAAGCAAACAAGGCTGTTTTAAAACGTTGGCTTATAACAGGGAAGGCCAAATGTATAGTCGTGTAAATGAACGCGCGATGTCAGACTATATTATGAACACTTTTCTCCAGATATTGACGAGTGCGTCACCAACAACGGCGGGTGTGACCACCATTGTACCAACACCCCGGGTGGCTACAACTGTTCATGCCGGGAGGGATATCTCTCAGACAACACCACGTGTACAGGTAGGCTACCGTACGTAACATCAGAAACAGACGGCAAGGGTACACCCAGGATTTTGAAAAGGAAGTGATCCACTTTAGATCAGTTCGGGGAAGTGGAGTGGGAGGGGGCGGAATATCATGTATATATTTGTTGTGAGGGGGTGGGGGGGGGGGCACAGCAAAAAAGGGGAGAATCAACCCCTAAAATGTATATTGTGCAACAAAACGGCCCCCACATTCTCAACAGGTAGGGAAAGCCCCCACCCCCCGCTTCTACGTCGCAATAGATTCATGATAAGGTGGTTTAGGTGAACGGAAGAGGAGAATGTCTGTATTATCTTCTTTTCCGTTATATCCATCCGCATGCATGTGTACCTCCATTGTTTATTCCTTTTAGAACCTGTCCATCGTTTATACGTCATTTTAGTGGAGGCCAGGAAACTGAGGTACTTTGGTCCATATTGATAACATTCATTATTTCAGATATAGACGAATGCGCTGATGATACGCTTCACAACTGCACAGCCCCCAATGACATATGTGACAACACAGACGGAGGTTTTACGTGCAGCCATCGCAGAGAAACAACACCATCGCCAACCGTCTCCACAGGTGAGGAATATTTGCTAAGACGGATTGTCACCCACATATCACGTACTTACATATTCTGCGAGCAGAGCATTTTTAGTACGTAACATCCAAATATAAGCCATCAAAAGTGGTCCCACCTGGAACACTCGCATGCAGCCATGTTAACTTAGTTGGTTTTTGTATCTGTCAGTGATTTTATCTGATCTGATTTAACATTAGTAATTAACTGCGTGGCTAAACTGCGCAATAATAGTGTCAACATTAGTCAATGTATTTACAGGTTGCCTGTAGCTAACGCCAAGCTGAGAAGACACTCTATAACGATTGTTCGTGTATGCCGACTTTCTGTCAAACAAACACTATTTGTGGCGCTCATTCGCCCTCAATGAGCTCGGTAACTAATTAAAATATGCAATGAAATTGACCCAAAAAACGAGTGATTAAGCCTTGAACTGAACTAAAGAGAAAGGGGAATATTTACGAAACGAAAAATCCCGTTGAACTATATCAAAAAACGCAAAACTGTTTTGGGCCACAATAAAGCATACACATGACACCAAAGAAACTCGTTCCATAAAACTGGGCTATGAAGTAAATACCTAAGGTTCAATATTTATTCAGACTTGCAAAATACAAATTCCGGCCCGTTAGACCGTTAATTTTAACCTAAGTACCGAAGAGTGACAAACAGATATTTTGGATATGTCTCTCTCTAATGAACAGGCCTTTCTGCATTTTTCAGACATAGACGAATGTTCCCGCTACAATGGTGGATGTGAGCACATCCTATAAAATATACCTTCGCGACTTATTCGTAATCCATAATCATTATTCTAAATGTACCATCCATCCATCCACCCATCCATCCATCCATCCATTTATCCATCCATCTATCGTGTGGTTTACAAAGCCATCACTCACCGTTTCAGAAGCCCTGGGCAGTCGTTCCAATACATATACTACACCCATCTGGGTGTTCATTGTCATCGGGCTCCTTGTGGCTGTTGTCATAGCAATGGCCATCGTCTTCATACTGTGGCGCCGCCATGCCGGAAGGAATACCTCCAACAACGCATCAAATTCCTCCGGTCTTCTGGATCCTCATCCGGGTTCTGAGAGAGCCGTCTCTACCAGTACGGCTGCCGTCTCCCGGGAAGACAGATCCACAGACCCCGAGGTGTCTGCCGCACCCACCGACTCACAATACGAACATATCAAGATCTACACCAACTCGGAGGCGGCGCAGGGAGTGTATGAGAAGGTGGCGTGAAAACTCCCCAAACAGGCAACGTCTATAATACTTTGATAATGTAAGGAGTTAAAACGTTGCATTCATGTGGCCAGGGGTAGTGGATAATCGGTTTTCTTTCTACGATCGAACTACATGTATCTGTCTCGCAGTTTTAGCCATACATTGTATATCTACCACTGCTGACTAGTTCTTCCCTTTTCCGGTCAGATTCAGAACAATGTGGACGTTTTTATTTCCCTGTTTCATTTCACTCCGTGATAATCCATGTTTTTCTTTTTCCCACTCGCCATCCATATAATGGCCATTTCATATACACTATTTGTTTACGGAATCTGCTTGTTGATGTGTGTCCTGTTTGTTGCCTTTAGGCTTTCCACAAGGCTGTGTGTGGCCTATTTAAACCCCACATTTGATGGGGTCAATTTACTTTTTGCCGTCAATAAACATTCTATTGGCCTTGCCTACCATACATGCTCGTAATTCTTTCCCTTATCAAACTAGTTTCGGTCCCGTGGTATGTCAACACACGACACGCCCACATAATTTTGTTATATATTTTTTATTGACTTGAATTTGTGTCATTTGTTTGAGATCTTGTCTCACATTTGTAATGAGGTGTTGGGTCTAACCGGTTTAATAGTTATCAAACTTTGTTTTCCTATATAGTATTTTTTTATAATTGTTTACAAGTAAAATGCTTTATTGACGAAAGCAGGCAAAAACAAAATACTGATAGTTTTTGCCAAGCTAAGTATGCTAATTAGTGAGCCCTAAGTTGTGCACCAGCTTGTGTTTGAACGTTGCTATGGCTACACTCTTGTGAGAGTGTAACAGTCTCGGACTGTACATACCATTCTCTACTGATGAATAAAATAATGCTATTGCGTAGCGATTAAAAAACTGAAGTATAATCAAGTATTTTTAACGGAGGCGGTCGTGGGGGGGGGGGAGAAGTCTGTTGTCCGAATGACCGATTTGGTAGCCATCTGGCTGCCAGCCAATGGCGGGCCTCTGATTGGCTAGCGTCAGTAAGCAACCGGTTGCTAAGGGCGTCAGCGTGTTCGAGTCCATTCTTATTTCTGCTGTACAGGAAAAGTGGTAGTGTCTCTTTACATGTTAAAAATATTTTGCGGATACATAAAATCAATTTAAAACTTCACAATTATTCTATTTGCACAACTACAAACACCCAATACACGTTTATATGCCTTGGTTGTTACTACGCCATACTAAATATCACTGCTGTCCGAAGGAGCTTCCTTGTTGATCTGGTGAATAAATGTCTGAACAAAAGTAATGTCTCTTTTCTTTTCTTCCTTAATCAGTTAATTGAGGCGTGGATTTTGATAGTATTTAAATGATTGTTATTAGTCCTAAATATTGCATCTTGAAATGCTCGTACAGTACAATTAATCCGAATGATGGCTTCAATCTGAGCAATACGGGTGCGTTATGATAGATTTGTTAGCTTTTATGTAGGTCGAGTCAGGCGTCAGTTGGCTATGACGTGTTCCGGGGTTATGTAAACAGATTTGGAATGAAAAAGAAGAAACACGGAATATTGAAACATTTAACCACAATCCATATGATATAGTCATTCTAGGTGATTTTAATGCACCAGTGGAATTCGAATCACAAAGCGACTTACATAAAAAACTTATTTATGCGCTTAATTTAATGTAAACTGTAAATGTTTTTCGTGCATTGCTTCTTGCTGGCTGCGTGTGGTAGTCCTGTAGTCCATGTGGCCGCGGCGTGTGGTAGTCCTGTAGTCCATGTGGCCGCGGCGTGTGGTAGTCCTGTAGTCCATGTGGCCGCGGCGTGTGGTAGTCCTGTAGTCCATGTGGCCGCGGCGTGTGGTATTCCTGTAGTCCATGTGTCCGCGGTGTGTGGTAGTCCTGTAGTCCATGTGGGGGCGGCGTGTGGTAGTCCTGTAGTCCATGTGGCCGCGGCGTGTGGTAGTTCTGTAGTCCATGTGGCCGCGGCGTGTGGTAGTTGTGTAGTCCAAGTGGCCGCGGCGTGTGGTAGTCCTGTAGTCCATGTGGCCGCGGCGTGTGGTAGTCCTGTAGTCCTTGTGGCCGCGGCGTGTGGTAGTCCTGTAGTCCATGTGGGGGCGGCGTGTGGTAGTCCTGTAGTCCATGTGGCCGCGGCGTGTGGTAGTTGTGTAGTCCATGTGGCCGCGGCGTGTGGTAGTCCTGTAGTCCATGTGGGGGCGGCGTGTGGTAGTCCTGTAGTCCATGTGGCCGCGGCGTGTGGTAGTTCTGTAGTCCATGTGGCCGCGGCGTGTGGTAGTCCTGTAGTCCATGTGGCCGCGGCGTGTTGTAGTCCTGTAGTCCATGTGGCCGCGGCGAGTGGTAGTCCTGTAGTCCATGTGGCCGCGGCGTGTGGTAGTCCTGTAGTCCATGTGGCCGCGGCGTGTGGTAGTCCTGTAGTCCATGTGGCCGCGGCGTGTGGTAGTCCTATAGTCCATGTGGCCGCTGCGTGTGGTAGTCCTGTAGTCCATGTGGCCGCGGCGTGTGGTAGTTGTGTAGTCCATGTGGCCGCGGCGTGTGGTAGTCCTGTAGTCCATGTGGCCGCGGCGTGTAGTAGTCCTGTAGTCCATGTGGCCGCGGCGTGTGGTAGTCCTGTAGTCCATGTGGCCGCGGCGTGTGGTAGTCCTGTAGTCCATGTGGCCGCGGCGTGTGGTAGTTCTGTAGTCCATGTGGCCGCGGCGTATGGTAGTCCTGTAGTCCATGTGGCCGCGGCGTGTGGTAGTCCTGTAGTTCATGTGGCCGCGGCCTGTGGTAGTCCTGTAGTCCATGTGGCCGCGGCGTGTGGTAGTCCTGTAGTCCATGTGGCCGCGGCGTATGGTAGTCCTGTAGTCCATGTGGCCGCGGCGTGTGGTAGTTGTGTAGTCCATGTGGCCGCGGCGTGTGGTAGTCCTGTAGTCCATGTGGCCGCGGCCTGTGGTAGTCCTATAGTCCATGTGGCCGCGGCGTGTGGTAGTCCTGTAGTCCATGTGGCCGCGGCGTGTGGTAGTCCTGTAGTCCATGTGGCCGCGGCGTGTGGTAGTTGTGTAGTCCATGTGGCCGCGGCGTATGGTAGTCCTGTAGTCCATGTGGCCGCGGCGTGTGGTAGTCCTGTAGTTCATGTGGCCGCGGCCTGTGGTAGTCCTGTAGTCCATGTGGCCGCGGCGTATGGTAGTCCTGTAGTCCATGTGGCCGCGGCGTATGGTAGTCCTGTAGTCCATGTGGCCGCGGCGTGTGGTAGTTGTGTAGTCCATGTGGCCGCGGCGTGTGGTAGTTGTGTAGTCCATGTGGCCGCGGCGTGTGGTAGTCCTGTAGTCCATGTGGCCGCGGCGTGTGGTAGTCCTGTAGTTCATGTGGCCGCGGCCTGTGGTAGTCCTGTAGTCCATGTGGCCGCGGCGTATGGTAGTCCTGTAGTCCATGTGGCCGCGGCGTATGGTAGTCCTGTAGTCCATGTGGCCGCGGCGTGTGGTAGTTGTGTAGTCCATGTGGCCGCGGCGTGTGGTAGTTGTGTAGTCCATGTGGCCGCGGCGTGTGGTAGTCCTGTAGTCCATGTGGCCGCGGCGTATGGTAGTCCTGTAGTCCATGTGGCCGCGGCGTATGGTAGTCCTGTAGTCCATGTGGCCGCGGCGTGTGGTAGTTGTGTAGTCCATGTGGCCGCGGCCTGTGGTAGTTGTGTAGTCCATGTGGCCGCGGCGTGTGGTAGTCCTGTAGTCCATGTGGCCGCGGCGTGTGGTAGTCCTGTAGTCCATGTGGCCGCGGCCTGTGGTAGTTGTGTAGTCCATGTGGCCGCGGCGTATGGTAGTCCTGTAGTCCATGTGGCCGCGGCCTGTGGTAGTCCTGTAGTCCATGTGGCCGCGGCGTGTGGTAGTCCTGTAGTCCATGTGGCCGCGGCCTGTGGTAGTCCTGTAGTCCATGTGGCCGCGGCGTATGGTAGTCCTGTAGTCCATGTGGCCGCGGCGTGTGGTAGTCCTGTAGTCCATGTGGCCGCGGCCTGTGGTAGTTGTGTAGTCCATGTGGCCGCGGCGTGTGGTAGTCCTGTAGTCCATGTGGCCGCGGCGTATGGTAGTCCTGTAGTCCATGTGGCCGCGGCGTATGGTAGTCCTGTAGTCCATGTGGCCGCGGCGTGTGGTAGTTGTGTAGTCCATGTGGCCGCGGCGTGTGGTAGTCCTGTAGTCCATGTGGCCGCGGCGTGTGGTAGTCCTGTAGTTCATGTGGCCGCGGCGTGTGGTAGTTGTGTAGTCCATGTGGCCGCGGCGTGTAGTAGTCCTGTAGTCCATGTGGCCGCGGCGTGTGGTAGTCCTGTAGTCCATGTGGCCGCGGCGTGTGGTAGTTGTGTAGTCCATGTGGCCGCGGCGTGTGGTAGTCCTGTAGTCCATGTGGCCGCGGCGTGTGGTAGTCCTGTAGTTCATGTGGCCGCGGCGTGTGGTAGTTGTGTAGTCCATGTGGCCGCGGCGTGTAGTAGTCCTGTAGTCCATGTGGCCGCGGCGTGTGGTAGTCCTGTAGTCCATGTGGCCGCGGCCTGTGGTAGTCCTGTAGTCCATGTGGCCGCGGCGTGTGGTAGTCCTGTAGTCCATGTGGCCGCGGCCTGTGGTAGTCCTGTAGTCCATGTGGCCGCGGCGTATGGTAGTCCTGTAGTCCATGTGGCCGCGGCGTGTGGTAGTCCTGTAGTCCATGTGGCCGCGGCCTGTGGTAGTTGTGTAGTCCATGTGGCCGCGGCGTGTGGTAGTCCTGTAGTCCATGTGGCCGCGGCGTATGGTAGTCCTGTAGTCCATGTGGCCGCGGCGTATGGTAGTCCTGTAGTCCATGTGGCCGCGGCGTGTGGTAGTTGTGTAGTCCATGTGGCCGCGGCGTGTGGTAGTCCTGTAGTCCATGTGGCCGCGGCGTGTGGTAGTCCTGTAGTTCATGTGGCCGCGGCGTGTGGTAGTTGTGTAGTCCATGTGGCCGCGGCGTGTAGTAGTCCTGTAGTCCATGTGGCCGCGGCGTATGGTAGTCCTGTAGTCCATGTGGCCGCGGCGTATGGTAGTCCTGTAGTCCATGTGGCCGCGGCGTATGGTAGTCCTGTAGTCCATGTGGCCGCGGCGTGTAGTAGTCCTGTAGTCCATGTGGCCGCGGCGTATGGTAGTCCTGTAGTCCATGTGGCCGCGGCGTATGGTAGTCCTGTAGTCCATGTGGCCGCGGCGTATGGTAGTCCTGTAGTCCATGTGGCCGCGGCGTGTGGTAGTTGTGTAGTCCATGTGGCCGCGGCGTGTGGTAGTTGTGTAGTCCATGTGGCCGCGGCGTGTGGTAGTCCTGTAGTCCATGTGGCCGCGGCGTGTGGTAGTCCTGTAGTTCATGTGGCCGCGGCGTGTGGTAGTTGTGTAGTCCATGTGGCCGCGGCGTATGGTAGTCCTGTAGTCCATGTGGCCGCGGCGTATGGTAGTCCTGTAGTCCATGTGGCCGCGGCGTGTGGTAGTTGTGTAGTCCATGTGGCCGCGGCGTGTGGTAGTCCTGTAGTCCATGTGGCCGCGGCGTGTGGTAGTCCTGTAGTTCATGTGGCCGCGGCGTGTGGTAGTTGTGTAGTCCATGTGGCCGCGGCGTGTGGTAGTCCTGTAGTCCATGTGGCCGCGGCGTATGGTAGTTGTGTAGTCCATGTGGCCGCGGCGTGTGGTAGTTGTGTAGTTCATGTGGCCGCGGCGTGTGGAAGTCCTGTAGTCCATGTGGCCGCGGCCTGTGGTAGTTGTGTAGTCCATGTGGCCGCGGCGTGTGGTAGTCCTGTAGTCCATGTGGCCGCGGCGTATGGTAGTCCTGTAGTCCATGTGGCCGCGGCGTATGGTAGTCCTGTAGTCCATGTGGCCGCGGCGTATGGTAGTCCTGTAGTCCATGTGGCCCCGGCGTATGGTAGTCCTGTAGTCCATGTGGCCGCGGCGTGTGGTAGTCCTGTAGTCCATGTGGCCGCGGCGTGTGGTAGTCCTGTAGTCCATGTGGCCGCGGCGTGTGGTAGTTGTGTAGTCCATGTGGCCGCGGCGTGTGGTAGTCCTGTAGTCCATGTGGCCGCGGCGTGTGGTAGTCCTGTAGTCCATGTGGCCGCGGCGTGTGGTAGTTGTGTAGTCCATGTGGCCGCGGCGTGTGGTAGTCCTGTAGTCCATGTGGCCGCGGCGTGTGGTAGTCCTGTAGTTCATGTGGCCGCGGCGTGTGGTAGTCCTGTAGTCCATGTGGCCGCGGCGTATGGTAGTCCTGTAGTCCATGTGGCCGCGGCGTATGGTAGTCCTGTAGTCCATGTGGCCGCGGCGTGTGGTAGTTGTGTAGTCCATGTGGCCGCGGCGTGTGGTAGTTGTGTAGTCCATGTGGCCGCGGCGTGTGGTAGTCCTGTAGTCCATGTGGCCGCGGCGTGTGCATGACTTATGTGATGGCGACGCAAAATACCCGTAGTAGGTTTGCATACTGAAAGACTACACCCCATTCAAATGAAGAATAAAACATCGAGCCTTAAGATAACGGAGCAATAGGTGTTTATTATACAAACATATTCAATGTAACATTTGGAAAAAAGTTATAACTGAAAGATCGGTTCATCTTAATCCGTATGTTATTAAGCATAGCCTGGGTCCCGGCAAAGCTAAATTTGTAGAAATGCGAGATGCATTTGTCTAGTCATTTTCGCAGGCGACCCTGGGAGGCGAGTGTACAAATGCATTGAGGAAGTAGCCGACAACCGTGTGGTTAGTCAATGAAGCTGACACAGTGAAAGCAAGCTACCCAATGAGGGGATCGTAATAAAATGTTTGCCATTCTATCGTGTCGCGGTATACCCAGATAGCCGGGATTTTGTCGACGATAAAGACATATATACAGAGGGACTTTTTTGTATCGTTCATAGTATGCTTTACGCCGTGTTGAACTTTCGAATACGTACCGTGGACACTGCATAGACACTACTATGAACGCTGGTACAATCTATATGATCTAGTCATTCTAGGTGATTTTAATGGCCGATGTTACCAGTGGAATTAGAATCACAGAGCGACTTATAAAACTTATGATATTTAGGACCCTTCTCAGCCAGCACGCTCGTTAGATCTGGCAATAACTGCATTTGGTTTAACCTCCTTAAGTTAAGATGTCTACAGTTGGGTGGTAGCAAAACAACAACCAGTGGCCACTAGAATCCACCACCCACGATGTTAGTCCGGTTCCCGGTTGTCGAGGATGGGGGTGGGGAATTAAAGTCTGCCTCTGTCTTCGATTTATTATATTCTTAAGCCATCTTTTAAAATATACTATTTGTTACATAGCTGTATACGTGCCGTTTGATTACCTTACGATAAAAGCCCCGGGGCTAGACCTACAACTTTCAAACCGGCCATCCGTGGAGGTTTACCCATATACCTGGTCCAACTCGTCTCCGGCAGCAGGCTCCTTCTGATGGGGTTTGTTGTAGTCAATTAAACGTGTTATCCACCTGTCATGATCGCATGTTTGGAAGAAAGATTGAAGCTCGTGCATAATAATACAAAGCAATACACCAAATATTGCTTGAGTATTGCTTCTTTTGCGGTGTTAGTACTTCTCTGTGGTTGAACCTGATGGCAACTTGTAGGTAAAGTTAAGAGCGGCTGTAAACATGATGCACTTATATCGCGCTGGCTATATTAAGCTCACGCTATTTGGGGAGTTCGGGAGAGTTTTACGTCAAAGTATATGATGAAAGATGCCTTGCCCTATATAAGCTTTTCTTCTTCAACTTGGAGCAAACCTTTGTGTCAGAATTGTTCATGGGCATATATATCTGGAATGAGTTGCCCACATCGCTACTCTGTCGAAGGTGACGTGGGTCAAGATGAACTGTATATAAACAGTATCGGATCTAATCTGAGAAAGGGAGGGTGCGAGAGATGAGGGACAGAGGATGGGGGCAGAGTATGGGGGGTGGCGTGGGGGGTGGTGTGGGGGATGGCGTAGGGGCTGGGGGTGGAGTGAAGAGAGGGGTGCACAAGTCTCCTGACACGACTCAATAAAAGTGTTCATGCGCCACTTTAATAACCGCGACTTGCTGTTCTCGAGCCAGCCAGGCCATCCCAAGCGGCCGGTGCGTGGTTCGAGACCCACCTGTGCAAATGTCAATGGATGTGTAGGATAAAGATCTTATGCCTTTCTTTACAAGGAGTAGGAGGTTACGCCCGGGGCCATGGCCCCTGTCATTCTGTACCCTTCCCATTGTTCCATATAACAGGTTATAAAGCCAATCTGTTCAACTTGTCGAAGGTCTCCCGATGTATCGCAGCGCGGGGTATGTCTATCTATGGATAAATGAAGTATGTTTGTCTAGATATGACTCAAAGTAATATTTGTGACCCAGAAAGAAGAAACATATATCTTTTTACAAAGTACGAAACCGTTTTGCAAGTCATCTCCACATGTGCAGTTTACCTTAGACTGGTGACCATACACTTGTATACTGCCAGTCTACTGCGAGACCCAACATTTGATTAAGGGTCTACCCAAATTGGCTTGTTTATGTTGTATTCTTACGCGTGAGTGGGTTTGTTTACGTGTGATTTTTATACGGCATATGCATCTAAGTCACAAATGCACTATACATGTAGTTCGCTTGCAGGGGCATAGGCAGGGACTTGAGCAAGTGTACGCGCCTGCTGCAGATAAAATAAACAGATTACACTTGAACAACAGGATTGCACGTGATTGCACAACCCAAGGAGTACGCACGTGCGAACGTGCGTACGTTAATTTTTTTGAACTTTTCTTTCATAATAGTCAAATCTTGTACCGACGAAACGTCATGAACGTGTGCGCTTGTTGGTTACCGATCCCACCAACAGGGGGCGCCCTAGCCCAAAACTATATCTGCGGAGGCGGATCCAGTGGGGGGGGGGGCGTCCTGGGCCCGGCCCCCCCTTTTAGGGCCGAAATTGATACTATTTAACATATGAAACCCGAAACTGCCCCCCCCCCTATCCAGCATATATGGATACAAACCCGGTAACTAGCCCCCCATATCCAGATTTTCTGGATCCGCCCCTGATCTGATTACAAAATCGTCTAGAGCACCTTTTACTTGCCACAAACACCCATTTAGACGCACGAGTACAAAAAGTGTATTTTGGTGCCCCCATTACAACGATCTCCTCGGAGTGTGAGTCTAACCTGCATACTAGTCTCTTCTATTGCGTGGCGCTACCGCTTCATAGGAGGTTCGTCGAGCAGACTACCGTGTACACTACACTGTTGAACCTCAAGATCAAGACACCGAATTTGATGTGTCAAACTGACCAATCTTCTAAAACTCAGGAGCGGCTATGAACATGATAAATCTATGGCGATATAAATATTGAGCCCACGGTACATACGTTCAACAGCGCTTGGTGAGGGAGTTAGAAACACACTGTAAACAGTGTATTTTGTCGCATGTCTTCACTGACGCAACGAGGAGGGAGATGTTTTTTGTAACTGCACGACCATTGAAACATCGCGTACAGAACTTGTGATGACAGCTCGCGAAGACAGTAAACTAGAGCTAGCGCCTGTGTTCTCTCAGGCTTGACTAGACATGAGCTCGCGTAAGTCACGCTGCAGAGCAAGTGGGGCTTCTAACATTCAAGAAGTGAATCAAGAAGGTGGGCGGTTACCACATTACAATTGGTTGACTGTTGTGTCATACAGGTTGTGTGAGAAGAGACAATTGAAGTGCGACTGCCCACTCTGTCAAGACTATCCTCTGTCTAAAGCTGCTCTCTGCCAAAGCCTGCCCTCTCTAAGACTATCCTCTGTCCTAGACTGCCCTCTGCCAAAGACTGCCCTCTAAGACTGAAGTTAGTCTAAGACTGACCTCTGTCTAAAACTGCCCTCAGTCCAAGACTGTCCTTAGTCTAAGACTGACCTCAGTCTAGGAGTGTCCTTAGTCTAAGAATGTCCTCTGTCTAGGACCAGCTTCACCAAATAAACTCAGTCTAAGACTGACCTCAGTCTAAGGCTGCCCTCTGTCTAAGACTGACCTCTGTCTAAAACTGACCTGCTGTCAAGACCTGCTGTCTTGCCGCGTGTCACGTTCCTGAGAGTCTTTATAATACCATGACGCTGACACGAGAGTATCTGACAAGAAGAACTTTTATTCGTCACGCCCCCCTATTTATAGAGTGGTCCCCTGGCGGTCACATTTGCATAGGTATTCACACATAATCCGCCTAGCGACTACTAAGAGTTACATAATCATAACGCGCGCGTACATTACACAGTCTAAGACTACCCTCTGTCTAAGACTGACTTCTGTCAAGACTGCCCTCTGTCTAAGACTGCCCTCTGTGCCTAAGACTGCCCTCTGTCTAAGACTGACCTCTCTATCTAGACTACCATATGTCTAAGAAGGACCCCTGTATAAGACTACCATCTGTCTAAGAAGGACCCCTGTATAAGACTACCATCTGTCTAAGAAGGACCCCTGTATAAGACTACCATCTGTCTAAGAAGGACCCCTGTATAAGACTGCCCTCTCTGTCTAAGAAGGACCCCTGTATAAAACTACCATCTGTCTAAGAAGGACTCCTGTGTAAGACTACCATATGTCTAAGAAGGACCCCTGTATAAGACTACCATCTGTCTAAGAAGGACCCCTGTATAAGACTACCATCTGTCTAAGAAGGACCCCTGTATAAGACTGCCCTCTCTGTCTAAGAAGGACCCCTGTATAAGACTACCATCTGTCTAAGAAGGACCCCTGTATAAGACTACCATATGTCTAAGAAGGACCCCTGTATAAGACTACCATCTGTCTAAGAAGGACCCCTGTATAAGACTGCCCTCTCTGTCTAAGACTAAGACAGCCATCTGTCAAACACGGTCACCTGTCTAAGGCGGGATCTTTCATCAGATTGAACCAGCCACAGGTGCTGGGGCCTCCTGAGTCTGTCAAACAGACCCCGCCACATATTCTGGAGACAGATCAGCCGCTGACCCTTGAGTGATTCCCGGTGACGTCATGTTGGTCACTGGGTGCGGGATCCGGTACTTCCTAGTCACGTGGCTCCTGGTACAGCTGACATACAATGGCGGAGACGCGATGGGTAAGCTGTCTGTGGTCTGGGAGGCGGGAGGTGATGACTGGGGCAGAGGTACGTTGCAAAGGACGTATATTCTTATTAACCTACGCCGAGGTGAAGCCCCATCTGCGTAATAGAAGCGAGAGACATCTTACTGGATTATTTAATAATGTGACCTTGATTCTTAAGCATGGCGTGCTTGTCAAAAGGAACTCCCGAATAACATCAACGCATATTCAAAAGGGGAATGCCCTCGTGCCACCCCCAACCACCCCACGGCTCTCTGCATTATCTTGCCATATAAAGTAAGAGCATGGGGCAAAGCAACCTGGTATAGAGCCAATAGATATTAAGTTTCTAAAGCAGAATAAGAAAAAGCGTAATGTCGTTGATAAGCTACTCATGAAAGAGTAGTTTTGTAAAGATAAGCTAATCGAAAAGCGAATTTACCATTGATTTCCGCTCTGGATGAACTACTGCAGGGTTTCCAGTGTAGTTTTTGGGGCAAAATATGGTTACCAACTCCCACACGTTTTTGTGTAAATAGGTTGGATCTAAACTATGCGCCTTATATAAACAGGTTCACGAAACAATAGAACATATGTTTGAGAATTGTGTACAAGTACAACTGATATGGAAAAAAATAACCGCATGGCTAGATGAGTCAAGCTGGTCCAACTTTAGCAAATACATAAATGTCGCCTCTGTTATGCTCGGGTATCTTCACCAAATAATGAACTGATTAATGTTATTTTTATTGTTGCCAAATACCATATATATCGTTGCAAGTGGAAAGTACTGCAAAGGTAATTTTTTTGTATTGCTAGGTTTTGTAAGGGCTATTTTGACCTATACAGTGTCGGGAGGAAAACCGGGATAAGCGACTTCTAAATCGTAATTCTATATTTCAGTTCTTTCCGTAAATATAATATATAATTCTATATTTCAGTAAGACATTTAAATTTTTGACTTATGTATGTTTTACACTTCGTCACAGAAACAAAATTTGATCATAGTCGCTACTTCGACATTACTTAGTGTAATAATGTAAGTGCATGACAGCACGTTGTGGAGCCGACATTTGTCGCAGTTAACGACGAATGTCGCACTAGTGCGATATTTGTCGGCGGTTAACGACCTTTGTTGCAAAATCGTCGACGGCACTTGTGGCACAGCTTGTACGACAAATGTCGTAAATTCCACCACGACATTGACAAATGCATTCATTATCTTTACGTTTTTTATGAATACTCTAAATTTGTTAAATCAAAATCTGTCAAATTAGTTGCCCCGCCATAAATGATCAAACTTTAACATACGACCCATTGGTTGTCTTGGGCAAAAAATAGGAAAATGCAACCCCCCTGCAGATTTCTATGTTGTGGAGCAAACTATTTAACTTCGTTGACATGTTGAGATAATATGGCCCTAAGGAATCACCCACGGGAGCGTTTTAGCATAAATGGATCACCCCGTAAAGTAGTTTTGATCGGCTACTGGCATGCTGAGTCGGGTGAGTAGTATGTAGCCATCCACATCGCAGATGTCAATGTGGTGAGCCAATCCTAATCGTGATTTCTCTTTCACAGGATACCGTCACAGGGGATGTTACCAACATGGACTAGGACAACCATCTACAAGCATAGGACAGGGAGCCGTGACCGTCCAGGGGTGTCTGGGGTTCTGTAAGAGCCAACCTACGTCATATCCCTACATCGGACTCAGGGTCAGTGCCCAGTGTCAGTCCATCATCAGTGTAATCTAACCATGTCCCTACATCGGACTCAGGGTCAGTGCCCAGTGTCAGTCCATCATCAGTGTAATCTAACCATGTCCCTACATCGGACTCAGGGTCAGACCCCAGTGTCAGTCCATCATCAGTGTAATCTAACCATGTCCCTACATCGGACTCAGGGTCAGACCCCAGTGTCAGTCCATCATCAGTGTAATCTAACCATGTCCCTACATCGGACTCAGGGTCAGACCCCAGTGTCAGTCCATCATCAGTGTAATCTAACCATGTCCCTACATCGGACTCAGGGTCAGACCCCAGTGTCAGTCCATCATCAGTGTAATCTAACCATGTCCCTACATCGGACTCAGGGTCAGACCCCAGTGTCAGTCCATCATCAGTGTAATCTAACCATGTCCCTACATCGGACTCAGGGTCAGACCCCAGTGTCAGTCCATCATCAGTGTGATCTAACCATGTCCCTACATCGGACTCAGGGTCAGACCCCAGTGTCAGTCCATCATCAGTGTAATCTAACCATGTCCCTACATCGGACTCAGGGTCAGACCCCAGTGTCAGTCCATCATCAGTGTAATCTAACCATGTCCCTACATCGGACTCAGGGTCAGACCCCAGTGTCAGTCCATCATCAGTGTAATCTAACCATGTCCCTACATCGGACTCAGGGTCAGACCCCAGTGTCAGTCCATCATCAGTGTAATCTAACCATGTCCCTACATCGGACTCAGGGTCAGACCCCAGTGTCAGTCCATCATCAGTGTAATCTAACCATGTCCCTACATCGGACTCAGGGTCAGACCCCAGTGTCAGTCCATCATCAGTGTAATCTAACCATGTCCCTACATCGGACTCAGGGTCAGACCCCAGTGTCAGTCCATCATCAGTGTAATCTAACCATGTCCCTACATCGGACTCAGGGTCAGACCCCAGTGTCAGTCCATCATCAGTGTAATCTAACCATGTCCCTACATCGGACTCAGGGTCAGACCCCAGTGTCAGTCCATCATCAGTGTAATCTAATCATGTCCCTACATCGGACTCAGGGTCAGACCCCAGTGTCAGTCCATCATCAGTGTAATCTAACCATGTCCCTACATCGGACTCAGGGTCAGACCCCAGTGTCAGTCCATCATCAGTGTAATCTAACCATGTCCCTACATCGGACTCAGGGTCAGACCCCAGTGTCAGTCCATCATCAGTGTAATCTAACCATATCCCTACATCGGACTCAGGGTCAGTGCCCAGTGTCAGTCCATCATCAGTGTAATCTAACCATGTCCCTACATCGGACTCAGGGTCAGACCCCAGTGTCAGTCCATCATCAGTGTAATCTAACCATGTCCCTACATCGGACTCAGGGTCAGACCCCAGTGTCAGTCCATCATCAGTGTAATCTAACCATGTCCCTACATCGGACTCAGGGTCAGACCCCAGTGTCAGTCCATCATCAGTGTAATCTAACCATGTCCCTACATCGGACTCAGGGTCAGACCCCAGTGTCAGTCCATCATCAGTGTAATCTAACCATGTCCCTACATCGGACTCAGGGTCAGACCCCAGTGTCAGTCCATCATCAGTGTAATCTAACCATGTCCCTACATCGGACTCAGGGTCAGACCCCAGTGTCAGTCCATCATCAGTGTAATCTAACCATATCCCTACATCGGACTCAGGGTCAGTGCCCAGTGTCAGTCCATCATCAGTGTAATCTAACCATGTCCCTACATCGGACTCAGGGTCAGACCCCAGTGTCAGTCCATCATCAGTGTAATCTAACCATGTCCCTACATCGGACTCAGGGTTAGTATCCAGCGTCAGTCCATCATCAGTGTAATCTAACCATGTCCCTACATCGGACTCAGGGTCAGACCCCAGTGTCAGTCCATCATCAGTGTAATCTAACCATGTCCCTACATCGGACTCAGGGTCAGTGCCCAGTGTCAGTCCATCATCAGTGTAATCTAACCATGTCCCTACATCGGACTCAGGGTCAGTGCCCAGTGTCAGTCCATCATCAGTGTAATCTAACCATGTCCCTACATCGGACTCAGGGTTAGTATCCAGCGTCAGTCCATCATCAGTGTAATCTAACCATGTCCCTACATCGGACTCAGGGTCAGTGCCCAGTGTCAGTCCATCATCAGTGTAATCTAACCATGTCCCTACATCGGACTCAGGGTCAGACCCCAGTGTCAGTCCATCATCAGTGTAATCTAACCATGTCCCTACATCGGACTCAGGGTCAGACCCCAGTGTCAGTCCATCATCAGTGTAATCTAACCATGTCCCTACATCGGACTCAGGGTCAGTGCCCAGTGTCAGTCCATCATCAGTGTAATCTAACCATGTCCCTACATCGGACTCAGGGTCAGTGCCCAGTGTCAGTCCATCATCAGTGTAATCTAACCATGTCCCTACATCGGACTCAGGGTCAGTGCCCAGTGTCAGTCCATCATCAGTGTAATCTAACCATGTCCCTACATCGGACTCAGGGTCAGTGCCCAGTGTCAGTCCATCATCAGTGTAATCTAACCATGTCCCTACATCGGACTCAGGGTTAGTATCCAGCGTCAGTCCATCATCAGTGTAATCTAACCATGTCCCTACATCGGACTCAGGGTCAGACCCCAGTGTCAGTCCATCATCAGTGTAATCTAACCATGTCCCTACATCGGACTCAGGGTCAGTGCCCAGTGTCAGTCCATCATCAGTGTAATCTAACCATGTCCCTACATCGGACTCAGGGTCAGTGCCCAGTGTCAGTCCATCATCAGTGTAATCTAACCATGTCCCTACATCGGACTCAGGGTCAGTGCCCAGTGTCAGTCCATCATCAGTGTAATCTAACCATGTCCCTACATCGGACTCAGGGTCAGACCCCAGTGTCATTCCGTCGTCAGTGTAGTCTAAACCATATCACTACAGCGGACTTATGGTCAGTGTTCAATGTCTGTCCATCATCAGTGTATTCCAAACCATCGCTCTACTGTGAACTCAGGATCAGTTTCTATTGTCAGTCCAACATCAATGTAGTCTAAACCATATCCCTACAGCGGACTCAGGGTCAGTGTCCAATGTCAGCCGATCATCAATGTATTCTATACTACACTACACTACACTACACTGCACACTATATCGCTATAGTGATATCGAGTGATTATAGCGATGATAGTGTGAACAAGCCAGAGTGGCTATATGTGTATGTTAGCGATATATATATGATCTCTCAATGACAATGCCTGCATTGACAGTGTTTTTTTAGATTCATCAACGTGTATGTGAGTCCTGCGACCGAAGTTAAGGCAAAGTTTGACCTGTTGCTCCTTGAACTATGAATATATAGTGTATAGTTGAAGAATTTCAAGTTGTTGCCTGTTTCACAGCGCAATGGAAGAAGCGATGCACCGATGGCGACATGTTACTGTGTGGCCTCGTTATCCTGGACCTCGACCAATTGTAAATGGAAGTGTGGCGCTAACCTGGCGTGTGGCGGATCGGGGACTAGAAACCAGTTCGTCAGCCTCTATGAAGGTGAGTCACGGTCTGAGTGATGTGGAGGGTATGTGCGCCCTAAATGATGACCGGACGACGCTTTCGAATGTTTGTGAGTTTGTAACGCCAAAAGGGATGAAAAGGGGGTCCGGTCCCAATGAGGAGCAGTCATGCGCCATATGGGAGGGTGGGGGAAGGGGGCGGGAGAGAGTGCACGTGGATGTGATTTGTGAACAGTAGAGGATTTTGCTCGTGATTCGAGAATCCCTTTTTTCTCAGACTTCGTGTTTGACACATATAATTGTTCCAGAATGTCGCATTTTCGGGCCCATTCGAAATTCGATAAATGAGATGCAGTTGACTGTGGCACGGGAGGGAGTGGTTAACCAGGGTCTGCTGCGCCTGGCCCCCGCTCCCCTATCTCGTTCGAATAAACTCTCTTTTCGTTGTAATATTTTCGGGCAAAGTGGACCAACCGGCTACACATCACCCCCCTCTCCACGCTAAAATAAAGAAGGATTTTTGACTTTTGATAAAAGGAGGTGCCTCTGGACGCCCCAAACTCTTCCATCCAAATACAAAGAACTGTCTAAAATCAGAGCCCATCCACGAAAATTGCACGACTTTGGTAAATCTACTATGACGAAAATCCTTAGGATTGCATACCTTATCTAGAAGAACTGGCTTCTGACCTTTGAACTACCGATCTAGATATCAAGAAAAGGAGCATGGCTAGAAGACATGACGTTCTGGATAATTAGATCTCTGGGCGGTTTGAAGTAAATACAAAATCCGTGACTTTTCATTGATGCTCGCTCAGCAAGGACCCATTGGCGTACCAAAATACACGAAAATGACATCCTTTCCAGCGTCTCGGGCCCAGCATTCCATTACTTTGAGATATAATGCCCTAAGTAGTTGTCCTCAACCTAAAACACAGCACACTCCTCTCTGAACTATTTCGTTAAGGAGGTGAAGATACGAAGTTTAAGAACTATCTGAGAACATGGATTCACTACCATTGCCCCTGTCTATTTTTGCGAAAAGATCTTCTAGAAGCTCCTCAATTTAAGTGTTTCCATAGCTCCCGGAAGATATGGGTACGCCACCTAAATGTAGCCACATATTGTAAGTGTTTTCTGAACCATAAATTTGGGAAAAGACATTCCTTATGTGTCTATACATGTTCAGCATACATCGACTCCACATACTCGTGACTAGGGCAGCGGCGCGTTGAAAGGGAAGCTAAATAGGGTCAACAAACCGTCCGGGACAATCAAATAGGGATGGATCTAACTGAAACGACCTTTCATTTAATATGTTTATGAGTAAACGTTCAGTGATACGTGACTCAGTGTTACCTGAAATCCCGATGGGGGACAGGAAGGTGGTCACAGTAAACCCTTAAAGTAACACATAATTAATTGTAGTGCTACGCGGCGTTTCCTGACCAGAAGGTGATATCGTATTTTCGCCGTGAATCGGTACCGATTCATTCATTATCCTTGTAAACCGATAAAGAATTGCTAATAGTTTCAAGATTTGGGAGCTCGACATCCCCTTGCCCCCCTTATAATAAAATAAGGCAATATATTACATTTCGGGAGAGCGTGACGCGTGACTGTTAATGGCTGGGTCCCTGTCTCTATTGTAGATATCGACGAGTGCCTCACCGACAATGGCGGCTGTCACCAGACGTGTAACAACTCTCCGGGCAGCTTCTCCTGCTCCTGTCGAGACGGCTACCGCCAGACTGGAGCTAGCTGTATGGGTAGGTCATACCTTGTCACTGTGACCAGACGTGTAACAACACTCCGGCACCTTCTCCTGCTCCTGTCGAGACGGCTACAGCCAGACTGGAGCTAGCTGTTTGGGTAGGTCATACCTTGTCACTGTGACCAGACGTGTAACAACTCTCCGGGCAGCTTCTCCTGTTCCTGTCGAGACGGCTACAATCAGACTGGAGCTAGCTGTATGGGTAGGTCATACCTTGTCACTGTAACCAGACGTGTAACAACTCTCCGGGCAGCTTCTCCTGCTCCTGTCGAGACGGCTACAGCCAGACTGGAGCTAGCTGTATGGGTAAGTCATACCTTGTCACTGTGACCAGACGTGTAACAACTCTCCGGACAGCTTCTCCTGCTCCTGTCGAGACGGCTACCGCCAGACTGGAGCTAGCTGTATGGGTAGGTCATACCTTGTCACTGTAACCAGACGTGTAACAACTCTCCGGGCAGCTTCTCCTGCTCCAGTCGAGACGGCTACAGCCAGACTGGAGCTAGCTGTATGGGTAGGTCATACCTTGTCACTGTGACCAGACGTGTAACAACTCTCTGGACAGCATCTCCTGCTCCTGTCGAGACGGCTACCGCCTGACTGGAGCTAGCTGTGTGGGTAGGTCATACCTTGTCACTGTGACCAGACGTGTAACAACTCTCCGGGCAGCTTCTCCTGCTCCTGTCGAGACGGCTACAGCCAGACTGGAGCTAGTTGTGTGGGTAGGTCATACCTTGTCACTGTGACCAGACGTGTAACAACTCTCCGGGCAGCTTCTCCTGCTCCTGTCGAGACGGCTACCGCCAGACTGGGGCCAGCTGTGTGGGTAGGTCATACCTTGTCACTGTGACCAGACGTGTAACAACTCTCCGGACAGCTTCTCCTGCTCCTGTCGAGACGGCTACCGCCAGACTGGAGCTAGCTGTATGGGTAGGTTATACCTTGTCACTGTGACCAGACGTGTAACAACTCTCCGGGCAGCTTCTCCTGCTCCTGTCGAGACGGCTACCACCAGACTGGAGCTAGCTGTATGGGTAGGTCAAACCTTGTCACTGTGATTAGACTGTAACAACTCTCCGGGCAGCTTCTCCTGCTCCTGTCTAGACGGCTACCGCCAGACTGGAGCTAGCTGTATGGGTAGGTTATACCTTGTCACTGTGACCAGACGTGTAACAACTCTCCGGGCAGCTTCTCCTGCTCCTGTCGAGACGGCTACCGCCAGACTGGAGCTAGCTGTATGGGTAGGTCAAACCTTGTCACTGTGATTAGACTGTAACAACTCTCCGGGCAGCTTCTCCTGCTCCTGTCTAGACGGCTACCGCCAGACTGGAGCTAGCTGTATGGGTAGGTCATACCTTGTCACTGTGACCAGACGTATAACAACTCTCCGGGCAGCTTCTCCTGCTCCTGTCGAGAAGGCTACCGCCAGACTGGAGCTAGCTGTATGGGTAGGTCATACCTTGTCACTGTGACCAGACGTGTAACAACTCTCCGGGCAGCTTCACCTGCTCCTGTCTAGACGGCTACCGCCAGACTGGAGCTAGCTGTATGGGAAGGACATACCTCATATGGCACATCAATATAAGCGCAAACGTATCTAGGAAATGCAATGATATGTAATAAAATATTAATATTGTTTACCCCAGATATCGATGAGTGTTTCGCTGACAATGGTGGATGCGCCCAGCACTGTACCAACACCCAAGGCAGTTACAACTGTAGTTGCGACGATGGCTACCTGGCGAACGGCACGGAATGTAACGGTGAGTGGCCCATCAATGTCTGGAACACACAGCTGTTTATCGCTTGGTTGGTAACCATCCGTGTGCGTATTTAGTCGATAGATTTGTAGGTGATTTCACGGTTAAGACGACTTGAAAGCTAAATGCGGGAATCCTTCCATGAGATACTTATGGGCGGGAACACAGCATAATTTTCTGTCATATATTATTCCTATACTAACACACGACAGACCAACTACGATGTATGCGATATGTCAGACTATATTATAAGAACATTTCTTCAGATATTGACGAGTGCGTCACCGCCAACGACGGGTGTGACCACAATTGTACCAACACTCCTGGTGGCTACAACTGTTCATGTCGAGAGGGATATATCACAGAAAACACCACGTGTACAGGTAGGCTACCGTACGTAACATCAGAAACTGACCGGCAAGGGTAGACCCAAGATTTTGAAAAGGTAGTGATCCACTTTAGATCAGTTCGGGGAAGTGGGGTGGGAGGGGGCGGAATATCATGTATATATTTTTTGTGAATGGGGGGGGGGCACAGCAAAAAAGGGGAGAATCAACCCCTAAAATGTATATTGTGCAACAAAACGGCCCCCACATTCACAACAGGTAAGGAAAGCCCCCCCCCCCCCGCTTCCACGTCGCACTAGATTCATGATAAGGTGGTTTAGGTGAACGGGAGAGGAGAATGTCTGTATTATCTTCTTTTCCGTTATATCCATCCGCATGCATGTGTGTCTCCATTGTTTACTCCTTTTAAAACCTGTCCATCGTTTATACGTCATTTTAGTGGAGGCCAGGAAACTGAGGTACTTTTGTCCATATTGATAACATTCATTATTTCAGATATAGACGAATGCGCTGTACAACTGCACAACTGCACAGCCCCCAATGACATATGTGGCAACACAGACGGAGGTTTTACGTGCAGCCATCGCCCAGTCACAACACCATCGCCAACCGTCTCCACGGGTGAGGAATATTTGCTCAGACGGATTGTCACCCACATATCACGTACTTACATATTCTGCGAGCAGAGCATTTTTAGTACGTAACATCCAAATATAAGCCATCAAAAGTAGTCCCACGCGGAACACTCGCATGAAGCCATGTTAACTTAGTTGGTTTTTGTATCTGTCAGTGATTTTATCTGATCTGATTTAACATCAGTAATTAACTGCGTGGCTAAACTGCGCAATAATAGTGTCAACATTAGTCCATGTATTTACCTGTTGCCTGTAGCTAACGCCAAGCTGAGAAGACACTCTATAACGATTGTTCGTGTATGGCCGACTTTCTGTCAAACAAACACTATTTGTGGCGCTCATTCGCCCTCAATGAGCTCGGTAACTAATTAAAATATGCAATGAAATTGACCCAAAAAACGATTGATTAAGCCTTGAACTGAACCAAAAAGAAAGGGGAATATTTAGGAAACGAAAAATCCCGTTGAACTATATCAAAAAACGCAAAACTCTTTTTGGGCTACAATAAAGCATACACATGACACCAAAGAAACTCGTTCCCTAAAACTGGGCTATGAAGTAACTACTCAAGGTTCAATATTTATTCAGACTTGCAAAATACAAATTCCGGCCCGTTAGACCGTTAATTTTAGCCTAAGTACCGAAGAGTGACAAACAGAAATGTCTCTGGATATGTCTCTCTGTAATCAACAGGCCTGTCTGCATTTTCAGACAAAGGCGAATGTTCCAGCTACGATGGTGGGTGTGAGCACATCCTATATAAATATACCTTCGCGACTTATTCGTAATCCATAATCATTATTCTAAATGTACCATTCATCTATCCACCCATCCATCCATCCATCCATTTATGCATCCATCTATCGTGTGGTTTACAAAGCCATCACTCACCGTTTCAGAAGCCCTGAGCAGTCATTCCAATACATATACTACACCCATCTGGGTGTTCATTGTCATCGGGCTCCTTGTGGCTGTTGTCATAGCAATGGCCATCGTCTTCATACTGTGGCGCCGCCATGCGGGCAGGAATACCACCAACAGCGCATCAAATCCCTTCGATCCACTGGCTCTTCATCCGGGTTCTGAGAGAGTCATCCCTGCCAGTCCGACTGTCGTCTCCCGGGAAGACAGATCCACAGACCCCGAGGTGTCTGCCGCACCCACCGACTCACAATACGAACATATCAAGATCTACACCAACTTGGAGGCGGCGCAGGGAGTGTACGAGAAGGTGGCGTGAAAACTCGCCAAACAGGCAACGTCTTCAATACTTTGATAATGTAAGGAGTTAAAACGTTGCATTTATGTGGCCAGGGGTGGTCGATAATCGGTTTGCTTTCCACGATCAAACTACATGTATCGGTCTCGCGGTTTTAGCCATACATTGTATATCTACCACTGCTGACTAGTTCTTCCCTCTTCCGGTCAGAGTCAGAACAATGTGGACGTTTTTATTTCCCTGTTTCATTTCACTCCGTGAGAATCCATGTTTTTCTTTTTCCCAATGGCCAATATATACACTATTTGTTTACGGAAACTGCTTGTTGATGTGTGTCTTGTTTGTTGCCTTTAGGCTTTCCACAAGGATGTGTGTGGCCTATTTGAACCCCACATTTGATGGGGTCAATTTACTTTTTGCCGTCAATAAACATTCTATTGGGCTTTCCTACCATACATGCTCGTAATTCTTTCCCTTATCAAACTAGTTTCGGTCCCGTGGTATGCCAACACACGACACGCCCACATAATTTTGTTATATATTTTTATGGACTTGAATTTGTGTCATTTGTTTTTGTTTTAGATCTTGTCTCACATTTGTAATGAGGTATTGGGTCTAACCGGTTTAATAGTTATCAAACTTTGTTTTCCTTTATAGTATTTTTTTATAATTGTTTACAAGTAAAATGCTTTATTGAAGAAAGCAGGCAAAAACAAAATACTGATAGTTTTTGCCAAGCTAACCATGCTAATTAGTGAGCCATAAATTGTGCACCAGCTTGTGTTTGATCGTTGCTATGGCTACACTCTTGTGAGAGTGTAACAGTGTCGGACTGTACATACCATTCTCTATTGATGAATAAAATAATGCTATTGCGTAGCGATTAAAAAACTGAACTATAATCAAGTATTTTTAACGGAGGCGGTCGGGGGGGGGCGGGGGGGGGGGGGGAGAAGTCTGTTGTCCAAATGACCGATTTGGTAGCGCATCTGGCTGCCAGCCAATGGCGGCCCTATGATTGGCAAGCGTCAGTAAACAACCGGTTGCCAAGGGCGTCAGCGTGTACGAGTCCATTCTTATTTCTGCTGTACAGGAAGAGCGGTCGTATCTCCTTACATGGTGAACAATATTTTGTGGATACATAAAATCAATTTAAAACTTCACAATTATTCTATTTGCATAACTACAAACACCCAATACACGTTTATATGCCTTGGTTGTTGCTACGCCATACTAAATATCACTGCTGTCCGAAGGAGCTTCCTTGTTGATCTGGTGAATAAATGTCTGAACAAAAGTAATGTCTCTTTTCTTTTCTTCCTTAATCAGTTAATTCAGGCGTGGATTTTGATAGTATTTAAATGATTGTTATTAGTCCTAAATATTGCATCTTGAAATGCTCGTACAGTACAATTAATCCGAATGATGGCGTCAATCTGAACAATACGGATGCGTTATGATTTGTTAGCTTTTATGTAGGTCGGGTCAGGCGTCAGTTGGCTATGACGAGTTCCGGGGTTATGTAAACAGATTTGGAATGAAAGAGAAGAAAAACGGAATATTGAAACATTTAACCACAATCCATATGATATAGTCATTCTAGGTGATTTTAATGCACCAGTGGAATTCGAATCACAAAGCGACTTACATAAGAAACTTATTTATGCGCTTAATTTAATGTAAACTGTAAATGTTTTTCGTGCATTGCTTCTTGCTGGCTGCGTGGGGTAGTCCTATAGTCCATGTGGCCGCGGCGTGTGGTAGTCCTATAGTCCATGTGGCCGCGGCGTGTGGTAGTCCTATAGTCCATGTGGCCGCGGCGTGTGGTAGTCCTATAGTCCATGTGGCCGCGGCGTGTGGTAGTCCTATAGTCCATGTGGCCGCGGCGTGTGGTAGTCCTATAGTCTATGTGGCCGCGGCGTGTGGTAGTCCTATAGTCCATGTGGCCGCGGCGTGTGGTAGTCCTATAGTCCATGTGGCCGCGGCGTGTGGTAGTCCTATAGTCCATGTGGCCGCGGCGTGTGGTAGTCCTGTAGTCCATGTGGCCGCGGCGTGTGTTAGTCCTGTAGTCCATGTGGCCGCGGCGTGTGGTAGTCCTATAGTCCATGTGGCCGCGGCGTGTGGTAGTCCTGTAGTCCATGTGGCCGCGGCGTGTGTTAGTCCTGTAGTCCATGTGGCCGCGGCGTGTGGTAGTCCTATAGTCCATGTGGCCGCGGCGTGTGGTAGTCCTGTAGTCCATGTGGCCGCGGCGTGTGTTAGTCCTGTAGTCCATGTGGCCGCGGCGTGTGGTAGTCCTATAGTCCATGTGGCCGCGGCGTGTGGTAGTCCTATAGTCCATGTGGCCGCGGCGTGTGGTAGTCCTATAGTCCATGTGGCCGCGGCGTGTGTTAGTCCTGTAGTCCATGTGGCCGCGGCGTGTGGTAGTCCTATAGTCCATGTGGCCGCGGCGTGTGGTAGTCCTGTAGTCCATGTGGCCGCGGCGTGTGTTAGTCCTGTAGTCCATGTGGCCGCGGCGTGTGGTAGTCCTATAGTCCATGTGGCCGCGGCGTGTGGTAGTCCTATAGTCCATGTGGCCGCGGCGTGTGGTAGTCCTATAGTCCATGTGGCCGCGGCGTGTGGTAGTCCTGTAGTCCATGTGGCCGCGGCGTGTGTTAGTCCTGTAGTCCATGTGGCCGCGGCGTGTGGTAGTCCTGTAGTCCATGTGGCCGCGGCGTGTGGTAGTCCTGTAGTCCATGTGGCCGCGGCGTGTGGTAGTCCTGTAGTCCATGTGGCCGCGGCGTGTGGTAGTCCTGTAGTCCATGTGGCCGCGGCGTGTGGTAGTCCTGTAGTCCATGTGGCCGCGGCGTGTGTTAGTCCTATAGTCCATGTGGCCGCGGCGTGTGGTAGTCCTGTAGTCCATGCGGCCGCGGCGTGTGTTAGTCCTGTAGTCCATGTGGCCGCGGCGTGTGGTAGTCCTGTAGTCCATGTGGCCGCGGCGTGTGGTAGTCCTATAGTCCATGTGGCCGCGGCGTGTGGTAGTCCTGTAGTCCATGTGGCCGCGGCGTGTGGTAGTCCTGTAGTCCATGTGGCCGCGGCGTGTGGTAGTCCTGTAGTCCAAGTGGCCGCGGCGTGTGGTAGTCCTGTAGTCTATGTGGCCGCGGCGTGTGGTAGTCTTGTAGACCATGTGGCCGCGGCGTGTGGTAGTCCTGTAGTCCATGTGGCCGCGGCCTGTGGTAGTCCTGTAGTCCATGTGGCCGCGGCGTGTGGTAGTCCTGTAGTCCAAGTGGCCGCGGCGTGTGGTAGTCCTGTACTCTATGTGGCCGCGGCCTGTGGTAGTCCTGTAGTCCATGTGGCCGCGGCGTGTGGTAGTCCTGTAGTCCATGTGGCCGCGGCGTGTGGTAGTCCTGTAGTCTATGTGGCCGCGGCGTGTGGTAGTCCTGTAGTCTATGTGGCCGCGGCGGGTGGTAGTCCTGTAGTCCATGTGGCCGCGGCGAGTGGTAGTCCTGTAGTCCATGTGGCCGCGGCGTGTGGTAGTCCTGTAGTCTATGTGGCCGCGGCGTGTGGTAGTCATGTAGTCCATGTGGCCGCGGCCTGTGGTAGTCCTGTAGTCCATGTGGCCGCGGCGTGTGGTAGTCCTGTAGACCATGTGGCCGCGGCGTGTGGTAGTCCTGTAGTCCATGTGGCCGCGGCGTGTGGTAGTCCTGTAGTCCACGTGGCCGCGGCCTGTGGTAGTCCTGTAGCCCATGTGGCCGCGGCCTGTGGTAGTCCTGTAGTCCATGTGGCCGCGGCGTGTGTTAGTCCTGTAGTCCATGTGGCCGCGGCGTGTGTTAGTCCTGTAGTCCATGTGGCCGCGGCGTGTGGTAGTCCTATAGTCCATGTGGCCGCGGCGTGTGTTAGTCCTGTAGTCCATGTGGCCGCGGCGTGTGGTCCTGTAGTCCATGTGGCCGCGGCGTGTAGTAGTCCTGTAGTCCATGTGGCCGCGGCGTGTGGTAGTCCTGTAGTCCATGTGGCCGCGGCGTGTGGTAGTCCTGTAGTCCATGTGGCCGCGGCGTGTGGTAGTCCTGTAGTCCATGTGGCCGCGGCGTGTGTTAGTCCTGTAGTCCATGTGGCCGCGGCGTGTGGTAGTCCTGTAGTTCAAGTGGCCGCGGCCTGTGGTAGTCCGGTAGTCCATGTGGCCGCGGCGTGTGGTAGTCCTGTAGTCCATGTGGCCGCGGCGTGTAATAGTCCTGTAGTCCATGTGGCCGCGGCGTGTGGTAGTCCTGTAGTCCATGTGGCCGCGGCGTGTGGTAGTCCGGTAGTCTATGTGGCCGCGGCGTGTGGTAGTCCTGTAGTCCATGTGGCCGCGGCGTGTAGTAGTCCTGTAGTCCATGTGGCCGCGGCGAGTGGTAGTCCTGTAGTCCATGTGGCCGCGGCGTGTGGTAGTCCTGTAGTCTATGTGGCCGCGGCGTGTGTTAGTCCAGTAGTCCATGTGGCCGCGGCCTGTGGTAGTCCTGTAGTCCATGTGGCCGCGGCCTGTGGTAGTCCTGTAGTCCATGTGGCCGCGGCGTGTGGTAGTCCTGTAGTCCAAGTGGCCGCGGCGTGTGGTAGTCCTGTACTCTATGTGGCCGCGGCCTGTGGTAGTCCTGTAGTCCATGTGGCCGCGGCGTGTGGTAGTCCTGTAGTCTATGTGGCCGCGGCGTGTGGTAGTCTTGTAGTCCAAGTGGCCGCGGCGTGTGGTAGTCCTGTAGTCCATGTGGCCGCGGCGAGTGGTAGTCCGGTAGTCCATGTGGCCGCGGCGAGTGGTAGTCCGGTAGTCCATGTGGCCGCGGCGTGTGGTAGTCCTGTAGTCTATGTGGCCGCGGCGTGTGGTAGTCATGTAGTCCATGTGGCCGCGGCCTGTGGTAGTCCTGTAGTCCATGTGGCCGCGGCGTGTGGTAGTCCTGTAGACCATGTGGCCGCGGCGTGGGGTAGTCCTGTAGTCCATGTGGCCGCGGCCTGTGGTAGTCCTGTAGTCCATGTGGCCGCGGCGTGTGGTAGTCCTGTAGTCCAAGTGGCCGCGGCGTGTGGTAGTCCTGTAGTCCATGTGGCCGCGGCCTGTGGTAGTCCTGTAGACCATGTGGGGTCGGCGTGTGGTAGTCCTGTAGTCCATGTGGCCGCAGCGTGTGGTAGTCCTATAGTCCATGTGGCCGCGGCGTGTGGTAGTCCTGTAGTCCATGTGGCCGCGGCGTGTGTTAGTCCTGTAGTCCATGTGGCCGCGGCGTGTGGTAGTCCTGTAGACCATGTGGCCGCGGCGTGTGGTAGTCCTGTAGTCCATGTGGCCGCGGCGTGTGGTAGTCCTGTAGTCCATGTGGCCGCGGCGTGTGTTAGTCCTGTAGTCCATGTGGCCGCAGCGTGTGGTAGTCCTGTAGTTCAAGTGGCCGCGGCCTGTGGTAGTCCTGTAGTCCATGTGGCCGCGGCGTGTGGTAGTCCTGTAGTCCATGTGGCCGCGGCCTGTGGTAGTCCTGTAGTCCATGTGGCCGCGGCGTGTGGTAGTCCTGTAGTCCATGTGGCCGCGGCGTGTGGTAGTCCTGTAGTCCAAGTGGCCGCGGCGTGTGGTAGTCCTGTACTCTATGTGGCCGCGGCCTGTGGTAGTCCTGTAGTCCATGTGGCCGCGGCCTGTGGTAGTCCTGTAGTCCATGTGGCCGCGGCGTGTGGTAGTCCTGTAGTCTATGTGGTCGCGGCGTGTGGTAGTCTTGTAGTCCAAGTGGCCGCGGCCTGTGGTAGTCCGTTAGTCCATGTGGCCGCGGCGTGTGGTAGTCCTGTAGTCCATGTGGCCGCGGCGTGTGGTAGTCCTGTAGTCTATGTGGCCGCGGCGTGTGGTAGTATTGTAGTCCAAGTGGCCGCGGCGTGTGGTAGTCCGGTAGTCCATGTGGCCGCGGCGTGTGGTAGTCCTGTAGTCCATGTGGCCGCGGTGTGTGGTAGTCCTGTAGTCCATGTGGCCGCGGCGTGTGGTAGTCCTGTAGTCCATGTGGCCGCGGCGTGTGGTAGTCCGGTAGTCTATGTGGCCGCGGCGTGTGGTAGTCCTGTAATCCATGTGGCCGCGGCGTGTAGTAGTCCTGTAGTCCATGTGGCCGCGGCATGTGGTAGTCCTGTAGTCCATGTGGCCGCGGCGTGTGGTAGTCCTGTAGTCCATGTGGCCGCGGCCTGTGGTAGTCCTGTAGTCCATGTGGCCGCGGCGTGTAGTAGTCCTGTAGTCCATGTGGCCGCGGCCTGTGGTAGTCCTGTAGTCCATGTGGCCGCGGCGTGTGGTAGTCCTGTAGTCCATTTGGCCGCGGCGTGTGGTAGTTCTGTAGTCCATGTGGCCGCGGCGTGTGGTAGTCCTGTAGTCCATGTGGCCGCGGCGTGTGGTAGTCCTGTAGACCATGTGGCCGCGGCGTGTGGTAGTCCTGTAGTCCAAGTGGCCGCGGCGTGTGGTAGTCCTGTAGTCCATGTGGCCGCGGCGTGTGGTAGTCCTGTAGTCTATGTGGCCGTGGCGTGTGGTAGTCCTGTAGTCCATGTGGCCGCGGCGTGTGGTAGTCCTGTAGTCCATGTGGCCGCGGCGTGTGGTAGTCCTGTAGTCCATGTGGCCGCGGCGTGTGGTAGTCCGGTAGTCTATGTGGCCGCGGCGTGTGGTAGTCCTGTAGTCCATGTGGCCGCGGCGTGTGGTAGTCCTGTAGTCCATGTGGCCGCGGCGTGTGGTAGTCCTGTAGTCCATGTGGCCGCGGCGTGTGGTAGTCCTGTAGTCCATGTGGCCGCGGCGTGTGGTAGTCCTGTAGTCCATGTGGCCGCGGCGTGTAGTAGTCCTGTAGTCCATGTGGCCGCGGCGTGTGGTAGTCCTGTAGTCTATGTGGCCGCGGCCTGTGGTAGTCCTATAGTCCATGTGGCCGCGGCGTGTGGTAGTCCTGTAGTCCATGTGGCCGCGGCGTGTGGTAGTCCTTGAGTCCATGTGGCCGCGGCGTGTGGTAGTCCTGTAGACCATGTGGCCGCGGCGTGTGGCAGTCCTGTAGACCAAGTGGCCGCGGCCTGTGGTAGTCCTGTAGTCCATGTGGCCGCGGCGTGTGGTAGTCCTGTAGTCTATGTGGCCGCGGCGTGTGGTAGTCCTGTAGTCCATGTGGCCGCGGCGAGTGGTAGTCCTGTAGTTCATGTGGCCGCGGCGTGTGGTAGTCCTGTAGTCCAAGTGGCCGCGGCGTGTGGTAGTCCTGTAGTCCATGTGGCCGCGGCGTGTGGTAGTCCTGTAGTCCATGTGGCCGCGGTGTGTGGTAGTCCTGTAGTCCATGTGGCCGCGGCGTGTGGTAGTCCTGTAGTCCAAGTGGCCGCGGCGTGTGGTAGTCCTGTAGTCCATGTGGCCGCGGCGTGTGGTAGTCCTGTAGTCCATGTGGCCGCGGCGTGTGGTAGTCCTGTAGTCCATGTGGCCGCGGCGAGTGGTAGTCCTGTAGTCCATGTGGCCGCGGCGTGTGGTAGTCCTGTAGTCCATGTGGCCGCGGCGTGTGGTAGTCCTGTAGTCCAAGTGGCCGCGGCGTGTGGTAGTCCTGTAGTCCATGTGGCCGCGGCGTGTGGTAGTCCTGTAATCCATGTGGCCGCGGCGTGTGGTAGTCCTGTAGTCCATGTGGCCGCGGCGTGTGGTAGTCCTGTAGTCCATGTGGCCGCGGCGTGTGGTAGTCCTGTAGACCATGTGGCCGCGGCGTGTGGTAGTCCTGTAGTCCATGTGGCCGCGGCGTGTGATTGTCCTGTAGTCCATGTGGCCGCGGCATGTGGTAGTCATGTAGTCCATGTGGCCGCGGCCTGTGGTAGTCCTGTAGTCCATGTGGCCGCGGCGTTTGGTAGTCCTGTAGTCCATGTGGCCGCGGCGTGTGGTAGTCCTGTAGTCCATGTGGCCGCGGCGTGTAGTAGTCCGGTAGTCCATGTGGCCGCGGCGTGTGGTAGTCCTGTAGTCCATGTGGCCGCGGCCTGTGGTAGTCCTATAGTCCATGTGGCCGCGGCGTGTGGTAGTCCTGTAGTCCATGTGGCCGCGGCGTGTGGTAGTCCTGTAGTCCATGTGGCCGCGGCGTGTGGTAGTCCTGTAGTCCATGTGGCCGCGGCGTGTGGTAGTCCTATAGTCCATGTGGCCGCGGCGTGTGGTAGTCCTGTAGTCCAAGTGGCCGCGGCGTGTGGTAGTCCTGTAGTCCATGTGGCCGCGGCGTGTGGTAGTCCTGTAATCCATGTGGCCGCGGCGTGTGGTAGTCCTGTAGTCCATGTGGCCGCGGCGTGTGGTAGTCCTGTAGTCCATGTGGCCGCGGCGTGTGGTAGTCCTGTAGACCATGTGGCCGCGGCGTGTGGTAGTCCTGTAGTCCATGTGGCCGCGGCGTGTGATTGTCCTGTAGTCCATGTGGCCGCGGCATGTGGTAGTCATGTAGTCCATGTGGCCGCGGCCTGTGGTAGTCCTGTAGTCCATGTGGCCGCGGCGTTTGGTAGTCCTGTAGTCCATGTGGCCGCGGCGTGTGGTAGTCCTGTAGTCCATGTGGCCGCGGCGTGTAGTAGTCCGGTAGTCCATGTGGCCGCGGCGTGTGGTAGTCCTGTAGTCCATGTGGCCGCGGCCTGTGGTAGTCCTATAGTCCATGTGGCCGCGGCGTGTGGTAGTCCTGTAGTCCATGTGGCCGCGGCGTGTGGTAGTCCTGTAGTCCATGTGGCCGCGGCGTGTGGTAGTCCTGTAGTCCATGTGGCCGCGGCGTGTGGTAGTCCTATAGTCCATGTGGCCGCGGCGTGTGGTAGTCCTGTAGTCCATGTGGCCGCGGCGTGTGGTAGTCCTGTAGTCCAAGTGGCCGCGGCGTGTGGTAGTCCTGTAGTCCATGTGGCCGCGGCGTGTGGTAGTCCTGTAATCCATGTGGCCGCGGCGTGTGGTAGTCCTGTAGTCCATGTGGCCGCGGCGTGTGGTAGTCCTGTAGTCCATGTGGCCGCGGCGTGTGGTAGTCCTGTAGACCATGTGGCCGCGGCGTGTGATTGTTCTGCAGTCCATGTGGCCGCGGCATGTGGTAGTCATGTAGTCCATGTGGCCGCGGCCTGTGGTAGTCCTGTAGTCCATGTGGCCGCGGCGTTTGGTAGTCCTGTAGTCCATGTGGCCGCGGCGTGTGGTAGTCCTGTAGTCCATGTGGCCGCGGCGTGTAGTAGTCCGGTAGTCCATGTGGCCGCGGCGTGTGGTAGTCCTGTAGTCCATGTGGCCGCGGCCTGTGGTAGTCCTATAGTCCATGTGGCCGCGGCGTGTGGTAGTCCTGTAGTCCATGTGGCCGCGGCGTGTGGTAGTCCTGTAGTCCATGTGGCCGCGGCGTGTGGTAGTCCTGTAGTCCATGTGGCCGCGGCGTGTGGTAGTCCTATAGTCCATGTGGCCGCGGCGTGTGGTAGTCCTGTAGTCCATGTGGCCCCGGCGTGTGGTAGTCCTGTAGTCCATGTGGCCGCGGCGTGTGGTAGTACTGTAGTCCATGTGGCCGCGGCGTGTGGTAGTCCTGTAGTCCATGTGGCCGCGGCGTGTGGTAGTCCTGTAGTCCATGTGGCCCCGGCGTGTGGTAGTCCTGTAGTCCATGTGGCCGCGGCGTGTGGTTGTCCTGTAGTCCATGTGGCCGCGGCGTGTGCATGACTCATGTGATGGCTACGCAAAATACGCCGAGTGAAACATCGTGTGAGGCACGCCCTCGTCGATCCAGGCAAGTGCTTGCCAACTTCAAAGACTTTGCATTAATTTAGATGAGCTGCGAGACATTTTCTGTCGCTAATCACGCTGTTTATGTTGATTGTTGACATGTTACATCTAACTGATGATTTTGTTCTTTTGGGATGGCTTGTCTTTAAAGAACTGTTTTTATTGGTATTAACTTTAAAGGAAACCGCCAGCGATTGATATAATACCCTAGTGTCTATCCTCGAAATTATAGAATTTTCTGTCCTGTCTGTAGCTCATATTCAAATTCAGACGTGACCGCCACCCACGAGTTCGCCGCTTAACCAGGTGGCAGCTCCTTTTGGAGGTGGGTCCGCCATTGACCAGTCAGGAGGCGATACTCTAATTATATTCAAACCGGAAATCGCGCCTACTGTGTGAGCAAAGCAACAGCAAATGATCATCGCAAATATAAATAGCGGCGATTCTAACTCCAATCATGTTTTTTACGGAGGTAATCGTCGCAAGGGATATTTTCATATATGGTCTGCTGTGCGGCTTGCAACTGCTGCAATTCATCTGTAAATTGCGGCCTTGGTCTCTCCTTCCACGCGTTTCCCCTGAAGGGTTCCTCTACTGTGAAGAGTTCCCTCCGCGAGATAACTTCCAGTCCTAACGCAAGGTGGCGCCACAAGAAGGGTTACAATATACGTCACTTGCTCCGGCAAAATGGCGTGCTGCTCGACATTGAAGGGGGCGGGTTGGCTTAATTTTGTTCTCCTTACCAGTGGGCCAAAACACAACAGATCGCGATTATATTAGGTTGGACACCCGCTTAAAAAAGGGAAGTTACGATATGTACGGATGCGTTATGATCATTTGTTAGCTTTTATGTAGGTCGGGTCAGGGGTCAGTTGGCTATGACGAGTTCCGGGGTTACGTACGCAGATTTTTAATGAGATGTGTTGCACGTGCGAATAAAGAGATGGAAAACTACATATTGAAACATCTTTAACCACAATCCATATGATATAGTCATTCTAGGTGATTTTAATGCATCAGTGGAATTCGAATCACAGAGCGACTTACATACACAACATATATATGCACTGAATTTAATGTAAACTGTAAATGATTTTCGTGCACTGCTTCTTGCTAGTGGTAGTCCTGAAGTCCATGTGACGGCGGCGTGTGCATGACTCATGTGATGGCTATGCAAAATACCTTTAGGAGGTTATTTTTTATACTGAAAGACTACGTCCCATTCGCTAGGTGAAGCTCCGTTCCTCTGCGCAGACCGCAGCTGTCGGCAAGTTTTCAAGAATTCTAAAAAAAATGCCAAATCAAGAATAAAACGTCGAGTTTGAAAATAACGGGCCTTGCGTATTTATTACACCAACATATTCACTGCAACGTTTTGAAGAAAAACAGTTATTATCAGTTCATCTGATACCGTGTGTTATTAGGCAAAACTTGGGGTCACGGGCAAAGCTAAATTTGTAGAAATGCGAGGTGCATTGGTCCTGCCCATTATGGCAGGCGAGTGTGCGAATGCATTGAGGTCGTAGCCGACAACCGATGTGCTAACTCTATCAGGCTGGCACAGTGAAAGCAAGCTAGCCAAGAAGAGGATCGTAATAAAGTGTTGCGCCAGTCTATCTTGTCGCGGTGTACCCAGATGGCCGGGATTCCTGTCGATGATAAAGGCATATACAGAGGGACTGTTTTTATCGTTGATAGTATGCGTCATACCGTGTTGAACTTTCGAATACGTACCGTAGACAATGCATAGACTATACTAGGACAACTGGTACAATCCATATGATCTAGTCATTCTGGGTGATTTTAATGGCCGATGTTACCAGTGGAATTTGAATCACAGAGCGACTTGTGAATTTTATTTATTAAATGATATTTAGGACCCTACACAGCCAGCAAGCTCGTTTGATCTGGTAATAACAAAATTTGGTTTAATTAATTACCTCCTTAAGATGTCTGCAGATGGGTGTTGCCAAGACAGCAACCAGTGGCCACTAGAATCCACCACCCACGATGTTAGTCCGGTTCCCGGTCGCCGGTTAGTGGTCGGGGCTTGGGGTCGGGAATTAAAGTCTGCCTCTGTCTTCGATTTATTATATTCTTAAGCCATCTTTAAAATATACTATTTGTTACAAAGTTCTATACGATGAATATCCCAGGGATACATCTGCAACGTTCAAACCAGCTATCCGTGGATGCTTACCCATACCTGGTCCAATTCGCCTACGGCAGCTTGCTCAAGTCATGTGGATAAACCGTGGTTCTTTCTCATGGGGCATGCATGTTGCAGTTCAATAAAACGTGTTCTTTACCTGTCATAATCGCCTATTTGAAATAAAGATTGAAAGTCGTGCACAATAATACAAACCAATACACCAAATATTGGTTGAGTAAAGCTTCTTTGGCGGTATTAGTGTAGCGCTCTAGTGATATAATCGCATGCAATGTTCAGCAGCAGACAAGCCAATCTTAAAGTTCTGGGATTAATTTCGTAGTGAAATATATATACATCAATCTATCGTGGTGAATGTTAACCCCTGGGTTGCCTATGTTAACCCCGGGTTGCCGATGTTAACCCCGGGTTGCCGATGCCAACCCCTGGTTACAGATGCTAACCCCGGGTTACAGATGTTAACCCCGGGGTTGCTGGTAGGCCGGAGCGCTGACTGTATCTGTCCCTCGCTGACTCTCCCTGGACCGTCACAGCGGCTCGCTATATACTGAACATGAATATTCATAAGGTGCGCTGTCGTTCCGCGGACCAGCGTGGACGGCAACAACCACTGCGGTTAAATTCTTCTATACACGCATGCACACCACAACAATCCAGAACACCAACCTAAATGCAAAGTACAATCACTCTCCCATCAAAGCCTGGTTCTAGAATAAACAAGTAAGAAACTTGAAAGTACTAAAGGCCTGTCGTAACTACTCTTTCTCTCTAGCTCTGTATCAGAGACTTAGCTCGCCACCCATGTGGGTAATTATCTGGGGGTAGAATAGTCATTATAGTAAGCAGTCTGTTCTTTGCTACATTAGTACCTGACGGCAACTTGTAGGTAAAAGTTAAGAGCTGCTGTAAACATGATGCACGTATATGGCGCTGGCTATATTAAGCTCACGCCACTGTTTATCGACATCACAGTGACACGCAGTCATCAACGGTGTTTAGTTGGGAAGAGTTTTACGTCAAAATATATGATGAAAGAAGCCTTGCCCTGGATGAGCTTTTCTTTTTCAACTTAGAGCAAACCTTTGTGTCAACATTTTTTATGATTATATCTGGAGGGCGTTGGCGTGCGGGCAGAGAATGGGGGTGGCTGGGGGGCTGGGGGTGGAGTGAAGAGAGGGGTGCACAAGTCTCCTGACACGACTCAATAACAGTGTACATACGCCAATTGAATATCTCGAGCCAGCTATGCTAACCCAAGCGGCCGGTGCGTGGTTCGAGACCCACCTATGCAAATGTCAATGGATGTGTAGGATCCTGTCATATTCGCCCTTCCTGTTGCTCCATATGACAGTTTATAGAGGCAAACTCTTGGAAGATCTCCCGATGTAGCGCAGCGCGAAGTATGTCTATTTAAGGATAAATAAAGTACATGTAAGTTAGATGTGACTCAAAGTAATATTTGTTACCTAGAAAGAAGAAACATATATCTTTGTACAAGAAACGATCAATTCTGCAAGTCATCTCCACATGTTCAAGTTTACCTTAGAATGGTGACCTTACACTGAGGCTAGCGCCAGACTACATAAATTGCAAATATATAGGTCAGAGCATGACCTGACCTAATTAGGCAAAAACGGTTGTGGGTGTTTGTTTACGCGTGAGTTACGTAAGTACGTATGCATCTAAGCTACGAATGCACCATACATGTACTTCGTTTGTCGTATTGTTATGTTTTCTTGTTACAACAGGAGATATTTTTGTGAGCATATATTCTATTTGCTTCGACTTGATATCACGTGAGATATTTATACCCCGTGATATGCACATAAAATACCCTGTAGGTGCTTATTAAAACAATTCAACTTGAATTTTCTCTCCACAATAAGGAAACGTCATAAACGTGCGCACTTGTTGTTTACCCATCCCATCGACAGGGGGCGCCCTAGCCAAAAACTATATCTGACCACTGATCCTTTTACTTGCCACAAGCGCCCATTTAGACATTCCAGTAGAAACAGTTTAGTTTAGTGCACCCGTTGCAACGATCACCTCGTTGTTTAGCCGTGTACACCCGGAGCGATCTTCTATCCAGCCACCCTGGCAAATACGCAACTTGAAAATGTTTCTTCGCTGCAACTGCAACTTTGAAATATGCTAACCTTGGATTTAAACCCATATTCCTGGTATATATTGCCTCTACAGTCTGCACATTTCGATAGACTGTGTCTTTCACCTCATCATTGAAATACGTTTTGAAGCTCATTGATTTTTGTAACATATAAAGTATTGGTTGCTTTTTGCTTTTCTGGCGGTATCACAGCTTTCGATCCTCGTTGCTGAATATGACTTTTGATTAAAACTCAAGAGCGTTTATGAACATGATGAATCGATGGCGAGGGCAATATTTATTAAGGTCACAATACGCGAGTTCACCAGTTCATGATGATGAAGTTAGAAACACACTGTAAACCGTGTGTGTTGTCAGATGTCTTGACTGGCGCAACGAGGCTGGCTTGATCAAAGCAAGCATAAGATAAAAGTGTTTTATGACTGCACGACCATGGAAACATTGTACAGATCTCGTGGTGACATGTCGTAAGGATCGTGAACGGAGGCTGGCGCCTGTGTTCTCTCAGACGTGACTGGACATGGGGTCGCGATAGTCACTGCGCATGTGCGGCTTCTAGCATTCAGGAAGTTACAAAAACACATTACAATTGGTTGACTGTTGTGTCATACAGGTTGTGTGAGAAGAGACAATTGAAGTAAGGGAGTTCGCAATATTCGCTTCTGAACACAAAGGGTATGTGAGCCTGTTATCACAAAGATGTGTGGTTTAACCGTAACGCGGTATTAACGACGAAAACACGAATTCAGTCACATTTATGAACTAGAGAGGATTATGCAGAGCCTGCATCTAAGGATATTTCAAGGCATAGGAAGTAAGAAACGTAACGTTGTGGATGCCGCCCACGATTCAATTGGTTCTTCAAGACCTCAGCGTTGTCATCTAGTGTACCGGTCAAAATTGCAACACGATGTTGCTGTGTGATAGGTGTATTATATAACTGTCCTCTGTCTCAGAATGTCCTCTAAGTTTGTCGTCTGTCCAAGTTTGTCTTCTGCCTAAGTGTGTCCTCTGTCTCAGACTCTTGGGCTCAGACTGTCCTCTATCTAAGACTGTATTGTGTCTATTACTGTGCTATGTCTAAGACGGTCATACGTATCAGAATGTATTCTGTATCTCTGACTGTTGTCTGACAGTCCTCTTTCTAAGACTACTTCATCTCATAGACTGTCGTATGGCACTGATTGTCCTATGTTATAGACTGGCATATGTCGAAGCTTGTCATATTTCTAAGAGCGCTGTGTTCGGTACGGTGCTCTGTCTAGGACTGTCCGCTGTCTAAGACTGAGGGCTCCTGTCTAAGGTTGTCCTTTTCTAAGATCGTCCTCTGTTTAAACCATCCTCTGTCTAAGGCTGTATCCTGTCTAAGGCTGTATCTTGTCTAAGACTTCCCTCTGTCTAAGACTTCCCTCTGTCTAAGATTGCCCTCTGTCTAAGACTGCCCTCTGCCTAAGACTGCCCTCTGTCTAAGGCGGGCCCATGTCTAAGACTGCCCTCAGTCTAAGACTGTCCTCTTTTTAAGACTGCCCCCAGTCTAAGACTGACTTAGTCTAAGACTGCCCTCTGTCTAAGACTGACCTCTGTCTAGGACTACCCTCTGTCTAAGACTGTCCTCTGTCTGCTACTACCCTCTGTCTAAGACTGACTTCTATCAAGATTGTCCTCTGTCTAGGTCTGCCCTCTGTCAGACAGCCCTCTTTCTAAGACTGACCTATGTCTAAGATTGACATCTCTATCTAAGACTGACCTCTGTCTAAGACTGACTTCTGTCTAAGACTACCCTCTGGCTAAGACTGATCTCTGTTCAAGACTGACTTCTGTCTAAGACTGCCCTCTGCCTAAGACTGATCTCTGTCTAAGACTGATATCTGTCTAAGACTGATATCTGTCTAAGACTGCCCTCTGTCTAAGACTGATCTCTGTCTAAGACTGCTCTCTGCCTAAGACTGATCTCTGTCTAAGACTGATTTCTGTCTAAGACTGCCTTCTCTGACTAAGACGGCAATCTGTCAAACACGGTCACCTGTCTTAGGCGGGATCTTTCATCCGATTGAACCAGCCACAAGAACTGGGGCCACCCGAGTGTGGCAAACAGAACCCACCACATATTCTGGAGACAGATCGGCAGATGACACTAGAGTGATTCCCTGTGACGTCATGTCTGTCATTGGGCCTGGTGTAATTCCCTGTGACGTCATGTCGGTCCCTGGGTGCCGGATGCAGTACTTCCTGGTCATGTGGCTCTTGGTGCAGCTGACATACACTGGCGGAGACGCGATGGGTAAGCAGTCTAGGGTCTGGGAGGTGGGAGGTGAGGCCTGTGGCAGAGGTACATTGCAAAAAACGTATATTTTTTATCAGCCTTCGCCGAATAGAAGCGAAAGGCATCTTACAGGATTATTTAAGAATGTGACCTTGATTTTAAGCAGGGCGTGCTTGTCAAAAGGAACTCCCAAATTACATCCACGCACGATTTCATCTCGAAATTTTTTATTAACCGCATCACTATTCTTTTTAAAAGGGGAATGCCCTCGTGCCACCCCCAACAAGCCCACGGCTCTAAACATTATTTGGCCAGACTACATACGATCAGGAGTGAAGCAACCTGGTATAGAGCGAATACATATTAAGTTTTTAAGGCAGAATAAGACAAAGTGTAATGTTGTTTATAAGCTAGTCATGAAAGAGTGTAGTTTTGTAAAGATAAGCGAATCGAAAAGCGAAGTTACCATTGATTTCCACTCTGGATGAACTACTGCATAGTTTCCATTGTAGTTTTTGGTGCAAAATATGGTTACCAACTCCCACATGTTTTTGTGTAACAAGGTTGAATCTGATGTAAACAAGTTCACGAAACAATAGAACATATGTTTGAGAATTGTGTTATAGTACAACTGATATGGAAAAAAAAGCGGCATGGCTAGATGAGTCAAGCCGTTCTAACTTTAGTAAATATATAAATGTCGCCTCTGTTATGCTCGGGTATCTTCACCAAATAATGAATTAATTAATGTTATTTTTATTGTTGCAAAATACCATATATATCGTTGCAAGTAGAAAGAAAATACTTCAAAGGCTATTTTGATCTAGAGAATACAGTGTCAGGAGGAAAACCGAGCGACTTCTAAATTATAATTCTATATTTCAGTATATTTCATAAATATAATATACAATTCTATGTTGCAGTAAGACAGTTGCAATTGTTATGAAACTATGTTTTACGCTTCATCGCAGAAACAACATTTATTACTAATTTGCCATTTCTTATCATGAATGTAATTACATGACAGCACCTTGTGGAGCCGATATTTGTCGCAGTTAACGACTAATGTCGCAATAGTGCGATATTTGTCGGCGGTTAAGGACTTTTGTTGCAAGATCGTCGACGACACCTTTGGCACAGCTTGTACGACAAATGCCGCAAATTCCGCCACGACATTGACAAAATGCACTAATTATCTTCACGGTTTCTATGAATACTCCGATTTTTTTATCAATATCGGTCAAATTAGTTGCCCCGCCAGAACTGATCAAACTTTAACATACGACCCATCGGAGGAGAATCCCCCTCCCCCCTCCCTCCCCCCCTGCAGATTTCGATGCTGCCGAGCGAACTATTTAACTTCGTTGACGACATATTGAGGTCATATGGTCCTACGGAATCACCCACGGGGACGTCTTAACATATGTGGATCAACCCTCTCCACCCACAACACAAGGAAGGGACCTATCCCCCAACCCCGAAAACTAGTTTGATCCCCCACTGGCATCCTCAGTCGGGTGATTAGTCCGTAACCGTCCACATCGCAGATGTCAATGTGGTGTGCCAATCATAATCGTAATTTCTGTTTCACAGGATACCGTCACGTGGGGTGTTACCCACATGGACTAGGAGAACCATCTAAACGTCAAGCACAGGGAGCCGTGACCGTCCAGTGGTGTCTGGGATTCTGCGGTGGACAAAAACCGCGATATCCCTACAGCGGACTCAGGATCAGTGTCCAATGTCAGTCGATCATCCATGTATTCTGCACTACACTACACACTATATGGCTATAGTGATATCGAGTGATAATAGCGATGATAGTGTGTACAAGCCAAAGCGTTTATATGTGTATGTTAGCGATAAAGTCCTACGACCGCAGCTATATAAAAAGTTTCACCTGTTGCTCTTTGAACTATGAATATCGGGTAAAGTTGATTAATTTGAAGTTGTTGCCACTTTCACAGCGCAATGGGGGTTCATCAGGCACGGCGACGTGTTACTGTGCGGGCTCGTTATCCTTGAATTCGACCAGATGTAACTGGAAGTGTGGCGCTAACCTGGCGTGTGGCGGATCGGGGAGTAGAAACAAGTTCGTCAACCTCTATGAAGGTGAGTCACGGTGTGATTGATGTGGAGGGGGTGTGCGCCCTAAATGATGGCCGGACAACGCTTTCGAATGTTTGTGAGTTTGTAACGCCAAAAGGGACGAAAAGTGGGTGCGGGCCCAATGAGGAGCGGTCATGAGCCATGGCAGGGTGGGGAAAGGGGGCGGGAGAGAGTGCGCTTGGCATACCGCATTGATGCGAATTAGAACCAGAAGAGAATTTTGCTCGTGATTCGGGAAACCTATTTTCTCGCCCTTCGTGATTGACACATATAATTGTTGTGTCCAAATATAAAATTGTCGAACGCTACTTGAAATTGGAGAAATGAGCTCCAATTGACTGTGGTATTGTGGGGTTCACCGGGGCCTGGACCCCCTCCCATATTTCTTAAATGTGTTCGTTTTAGTCGACCTACCCTAGATATAAAGAATAGGAGTGTTGAATTTTGATATAATTAGGTGCCTCTGCGAGCACCAATATCGTTCCCATGCAAGTGTAAAATCAGAGCCCGTCCACGAACCAGTTGAAAAATGACGAAAATCTTTGGGATTGCATATCTTATCTAGAAGAAACTGGCTTGGCGCTTGGCGCTTTGCTCCTTATACCTTGCGCTTAATTCTGACCTTTGACCTACCGATCTAGGTTTCAAGAAACGGACAATGGCTATAAGATATGAGGTTCTTGACACTTAGATCTACGTACGATCAGTAGTAAGTACAAAATCAGTGACTTTACATTGATGCTCTATCAGTAAGGACCCATTGGCGTATCAAAAGGCACAAGAAGACACCCTTTCCAGCGCCACGTCCCCAGCACTCCCTTACCTTGAAGTGTATGCCTTAAGTAATTGTCATCAATCTGAAACACAGCGCATTCTACTCTAAACTATGTCGTCAAGGAGGTGAAGATGTCACATATAAGAACAATCTAACGGTTCGACTGGGACTACGCCCGGAAAATGGCTTCTCTGTCATCGCCCCGCTCCATTATTGCGAAAAGACCTACTTGAAGCTCCCTACTTTAAACCAACCAAACAACCCAAGCACAACTTTTTCCATAGCTCCCTAACATACGATGGACCCAAAACCGTATATAATAGCTGGAATAAAGACTACCTCAGAGAACAAGTAAATGACAACGAAAATACGTTTGATAATGAAGCAAGCAAGGCTGTTCTTAAAACGTTGGCTTGTAACACGGAGGGTAAACGTATGGTCGTGTAAATTAACGCGCGATGTCAGACTATATTATAAACACTTTTCTCCAGATATTGACGAGTGCGTCACCGACAACGGTGGTTGTGACCACGTTTGTATCAACACCCCGGGTGGCTACAGCTGTTCATGTCGAGAGGGATATCTCTCAGACAACACCACGTGTACAGGTAGGCTACCGTACGTAGCATCTAAGTAGGAGCCGTCAAGATTGGTCCCACGCGAAACATTCGCATGTAGCCATGTTAGTTGGTTTTTTGTCTGTCAGCGAATTGATCTGATCTGATTTAATATTGGTAATTAACTGCGTGGCTAAACTGCACAATAATAGCGCCAACACTAGTCAATGTATTTACATGTTGTCTGTGGCAAACGTCAACATGAGAAGACACTCTATAACGATTGTTCAGGTATGGCCGACTTTCTGTCAACGAACACTATTTGTGGCGCTCATTCGACCTCAATGAGCTCGGAAACTATTTAAAATATGAAATGGAATTTACGAAAACACGATTGATTAAGCCTTTAACTGAACCAACGAGAAAGGGGAATATGTGTGTCTGCGCCACGGACAACGGAGGTTGTGATCAGGAGTGTCAGGAGTGAAGTGTTATTTATATTGCAGATATTGACGAGTGCCGCGATTCACCTTGCGAACAAAGCTGCCAAAATGTCGATGGAAGCTTCCAGTGTTTTTGTGAACCAGGCTGGGTGATAATGGAGGACAATGTGACATGTGCAGGTCAGGCGCTTTATACATATCTCATAATTATGTCGTTTATATTATATATTATTTATCGTTTTGTTCTAAATGTGCTTGCGGATATGTTGTAAAATCAGTCATTACTCACTGTTTCAGAACCACGGAGATGTCCCAGCCCTTATTCCAAGGCTATACCCATCTGGTTGTTCATTGTCATCGGTCTTCTGGGGGTTGTTGTCATAGCAATGGCTGTCGTTATCTTCATGCAATGGCGCCGCATCAACGGCGCATCAACTCCATCCCGCCCTCTGGGTCCTCATCCGGGTTCTGAGAAAGCCGCCTCTACCAGTCCCGCAGCCGTCTCCCGGGAAGACAGACCCACAGACCCCAAGGTGTCTGCCGCACCGGCCGACTCACAATACGAACAGATCCAGCTCTACACCAACTCGGAGGCGGCACAGGGAGTGTACGAGAACGTGGCATGAAAACTCCCCAAACAGGCAGCGCTTATAATACTTTTATAATGTATATATAAGGAGTTTTTGCAACGTTAAAACGTATATATGTGGGGTAGTCGATAATCCGTTTTCTTTCTACGATCGAACTACATGTAAATGTCTCACGGTTTTTAGCCATACATTGTATATCAACCAATCTGTCAGAGTCAGAACAATGCGGACGTTTTATTTACCTGTTTCAGTTCACTCCATTTCATGTTTACTATTTTTTTACGGAATCGGCTTGTTGACGTGTGTTGTTTGTTGCCTTTGGCTTGCCACTAGGCTGTGCGTGGTCTTTAAATTGCTAAGTAAAATATGCAGCTACATTTTTTTCCCCGGTTTATTGATGCAAAGGTCTTGACGTTTTCACAATTTCCCCTAACACCCCCAAAAGTACTGGTCAAGGTCAAAAGGCCTAGCTTTTGGGAACGGCTGCTGGGCTAGTTTGTATTTTATTATATTTCGTTTCACTTCCTGTTGTACAGTAATGAACTTGTTTATAAGTACGCTTGTCTCACAGCTGTAAGCAGGTGTTGGAGCTAACCGGTTTAATAGTTATCAACCTTTGTTTCCGGCATATTTTTTCAACATTTTTTTACAAATAAAATGTTTTTTTTAAGAAAGCAGGCTAAAACAAAATACTGATAGTTTTTGCCAAGCTAAGTATTCCTATTAGTGACCCATAAGTTGTGCACCAGCGAATATGTTTTTGTTAAATTTGGTTCGTATTTGTGTCCTGGCAATCAAATAAAAACAGTGCATGGAATCAGAAAGGACATGTTTGTTGTCATGTAATGAAGACACAATATGACATGCCAATGGTAAAAATATTTAATAAATGTGGCCGACCACTTCGCACAAGTGGGCGCACCGCCAATAAACGTAAGCGGAATTGAAATTGTACTAAAACATCTCATAATTAGCGTGTTAGCCTAAATCGAACACAACATTCTAAGTCAGCTTGCGTCACCACGCGCGAAACTGACTGCTGCTGTTCTTCAGACACGGAAGGTGAGGGTGCATCCGCCACGCTGATTAATAAATCTCCGATATAACAGGTTTCAGATTGTACCTGCCTTTGTATTGTACATAGGAAAAAATCTCAATTTCTGTTACACAGTACTAGATCGCGAGGCTGCCAGTGAGAGTGTAACAGTGTCGGACTGTACATACCATTCTATATTAATCAATGAAATAATTCTTGCGATTGCGTAGCGATTAAAACTGAACTATAATCAAGTATTTTGTAACGGAGGCGGTCGAGAGAAGTCTGTTGCGCGAATGACTGACTCTAGCTGCCAGCCAATGGCGGGCCTCTGTCTGGCTAGCGTCAGTAAACAACTGGTTGCTAAGGGCGTCAGCGTGTTCGAGTCCATTCTTATTTCTGCTGTACAGGAAGAGTGTATCCTTACATGGTAAACAATATTTTGCGGATGCATCAAATTAATTTAAAACTTCATGATTATTCTATTTACATAACTACAAACACCCAATACACGATTATATGCCTTGATTATTACCACGCCATACTAATTGTCACTGCTGTCCGAAGGAGCTTACTTGTTGATCTGGTGAATAAATGCCTGAACAAAAGTGATGTTTCTTTTGTTTTCGTCCCTAATCAATTAATTGAGACGTGGATTTTGATGAATTTAAATGATTGTTTTTAGTCTTAAATATTGCATCGGTGGAATGCTCGTACAGTACAATGAATGCGGATGATGGCTTCAATCTGCACAACGCTGGTCTAGAAGTTACTTTTTTAAGCCACAAGCAAGTTTGTCCTTCTGTCAGTCACAAAATAGATAATCTCACTGACAGAAACGAAATAACTGCCACCACTGTATATTTTGTTACGATATCTATGGATGCGTTATGATAAATTTGTTAGCTTTTATGTAGGTCGGGTCAGGGGTCAGTTGCCTATGATGAGTTCCGGTATTATGTACCCAGATTCGGAACGAGATGTGTAAGATGAAATGAAAAACTAAACATGGTGGCAGCGAAATTAACAAGAATAACGAAGAGAAGCTAAGAGAGAAGATAAAGAAAGAAGAAAACAAGATATAAGATGTCACAGTGTAGCATACACCCACCCGGTAAAATGTTACGGACCGGCGCTGCGGAGCAAAGCTGGAAGCTGTTTAAACAGGTCGAAGTTTAACTTATACCTGTGGAACTGGAGGTAAATAGAAGAGGAATGTGTTTACTGGTCATGAATGAATGCGGACTTTTATTACTGCTTGTGATGTTTGCAGTTCATATAACATCGCTCAACGAAAAGAGGTACGCATGAGCCACGAGGTGACAGAGCGACCGAGGGAGAAGGTTGAAGTGGATTTGATGGAGCTGGCAATAAAGAGCTACTTGATCACTGTTGACTACTATAGCAACTACTGGGAAGTTGACATATTAGAAGACACCGAGAGCTCTACTGTCATCCGAAAACGGAAAAGCCACTTTGCTCGTTACGGATCGCCAAGTATCGTAATATATTAGGTGACAAAGGACCTCAGTTATCGAGTGGAGAGTTTTAGGCATTCACAACCAAATGGGATATCAAACATCGTACATCCAGTCCTGGATATGCCAAATCCAACGGCAAACTAGAATCTGAAGTGAAGACTGCGAAGCGTCTGATGAAAAAGGCAATGATGTCAAAGAAAGATCCTGGCCTTGCTTTGCTGGACCTACGGAACACTCCGCCAGAGTCTGGTGAAACAAGTCCGGTCCAACGATTTCTTGGCCGACGTACCCGTAGTCTCTTGCCTATGACAGCCAAGTTGCTGACACTTACACACCCTGATCACCATCGTGAAGTCCGAAGGCAACTTCAGAGTCAGCAACGGAATGCGTCGGTACCATGAAAATCTGCAAAGGACTTACCTCTGCTGGAAGCAGGTGACAATGTCCGCATGAAACCCTTTGTCTTAGGTCAACGGCTGCGGGAATTGGGAATTGGCCAATGAACGTGGATTGTGCCGCCGTAATCGCGTCGACATCGACAAACAGTCTTCTCAACCGGGATCCCCTGTTGCTGATCCGGAGCAGTTGACTGAGGCGGGTGTTCAATCTGATGTGTCAGAAGCTGTGTTTGCTGATGCTGCGCCATCTCATCCTACCATGACAACGCGACCACGATCGGCAGCCCAGCCAGCGACCCTTTCATCCGGATCATCAATTCAGACGCCGAGTGAAACATCGTGTGAGGCGCGCCCTCGTCGATCCAGGCAATTGCTTGCCAACTTCAAAGACATTGCATTAATTTAGATGAGCTGCGAGACATTTTCTGTCGCTAATCACGCTGTTTATGTTGATTGTCGACATGTTACATCTAACTGATAATTTGGTTCTTTTGGGATGGCTTGTCTTTAAAGAACTGTTTTTATTGGTATTAACTTTAAGGGAAACCGCCAGCGATTGATATAATACCCTCGTGTCTATCCTCGAAATTACAGAATTTTCCGTCCTGTCTGTAGCTCATAATCAAATTCAGACGTGACCGCCAGCCACGATTTCGCCGCTTAACCAGGTGGCAGCTCTTTTTGGAGGTGGGTCCGCCATTGACCAGTCACGAGGCGATACTCTAATCATATTCAACCCGGAAATCACGCTTACTGTGTAAGCAAAGCAACAGCAAATGATCATCGCAAATATAAATAGCGGCGATTCGAACTCCAATCATGTTTTTTACGGAGGTAATCGTCGCAAGAGATATTTTCTTATATGGTCTACTGTGCGGCTTGGAACTGCTGCAATTCATCTGTAAATTGCAGCCTTGGTCTCTTATTCCACGAAGGGTTCCTCTACTGTGAAGAGTTCCTTCCGCGAGATAACTTCCAGACCTAACGTAAGGTGGCGCCACAAGAAGGGTTACAACATACGTCACTTGCTCCGGCAAAATGGCGTGCTGCTCGACATTGACAGGGGCGGGTTGGCTTAATTTTGTTCTCCTTACCAGTGGGCCAAAGCACTCGCCAAATTAATGTTAAGATGTAAACAGATGTAAACAGATCGCGATTAGATTAGGTTGGACCCGCTTAAAAAAAGGAAAGTTACGATATGTACGGATGCGTTATGATCGATTTGTTAGCTTTTATGTAGGTCGGGTCAGGGGTCAGTTGGCTATGACGAGTTCCGGGGTTATGTACGCAGATTTGGAATGAGATGTGTTGCACGTGCGAATAAAGAGATGGAAAACTACATATCGAAACATCTTTAGCCACAATCCATATGATATAGTCGTTCTAGGTGATTTTAATGCACCAGTGGAATTCGAATCACAGAGCGACTTACATACACAACAGATATATGCACTGAATTTAATGTAAGCTGTAAATGATTTTCGTGCACTGCTTCTTGCTGGCTGCGAGTGGTAGTCCTGAAGTCCATGTGGCGGCGGCGTGTGCATGACTCACGTGATGGCTATGCAAAATACCTTTGGTAAGTTATTTTTCATACTGAAAGACTACGTCCCATTCGCTAGGTGAAGCTCCGTTCCTCTGCGCAGACCGCAGCTGTCGGCAAGTTTTCAAGAATTCTTAAAAAATTGCCAAATCAAGAATAAAACGTCGAGTTTGAAAATAACGAGCCTTGCGTATTTATTACACCAACATATTCTCTGCAACATTTTGAAGAAAAACAGTTATTATCAGTTCATCTGATACCGTGTGTTATTAGGCAAAACCTGGGTCATTGGCAAAGCTAAATTTGTAGAAATGCGAGGTGCATTGGTCCTGTCCATTTTGGCAGGCGAGTGTGCGAATGCATTGAGGAAGTAGCCGACAACCGATGTGCTAACTCTATCAGGCTGGCACAGTGAAAGCAAGCTAGCCAAGGAGCGGATCGTAATAAAGTGTTGCGCCAGTCTATCTTGTCGCGGTGTACCCAGAAGACCGGGATTCTTGTCGATGATAAAGACATATACAGAGGGACGGTTTTTATCGTTGATAGTATGCGTCATACCGTGTTGAACTTTCTAATACGTACTGTGGACAATGCATAGACTATACTAGGAAAACTGGTACAATCCATATGATCTAGTCATTCTGGGTGATTATAATGGCCGATGTTACCAGTAGAATTTGAATCACAGAGCGACTTGTGAATTTTATTTATTAAATGATATTTAGGACCCTACACAGCCAGCAAGCTCGTTTGATCTGGTAATAACAAAATTTCGTTTAATTAATTACCTCCTTAAGAAGTCTATAGATGGGTGTTGCCAAGACAACAACCAGTGGCCACTAGAATCCACCACCCACGATGTTAGTCCGGTTCCCGGTCGCCGGTTAGTTGTCGGGGCTTGGGGTCGGGAATTAAAGTCTGCCTCTGTCTTCGAGTCTTAAGCCATTTTTAAAATATACTATTTGTTACATAGCTCTATACGATGCATATCCCAGGGCCTCATCTGCAACGTTCAAACCAGCTATCCGTGGAGGCTTACCTATATACCTGGTCCAATTCGTCCACGGCAGCTTGCTCAAGTCATGTGGATAAACCGTGGCTCCTTCTGAAGGGGGAAGCATGTTGTAGTTCAATAAAACGTGTTCTTCACCTGTCATAATCGCCTATTTGAAAAAAAGATTGAAAGTCGAGCGCAATAATACAAAGCAATACACCAAATATTGGTTGAGTAATTCTTCTTTGGCGGTACTAGGTTAGCGCTCGCGTGATATGGTCGCATGCAATGTTCAGCAGCAGACAAGCCAGTCTTAAAGTTCTGGGATTAATTTTGTAGTGAAATATATATACATCAATCTATCGTGGTGAATGTTAACCCCTGGTTGCCTATGTTAACCCCTGGGTTGCCGATGCTAACCCCTGGTTACAGATGCTAACCCCGGGTTACAGATGTTAACCCCGGGGTTGCTGGTAGGCCGAAGCGCTGACTGGATCTGTCCCTCGCTGACTCTCCCTGGACCGCCACAGCGGCCCGCTATATACTGAACATGAATATTCATAAGGTGCGCTGCCGTTCCGCCGACCAGCGTGGACGGCAACAACCACTGCGGTTAAACTCTTCTATACACGCATACACACCACAACAATCCAGAACACCAACTTAAATGCAAAGTACATTCTCCCATCAAAGCCTGGTTCTAGAATAAACAAGTAAGACACTTGAACTCTCCACCCATGTTGGTAATTATCCGGGGATAGAATAGTCATTATAGAAGGAAATCTGTTTTTCGCTACATTAGTAACTGACGGCAACTTGTAGGTAAAAGTTAAGAGCGGCTGTAAACATGATGCACCTATATGGCGCTGGCTATATTAAGCTCACGCTACTTGCATCACACACTGCTTGATAAGAAAGTAGGAACAAACTGTTTACCGACATCACAGTGACACGCATGTCATCAACGGTGTTTAGTTGGGTGGACTTTTACGTCAAAATATAGGATGAAAGATGCCTTGCCCTGGATGCCCTGCTCTGATCTGTTCTTTTTCAACTTAGAGCAAACCTTTGTGTCAACATGTTTTATGATTATATCTGGAGTGCGTTGGCGTGGGGGCAGAGGACGGGGGGTGGCTGGGGGGCTGGGGGTGGAGTGAAGAGAGGGGGGCACAAGTCTCCTGACACGACTCAATAAAAGTGTACACGCGCCCCTTTAATACCCGAGGCCGGCTGTTCTCGAGCCAGCCAGGCCATCCCAAGGTGCCGGTGCGTGGTTCGAGACCAACCTATGCAAATGTCAATGGATATGTAGGATCCTGTCATATTCGCCCTTCCTGTTGCTCCATATGACAGTTTATAGAGGCAAACTCTTGGAAGATTTCCCGATGTAGCGCAGCACGAAATATGTCTATTTAAGAATAAATGAATGAATGCAAGTTTACCTTAGACTGGTGACCTTACACTGGGGCTAGCGCCAGTCTACCCAAATTGAAAATATATAGGTCAGAGCATGACCTGACCTAAGCAGGAAAAAACGGTTGTTTACTTAGGCGTGGGTGTGTTTGGTTACGCGTGATTTACACAGGCATATGTGCATCTAAGCTACTAATACACCATAAATGTAGTTCGCTTGTCATATTGTTATGTTTTTTTATTATAACAGGACATGTCCACTGAGCTATTTTTGGGAGCATATATTTTATTTGCTTCGAATTGATATCGCATGAAATATTTTTACCCCGTTAAATAAATGATGTTCACATAAAATACCCCGGTGCTTATGGAAAAAGTTTGTTGTCAAAGACGCAAGAAAACACTATTCACGACCCTCCCCCGCCCCCACCGCACGCCCACGCACACACACTCACGACGCTGGTAAATTCCTGGACCCGACAACATCCGAGTCGATGGGCATATCAATGCTGCTTGATGTTAGGAGTTATAACGCCAACGTTCCCTGTGACATTTATTTGGAAGGTCAAGTCAATACCGTTGGTGATTGTACTTCCTTGTCAATAAATGAATGGCGTCCTCAAAGTACAAATGGGGGAAGGTGGCAAGGGGGGGGGGGTAGCAGCACTCCCCTTTCAAACCTCAGATATACTGTTTAAATCGAGATCGTGCTGTAAGTTTAGCCGTGCACACTCTCTTCCGCAGACTGCCGCTGCGTGGCACTGCCGCGGCTCCGCTCGATGAGGGGAGTTCGCCGAGCAGACTACCGTGTACACTACACTGTTGAACTTCAAGATCAAGATAACGACTTTGAAGTGTCAACCGGAACGATCTATCCAGCCACCCTGGCAAATGTGCCCCTCGGAATGTCTATTCGCTACAACTCCTACTTTGAAATACGTTAACCCTGGATTTGAACCCAAATTCCTGGTATATATTGCCTCTACAGTCTGCACATTTTGATAGACTGTGGCTTCTTCTGGTGGGGCGAGTTCTAATGTAATATATATAGTATTGGTTGAGTTTTGTCCTTCTGGCGTTATTACTGCTTCCTTGTTGCTAAACAGGACTTCTGATTCCAACGTGTAGGTAGAACTCCAGGGCGGGCTATGAACATGATGAATCTATGGCGATGGCAATATTAAGTTAACGATACATGCATTCAGCAGCGCTTGATGAGGAAGTAAGAAACATGCTGTAAACTGGGTGTGTTGTCACATGCCTTTTCTGACGCGACGAGGAGGGCTTGATGAAAACAAAGTACAAGAAAAAAGTGTTTTATGATTGCTCCACCATTGAAACATCGTAAAGATCTCGTGGTGACATCTCGTGAGGACCGTGAACTAGCGGCTAGAGGCTAGCGCCTCTGTTCTCTCAGGCGTGACTAGACATGGGCCCGCGTAAGTCACTACGCAGAGCAAGTGGGTCTTCCAACATTCAGGAAGTGAATAAAAAAATGGGCGGTTAAAGTCCACTATACAATTGGTTGACTGCTGTGTTATGCAGGTTGTCAGTGTGATAAGTGACAAGCAAGTAACGGAGTAATATTCGCCCTAGAGCACAAAGTGTATATGAGCCTGTGATCAAAAGATGTGTGGTTTAACCGTCACGCGGTATTAAGGACGAAAACACGGATTCAGTCAAAATTATAAACCAGAGAGGACTATGCAGAGCCTGCATCTATGGATATTTCAAGGCATAGGAAGTGAGAAACGTAACGTTGTGGATACCACCCAGGATTCAATTGGTTCTTCAAGACCTCAGCGTCATCAACTAGTGTACAGGTCAGAATTGCAACACGTTGTTCCTGTGGTATAGCACTGTCTACGACTGTTCTCTGTCTACGACTGCCCACTCTGTCAAGACTACCCTCTGTCTAAGGCTGCTCTCTGCCAAAGCCTGCCCTCTCTAAGACTACCCTCTGTCTTAGACTGCCCTTTGCCTAAGACTGCCCTCTGTCTGAGACGGCCCTCAATCTAAGACTGACCTTAGTCTAAGACTGAACTTAGTCTTAGAAAGACCTCAGTCTAAGGCTACCTCTCTATAAGACTGACTTCTGTCAAGACTGCCCTCTTTCTAAGACTGGCCTCTGTCTAAGACTGACCTCTCTATTTAAGAATGCCCTCTATGCCTAAGACTGCCCTCTGTCTAAGACTGACCTCTCTATCTACGACTACCATCTGTCTAAGAAGGACTCCTGTGTAAGACTACCATCTGTCTAAGAAGGACCCCTGTATAGGACTGCCCTCTCTGTCTAAGAAGGACCCCTGTATAAGACTACCATCTGTCTAAGAAGGACCCCTGTATAAGACTGCCCTCTCTGTCTAAGAAGGACCCCTGTATAAGACTGCCCTCTCTGTCTAAGACTAAGACAGCCATCTGTCAAACACGGTCACCTGTCTAAGGCGGGATCTTTCATCAGATTGAACCAGCCACAGGTGCTGGGGCCTCCTGAGTCTGTCAAACAGACCCCGCCACATATTCTGGAGACAGATCAGCCGCTGACCCTTGAGTGATTCCCGGTGACGTCATGTTGGTCACTGGGTGCGGGATCCGGTACTTCCTAGTCACGTGGCTCCTGGTACAGCTGACATACAATGGCGGAGACGCGATGGGTAAGTTGTCTGTGGTCTGGGAGGGGGGGGGGGGGGGTGAGGCCTGTGGCAGAGGAACATTGCAAAGGACGTATATTCTTATTAACCTACGCCGAGGTGAAGCCCCATCTGCGTAATAGAAGCGAGAGACATCTTACTGGATTATTTAATAATGTGACCTTGATTCTTAAGCATGGCGTGCTTGTCAAAAGGAACTCCCGAATAACATCAACGCATATTCAAAAGGGGAATGCCCTCGTGCCACCCCCAACCACCCCACCGCTCTCTGCATTATCTTGCCATATAAAGTAAGAGCATGGGGCAAAGCAACCTTGTATAGAGCCAATAGATATTAAGTTTCTAAAGCAGAATAAGAAAAAGCGTAATGTCGTTGATAAGCTACTCATGAAAGAGTAGTTTTGTAAAGATAAGCTAATCGAAAAGCGAATTTACCATTGATTTCCGCTCTGGATGAACTACTGCAGGGTTTCCAGTGTAGTTTTTGGGGCAAAATATGGTTACCAACTCCCACACGTTTTTGTGTAAATAGGTTGGATCTAAACTATGCGCCTTATATAAACAGGTTCACGAAACAATAGAACATATGTTTGAGAATTGTGTACAAGTACAACTGATATGGAAAAAAATAACCGCATGGCTAGATGAGTCAAGCCGGTCCAACTTTAGCAAATACATAAATGTCGCCTCTGTTATGCTCGGGTATCTTCACCAAATAATGAACTGATTAATGTTATTTTTATTGTTGCCAAATACCATATATATCGTTGCAAGTAGAAAGAAAATACTTCAAAGGCTATTTTGATCGAGAGAATACAAGGTCAGGAGGAAAACCGAGCGACTTCTAAATTATATTTCTATATTTCAGTCTATTTCATAAATATAATATATAATTCTATGTTGCAGTAAGACATTTGCAATTGTTTACGTAGGTATGTTTTACCCCTAATCACAGAAACAGCATTTATCACAGTGGCTAATTTGCTATTTCTGAACATGAATGTAATTACATGACAGCACCTTGTATAGCCGACATTTGTCGCAGTTAACGACTAATGTCGCAATTGTGCGATATTTGTCGGCGGTTAGGGACTTTTGTTGCAAGACCGTCGACGACACTTTTGGCACAGCTTGTACGACAAATGTCGCAAATTCCGCCACGACATTGACAAAATGCACTCATTATCTTCACGGTTTTTATGAATGCTCCAATTTTTTTTATCAATATCAGTCAAATTAGTCGCCCCGCCATAACTGATCAAACTTTAACATACGACCCATCGGAGGAGAATCCCCCCCGCCCCCCCCCCCCCCGCTTCCCCCCTGCAGATTTCGATGCTCCCCAGCGAACTATTTAACTTCGTTGACGACATATTGAGGTCATATGGTCCTACAGAATCACCCACGGGGACGTCTTAACATATATGGATCCACCCTCCGCCATCCACAACACAAGGGAGGGACCTATCCCCCAACTCCGTAAACTAGTTAGATCCTCCACTGGCATCCTGAGTCGGGTGATTAGTTTGTAACCATCCACATCGCAGATGTTAATGTGGTGTGGCAATCATAATCGTAATTTCTGTTTCCCAGGATACCGTCACGTGGGGTGTTACACACGTGGACTATTACAACCATCTATAGGCCAAGCACAGGGCGCCGTGACCGTCCAGTGGTGTCTGGGGTTCTGCGGTGGACAAAACCCGCCATATCCCTACAGCGGACTCAGGGTCAGTGTCCAATGTCAGTCGATCATCCATGTATTCTACACTACACTACACACTATATCGCTATAGTGATATCGAGTGATAATAGCGATGATAGTGTGTACAAGCCAGAGTGGCTATATGTGTATGTTAGCGATAAATATATGATCGCTCAATGACAATGCCGGTGTCGACAGCGGTTTTTAAGTCATCAACGATAAAAATGTGAGTCCTACGACCGAAGCTAAACACAAAGGTTTCCCCTGTTGCTCTCTGAACTATGAATATCGGGTAAAGTTGTAGAATTTGAAGTTGTTGACTGTTTCACAGCGCAATGGAGGCAGTCACGCGATGGCGACATGTTACTGTGTGGCCTCGTTATCATCCTCGAAGCCTCCGGCCCGTAGATGTGGCTGGAAGTGCGGCGCTAACCTGGCGTGTGGGGGATCGAGGCGAGGAACCAATTTCGTCAACCTCTATGAAGGTGAGTCACGGACTGGGTGAGGTGGAGGGTGTGTGCGTCCTAAATGACGACGCTTTCGAATGTTTGTGAGTTTGTAACGCCAAAATGGATGAAAAGTGGGTCCGGTCCCAATGAGGAGCGATCATCGCATTTTCGGGCATATTCGAAATTCGATAAATGGGATACAGTGGGACTGTGGCACGGGAGGGGGGTGGTTAACCAGGGTCTGCTGTGCCTGGCCCCCGCTCCTCTATCTCGTTCGAGTAAATTCCCCCTTCGTCGTAATATTTTCGGGCAAAGTGGACCCATCGGCTTCATCCCACCCCCCTCTCCACGTTAAAATAATAATGATATAAGGAGGTGCCTCTGGGCGCTCCAAACTCTTCCACCCAAATACAAAGAACCGTGTATAATCAGAGCCCATCCAAGAATGGTGCACGACTTTGGTAAATCTACTATGACGAAAATCCTTAGGATTGCATACCTTATCTAGAAGAACTGGCTTCTGACCTTTGCCCTACTGATCTACATATCAAGAAAAGGAGAATGTCTATAAACCATGACGTCCTGGATAATTAGATTGATATCCGTTGTGTAGTAAATACAAAATCAATGACTTTTCATTGATGCTCGCTCAGCAAGGACCCATTGGCGTATCAAAATACACGAAAAGGACACCCTTTCCAGTGTCACGTTCCCAGCAGTCCATTACCTAGAGATATAATGCCCTAAGTAGTTGTCCTCTACCTAAAACACAGCACATTCCTCTTTGAACTATATCGTTAAAGAGATGAATATGCCAAGTATAGTAACAATCTAATGGTTCGACTGGGGCTACGCCCGAAGAATGGCTTCTCTGTCATCGCCCTTCTCCATTATTGCGAAAAGATCTACTTGAAGCTCTCTACTTTAATCCAGTCAACTAACTCAAGCACAAGTTTTCCCATAGCTCCCAGAAGATATGGGTGCGTCACCTACATGTAGCCACCTATCGTAAGTATTTTCTGAACCACAATTTCGGGAAAAAATCATTCCTTATGTGTCTATACATGTTCAGCATACATCGATTCCACATACTCCAAACTAGAACAGAGGCGCCTTTAAAGGGAAGCTAAATTGGATCAACAAACCTTCGGGAACAATCAAACTGGAAGAACCTTTCATTTAGTATGTTTATGAGTAAACGTTCAGTGATACGTGACTCAGTGTTACCTGAAATCCAGATGGGGGACAGGAAGAGAGTCACAGTAATCCTTAATGTAACACATAATTAATTGTAGTGATACGCAGTGTTCCATGACCAGAACGTGATATCGTATTTACCCCGTGAATCGGTAGCGATTAATTCATTATCCCCGTGAAGCGATAATGAAATGCTAATAGTTTGCCCCCGCCCCCAAACTCCAATAATAGAATAAGGCAATATGTCATATATATCTATGTATATATCGGGAGAGCGTAAGGCGTGACTGTTAATGGCTGGGTCCCTGTCTGCATTGTAGATATCGACGAGTGCCGCATCAACAATGGCGGCTGTAACCAGACGTGTAACAACTCTCCGGGCAGCTTCTCCTGCTCCTGTGAAGACGGATACAGTGCGTCTGGAGATAACTGTCTAGGTAGTTCATACCGTGTCACTGTGACCAGACTTGTAACAACTCTCCGGGTAGCTTCTCCTTCTCCTGTCGAGACGGCTACCGCCAGACTGGAGCTAGCTGTATGGGTAGGTCATAATTTGTCACTGTAACCAGACGTGTAACAACTCTCCGGGCAGCTCCTTCTGCTCCTGTGAAGACGGATACAGTGCGTCTGGAGATAACTGTCTAGGTAGTTCATACCGTGTCACTGTGACCAGACTTGTAACAACTCTCCGGGTAGCTTCTCCTTCTCCTGTCGAGACGGCTACCGCCAGACTGGAGCTAGCTGTATGGGTAGGTCATACCTTGTCACTGTGACCAGACGTGTAACAACTCATCGGGCAGCTTCTCCTGTTCCTGTCGATACGGCTCCCGCCAGACTGGAGCCAGCTGTATGGGTAGGTCATACCTTGTCACTGTGACCAGACGTGTAAGAAGTCTCCTGACCGCTTTAGATAGGGCAGCAATAGATAGGTCAAACTGAAAGGACCTTAATTTCATTTAGTATGAGTTTGAGTAAACGCTTAGTGACTCAGTGTTACCTGAAAGCCCGATGGGGGACATGCTCTCCAATAATAGCATAAAGCAATATGTCATATATAATCAGACGTGTAACAACTCTCCGGGCAGCTCCTTCTGCTCTTGCGAAGACGGATACAGTGCGGCTGGAGCTGAGTGTGTAGGTGGGTCATACGATGTGACAACTTGTAACAACTCTCCGGGTAGCTTCTCCTTTTCTTATCGAGACGGCTACAGCCAGACTAGAGCCAGCTGTGTGGGTAGGTCATACCTTGTTACTGTGGCCAGACGTGTAACAACTCGCCGGGCAGCTTCTCCTGCTCCTGTCGAGACGGCTACAGCCAGACTGGAGCTAGCTGTATGGGTAGGTCATACCTTGTCACTGTGACCAGACGTGTAACAACTCTCCGGGCAGTTTCTCCTGCTCCTGTCGAGACGGCTACCGCCAGACTGGAGCTAGCTGTATGGGTAGGTCATACCTTGTCACTGTGGCCAGACGTGTAACAACTCTCCGGGCAGCTTCACCTGCTCCTGTCGAGACGGCTACCGCCAGACTGGAGCTAGCTGTATGGGTAAGTCATACCTTGTCACTGTGACCAGACATGTAACAACTCTCCGGGCACCTTCTCCTGCTTCTGTCGAGACGGCTACCGCCAGACTGGAGCTAGCTGTATGGGTAGGTCATACCTTGTCACTGTGACCAGACGTGTAAGAACTCTCCGGGCAGCTTCTCCTGTCGAGACGGCTACACCCAGACTGGAACTAGCTGTATGGGTAGGTCATACCTTGTCACTGTGACCAGACGTGTAACAACTCTCCGGGCAGCTTCTCTCGTTCCTGTCGAGACGGCTACCGCCAGACTGGAGCTAGCTGTATCGGTAGGTCAAACCTTGTCACTGTGACCAGACGTGTAACAACTCTACGGGCAGCTCTCCTGCTGCGGTCGAGACGGCTACCGCCAGACTGGAGCTAGCTGTATGGATAGGTCATACCTTGTCACTGTAACCAGACGTGTAACAACTCTCCGGGCAGCTTCTCTCGTTCCTGTCGAGACGGCTACCGCCAGACTGGAGCTAACTGTATGGGTAGGTCATACCTTGTCACTGTGACCAGACGTGTAACAATTCTCCGGGCACCTTCTCCTGATACTGTCGAGACGGCTACCGCCTGACTGAAGCTAGCTGTGTGGTAAGTCATACCTTGTCACTGTGACCAGACGTGTAACAACTCTCCGGGCAGCTTCTCCTGCTCCTGTCGAGACGGCTACAGCCAGACTGGAGCTAGCTGTATGGGTAGCTCATACCTTGTCACTGTGACCAGACATGTAACAACTCTCTGGGCAGCTTCACCTGCTCCTGTCGAGACGGCTACGGAAAGACTGGAGCTAGCTGTATGGGTAGGTTATACGTTGTCACTATAACCGGCCGTGTAACAATTGTCGGCTCAGCTTCTCATGCTCCTGTCGAGACGGCTACAGCCAGACTGGAGCCAGCTGTATGGGTAGGTCATACCTTGTCACTGTGACCAGACGTGTAACAACTCTCCGGGCAGCTTCTCCTGTCGAGACGGCTACACCCAGACTGGAGCTAGCTGTATGGGTAGGTCATACCTAGTCACTGTGACCAGACGTATATGCCAACTCTCCGGGCAGCTTTGCTGTTGAGACGGCTACCGCCAGACTGGAGCTAGCTGTATGGGTAGGTCATACCTTGTCACTGTAACCAGACGTTTAACAACTCTCCGGGCAGCTTCTCTCGTTCGTGTCGAGACGGCTACCGCCAGACTGGAGCTAACTGTATGGGTAGGTCATACCTTGTCACTGTGACCAGACGTGTAACAACTCTCCGGGCACCTTCTCCTGATGCTGTCGAGACGGCTACCGCCTGACTGAAGCTAGCAGTATGGTAAGTCATACCTTGTCACTGTGACCAGACGTGTAACAACTCTCCGGGCACCTTCTCCTGTTGCTGTCGAGACGGCTACCGCCAGACCGGAGCTAGCTGTATGGGTAGGTCATACCTTGTAACTGTGACCAGACGTGTAACAACTCTCCGGGCAGCTTCTCCTGCTCCTGTCGAGACGGCTACAGCCAGACTGGAGTCAGCTGTCTGGGTAGGTCATACCTTGTCACTGTGACCAGACGTGTAACAACTCTCCGGGCACCTTCTCCTGCTTCTGTCGAGACGGCTACCGCCAGACTGGAGCTAGCTGCATGGGTAGGTCATACCTTGTCACTGTGACCAGACGTGTAAGAACTCTCCGGGCAGCTTCTCCTGTCGAGACGGCTACACCCAGACTGGAACTAGCTGTATGGGTAGGTCATACCTTGTCACTGTGACCAGACGTGTAACAACTCTCCGGGCAGCTTCTCTCGTTCCTGTCGAGACGGCTACCGCCAGACTGGAGCTAGCTGTATGGGTAGGTCAAACCTTGTCACTGTGACCAGACGTGTAACAACTCTCCGGGCAGCTCTCCTGCTGCGGTCGAGACGGCTACCGCCAGACTGGAGCTAGCTGTATGGATAGATCATACCTTGTCACTGTAACCAGACGTGTAACAACTCTCCGGGCAGCTTCTCTCGTTCCTGTCGAGACGGCTACCGCCAGACTGGAGCTAACTGTATGGGTAGGTCATACCTTGTCACTGTGACCAGACGTGTAACAACTCTCCGGGCACCTTCTCCTGATACTGTCGAGACGGCTACCGCCTGACTGAAGCTAGCTGTATGGTAAGTCATACCTTGTCACTGTGACCAGACGTGTAACAACTCTCCGGTCACCTTCTCCTGTTGCTGTCGAGACGGCTACCGCCTGACTGGAGCTAACTGTATGGGTAGGTCATACCTTGTCACTGTGACCAGACGTGTAACAACTCTCCGGGCAGCTTCTCTTGCTCCTGTCGAGACGGCTACAGCCAGACTGGAGCTAGCTGTATGGGTAGGTCATACCTTGTCACTGTGACCAGACATGTAACAACTCTCCGGGCAGCTTCACCTGCTCCTGTCGAGACGGCTACGGAAAGACTGGAGCTAGCTGTATGGGTAGGTTATACGTTGTCACTATAACCAGCCGTGTAACAATTGTCGGCTCAGCTTCTCATGCTCCTGTCGAGACGGCTACAGCCAGACTGGAGCCAGCTGTATGGGTAGGTCATACCTTGTCACTGTGACCAGACGTGTAACAACTCTCCGGGCAGCTTCTCCTGTCGAGACGGCTACACCCAGACTGGAGCTAGCTGTATGGGTAGGTCATACCTTGTCACTGTGACCAGACGTATATGCCAACTCTCCGGGCAGCTTTGCTGTTGAGACGGCTACCGCCAGACTGGAGCGAGCTGTATGGGTAGGTCATACCTTGTCACTGTAACCAGACGTGTAACAACTCTCCGGGCAGCTTCTCTCGTTCCTGTCGAGGCGGCTACAGCCAGACTGGAGCTAGCTGTATGGGTAGGTCATACCTTGTCACTGTGACCAGACGTGTAACAATTCTCCGGGCACCTTCTCCTGATACTGTCGAGACGGCTACCGCCTGACTGAAGCTAGCTGTGTGGTAAGTCATACCTTGTCACTGTGACCAGACGTGTAACAACTCTCCGGGCAGCTTCTCCTGCTCCTGCCGAGACGGCTACAGCCAGACTGGAGCTAGCTGTATGGGTAGCTCATACCTTGTCACTGTGACCAGACATGTAACAACTCTCTGGGCAGCTTCACCTGCTCCTGTCGAGACGGCTACGGAAAGACTGGAGCTAGCTGTATGGGTAGGTGATACGTTGTCACTATAACCGGCCGTGTAACAATTGTCGGCTCAGCTTCTCATGCTCCTGTCGAGACGGCTACAGCCAGACTGGAGCCAGCTGTATGGGTAGGTCATACCTTGTCACTGTGACCAGACGTGTAACAACTCTCCGGGCAGCTTCTCCTGTCGAGACGGCTACACCCAGACTGGAGCTAGCTGTATGGGTAGGTCATACCTAGTCACTGTGACCAGACGTATATGCCAACTCTCCGGGCAGCTTTGCTGTTGAGACGGCTACCGCCAGACTGGAGCTAGCTGTATGGGTAGGTCATACCTTGTCACTGTAACCAGACGTTTAACAACTCTCCGGGCAGCTTCTCTCGTTCGTGTCGAGACGGCTACCGCCAGACTGGAGCTAACTGTATGGGTAGGTCATACCTTGTCACTGTGACCAGACGTGTAACAACTCTCCGGGCACCTTCTCCTGATGCTGTCGAGACGGCTACCGCCTGACTGAAGCTAGCAGTATGGTAAGTCATACCTTGTCACTGTGACCAGACGTGTAACAACTCTCCGGGCACCTTCTCCTGTTGCTGTCGAGACGGCTACCGCCAGACTGGAGTCAGCTGTATGGGTAGGTCATACCTTGTCACTGTGACCAGACGTGTAACAACTCTCCGGGCACCTTCTCCTGCTTCTGTCGAGACGGCTACCGCCAGACTGGAGCTAGCTGCATGGGTAGGTCATACCTTGTCACTGTGACCAGACGTGTAAGAACTCTCCGGGCAGCTTCTCCTGCTCCTGTCGAGACGGCTACACCCAGACTGGAGCTAGCTGTATGGGTAGGTCATACCTTGTCACTGTGACCAGACGTGTAAGAACTCTCCGGGCAGCTTCTCCTGCTTCTGTCGAGACGGCTACCGCCAGGCTGGAGCTAGCTGTATGGGTAGGTCATACCTTGTCACTGTGACCAGACGTGTAACAACTCTCCGGGCAGCTTCTCCTGTCGAGACGGCTACACCCAGACTGGAACTAGCTGTATGGGTAGGTCATACCTTGTCACTGTGACCAGACGTGTAACAACTCTCCGGGCAGCTTCTCTCGTTCCTGTCGAGACGGCTACCGCCAGACTGGAGCTAGCTGTATGGGTAGGTCAAACCTTGTCACTGTGACCAGACGTGTAACAACTCTCCGGGCAGCTCTCCTGCTGCGGTCGAGACGGCTACCGCCAGACTGGAGCTAGCTGTATGGATAGATCATACCTTGTCACTGTAACCAGACGTGTAACAACTCTCCGGGCAGCTTCTCTCGTTCCTGTCGAGACGGCTACCGCCAGACTGGAGCTAACTGTATGGGTAGGTCATACCTTGTCACTGTGACCAGACGTGTAACAACTCTCCGGGCACCTTCTCCTGATACTGTCGAGACGGCTACCGCCTGACTGAAGCTAGCTGTATGGTAAGTCATACCTTGTCACTGTGACCAGACGTGTAACAACTCTCCGGTCACCTTCTCCTGTTGCTGTCGAGACGGCTACCGCCTGACTGGAGCTAACTGTATGGGTAGGTCATACCTTGTCACTGTGACCAGACGTGTAACAACTCTCCGGGCAGCTTCTCTTGCTCCTGTCGAGACGGCTACAGCCAGACTGGAGCTAGCTGTATGGGTAGGTCATACCTTGTCACTGTGACCAGACATGTAACAACTCTCCGGGCAGCTTCACCTGCTCCTGTCGAGACGGCTACGGAAAGACTGGAGCTAGCTGTATGGGTAGGTTATACGTTGTCACTATAACCAGCCGTGTAACAATTGTCGGCTCAGCTTCTCATGCTCTTGTCGAGACGGCTACAGCCAGACTGGAGCCAGCTGTATGGGTAGGTCATACCTTGTCACTGTGACCAGACGTGTAACAACTCTCCGGGCAGCTTCTCCTGTCGAGACGGCTACACCCAGACTGGAGCTAGCTGTATGGGTAGGTCATACCTTGTCACTGTGACCAGACGTATATGCCAACTCTCCGGGCAGCTTTGCTGTTGAGACGGCTACCGCCAGACTGGAGCGAGCTGTATGGGTAGGTCATACCTTGTCACTGTAACCAGACGTGTAACAACTCTCCGGGCAGCTTCTCTCGTTCGTGTCGAGACGGCTACAGCCAGACTGGAGCCAGCTGTATGGGTAGGTCATACCTTGTCACTGTGACCAGACGTGTAACAACTCTCCGGGCAGCTTTGCTGTTGAGACGGCTACCGCCAGACTGGAGCGAGCTGTATGGGTAGGTCATACCTTGTCACTGTAACCAGACGTGTAACAACTCTCCGGGCAGCTTCTCTCGTTCGTGTCGAGACGGCTACAGCCAGACTGGAGCCAGCTGTATGGGTAGGTCATACCTTGTCACTGTGACCAGACGTGTAACAACTCTCCGGGCAGCTTCTCCTGTCGAGACGGCTACACCCAGACTGGAGCTAGCTGTATGGGTAGGTCATACCTTGTCACTGTGACCAGACGTATATGCCAACTCTCCGGGCAGCTTTGCTGTTGAGACGGCTACCGCCAGACTGGAGCGAGCTGTATGGGTAGGTCATACCTTGTCACTGTGACCAGACGTGTAACAACTGTCCGGGCAGCTCTCCTGCTGCGGTCGAGACGGCTACCGCCAGACTGGAGCTAGCTGTATGGATAGATCATACCTTGTCACTGTAACCAGACGTGTAACAACTCTCCGGGCAGCTTCTCTCGTTCCTGTCGAGACGGCTACCGCCAGACTGGAGCTAACTGTATGGGTAGGTCATACCTTGTCACTGTGACCAGACGTGTAACAACTCTCCGGGCACCTTCTCCTGATACTGTCGAGACGGCTACCGCCTGACTGAAGCTAGCTGTATGGTAAGTCATACCTTGTCACTGTGACCAGACGTGTAACAACTCTCCGGGCACTTTCTCCTGTTGCTGTCGAGACGGCTACCGCCTGACTGGAGCTAACTGTATGGGTAGGTCATACCTTGTCACTGTGACCAGACGTGTAACAACTCTCCGGGCAGCTTCTCCTGCTCCTGTCGAGACGGCTACAGCCAGACTGGAGCTAGCTGTATGGGTAGGTCATACCTTGTCACTGTGACCAGACATGTAACAACTCTCCGGGCAGCTTCACCTGCTCCTGTCGAGACGGCTACGGAAAGACTGGAGCTAGCTGTATGGGTAGGTTATACGTTGTCACTATAACCAGCCGTGTAACAATTGTCGGCTCAGCTTCTCATGCTCCTGTCGAGACGGCTACAGCCAGACTGGAGCCAGCTGTATGAGTAGGTCATACCTTGTCACTGTGACCAGACGTGTAACAACTCTCCGGGCAGCTTCTCCTGCTCCTGTCGAGACGGCTACAGCCAGACTGGAGCTAGCTGTATGGGTAGGTCATACCTTGTCACTGTGACCAGACGTGTAACAACACTCCGGGCAGCTTCTCCTGCTCCTGTCGAGACGGCTACCGCCAGACTGGAGCTAGCTGTATGGGTAGGTCATACCTTGTCACTGTGACCAGACGTGTAACAACTCTCCGGGCAGCTTCTCCTGTCGAGACGGCTACACCCAGACTGGAGCTAGCTGTATGGGTAGGTCATACCTTGTCACTGTGACCAGACGTATATGCCAACTCTCCGGGCAGCTTTGCTGTTGAGACGGCTACCGCCAGACTGGAGCGAGCTGTATGGGTAGGTCATACCTTGTCACTGTGACCAGACGTGTAACAACTCTCCGGGCAGCTTCTCTCGTTCCTGTCGAGACGGCTACCGCCAGACTGGAGCTAGCTGTATGGGTAGGTCAAACCTTGTCACTGTGACCAGACGTGTAACAACTGTCCGGGCAGCTCTCCTGCTGCGGTCGAGACGGCTACCGCCAGACTGGAGCTAGCTGTATGGATAGGTCATACCTTGTCACTGTAACCAGACGTGTAACAACTCTCCGGGCAGCTTCTCTCGTTCGTGTCGAGACGGCTACCGCCAGACTGGAGCTAACTGTATGGGTAGGTCATACCTTGTCACTGTGACCAGATGTGTAACAACTCTCCGGGCACCTTCTCCTGTTGCTGTCGAGACGGCTACCGCCTGACTGGAGCTAGCTGTATGGGTAGGTCATACCTTGTAACTGTGACCAGACGTGTAACAACTCTCCGGGCAGCTTCTCCTGCTCCTGTCGAGACGGCTACAGCCAGACTGGAGCTAGCTGTATGGGTAGGTCATACCTTGTCACTGTGACCAGACGTGTAACAACTCTCCGGGCACCTTCTCCTGGTGCTGTCGAGACGGCTACCGCCTGACTGGGGCTAGCTGTATGGGTAGGTCATACCTTGTCACTGTGACCAGACGTGTAACAACTCTCCGGGCACCTTCTCCTGGTGCTGTCGAGACGGCTACCGCCTGACTGAAGCTAGCTGTATGGTAAGTCATACGTTGTCACAGTAACTAGACGTGTAAGAACTCTCCGGGCAGCTTCTCCTGCTGCTATCGAGATGGCTACCGCCAGACTGGAGTCAGCTGTATGGGTAGGTCATACCTTGTCACTGTGACCAGACGTGTAACAACTCTCCGGGCACCTTCTCCTGCTTCTGTCGAGACGGCTACCGCCAGACTGGAGCTAGCTGTATGGGTAGGTCATACCTTGTCACTGTGACCAGACGTGTAAGAACTCTCCGGGCAGCTTCTCCTGTCGAGACGGCTACACCCAGACTGGAACTAGCTGTATGGGTAGGTCATACCTTGTCACTGTGACCAGACGTGTAACAACTCTCCGGGCAGCTTCTCTCGTTCCTGTCGAGACGGCTACCGCCAGACTGGAGCTAGCTGTATGGGTAGGTCAAACCTTGTCACTGTGACCAGACGTGTAACAACTCTCCGGGCAGCTCTCCTGCTGCGGTCGAGACGGCTACCGCCAGACTGGAGCTAGCTGTATGGATAGGTCATACCTTGTCACTGTAACCAGACGTGTAACAACTCTCCGGGCAGCTTCTCTCGTTCCTGTCGAGACGGCTACCGCCAGACTGGAGCTAACTGTATGGGTAGGTCATGCCTTGTCACTGTGACCAGACGTGTAACAACTCTCCGGGCACCTTCTCCTGATACTGTCGAGACAGCTACCGCCTGACTGAAGCTAGCTGTATGGTAAGTCATACCTTGTCACTGTGACCAGACGTGTAACAACTCTCCGGGCACCTTCTCCTGTTGCTGTCGAGACGGCTACCGCCTGACTGGAGCTAACTGTATGGGTAGGTCATACCTTGTCACTGTGACCAGACGTGTAACAACTCTCCGGGCAGCTTCTCCTGCTCCTGTCGAGACGGCTACAGCCAGACTGGAGCTAGCTGTATGGGTAGGTCATACCTTGTCACTGTGACCAGACATGTAACAACTCTCCGGGCAGCTTCACCTGCTCCTGTCGAGACGGCTACGGAAAGACTGGAGCTAGCTGTATGGGTAGGTTATACGTTGTCACTATAACCAGCCGTGTAACAATTGTCGTCTCAGCTTCTCATGCTCCTGTCGAGACGGCTACAGCCAGACTGGAGCCAGCTGTATGGGTAGGTCATACCTTGCCACCGTGACCAGACGTGTAACAACTCTCCGGGCAGCTTCTCCTGTCGAGACGGCTACACCCAGACTGGAGCTAGCTGTATGGGTAGGTCATACCTTGTCACTGTAACCAGACGTATATGCCAACTCTCCGGGCAGCTTTGCTGTTGAGACGGCTACCGCCAGACTGGAGCTAGCTGTATGGGTAGGTCAAACCTTGTCACTGTGACCAGACGTGTAACAACTCTCCGGGCAGCTCTCCTGCTGCGGTCGAGACGGCTACCGCCAGACTGGAGCTAGCTGTATGGATAGATCATACCTTGTCACTGTAACCAGACGTGTAACAACTCTCCGGGCAGCTTCTCTCGTTCCTGTCGAGACGGCTACCGCCAGACTGGAGCTAACTGTATGGGTAGGTCATACCTTGTCACTGTGACCAGACGTGTAACAACTCTCCGGGCACCTTCTCCTGATACTGTCGAGACGGCTACCGCCTGACTGAAGCTAGCTGTATGGTAAGTCATACCTTGTCACTGTGTCCAGACGTGTAACAACTCTCCGGGCACCTTCTCCTGTTGCTGTCGAGACGGCTACCGCCTGACTGGAGCTAACTGTATGGGTAGGTCATACCTTGTCACTGTGACCAGACGTGTAACAACTCTCCGGGCAGCTTCTCCTGCTCCTGTCGAGACGGCTACAGCCAGACTGGAGCTAGCTGTATGGGTAGGTCATACCTTGTCACTGTGACCAGACATGTAACAACTCTCCGGGCAGCTTCACCTGCTCCTGTCGAGACGGCTACGGAAAGACTGGAGCTAGCTGTATGGGTAGGTTATACGTTGTCACTATAACCAGCCGTGTAACAATTGTCGGCTCAGCTTCTCATGCTCCTGTCGAGACGGCTACACCCAGACTGGAGCTAGCTGTATGGGTAGGTCATACCTTGTCACTGTGACCAGACGTATATGCCAACTCTCCGGGCAGCTTCTCTCGTTCATGTCGAGACGGCTACCGCCAGACTGGAGCTAGCTGTATGGGTAGGTCATACCTTGTAACTGTGATCAGACGTGTAACAACTGTCCGGCAGCTCTCCTGCTGCGGTCGAGACGGCTACCGCCAGACTGGAGCTAGCTGTATGGGTAGGTCATACCTTGTCACTGTGACCAGACGTGTAACAACTCTCCGGGCAGCTTTGCTGTTGAGACGGCTACCGCCAGACTGGAGCGAGCTGTATGGGTAGGTCATACCTTGTCACTGTAACCAGACGTGTAACAACTCTCCGGGCAGCTTCTCTCGTTCCTGTCGAGACGGCTACCGCCAGACTGGAGCTAGCTGTATGGGTAGGTCAAACCTTGTCACTGTGACCAGACGTGTAACAACTGTCCGGGCAGCTCTCCTGCTGCGGTCGAGACGGCTACCGCCAGACTGGAGCTAGCTGTATGGATAGGTCATACCTTGTCACTGTAACCAGACGTGTAACAACTCTCCGGGCAGCTTCTCTCGTTCGTGTCGAGGCGGCTACCGCCAGACTGGAGCTAACTGTATGGGTAGGTCATACCTTGTAACTGTGACCAGACGTGTAACAACTCTCCGGGCAGCTTCTCCTGCTCCTGTCGAGACGGCTACAGCCAGACTGGAGCTAGCTGTGTGGATAGGTCATACCTTGTCACAGTAACTAGACGTGTAAGAACTCTCCGGGCAGCTTCTCCTGCTGCTATCGAGATGGCTACCGCCAGACTGGAGTCAGCTGTATGGGTAGGTCATACCTTGTCACTGTGACCAGACGTGTAACAACTCTCCGGGCACCTTCTCCTGCTTCTGTCGAGACGGCTACCGCCAGACTGGAGCTAGCTGTATGGGTAGGTCATACCTTGTCACTGTGACCAGACGTGTAACAACTCTCCGGGCAGCTTCTCTCGTTCCTGTCGAGACGGCTACCGCCAGACTGGAGCTAGCTGTATGGGTAGGTCAAACCTTGTCACTGTGACCAGACGTGTAACAACTCTCCGGGCAGCTCTCCTGCTGCGGTCGAGACGGCTACCGCCAGACTGGAGCTAGCTGTATGGATAGGTCATACATTGTCACTGTAACCAGACGTGTAACAACTCTCCGGGCAGCCTCTCTCGTTCCTGTCGAGACGGCTACCGCCAGACTGGAGCTAACTGTATGGGTAGGTCATACCTTGTCACTGTGACCAGACGTGTAACAACTCTCCGGGCACCTTCTCCTGATACTGTCGAGACGGCTACCGCCTGACTGAAGCTAGCTGTATGGTAAGTCATACCTTGTCACTGTGACCAGACGTGTAACAACTCTCCGGGCACCGTCTCCTGTTGCTGTCGAGACGGCTACCGCCTGACTGGAGCTAACTGTATGGGTAGGTCATACCTTGTCACTGTGACCAGACGTGTAACAACTCTCCGGGCAGCTTCTCCTGCTCCTGTCGAGACGGCTACAGCCAGACTGGAGCTAGCTGTATGGGTAGGTCATACCTTGTCACTGTGACCAGACATGTAACAACTCTCCGGGCAGTTTCACCTGCTCCTGTCGAGACGGCTACGGAAAGACTGGAGCTAGCTGTATGGGTAGGTTATACGTTGTCACTATAACCGGCCGTGTAACAATTGTCGGCTCAGCTTCTCATGCTCCTGTCGAGACGGCTACAGCCAGACTGGAGCCAGCTGTATGGGTAGTTCATACCTTGTCACTGTGACCAGACGTGTAACAACTCTCCGGGCAGCTTCTCCTGTCGAGACGGCTACACCCAGACTGGAGCTAGCTGTATGGGTAGGTCATACCTTGTCACTGTGACCAGACGTATATGCCAACTCTCCGGGCAGCTTTGCTGTTGAGACGGCTACCGCCAGACTGGAGCGAGCTGTATGGGTAGGTCATACCTTGTCACTGTAACCAGACGTGTAACAACTCTCCGGGCAGCTTCTCTCGTTCCTGTCGAGACGGCTACCGCCAGACTGGAGCTAGCTGTATGGGTAGGTCAAACCTTGTCACTGTGACCAGACGTGTAACAACTGTCCGGCAGCTCTCCTGCTGCGGTCGAGACGGCTACCGCCAGACTGGAGCTAGCTGTATGGATAGGTCATACCTTGTCACTGTAACCAGACGTGTAACAACTCTCCGGGCAGCTTCTCTCGTTCCTGTCGAGACGGCTACCGCCAGACTGGAGCTAACTGTATGGGTAGGTCATACCTTGTCACTGTGACCAGACGTGTAACAACTCTCCGGGCACCTTCTCCTGATGCTGTCGAGACGGCTACCGCCTGACTGAAGCTAGCTGTATGGTAAGTCATACCTTGTCACTGTGACCAGACGTGTAACAACTCTCCGGGCACCTTCTCCTGTTGCTGTCAAGACGGCTACCGCCTGACTGGAGCTAGCTGTATGGGTAGGTCATACCTTGTAGCTGTGACCAGACGTGTAACAACTCTCCGGGCAGCTTCTCCTGCTCCTGTCGAGACGGCTACAGCCAGACTGGAGCTAGCTGTATGGGTAGGTCATACCTTGTTACTGTGACCAGACGTGTAACAACTCTCCGGGCAGCTTCACCTGCTCCTGTCGAGACGGCTACGGAAAGACTGGAGCTAGCTGTTTGGGTAGGTCATACCTTGTCACTGTGACCAGACGTGTAACAACTCTCCGGGCAGCTTCTCCTGTCGAGACGGCTACACCCAGACTGGAGCTAGCTGTATGGGTAGGTCATACCTTGTCACTGTGACCAGACGTATATGCCAACTCTCCGGGCAGCTTTGCTGTTGAGACGGCTACCGCCAGACTAGAGCTAGCTGTATGGGTAGGTCATACCTTGTCATTGTAACCAGACGTGTAACAACTCTCCGGGCAGCTTCTCTTGTTCCTGTCGAGACGGCTACCGCCAGACTGGAGCTAGCTGTATGGGTAGGTCATACTTGTCACTGTGACCAGACGTGTAGCAACTCTCCGGGCACTTTCTCCTGCTGCGGTCTAGGCGGCTACAGCCAGACTGGAGCTAGCTGTATGGATAGGTCATACCTTGTCACTGTGACCAGACATGTAACAACTCTCCGGGCAGCTTCACCTGCTCCTGTCGAGACGGCTACGGAAAGACTGGACCTAGCTGTATGTGTAGGTCATACGTTGTCACTATGACCGGCCGTGTAACATCTGTCGGCTCAGCTTCTCATGCTCCTGTCGAGACGGCTACAGCCAGACTGGAGCCAGCTGTATGGGTAGGTCATACCTTGTCACTGTGACCAGACGTGTAACAATTCTCAGGGCAGCTTCTCTCGCTCATGTCGAGACAGCTACAGCCAGACTGGAGCTAGCTGTGTGGGTAGGTCATACCTTGTCACTCTGACCAGACGTGTAACAACTCTCCGGGCAGCTCTCCTGCTGCGGTCGAGACGGCTACCGCCTGACTGAAGCTAGCTGTATGATAATTCATACCTTGTCACTGTAACCAGACGTGTAACAACTCTCCGGGCAGCTTCTCTCTGGGGCTAGCTGTGTGGGTAGGTCATACCTCTCACACCGAACACCAATATAAGCGCAAAAGTATCTAGCAAATGCAATGAGATGTAATAACATATTAATTTGTTTTACCCCAGATATCGATGAGTGTGATATTGACAGTGGTGGATGCGCCCAACACTGTACCAACACCCCAGGCAGTTACAGCTGTAGTTGTGATCATGGCTATCTGGCTAACGGCACAGAATGCAGCGGTGAGTGGTCCATCGATGTCTGACACACACAGCTGTTTATCGGTTGGTTGGTAACCATCTGTCTGCGTTTTAGACGATAGATTTGTAGGTGATTTCACGGTTAAGACTAGACATCAAAGCTAAATGTGGGAATCCTTCCATGGGATACCTATGGGCGGGAACCCAACGTATTGTCTGTCATATATCATTCCTATACTACCGCAAGACAGACTAAATACCATATATAATAGCTGGAATAAAGACTGTCTCAGGCATATGAAAACAAGCAAGCAAGAATGGCAAGCAAGGCTGTTTTTAAAACGTTGGCTTATAACACGGAGTCCAAACGTATAGTCGTGTAAATGAACGCGCGATGTCAGACTATATTATAAACACTTTTCTCCAGATATTGACGAGTGCGTCACCAACAACGGCGGGTGTGACCACAATTGTAGCAACAGCCCTGGTGGCTACAGCTGTTCATGTCGGGAGGGATATCTCTCAGGCAACACCACGTGTACAGGTGGGCTGCCGTACGTAACATCAGAAACTGACCGGCAAGGGTAGACCCAGGATTTTGAAAAGGAAGTGATCCACTTTAGATCAGTTCGGGAAAGTGGGGTGGGAAGGGGGGGGAGGCACAGAAAAAAGGTGAGAATCCACCCTTAAAATGTATATTGTGCAACAAAACGGGCCCTCACATAAAATAGGTGAGAATCCACCCTTAAAATGTATATTGTGCAACAAAACGGGCTCTCAAGAGGTAGCGGTAGCCCCTCCCCCCCCCCCCTCACCGTTTCACTTCGCGCTAGATTTATCATAAGGTGGTTAAGGTGAACGGGAGGGGAGAATGTCTGTATCATCTTCTTTCCCGTGATATCCATCCGCATGCATGTGTATTGCCATTGTTTATTCCTTCTATAACGCGTCTATCGTTTATACGTCATTTTAGTCGAGGCCAGGAAACTGAGGTACTTTGGTCCATTATTGATATTGATATATGTTATTGGCAACATTTATTATTTCAGATATAGACGAATGCGCTGCACAACTGCACAACTGCACAGCCCCCAATGACATATGCGGCAACACAGACGGAGGTTTTACGTGCAGCCATCGCAGAGACACAACACCATCGCCAACCGTCTCCACAGGTGAGGAATATTGGATAAGGCGGATTTTGACCCACATATCTTGTACTCACATATTCTGCGACCAGAGCATTTTAATTCGAGTTTATTCAGAGATCATTTTAATATGTTTAAAGCTACTCATGCCAGAACTTTCTTCAGATATAATGTTTGATGAAAATGTATGTTTCAGAAATGTAATATACAGGTTATCTGAGATTGTTACTGGTAGGTTTTTTTTTTAAGTTATGACTTTGTTTTTCCATGTTCATGATAACATCCACATTTGCATGACTGCTGATCCAGTCTGGTGCAATTCTTGATGAAAATACTAGCTTAACCCAGTCTGTCTTTGAAATGTATTTCCAACCGGCCATCTTTGATTTTTCATGACTCATTCCTTTTAAGATTAAAAGAAGCTGCGGTGTCGATATCCAACTGTAGTGTTACTATCCTACTACTACACAGCTATATCTTGCTATAGGGTGTTACCCTAATGGAAGAGATAAGTGTCACAGAGTCAAATACGCTGACGAAGGAGTGACGAATTCGATGGTCAAGAATGTGATCTCTTGATATAGTGGGATTTCTGACCTTAGTGCGACAAAGCTTTGTTACTTCTTTTGTTGTTGAAAATATTATTCCACAGGCTATATCTTGCAGCAGCACCCGCACTGCATAACAGTACAACCAGTGGACACGTTCTGTTGTTCAAGATATGGCACCGTCAGCGTTTGCAATGTTTAATCCTACTCTCTAACGTTTACGAACCCGGACACACAGTTACTGCCAACCCAAATACTTCAGTGGCAGGCGTCGACACTGGCCTGATCGCCGGAGTGTGTGTCGCTGCCGTGGCCGCTATTACAGCGGTTGTCGTGGTCGTTCTGCTCGTCCTCAGGCGCAGGTCTGTCAAACTCTGGTGGAATATTTTATCTGCTGCGATTGGAAATACGCACAATAACTATGTTGGGTCCAGATACTTATGGTAAACAGATGTCCTAACTATATACTACATATATATATATATGAACTATGTATACATAAATATATATATAATTTTGTTATATGAACAAATGTGAAAGACGTGGATAGTTTATTAAACATACCACTCACAGATCATACGATGTATGGTCAAGAAAATAATGTTGATTTCACTGTCACTGTCAGGAAATATACAGAGCCACATATTGACACTGACATGATGTTTCCTCCACAAGGCGGGCCAAGTCGACCGGAAGTACCGACGACGTCAGCATGACACACCTTGTCGGACAGGAAGTCGCGATACTGGGTAAGTCAGATATGATGGTAGGTCGCACACATCCAATCGACCGAGGATGCAAGCGCCTGTTGGCCATGTTGAAAAATGCGATGTTGATAGTTTCGGCCATAACGAGACAATGAAACCGCGTTGACAACGTCATGACCATATTGTCATGTTCGTCTGTAGCTCATAACAGTGAAAATCTTCCAAATCAAGTATTGTTTATGTTTTTATTGAACATCCGCATGAATAATATAATAAACAGTTTCTACCAGACTGGCACAGGTATGTGTGACAAATAGATGCATCCTTGGGCGTTTTCTTTATTTGAATTGTAATGCAAGCACCTGATAGTGACGAAAATTGCTTTATTTTGGAACAACCAGAGAAATAGATCGAACAAATTGTTCAGTTCACTTGCACGAAAAAGGTAAAATTCACCATAAATCGAGATTAAAATTTCCATACAAACGGCTTGCAATATTTTGGCCATTGCCAAAGCCGGCTTTATGAAGCGCTATGTTTCGTATGGCGTATTGCCACCTGACCCCATAGAAAGTCGTTATAAACTCACCTTCAGTAAATGCCATCAAGTTCAAACATATCGCCATGGTCGTAGGCAGGCCCCAGGGTCCGAATAACCAGAGGGAGGCCAATCCTGACAAGCAGAAGGAACCCAGTCCAGGCAACCCTAGGGCTACTGATCCGGAGAGCCAGAATGGCATTGATCCAGACATCCCAGAGGACACAACGGCTTCGGATCCAGATAAAGAGGCAGCCGTGTACCAAAACTATGACCCCGAAGTCAAGGTCAACATGTTTGTGGACCACGTCGCCCGTTTGAAGCAAGACAAGAGCTTGGAAACCGAATTCAAGGTAAAGTTTGCTATAGATATAAAGATGAGGCTGCAGTCAAGGTGAAGACTTTGATATCATTCAATGTAATTCCATATAATTTTATATAATATAATTCTTACATATAATTATATTAAAATCGTATTTAGTCTAAAGCTGGCTATAGAATTACAGGTAACACGTGTGGCCAAGTGATTTTAATGATCAGTCTCTTATCGTGCATTGCAGCGATCGGGGCAACAAACTAATGCGATACTGGGCGTTTAAGAAAAAGCCACATAAATATCAAACAGCGGCTGTTTACCATTATATTTATAATGCGTTTTTATGTTGAATATCTCCGTAATAAAGCGTAGAGAACATTTTGCGTATTTCAGAAACTGGCCGATACCAGCGACCATAGCTATGTGGCCGCTAAGCGGAACGGACTGGTCGGAAAAAACAAGTACAAGAACATGCTACCGTGTAAGTCATAGATAAAACCACGTGGATCGTCTTGCGCAACATATTGTGTGACATATCGCACGTCAAATTGTACACAGCATTTCTGTTGGTCTGTGATTGAAGTGGTGATTCTTTTCCCCAGACGACGAGACCAGAGTCAAGCTGAAGATACTGGAGGACGACCCGCTGTCCGACTACATCAACGCTTCCTTCATAAAGGTCAGAATCGTTGGTTGGTTGTATATGCAGGACGCTTCAACGACTTATTGTCAAATCGCGTCATTTGGGAGAAGGAAGCGAGAGTGTAGCTGTGTCCCCGGTGTAACCGCCTACTCTTTACGAAGAAAGACATGGGATCCTTATGCTGCTTCCACACCGACATGGCCACGACGGCGGGGCGCGAAGCACCGATGCACGTGCCGTTAGGCTCTCATGTGGCCAAAGTGCTGAATGCCTCATAAAGGTCAGAGTGCGATAGTATATTACACTTAAGTTACTCAGGTCTGATCTAAACTGATATAAATTGTAAAGAATAATATACATTCATTTTGAAGTGTGTTTGCGCAAGCGATAATAGCACGATTTCGTTGTTTATTTCAGGGATATGTAGACAAGGATCAATTCATCGCTTGCATGGGTAAATACAACTTGGCTTATCAATGTAATGTAATTATGTGGACAAGGAAAGCTTATCCGTTATCCATTTGGGGTATTTATTGATAGCGAACGGAGGTTATTCTGACAAACCAGTTAAATCCTCACATCCTCTGATTGTAACGACGAATGCGACAATTTATTAAAGTGCTATTATGATTCGAAATACATTATCGTATTATTTCATATCTGGCATGATATCATGAAATGCAATAATAATGTTTTTATTAAAACCGTTAGAAGTAGTTCAAACTAGTTTAACAGCTACCGTTATTGTCGCAGGACCTCTGAAAGCCACGACGGACGACTTCTGGAGAATGATCTGGGAGTATGACGTGCCGCTAATCGTCATGGTAACTAATCTGAAAGAAGGCGGAATTGTAAGTTATATCATACTCAAAGACTAATTAAGCACTAACTCTGGATTATTATATGAATCGTTATAATCTTTGATATGCATGTTATTATTATTATTATTATTATTATATATTAATTCTAAAGCAAATTTTGCAGTCATTTTTCGCCTCCAAAATATAGATGCGTTATATTGCTTTTGTTATCACCAAAATGCGCAAATACTGGGTGCTTGACCACAACCTTTATCTCCATTAATTAGTTCCATTAGATATATAATGAACAAGAACATATTTTTTAATTAATTTGCATAGTTTATGTTTATTACACAGAGACATGGAATGCTTATGCCCATATCTGTTTTTCGGCCCTACAACTCACTACCTTGTCAACTTCAAGCATGACCAATTAAGTTACAAGATGAGGCGTAATGTGATGGAAGAACCACGAGCGAAATCTTGGTTATATCAAACCAATATCTGTTTCCAAGCATGCCATACTAGTAATGTGCATAAGATGTTGAACACAAAGAAAGCATCTTTAATCAGTATGACATGGATGGACAGATGTGAATAACCTACGCTGCCTGATTGCAAGGGCTCGCTTATTCATACATAGCGCTTTGTGTAGATATTTATGCCGAACAAGGCATATATACTACAAAACCAAATAGTGAGGCATACATATTTCTCATCCCCACCGACCGGCGTGCGTAGGTGAAATGTGACCAGTACTGGCCTACGGAGGAGGCGGCTGACCACGGAGACATCAGAGTGAAGCCGGTAAAGGAGGACAAGTGGCTAGACATCGTCAGGAGGCAGTTTATTGTCACTCAGGTAAAGACCCTTGGGGGGGGGGGGGGGGGTACAAGCTATTATTTTGAGTACCCAGTACACAAGTAAAGGTGTTTTGGTTTTTTTGAAGGAACAACGTAACAATAACGTTGCAAATAGTAGTTCACAAGATGAACAAACAAAGTAAAGAACGTCCAGAAAGGTTATCTGAGAGCCACACCGAGCGTTCTTTGGGGTACATATTGTTTACATTCCAGGCCAATTGCATGCCCATGTAGGTCAAGTAATTGCTGCTAATGCAGTTTACTGCTACTCAGGTAACGAGCTGAAATATTTCCATTATATACCGTAGAACCTCCCTAAACTGAAACCTGAGCAAGTCATAATCGCTTCGATCCTTTTCCCGGGTCCCGGTGTGTAGTTATCCTCTGTAGAGCGAATAAAGCGCTCTGCCACAGACAACTTCAATTCACAGAGCTTGTACTGTCTTAATGTATTATCTTAATGTATTATTCATAGGAGGTTTAACTTAAAATCTGACCTTTGAACCCTGGCAGGGCACCGAGCGTCGCACCGTCCTTCACCTGCACTACACGGCCTGGCCAGACAAAGACGTTCCGTCCAACGCCACTTCCATGGTCAACTTTGTGAGGCAGGTCGGCAAGGAAATGAAGCCAAACAAACCCACAGTCGTCCACTGCAGGTAAGGATTATACACGAGATATCCACTAACTACTTAAACACGATGTCTCAACAGAGAAGGTAAGTAAAAGTAAGACCCTTTGGGGCCAACTAAAAAGCCCCAAGTCTAGTGTGTACCAAAAATGAAGCCAATATGAAGCGTTCCTTATAAATTAGCCTCAGAGCAATATACACATTACCATAACACTTGATGAACTGCCACGAAAGTGAAGAACTGTTGTGCCTCATCGTTAGAAGGTTTAATGTGTTCATAGTGAAGTACTAATTGGACTGGAATACTTTATATTACATTATACAGCACACAGGCTGGGAGCGGATTTCTTTGCCCGGGTGTATCGGTAAACATTGCCTCCGGCCGCAAGACACTCGGTTATTTCCATGGCATTCGTGCTCGCGCGCGTATCTCGTTTAAATCTAAACATGCGATGGGCCCCTCCTCCCCTACCACCACCCATAATTAACCGAGCACGGTTGTTTCATGTTACAATGTTTTCCTTCAACGCCCGAGCCTCTTAGAGCCAATTATATAGTTACTCCCGTTTTGTTGTTTTAGCGCTGGGGTTGGACGAACAGGGACACTGATAGCGCTCTACCAGCTACTTTACCAAGCCAAGCACAAAGAAGTCCTAGACGTGTTCAACTGCGTCAAGAAATTAAGAGAGCAGAGGATAAATATGGTGCAAACATTGGTAAGTTTTACCTGATATCCCCCTACTGATAAAAGGCCCTGTTTGGAGTGAAAAAGAAAGAATAATGCATCCTTGACCTTTTTTCCCGAACCAATGTTTTCATCCTTCCTGTTACTGAAACAACACAACCTTCATTCAGGCCTTCCTACAGTAACAATGTGTTCATACCGTCCTTCTCGAGCAACAGTGTCTTCATTCTTGACCTTTCCCAGCAACAGTGTCTTCATTCCCGACTTTCCCCAGCAACAGTGCCTTCAATCTTGACCTTCCCCAGCAACAGTGTCTTCATTCTCGACCTTCCCCAGCAACAGTGTCTTCATTCTCGACCTTCCCCAGCAACAGTGTCTTCACTCTCGACCTTCCCCAGCAACAGTGTATTCATTCTCGACCTTCCCCAGCAACAGTGTATTCATTCTCGACCTTCCCCAGCAACAGTGTCTTAACTCACGACCTTCCCCAGCAAGTGTCTTCATTCTCGACCTTCCCCAGCAACAGTGTCTTCATTCACGACCTTCCCCAGCAACAGTGTCTTCACTCTCGACCTTCCCCAGCAACAGTGTATTCATTCTCGACCTTCCCCAGCAACAGTGTCTTCATTCTCGACCTTCCCCAGCAACAGTGTCTTCACTCTCGACCTTCCCCAGCAACAGTGTATTCATTCTCGACCTTCCCCAGCAACAGTGTATTCATTCTCGACCTTCCCCAGCAACAGTGTCTTAACTCACGACCTTCCCCAGCAAGTGTCTTCATTCTCGACCTTCCCCAGCAACAGTGTCTTCATTCACGACCTTCCCCAGCAACAGTGTCTTCACTCTCGACCTTCCCCAGCAACAGTGTATTCATTCTTGACCTTCCCCAGCAACAGTGTCTTCATTATCGACCTTCCCCAGCAACAGTGTATTCATTCTCGACCTTCCCCAGCAACAGTGTCTTAACTCACGACCTTCCCCAGCAAGTGTCTTCATTCTCGACCTTCCCCAGCAACAGTGTCTTCATTCACGACCTTCCCCAGCAACAGTGTCTTCACTCTCGACCTTCCCCAGCAACAGTGTATTCATTCTCGACCTTCCCCAGCAACAGTGTCTTCATTCTCGACCTTCCCCAGCAACAGTGTCTTCACTCTCGACCTTCCCCAGCAACAGTGTATTCATTCTCGACCTTCCCCAGCAACAGTGTATTCATTCTCGACCTTCCCCAGCAACAGTGTCTTAACTCACGACCTTCCCCAGCAAGTGTCTTCATTCTCGACCTTCCCCAGCAACTGTGTCTTCTCGTAACATTCACCAACGACAATATATCTCTGTAGACGACCTTTTTCAGAAACAATATGTCTTCATTCACGAAGCGATGACCGAGTACATCACAACCGGAAGTACATTGATGTCCATCGATGTCTTCACCGAAACCTACAAGGACACTGTGAAGCCTGGAGCGGATGGAACCAGCGCACTCGATCGACAATTCAAGGTAAGAGAAGAATGCATAATTGTAACATATAGGACAGTAGTGAAAACAAATTATTTGGCAATGGAGAGAAAGCCTAATATATTCAATAATACGTTTGCTATTTCCATGAAGCTGATGTCCCATTTTATATTTAGCTTTTTTTTATTATTTGAGTTATTAATTCACTCATTCCTTTAGAATGTCCTAATTTATTTCATAGTCATGACATTTTGGTACAATGTACTGCATGCATGTTTACATGTTGTAATATTCATGTTAATTATGTGATGCCTTATCCGATAGATATATGTGGACTATTTAGATCCATAAACATTTGTATGTGAGAAGCATTTTCTTGATACATTGTTCTGCGCATGTTTTGTTTTCAGGTCATACAGGATACGCGAGAACTACTATCAGAGTATGATATAGATGAAGCCATGAGCAAGAAGAACGCAATGAAGAACCGAGACAAGACAATCCTACCAAGTAAAATAATTACTTCACCTTCAACTATCAATATACGTATACTTGTTTAATTATGTGTATCGCATTTGCAGGAGATTTGTATATGTGACGATGATGATAAATGAATCAACTAACATTTGCACATATTTATTGTAAATATATCTCAATATCTTCTTACGATATGAATTCAATTTCAACAATCTAGACGTCTATGGTATCGCTAACTTTATATAATTCGCTTTACGCCCTCTCATTGTAGGCATGAAAAGTCGAGTCTATCTCCAAAAGCGCTACCCGGGACGGAACGACTATATCAACGCAGTGGCAGTGAGGGTGAGTTTTTGACATGGTGGCGGTCAGGGTGACTGAGCTACGTGAAGGCGGTCGGGGTGACTGAGCTACGCCATGGCGGTCAGAGTCACTGAGCTACGTGATGGTGGTCAGAGTGACTGAGCTACGTGATGGCGGTCAGTGTTACTGAGCTACGTTATGGCGGTCAGAGTGACTGAGCTACACGATGGTGGTCAGTGTGACTGACATACGTGATGGCGGTCAGTGTGACTGAGCTACGCGATGGCGGTCAGAGTGACTGAGCTACGCGATGGCGGTCAGGGTGACTGAGCTACGCGATGGTGGTCAGAGTGACTGAGCTACGTGATGGCGGTCAGAGTGACTGAGCTACGCGATGGCGGTCAGAGTGACTGAGCTACGCGATGGCGGTCAGGGTGACTGAGCTACGCGATGGTGGTCAGAGTGACTGAGCTACGTGATGGCGGTCAGAGTGACTGAGCTACGCGATGGCGGTCAGAGTGACTGAGCTACGCGATGGCGGTCAGAGTGACTGAGCTACGCGATATCGGTCACTGTGACTGACATACGTGATGGCGGTCAGTGTGCCTGAGCTACGTTATGGCGGTCAGAGTGACTGAGCTACGCGATGGCGGTCAGTGTGGCCGAGCTAGGCGATGGCGGTCAGTGTGACCGAGCTAGGCGATGGCGGTCAGAGTGACTGAGCTACGTGATGGCGGTCAGAGTGACTGAGCTACGTGATGACGGTCAGAGTGACTGAGCTACGTGATGGCGGTCAGAGTGACTGAGCGACGTGATGGCGGTCAGAGTGACTGAGCTACGTGATGGAGGTCAGTGTGGCTGAGCTACGTGATGGCGGTCAGAGTGACTGAGCTACGCGATGGCGGTCACTGTGACTGAGCTACGCGATGGGGGTCGCAGTGACTGAGCTACGTGATGGCGGTAAGGGTGACTGAGCTACGTGATGGCGGTCAGAGTGACTGAGCTACGCGATGGCGGTCAGTGTGACTGACATACGTGATGGCGGTCAGTGTGACTGAGCTACGTTATGGCGGTCAGAGTGACTGAGCTACGCGATGGCGGTCAGTGTGACTGACATACGTGATGGCGGTCAGTGTGACTGAGGTACGTTATGGCGGTCAGAGTGACTGAGCTACGCGATGGCGGTCAGTGTGACCGAGCTAGGCGATGGCGGTCAGAGTGACTGAGCTACGTGATGGCGGTCAGTGTGACTGAGCTACGTGATGGCGGTCACTGTGACTGACATACGTGATGGCGGTCAGAGTGGCTGAGCTACGTGATGGTGGTCAGAGTGACTGAGCTACGCGATGGCGGTCACTGTGACTGACATACGTGATGGCGGTCAGTGTGACTGAGCTACGTTATGGCGGTCAGAGTGACTGGGCTACGCGATGGCTGTCAGAGTGACTGAGCTACGTGATGGCGGTCAGAGTGACTGAGCTACGTGATGGCTGTCGGAGTGACTGAGCTACGCGATGGCGGTCAGTGTGACTGAGCTACGTGAGGTCGATCAGTGTTACTGAGCTACGCGATCTGGGTCAGAGCGACTTAGTTACGTGGTGTCGGTGAGAGTGACTGAGCTACGTTATGTCGTCCAGTGTAATACCATGTTTCTTTCTGGTGTATTTGAACAAGGAAACAAAAATGCATAATGCATGCGTGATTCCAATGTGCTTGTTGTTGTAGGGCTACAGGAAGCACGAAGCATTCTACGTGACGCAGATTCCTCTGGAAAACACTCTCATCGACTTCTGGAGAATGATGTCTGAGAACGACTGTCGCTCAATAGTCATCCTGCTGCACGACGGAGACAAAGAGGTATGAAGACGTCTTCCCTATGGAGATTTGTGATTTACAGTGTTAAATAATCAATAAACTTCGCTTCTTGTGCTTAGACATATCTAGCAATGCAACCTGCCCTGTCGGTACATATAGTTCACTCTCCTTTACATTGTATATTTCACTCAGGAAATGTCCCGGATGTTCCCCGATAAATCTACTCCGCTCCTCGTGGCGGGCCGTCACGTGACGCAAACCGGAAGCGCCACAAGCGGAAGTCACGACGTCATAGATCTTGTAATGGCAGAAGCGCAGGACGAGGAGGAAGAAGCGACGACCTACGCCAACATGTCCGAAGCATCTGCGCCGGAACCGGTGAGTTTCCAAGGGTAGCCAATTTCAATGTTAATTGCAAGATATGTTTCAAGATATATTCGATTTTAGGCCGGCTGGTAAATCGTATTTGAAAGTACACATGACGTAGTGTGTGAGTCATCGCGTATGACTATGAGACAAGATCGAGAACGTTATGAAATAATAGATGGAATGCCAATTGAAAATAGTGGGTATTGGCTATGTACACTTGTACACTGAGTTTGACGTTAGAAGCAATTAAATCACTTGGTCAGGTATGATATTCAAGATACATTTTCAATCTGCAAATAAATTTAATGTCGCAGATAATTACGCTATAATAACGCAATGTAAACATGCGAAACAGCCAAGCAGCATTAACTAATTCACTGATTAGACATGGAATCATAGATTAGAATCAAAGCTGTTTCTTCAAAAATGTCCTTCGGCAGGACCACATCTTTCAGTTGTTGCCATCAGTATATCGGAAAAAAAACATTGCTCGATCAACGGTCTGCTAATCTACAGGCCGGGCTAACCAGGTTTCACAATGAGGCCACGTTTGAATGCACTTGCCTATAAACGACGTTGCTACCTGCCACATTTGTTCGTAAGAGTACATTAAATAAATGAGATTCCCAAAACATATGTATCTTTTAATGCCATAACCTCGGTTTAAAATCAAGTACATGCGTACTGCCACATCAGCAATCATCCAAGTAATGTCACTGGCACAGTAATTTAGCGAATCTTTTGTAGAAACCCGGCAGCGAAGGCGTCAAACTGAAGGTGTTTAAGCTGTGCACAAAGCGACGCGACGAACTGGCCAGTGATGACGTCATCTCACTGCACTCGGATGTTGAAACTTGGCAACGGAGCACTGGCGACCGACCAGTGGTGGTGTCATGTCTGTAAGTGTCACAACAACAGTTGTTGGCATAGCAATAAAACAGTGCGCGTCTGTATCACTCACGTTGCTGACATGGCAACGCAGCAGGGACGACCGACTGGTAATTGTGTCACGTCTGTAAGTAGCACTCACGTTGCTGACATGGCAACGCAGCAGGGGTGACCGACCAGTTATTGTGTCATGTCTGTAAGCATCACCCACGTTGCTGACATCGCAACGCAGCAGGGATGACCGACCAGTTATTGTGTCAAGTCTGTAAGCATTATCCACGTTGTTTGGGGGTGAGAATAGAGATAGGGTAAGGGATGGAAGATAGGGGTTAGGGGAGGAGGCTTATTGTCACGTCTGTGTAGGAAGCGCCAGTGCGTGGGTTCCAACCCCACCGATGCAAATATTTTCGTGAGTGCCTCATTCTAATGCGTTTCTTTTTAGCAATGGCGCCAGCCTGAGCGGCCTGTTCGCGGTTAGCTGTAGCACATTTGAGATGGCGGACGCGCAGGGGGAGGTTGACGTCTTCCAGCTGGTCAGACACGCCAAGGAAAGGCGACCCGAGTTGATCAACTCCAAGGTAAAATCAACATTTATATTCAAGTTAAAAACAGTTACGAAGTATACACACCAAATGCACATGCATATATAAAGACAATATAGTAATAATATATACATGTGTTTATATGTATATATATAAGGTGCGTCTGGCTATAGCAGTCCTTTGTTTTACTTTCCACGCCTCAGGCCCAGTACAACATGCTGTATGCTACACTGGGGAAGTATCTGGTGAAGTACGACAACTACTCCAACTACAACTGACCCATGGTGTTCAATGTGCAACTGTTCCAACTACAACTGACTCATGGTGTCCAGTGTGCAACTGTCCCCACTACAACTGACCCACGGTGTCCAATGTGCAACTGTTCCAACTACAACTGACCCGTGGTGTCCAATATGCAACTGTTCCAGGATATCACATATATATATTGTGGTTGGCATCCGTCCGTCTGCGAAAGACGATGGATTTGCAGCTTTGCTTTTGTAATACGATTTGCGTCGCGGCATTTGCGCTTATGACTAAATAAGCCCATCTGTGACCGACAGAGCTTACCGCAGTCGTCGCATCGAAGACACCTGTTGATGATAGGTCTTGGTTTGTACTCACTGGACGCCTAGATTGGTGTTTCAAGTCCAGTTTCTCAAGCCAGAGGCCGTCGTGGTGGGTCATTCCCTCACGCCCGACGTGTGCCCATCCCCTCTTTTAGGATCCTAGATCCTCCCAATAATTTGAATAGATGCCGAAAGCCTACATGTCGCGCCTGCACACATTGTACATATATATTGTATGATGCGGAATTAACGCTACGCACATATGTTGCACTTCACTCATATTACATGCGTAATCTAGTTATTTTATACTTTTATGTTTATATACAGCGTGCAACAATTTGTTATGTAATTAAGTGTTTTTAAGCCATCGACTTTATAATTATTGATCCGCAAATTTTAAAAATTGTTGTAAAATATATTTGCGAAGTCCGTTGATGATACATGTATCTGTATATAGATCTATACATGTCACGTAGATACACGGGCGGATCCAGGGTGCCCCCTTCCCTCCACACCTCCCTCGGTAAGCTAGGAGACCCCGTTGAGTTGAAATGATGCTCAATTTTGGTGCCTATACCCCCCACGCGCATCTTTGCGGAAAGCTCACCGGCCGCAAATCCTCGATCCGTCACAGAGATATGTGTTGTTTGTATTGTTCGACGGCATTCAATCACCATGTCAGTAATATTAGGCCAAGTTTAAGGTAAAGTGGGGTTTGTCTGTATTGAATTGATTCCCGTTCCGCGTGAGTAGAGACGTTTCCATTACCTCAAATTAACTTTGACGCGTTTGTGTTCAATACTAAGATGAGAAAATTTAAAGATGTAATATGAATTTACAAATAAGACATAATAATAAAGTTAAGTAATATTTTGACGGTGACAACGGAATGATATTGAAGTACAGGTTTAATGCAAGTGCGGCGAAGGTAATTACATAAGGGTGGCACGTGGATAACATAGCAGTGATGGAATACCCCGGGTGGGGGGGGGGGGGTACCCCAAGGGCATTGACTGTTGAGGACGGTCCTAAGTTATGCGCTTTGGTACTTGCATGCGTCTACTCAGGGGGACAGTCGGGAAAAAGTCACTACATACCGTACATAGATATAAATATCAAGAACGGCATGTCTTATAACCATTGTCAGTTTATTGATACCTGGAAGAAACCAGTTTCTTGTTTATCAAGTATGCAATCCTGTAGGGATTTGTGTCAACGTTGATTTTTGTCAACATGTGTTCTCAGCTGGGCTCTTATTTGACACAGTTGGTTGTGATTGGATAGGTAAGATTGTGGAGCCCCAAGAGGCACCTCCTTATATATTTTTGTATCTAGTTACATCCCCGGGAGGATTACATGGAATAATTGGCATAATCAATGGTTGTTACTGCGAGAAACATTCCCGGTTTCAAAATGACTGAGTTACTAAGTGAATGTAACTTTTTCATTTTCCCATTAGCTTGTATCAAATATTATCAAAAAAATACACTATAGTACAATATAGTAAAATATATAATTATATGAAGTAAATGCTTCGGGATGATTGTATTGTGATCGATGTATTCATAGCGATGGATTGTCTGTTGTAACGACTGCCATGCATAATTAATGTCATGTTTTATACTCAGAAGGTGCTTTGCCATGTATTCTTCGACAAATAAAAGGACTATATGGCGGCTGTTAACGTGTATATGCCACCCACATGATGCAGGATACTCATCTGGAACCACCGCAAACGATACACTTAAAAAATGATGTTTTCGTCATTGATAGTTTCGCTAAAGATATGATAGATTGGAAGATACAGGACATAAAACAATACGATAATACAACACTTTTTTGGTTGCTTTGAAAACAACGAGTACATCAGATACAGGTACTGGTAGGCAGTAGATACTTGCTACACGCAAATACAAATAAAACAAATGCAAAAGAAATGCAAATGAAGTGCAAAATACAAATACAAGAGAGTTGTGGAGTAAATGTACTTTTGCGTTATGATATGGTACTTTATCTTAATCCGCAAGGCTGTGAAATTTACCGAAATCGATTTAAATTTCTGATTATGAACATGTTTGGCAAGCAAAACACAGTTGTTAAGAGTGTAATGAGGTTGATCGTATATTCCCATTAAATGTTTTCAGAACTTAGCGTAAATACAGACTCGGTTGCCTGCTGCCAAATCCTTTCAACGTCATTTCAAAATGCCTTAACCTTACTAAAATCAACAAAGCTGTATACTATGGTATCAAATTTATCACATCTATCACAATTTCAACCAGACCCATCAAACTCAGTAGCTTTTTGTAACGAACATATATGTACACAATGGAGAACTGCAGGGAGTGAAGCCTCATTTCAACTGCAGATTTAAAAGGTAAAACACAAATATAATTCTGAGCAGACTCATTAAAATGAAAAATTTCCATTTATTTGTCCCTTTTACTTATAGTTGTAGTGGACGGAAGAACATATATATACCGCTTTGCTGGGTAAAGATATAATATCTGACACTGTAATATGTGGACAGCAGCCTTAAATTAACAAGTCTTTTCCACAGATACGGTATGGCGTGACATAAGCTGTAATATTCCAAAAAGTTACATCCCAGGATATACCGTTTATTCATCTTTCCCTTTGCTCTGAACATTATAAAAGCAAAGTGTGCACCTTTTCTAAAAAAACATTCACGAAAGGTAAAGCAGAAAAAGGTATCGGCAATTCCATTTCCCTTTACCGTTTTGTAACAAGAAAAAGCAAAAAAGCTAATAGTCATCTGAAACAGTTTGACCTTATTGTCTTTCGTCAGAAGGCGCCCGCTCAATTTAAAAAAGCGCCCTCTGTCCGAGAGTGAGATCATCGGGCCTCTATCTCGCATTTTTGCCCCATTTCATGGGGCGAGAACGCGAGGGCGAGAAGCAAGAAGGCTCGAATCAAGAAGGCGCGAGATCGCATTTAAGGGGCGCGAAATCGCAAGAACGCGAGAGCGCTTGGGCTGGCCTAGCCGAGAACACTCGACAACACCCTAACGTGTTACCTATTAGGCCGAGGCGTATCCGTGACGAAGGCGAAGACGAGATTATTCCCGCTATCTCGCCCTGCGCATTTTTGCACGTCAAGCTATAGGAAACGATAATGCACTAGTTCATCTTTCATCGTCCAGGGAGGTTTCTGTGTCCAGTTTAGCATTTGTGTGAAAAAAGCGACATTCAACAACAAATAGTTTTCATTTCCCCATGTCCTCAGATCCATGTTTAACTACTCGGCGGTAACGGCTGCTAACTTCGTGGAATATACGGCTGTACAGTTTTCGCGGGTTCCATTTCCGGTTTAGGTCCTTTGGGGACCAACAAGAAAAACTTGACGTTCTCTTAGAACGAGTGCGCATCAAGCTAGTGCCTTGCTACAGCTGCGTGACGCGCCTTCATCGTGGTTAACGTTTGAGTGTTGGGATCCGGCCGGCGGCGCGGTTTGTGCGTGAAGAATCGTGATGGTGTGAAACTATTTTTTGTTTGTGTTGGTCCATGGCATTCCTAACTATAATATCATAATATAGTTAAAGACAAGACATATATCTCTCCATAATCCCCGTGGTTCAAACGATGAGACTGTTGGAAGCGTTGTATTTTGAGGCAAATCATCGATGTTTACATTTCTGGGACAACTGAGCACCATTATCTTCGCATGAAAAAGCGTTATTACGTAACCATTGATACCGCGCGCAGACATGCGAGTCATGATGATTATTACGTCACACGATCGCCTGACACTGACAGTCTTTCATAAGATAACCGCATTCTGGTTTATCTACCGCTCATATATTATATCAATCTACTCGGATGGTTATAATTCTGATATACACAGAACATGCATGAAAACGAAGAGAGACTGCCTAACAATTGCAAATTATGTCAAGTTGGGCTACTTACAGCATCATGATATTCCATTAATCGACAAAACATGTTAGCGAGTTAGCGAATGATGTAATGTTGCTGTGGGACGCCATCTTTGAATGTAAAAGTGAGGCCGCGACTGCTGGGAGCATGTGGAATACTGTCGCGCGCTCGTCTCGTGTCAAGGGGACAGAACGTGCTATATATAGTAGTCTGCGTTTATTTGATGCTGTGTTGAGTATTCCGGAAAATTGATAACAGTGTTTAATTTTTGTCAGTAAAATTCTCTTCACAATATTATGAATAGTCCCTAAATTACTGAAAAATTTGAAATAAAGTCGATAATTTCCGAAAAATTCATGTGTTCATAATTTGTTTATATAATTTTTGCCCCCAAAAGCATAAAATAGTCCTAAAATTCTTTGAAGACCAGGCTAGAATTCCTGAAAAACTAGTCTACACTAGCATAAATTTCTATCCTTAACAACTAGAATAAAATTCCTTAAAAACTGGCATAAATTTGCTTAAAACTAGTAAAAAATACCTTAAAAAGTCGTATAAAATTCCTAAAAAACTAGTATAAAATTGCTTAAAAATGTGTATAAAATTCCTTAAAAATTTGTCCAAAATTATTTAAAAACTAGTCTAAAATTATTTAAAAAGTAGTGTGAAGTTCCTTAGAAACTAGTGAACAATTCCTTAAAAACTGGTCTAAAATTCCTTTTAAATAGGATCTACAATTCTTGAAAAACTAGTCTGAAATTCCTTTAAACAATAGTGTCAAATTCCTTAAAAAGTAGCTTAAAAGTCTTTAAAAACTAGCAAATAGAGGCAGTGCCTTGTTACAATGCACCATCAGCGTTAATTGTGGGGCCCGTATAGTGTGGAGATATAGCACGTCTGAGGTCATGAGTGAGGTATGGAAAATTACGCGGAAGAGCACAAGTACCGACACCTATTAGAAAGTGATCCATTGTTCTTCCATTGCAAAAGCGACTTCTTCATATGGGGTCGTCGCTGTTAGGAATGGAAAATGGGGATATCAGAGTTTTAGTGTTAATATATGTCTTTTATCACATATAATATGTCTTTTATCACATATAATATGTCTTTTATCACATATAGTATAACTTTAACTGTATAATACCTTGCATTGCAAATATTGCATTGCAAAGAACACTTACGTTAATAAAACACGGCTAGGTCTGTTTTCCGGGTCATTCTTCCAGATACTGAACACAATGACAAATGCGTGACGTCATACATTTTTTTAAAGGACGCATTGGAATGTTTAACCTGGTGTGACGCATATTATAAGAAAAGGCCGTCCGTCCATAAACGCCTTTGTCCTCGGCAAGAATGTTGGCTACCTGTGTATACAGCGGCACAATATGTTGGTTTCATTAAAATGCAAATGAATTTTTTTCTGTGTGCCAGGCTCACAGCCTCTTGTATTGCACATTTAAATAACAGGAATCTAAATACAGAATACGGTATTGAAAATAAGGTTCAATTAAATGAAGCAATGACGCATATGAAACATTGTCCTAGTATTGCCTCATTGGCTTCCCATATCCTTTAAACTGCGAGCTCTACCGTAAAACCGCCATCGTGTTCATGCGATGTGCAACTGCAGGCCCCATAATTCCGCCGTTTGGCTATTTTTAGAAACGCATTAACACGCACTGACGGTTCTATGGTACGCAGGATACGTAAATATAAAAAAAAAAATATTGTACATAGCACTAAGGGTCATACACAGTCACCTGACATTCCCATGTCATGACGACATGAAAATGCTTAGGTGTAACTACCAAACAACGTTGCCAGTGGCTTACACATTTATAGGCAGGGTACATAGAGTTATAAGCCTCTGAAGAAAACAGTGTCTTAAATTCAGGCGAACCAGCATTGAATAAGCCGCAAGAATTCGACCCTCAGCGCCTGGCTGCGGCCGGCGTATATGAACGGATTAATGAAGGAGTTAGTGAATAGGAAGGTGATGGTGATTCCCTTCAGACAGACCATCGGAGGACTTTCAAATACATACCTGCATTGACTATACTAGGAAAACTGGTACAATCCATATGATCTAGTCGTTCTAGGTGATTTTAATGGCTGATGTTACCAGTGGAATTCCTATCACAGAGCCACTTATGAAACTTATTTAATAAATGATATTTAGGACCCTACTAAGCAAGCACGCTCGTTAGATCTGGCAATAACTGAATTTGGTTTAAACTCCTTACGATATCTACAGATGGGTGCTACCAAAACAACAGCCAGTGGCCACAAGATTCCACCACCCGCTATGATAGTCCGGTATCTGGTCGCCGGTTAGTGGTCGAGGATGGGGGTAGGGGATTAAAGTCTGACTCTATCTTCGATTTGTTTTATTCTTTAGCTATCTTTTAAAATATACTATTTGTTACGTAGCTCTATACTACGCGGAGGCTTACCCATATACCTGGTCCAACTCGTCTCCGGCAGCTTGCTCAAGTCATGTGGATAAACCGTGGCTCCTTCTGACGGGGCATGTTAATTAGTTAATAGTTAATAGTTAATTAAGTACAACGTTTTCTTCACCTGTCATAATCGCCTGTTTGAAAAAAGGATTGAAACTCGTGCATAATAATAAAAAACAATACAACAAATATTGGTTGAGTATTGCATCATCGGCGGTATTAGTACTTCCCTGTGGTTGAACCTGACGGCAACTTGTAGGTAAAAAAGGTTAAGAGCGGCTATAAACATGTTGCACCTATATGGCGCTAGCTATATTAAGCTCACGCTACTTGCATCCCCAACTGCTTGATAAGGAAGTAAGAAATAAACTGTTTACCGACATCAACGGTGTTTAGTTGGAGATAGTTTTACGTCAAAATATATGATGAAAGATGCCTTGCCCTGGATGAGCTTTCCTTTTCCAACTTAGAGCAAACATTTGTGTCAACATATTTTATGAGTATATCTGGAATGCGTTGGCGTGCCTACATAGCTATTCTGTCGAAGGTGATGTGGGTCAATATGAACTGTGTATGAACAGTAATCTCGAATCTCTCGATAGTTTGACACATTTTTTCAACTTTTTACTTGCCACAAGAATCCATTTAGACACTCGAGTAGAACAAGTTTGGTGCACCCGTTGCAACGATCACCTCGGAGTGTAAGTTTAGCCGTGTACACTCTCTTCCGCAGACTGCCGCTGTATGGCGCTACCGCGGCTCGATGCATGAAGGAGTTCGTCGAGCAAACTACCGTGTACACTACATCGTTGAACCTCAAGATCAAGATATCGACTTTGAAGTGGCAAACGGACCGATCTTCTTTGCAGACACCCTGGCAAATGGGCCCCTTGGAATGCCTATTTGCTACAACTCCTACTTTGAAAATATGTTAACCCTGGATTAGATAGAACCCATATGCCTGGTCCACATTGCCACTACAGTCTGCACATACGGATAGACTGTGGCTTCTTCTGGGGGGATGAAATATGTTTTGAAGCTTATTGATTTTTGTAATATATAAAGTATTAGTTGAGTTCTGCCTTTCTGGCGTTATTACTGCTTCCTTGTTGCTAAACATGACTTCTGATTCCAACGTGTAGGTAGAACTCCAGAGCGGTTATAAACATGATGGATCTATGGCGATGGCAATATATAGTTTACGACACATGCATTCAACAGCGCTTGATAAGGAAATAAGAAACATACTGTAAACTGTGTGTGCTGTCACATGTCTTGACTGACGCAACGAGGAGGGCATGATAATAAAAAGTATTAGATATAAAAGGGTTTTATGACTGCACGACCATTGAAGACGGTGAACTAGGGCTACGCCTGCGCTCTCTCATGCGTGACTAAACATGGGGTCGCGAAAGTCACTGCGCAGCGCATAGGGGACTTCTAGCATTCAGTAAGTGAAGAAGGTGGCGGTTAAAGTCCACTTACAATTGGTTGACTGTTGTGTTATACAGGTTGTGTGATAAGACACGAGCAAGTAAGGGAGCTCGTAATATTTGCCGCAGAGCACAAAGTGTATGTGAGCATGTTATCGCAAAGATTTGTGGATTAACCGTTACGCGGTATTAACGACGAAAACACGGATTCAGTCAAAACCAGAGAGGACTAAGCCTGCATCTATGGATATATCAAGGCATAGGAAGTGAGAACCGTAACGTTGTGGATACCACCCAGGACTCAATTGGTTCTTCAAGACCTCAGCGTAATCCAATATTGTTCACGTCATAATGGCAACACGCTCTTCCTCCGGTATAGCACGACTGCCCTCTCTGTCTAAGACTGCCCTCTGTCTAGGACTGCCCTCTCTGCCTAAGACTGACCTCTGTCTAAGACTGCCCTATCTGTCTAAGACTACCCTCTGTCTAAGACTGCCCTCTGTCTAAGACTGCCATCTGTCTAAGACTGTCATCTGTCTAAAACTGTCCTCTGTCTCAGACTGCCCTCTCTCTAAGACTGCCCTCTGTATAAGACTTCCCTCTGCCTAAGGCTGCCCTCTGTCTAAGACTGACCTCTGTCTAAGACTGCCCTATCTGTCTAAAAATACCCTCTGTCCAAGACTGCCCTCTTTCTTAAGACTCCCATCTGTCGAAGACTTCCATCTGTCGAAGACTGTCCTCTGTCTCAGACTGCCTTCTGTATAATACTGCCCTCTGTCTGAGACTGCCCTCTGTCTAAGACTGCCCTCTGTCTAAGACTGCCCTCTGTCTAAGACTACCATCTGTCTAAGACTGACCTCTGTCTAAGACTGCCCCTGTCTAAGACTGACTTCCGTCAAGACTGCCCTGTGCCTAAGACTGCCCTCTGTCTAAGGCTGCCCTATGTCTAAGACTGACCTCTCTATCTAAGAATGCCCTCTCTGCCTAAGACTGCCCTCCGTCTAAGACTGACCTCTCTATCTAAGACTACCCTCTCTCTAAGAAGGACCCCTGCCTAAGACTGCCCTCTCTGCCTAAGACTAAAACTGCCATCTGTCAAACACGGTCACCTGTCTAAGGCAAGATCTTTCATCCGATTGAACCAGCCACAGAACCCACCACGTATTCTGGAGACAGATCGGCCGATGACACTAGAGTGATTCCCTGTGACGTCATGTCGGTCACTGGACCTGGAGTGATTCCCTGTGACGTCATGTCGGTCCCTGGGTGCCGGATCCGGTACATCCTGGTCACGTGGCTCCTGGTACAGCTGACATACAATGGCGGAGACGCGATGGGTAAGCTGTCTGTGGTCCGGGAGCTGGGAGGTGAGGTCTGTGACAGAGGTACATTGCTAAGGACGTATATTCTTATTAACCTACGCCGAGGTGAAGCCACATCTGCGTAATAGAAGCGAGAGGCTGGGTTATTTAAGAATGTGACCTTGATGTTCAAGCGGGGCGTGTTTGTCAAACTCCCGAATAACATCAACGTTCAGTAGGGGAATGCCCTCGTGCCACCCCCAATCAGCCCAGGACTGTCTGCATTAATTGTCCATACAACGTAAGAGCAGGCCAAAAGGCAACCTGGTATAGGGCGAATACGTATTAAGTTTCTAAGGCAGAGTAAGACATAGTGTAGTGTTGTTGATAAGCTACGCATGCAGTTTTGTAAATCAAAATGCGACGAAAATTAAGGTGAACCAGAATATGGATGAATATCAAAGGCGAACAATTTATAAGTTGTCCTTGATTTCCACTCTGGATGAACTACTGCAGAGTTTCTCTTGTAGATTTTGGTGCAAAAGATAGTTACCAACTCCCACATGTTTTTGTGTAAATAGGTTGAATCTAAACGATGCACCTCATATAAACTGAATCACGAAACAACAGAACATGTTTGAGGATTGTGTTACAGTACAAATGATACGGAAAAAAATAGCCGCATGGCTAGATGAGTCAAGCGGATCCAACATTACTAAATATGTAAATTTCAGCTCTGATGCTCGGGTAGCTTCACCAAATAATGAACTCATTAATGTTATTTTGATTGTTGCGAATTACCATATATTTTGTTGCAAGTGAAAAGGATATACTCTAAAGGTAATGTGTTTTACTAGGCTTAAGGGCTATTTGCACCTAGGAAAAATTTGTCCTGAGGAAAACCAAGAAGAGCTACTTCTAAATTATAATTTTATATTTTAGACTATTATATATAAATGATATATAATTTTATATGACGTATGTATGTTTGCACTTCATCGCAGAAACAATATTGATCACAGTCGCTAATTCGCCCTTACTTAAAATTGCAATTAAATGACAGCATGTTGTGGAGCCGACCTTTGTCGCCGTTAACGATAAATGTCGCAATATGGTGATGTTTGTCGGCGGTTAAGGACTTTTGTTGCAAGATCGTACGACACTTTTGGCACAGCTTGTACGACAAATGTCGCAAATTTTACCACGACATTGACAAAATGCACTCACTCTCTTTCTTCAAATTTCTTCACAAATTTCTAAAAAAATCATCAAATTAGTTGCCTTGCCATAAATGATCAAACTTTAACATACGATCAATCGATGGAAAATGCAATCCCCCTACTTCAGATTTCTATGTTGTGGAGTGAACTATTTACATTCGTTGACGACATATTGAGGTTATATTGTCAAGGTCAAGGTCACAGATGGGCAGAGGCCAAAAACTTAATTCCGCACGTTAGGAGCGTTACTTAATTGTTGGTTTTCTCAGATTTTGTGGGACAAGGGACCGGCAAGGGAAGAAGGGGGGGGGGGGGTGAACCTACGGAACCACCCACGGGGACGTCGTAACAAAGGGATCAATCCTCCGCCATTCACAATACAGGGGAGGGAGCTAGGCCCCAACCCAGTAAAGTAGTTTTGATCCGCCACTGGTATCCTGAGTCGGGTGAGTAATATATAACTATCCACATCGCAGATGTCAATGTGGTGAACCAATTCTAATCGTGTTTTATGTTTCACAGGATACCGTAACGTAGGGTGTTACCAACATGGACTAGGACAACCATATACAGGCAAAAAACAGGTTGACGTCACCGTCCAGTGGTGTCTGGACTTCTGTGAAAGCAAACCTACGTCATATCTCTACATCGGACTCAGGGTAAGTGTCCAATGTCATTCCATCATTAGGGTAGTCTTAACCATATCCCTACAGTGGACTCAGGGTCAGTATCTATTGTCAGTTCACCATCAGTGTAGTCTAAACCATATTCCTACAGCGAACTCAGGGTCAGTCTCTAATGTCAGTCCATCATCAGTGTAGTCTACGCCATATCTCTACAGCGGACTCAGGGTCAGTCTCCAATGTCTGTCCATCATCAGTGTAGTCTAAACCATATCTCTACAGCGGACTCTGGGTCAGCCACCAATGTCAGCTGATCATCAATGTACTCTGCACAATATCGCCACGTCGAATGATTATAGCGATGATAGTGTGTACAAATCAGAGTGTTTATATGCATATGTTGGTGATATATATATGATGGCTCAATGACAATGCCGATGTTGACAGTGGTTTTTAAGCCATCGACGATAAAAATGTGCGTCCTACGACCGAAGCTAAACTCGTTGCCACTGAACTATGAATAGTGAGTAAAGTTGATGGATTTGAAATTTTTGCCACTTTCACAGCGCAATGCAGAGAAGGCAAAGTGGGCGAAGTGTTACTGTGGGGCCTCGTTATCCTCACCCTCGACCAGATGTTCCTGGACGTGTGGCGCTAACCTGCCGTGTGGGGGAAACAATTACATCAACGTCTATGAAGGTGAGTCACGGTGTGAGTGATGTGGAGAGTGTGTGCGCCCTAAAAGATGACCGGACGACGCTTTTGAAAGTTTGTGAGCGTGCAACGGGGATCAAAAGGAATGAAAAGGGGGTCCGGTCCCAATGAGGAGTGGTCATGAGCCATGGGAGGGTGGGGAAAGGGGCGGGAGCGAGTGCACGTGGCATACAGCATGGAAGTGATTTGTGAACAGTAGAGGATTTTGCTCGTGATTCGGGAATCCCTTTTATATATATCGCATTTTCGGGTCCATTCGAAATTCGATAAATAAGATGCAGTTGACTGTGGCACCGGAGGGTGATGGCTAACTAGGGCCTGCTGGCCCTGGACCCCCTCCCCTATCTCTTAAGGGGGTTCGTTTCAGCCGACATAGTCTAGATATAAAGAAGAGGACTTTTTACTTTTGATATAATTAGGTGCCTCTACGAGCATCAACATCGTACCCATGCAAGTGTAAAATCAGAGCACATCCACGAAACAGTGGAGAATAGGGCCACGACTTTCGTAAGATCTACCAGGACGAAAATCCTTGGGATTGCATACCTTATCTGGCAGAATCTGGCTTTGCGCTTGGCGCTTTCCTCCTCATACATTGCGCTTTTGACCTTTGACCTACCGATGTAGGTTTCAAGAAACGGACGATGGCTATAAGACATGAGGCTCTGGACAATTACATCTACGTACGATCTGCAATAAATACCAAATCGGTGACTTTACATGGATGCTCGATCAGCAAGGACCCATTGGCGTATCAAAATGCACAAAAAAGAGACCCTTTCCCACGTCACGGCTCCAGCAGTTCCTTACCTTGAGATACCTGCTCTCAGTAATTGTCATCAACCTTAAACACAGCGCATTCCTCGCTAAACTACATCGTCAAAGGGGTGAAGCTGACAAGTATAAGAACAATCTCATGGTTCGACTGGGGCTACGCCCTGCGAATGGCTTCTCTGTCATCGCCCCGCTCCATTATTGCGAAAACATCTACTTGAAGCTCCCTACTATAAACCAGCCAACCAACTCAAGCACACATTTTTCTCTAGCTCCAAGAAGATATGGCTACGCCACCTGCATGTAGCCACCTATCGTAAGTGTTTTCAGAACCACAATTTCGGGAAAAAAACATTCCTTATGTGTCTATACACGCTCAGCATACATCGACTCCACATACTCGCCACTAGAACAGCGGCGCGTTGAAAGGAAAGCTAAATTAGGTCAACAAACTATCCGGGACAATCAAATAGGCATGGATCAAACTGAAAGGACCTTTCATTTAAGGGGGTCACAGTAAACCCTTTAAGTGACACATAACTAATTGTGGTGATACGCAGTGTTCTCTGGCCAGAACGTGATATGGTATTTTCCCAGTGAATCGGTAGCGATTAATTCCTTATCCTCGTGAAACGATCATGAATTGCCAATAGTTTGCCCACCCCTGCCCCCCATAATAGAATAAGGCAATATGTCATATATATCTACAGTGGAACCCCGCTTTAAGACCACCCTGGTAATGTGACCACCCCGCCATTAAGACCACTTTTTCTAAGTCGAGAATTTTTGCCTATACATTAACATTGGCCTGAACCCCGCTAATGTGACCACCCCGCTAACCCGGTATTAAGACCGAAACAAAGAGTAACAGCTTACGACGCGGTCGCGGGCTCTGTCTTTGTTGTTAGTGACATGTTTATTTTACGGCTCAAAGGATGCGGATTAACCTCTTCTCGACTGATGTACAGTATTGATGGTTCTGTATGTGTGAACATTGATGCGTACAAAAGCATCATCGTAACACACATCGTTATTTGATCTGTTATATCAGAGACACCCCCGCGGGCTCCGTCTTTGTAAGTAACATGTTTATTTTACATATTAACACTGATTGCGCTCAACAGACATGGTAATAGTAATCAACTGCTTGTAAACTGGCCAAGCCGTTCGGGTTCAGTGATTTATACCTGGCTTGATTCTAATTGATTCTGAAGGTGTTAACAGTTCAATACCAGAAAATTTTGAAGGTTCTCATATAAGCCATGATGACAGGCAAACTGCTGGAGTATAACAATGAGATTGATGTTATTTTTATTGCAATAAACGTAAATGTCAGAGACTACAATTGTTTTGGTACTACATCACCGACATCCACCCCCCCCTCACTGCATCTCACCGTCTCATTGTTGGCGCGAGATAATCCCATAATCGCTTAATCCCATCGATAATAACACTAACTGTTGTTATTGGGCAAGTTTCGATAATGAGACCACCCCGCTATTGAGACCACTTTTGCTCACTCCCGTAGGTGGTCTTAATAGCGGGATTCCACTGTATATCTATCTCGGGAGAGCGTGACGCGTGACCGTTAATGGCTGGGTCCTTGTCTCCACTGCAGATATCGATGAGTGCCTTAATAACAAAGGCGGCTGTAACCAGACGTGTACCAATTCTCCGGGTAGCTTCTCCTGCTCCTGTGAAAACGGATTCAACCAGACTGGAGTTCTCTGTCAAGGTAGGTCATACGATGTGACTGTGACCAGACGTGTAACAACTCTCCGGGCAGCTTCTCCTGCTCCTATCGAAACGGCTGCCGCCAGACTGCAGCTGGCTGCATGGGAAGGACAAACCTTATATCGCACACCAATATAAGCGAAAACGTAACTAGCAAATGCAATCAGATGTAATAAGATAATAATTTTGTTTACCCCAGATATCGATGAGTGTGACACTGACAGTGATGGATGCGCCCAGCACTGTACCAACACCCAAGGCAGTTACATCTGTAGTTGTGACAATGGTTATCTGGCGAACGGCACGGATTGCAGCGGTGAGTGGAACATCAATGTCTGACCCACACAGCTGTTTATCGGTTGGTTGGCAGCCATCCGCCTGCGTATTTAGTCGATAGCTTTGTAGATGATTTCACGGTTAAGACTCGACTTAAAAGCTAAACGTGGAAATCCTTCCATGAGATACCTATTGGCGGGAACCCAACGTATTGTCTGTCATATATCATTCCTATACTACTATAAGACTGCCTCAGGCATATGAAAACAAGCAAGCAGGAAAAGCAAGCAAGGCTGTTTTTAAAACGGTGGCTTATAACACGGAGGCCAAACGTATAGTCGTGTAAATGAACGCGCGATGTCAGACTATATTATAAACACTTTTCTCCAGATATTGACGAGTGCGTCACCGAAAGCGGCGGGTGTGACCACAATTGTACCAACACCCCGGGTGGCTACAACTGTTCATGTCAGGAGGGATATCTCTCAGACAACACTACGTGTACAGGTACAGGTAGACCGTACGTAACATAAGACACTGACCAGCAAGGGTAAACCAAGCATTTTGAAAAGGAAGTGATCCACTTTAGGTCAGTTCGGGAAAGTGGGGTGGTGGGAGGGGGGGGGGGGGGGGTGGCACAGCAAAAAAAATGAGAATCCACCCTTAAAATGTATACTGTGCAACAAAACGGGCCCTCACACTCTCAAGAGGTAGCGGTAGCCACCCCCCCCCCCCCCACCGGCCCCGTTTCACTTCGCGCTAGATTTATAAGGTGGTTAAGGTGAACGGGAGAGGAGAATGTCTGTATTATCTTCTTTTCCGTTATATCCATCCGCATGCATGTGTGTCTCCATTGTTTATTCCTTTTAAAACCTGTCCATCGTTTATACGTCATTTTAGTCGAGGCCAGCAAACTGAGGTACTTTTGTCCATATTGATAACATTCATTATTTCAGATATAGACGAATGCGCTGCACAACTGCACAACTGCACAGCCCCCAATGACATATGTGGCAACACAGACGGAGGTTTTACGTGCAGCCATCGCAGAGACACAACACCATCGCCAACCGTCTCCACGGGTGAGGAATATTTGCTAAGACGGATTGTTACCCACATATCACGTACTTACATATTCTGCGAGCAGAGCATTTTTAGTACGTAACATCCAAATATAAGCCATCAAAAGTAGTCCCACGCGGAACACTCGCATGCAGCCATGTTAACTTAGTTGGTTTTTGTATCTGTCAGTGATTTTATCTGATCTGATTTAACATTAGTAATTAACTGCGTGGCTAAACTGCGCAATAATAGTGTCAACATTAGTCCATGTATTTACCTGTTGCCTGTAGCTAACGCCAAGCTGAGAAGACACTCTATAACGATTGTTCGTGTAAGGCCGACTTTCTGTCAAACAAACACTATTTGTGGCGCTCATTCGCCCTCAATGAGCTCGGTAACTAATTAAAATATGCAATGAAATTGACCCACAAAACGATTGATTAAGCTATGAACTGAACCAAAGAGAAAGGGGAATATTTAGGAAACGAAAAATCCCGTTGAACTATATCAAAAAACGCAAAACTGTTTTTGGGCTACAATAAAGCATACACATGACACCAAAGAAACTCGTTCCCTAAAACTGGGCTATGAAGTAACTACTCAAGGTTCAATATTTATTCAGACTTGCAAAATACAAATTCCGGTCCGTTAGACCTTTAATTTTAGCCTAAGTACCGAAGAGTGACAAACAGATATGTCTCTGGATTTGTCTCTCTGTAATCAACAGGCCTGTCTGCATTTTTCAGACATAGGCGAATGTTCCAGCTACGATGGTGGGTGTGAGCCCATCCTATATAAATATACCTTCGCGACTTATTCGTAATCCATAATCATTATTCTAAATGTACCATTCATCTATCCACCCATCCATCCATCCATCCATTTATGCATCCATCTATCGTGTGGTTTACAAAGCCATCACTCACCGTTTCAGAAGCCCTGAGCAGTCATTCCAATACATATACTACACCCATCTGGGTGTTCATTGTCATCGGGCTCCTTGTGGCTGTTGTCATAGCAATGGCCATCGTCTTCATACTGTGGCGCCGCCATGCGGGCAGGAATACCACCAACAGCGCATCAAATCCCTTCGATCCACTGGCTCTTCATCCGGGTTGTGAGAGAGTCATCCCTGCCAGTCCGACTGTCGTCTCCCGGGAAGACAGATCCACAGACCCCGAGGTGTCTGCCGCACCCACCGACTCACAATACGAACATATCAAGATCTACACCAACTCGGAGGCGGCGCAGGGAGTGTACGAGAAGGTGGCGTGAAAACTCGCCAAACAGGCAACGTCTTCAATACTTTGATAATGTAAGGAGTTAAAACGTTGCATTTATGTGGCCAGGGGTGGTCGATAATCGGTTTTCTTTCTACGATCGAACTACATGTATCTGTCTCGCGGTTTTAGCCATACATTGTATATCTACCACTGCTGACTAGTTCTTCCCTCTTCCGGTCAGAGTCAGAACAATGTAGACGTTTTTATTTCCCTGTTTCATTTCACTCCGTGAGAATCCATGTTTTTCTTTTTCCCAATGGCCAATATATACACTATTTGTTTACGGAAACTGCTTGTTGATGTGTGTCTTGTTTGTTGCCTTTAGGCTTTCCACAAGGATGTGTGTGGCCTATTTGAACCCCACATTTGATGGGGTCAATTTACTTTTTGCCGTCAATAAACATTCTATTGGGCTTTCCTACCATACATGCTCGTAATTCTTTCCCTTATCAAACTAGTTTCGGTCCCGTGGTATGCCAACACACGACACGCCCACATAATTTTGTTATATATTTTTATGGACTTGAATTTGTGTCATTTGTTTTTGTTTGAGATCTTGTCTCACATTTGTAATGAGGTATTGGGTCTAACCGGTTTAATAGTTATCAAACTTTGTTTTCCTATATAGTATTTTTTTATAATTGTTTACAAGTAAAATGCTTTATTGAAGAAAGCAGGCAAAAACAAAATACTGATAGTTTTTGCCAAGCTAACCATGCTAATTAGTGAGCCATAAGTTGTGCACCAGCTTGTGTTTGATCGTTGCCATGGCTACACTCTTGTGAGAGTGTAACAGTGTCGGACTGTACATACCATTCTCTATTGATGAATAAAATAATGCTATTGCCTAGCGATTAAAAAACTGAACTATAATCAAGTATTTTTAACGGAGGCGGTCGGGGGGGGGGGGGGCGGGGGGGGGGAGAAGTCTGTTGTCCGAATGACCGATTTGGTAGCGCATCTGGCTGCCAGCCAATGGCGGCCCTATGATTGGCAAGCGTCAGTAAACAACCGGTTGCCAAGGGCGTCAGCGTGTTCGAGTCCATTCTTATTTCTGCTGTACAGGAAGAGCGGTCGTATCTCCTTACATGGTGAACAATATTTTGTGGATACATAAAATTAATTTAAAACTTCACAATTATTCTATTTGCATAACTACAAACACCCAATACACGTTTATATGCCTTGGTTGTTGCTACGCCATACTAAATATCACTGCTGTCCGAAGGAGCTTCCTTGTTGATCTGGTGAATAAATGTCTGAACAAAAGTAATGTCTCTTTTCTTTTCTTCCTTAATCAGTTAATTGAGGCGTGGATTTTGATAGTATTTAAATGATTGTTATTAGTCCTAAATATTGCATCTTGAAATGCTCGTACAGTACAATTAATCCGAATGATGGCTTCAATCTGAACAATACGGATGCGTTATGATAGATTTGTTAGCTTTTATGTAGGTCGGGTCAGGCGTCAGTTGGCTATGACGAGTTCCGGGGTTATGTAAACAGATTTGGAATGAAAGAGAAGAAAAACGGCATATTGAAACATTTAACCACAATCCATATGATATACTCATTCTAGGTGATTTTAATGCACCAGTGGAATTCGAATCACAAAGGGACTTACATAAGAAACTTATTTATGCGCTTAATTTAATGCAAACTGTAAATGTTTTTCGTGCATTGCTTCTTGCTGGCTGCGTGGGGTAGTCCTATAGTCCATGTGGCCGCGGCGTGTGGTAGTCCTATAGTCCATGTGGCCGCGGCGTGTGGTAGTCCTGTAGTCCATGTGGCCGCGGCGTGTGTTAGTCCTGTAGTCCATGTGGCCGCGGCGTGTGGTAGTCCTGTAGACCATGTGGCCGCGGCGTGTGGTAGTCCTGTAGACCATGTGGCCGCGGCGTGTGGTAGTCCTGTAGTCCATGTGGCCGCGGCCTGTGGTAGTCCTGTAGTCCATGTGGCCGTGGCCTGTGGTAGTCCTGTAGTCCAAGTGGCCGCGGCGTGTGGTAGTCCTGTAGACCATGTGGCCGCGGCGTGTGGTAGTCCTGTAGTCCATGTGGCCGCGGCGTGTGGTAGTCCTGTAGTCTATGTGGCCGCGGCGTGTGGTAGTCCTGTAGTCCAAGTGGCCGCGGCGTGTGGTAGTCCTGTAGTCCATGTGGCCGCGGCGTGTGGTAGTCCTGTAGTCCATGTGGCCGCGGCGTGTGGTAGTCCTGTAATCCATGTGGCCGCGGCGTGTGGTAGTCCTGTAGTCCATGTGGCCGCGGCGTGTGGTAGTCCTGTAGTCCATGTGGCCGCGGCGTGTGGTAGTCCTGTAGTCCATGTGGCCGCGGCGTGTGGTAGTCCTGTAATCCATGTGGCCGCGGCGTGTGGTAGTCCTGTAGTCCATGTGGCCGCGGCGTGTGGTAGTCCTGTAGTCCATGTGGCCGCGGCGAGTGGTAGTCCTGTAGTCCATGTGGCCGCGGCGTGTGGTAGTCCTGTAGTCTATGTGGCCGCGGCGTGTGGTAGTCATGTAGTCCATGTGGCCGCGGCCTGTGGTAGTCCTGTAGTCCATGTGGCCGCGGCGTGTGGTAGTCCTGTAGACCATGTGGCCGCGGCGTGGGGTAGTCCTGTAGTCCATGCGGCCGCGGCCTGTGGTAGTCCTGTAGTCCATGTGGCCGCGGCGTGTGGTAGTCCTGTAGTCCATGTGGCCGCGGCGTGTGGTAGTCCTGTAGTCCAAGTGGCCGCGGCGTGTGGTAGTCCTGTACTCTATGTGGCCGCGACCTGTGGTAGTCCTGTAGTCCATGTGGCCGCGGCGTGTGGTAGTCCTATAGTCCATGTGGCCGCGGCGTGTGGTAGTCCTGTAGTCCATGTGGCCGCGGCGTGTGTTAGTCCTGTAGTCCATGTGGCCGCGGCGTGTGGTAGTCCTGTAGACCATGTGGCCGCGGCGTGTGGTAGTCCTATAGTCCATGTGGCCGCGGCGTGTGGTAGTCCTGTAGTCCATGTGGCCGCGGCGTGTGGTAGTCCTGTAGTCCAAGTGGCCGCGGCCTGTGGTAGTCCTGTAGTCCATGTGGCCGCGGCGTGTGGTAGTCCCGTAGACCATGTGGCCGCGGCGTGTGGTAGTCCTGTAGTCCATGTGGCCGCGGCCTGTGGTAGTCCTGTAGTCCATGTGGCCGCGGCGTGTGGTAGTCCTGTAGTCCATGTGGCCGCGGCGTGTGGTAGTCCTGTAGTCCAAGTGGCCGCGGCGTGTGGTAGTCCTGTACTCTATGTGGCCGCGGCCTGTGGTAGTCCTGTAGTCCATGTGGCCGCGGCCTGTGGTAGTCCTGTAGTCCATGTGGCCGCGGCGTGTGGTAGTCCTGTAGTCTATGTGGCCGCGGCGTGTGGTAGTCTTGTAGTCCAAGTGGCCGCGGCGTGTGGTAGTCCGGTAGTCCATGTGGTCGCGGTGTGTGGTAGTCCTGTAGTCCATGTGGCCGCGGCGTGTGGTAGTCCTGTAGTCCATGTGGCGGCGGCGTGTGGTAGTCCTGTAGTCCATGTGGCCGCGGCGTGTGGTAGTCCTGTAGTCCATGTGGCCGCGGCGTGTGTTAGTCCTGTAGTCCATGTGGCCGCGGCCTGTGGTAGTCCTGTAGTCCATGTGGCCGCGGCGTGTGGTAGTCCTGTAGTCCATGTGGCCGCGGCGTGTGGTAGTCCTGTAGTCCAAGTGGCCGCGGCGTGTGGTAGTCCTGTAGTCCATGTGGCCGCGGCGTGTGGTAGTCCTGTAGTCCATGTGGCCGCGGCGTGTGGTAGTCCTGTAGTCCATGTGGCCGCGGCGTGTGGTAGTCCTGTAGTCCATGTGGCCGCGGCGTGTGGTAGTCCTGTAGTCCAAGTGGCCGCGGCGTGTGGTAGTCCTGTAGTCCATGCGGCCGCGGCCTGTGGTAGTGCTGTAGTCCATGTGGCCGCGGCGTGTGGTAGTCCTGTAGTCCATGTGGCCGCGGCCTGTGGTAGTCCTGTAGTCCATGTGGCCGCGGCGTGTGGTAGTCCTGTAGTCCATGTGGCCGCGGCGTGTGGTAGTCCTGTAGTCCATGTGGCCGCGGCCCGTGGTAGTCCTGTAGTCCATGTGGCCGCGGCGTGTAGTAGTCCTGTAGTCCATGTGGCCGCGGCATGTGGTAGTCCTGTAGTCCATGTGTCCGCGGCGTGTGGTAGTCCTGTAGTCCATGTGGCCGCGGCATGTGGTAGTCCTGTAGTCCATGTGGCCGCGGCGTATGGTAGTCCTGTAGTCCATGTGGCCGCGGCGTGTAGTAGTCCTGTAGTCCATGTGGCCGCGGCATGTGGTAGTCCTGTAGTCCATGTGGCCGCGGCGTGTGGTAGTCCTGTAGTCCAAGTGGCCGCGGCGTGTGGTAGTCCTGTAGTCCATGTGGCCGCGGCGTATGGTAGTCCGGTAGTCCATGTGGCCGCGGCGTGTGGTAGTCCTGTAGTCCATGTGGCCGCGGCGTGTGGTAGTCCTGTAGCCTATGTGGCCGCGGCGTGTGGTAGTCCTGTAGTCCATGTGGCCGCGGCCTGTGGTAGTCCTGTAGTCCATGTGGCCGCGGCGTGTGGTAGTCCTGTAGTCCATGTGGCCGCGGCGTGTGTTAGTCCTGTAGTCCATGTGGCCGCGGCGTGTGGTAGTCCTGTAGTCCATGTGGCCCCGGCGTGTGGTAGTCCTGTAGTCCATGTGGCCCCGGCGTGTGGTAGTCCTGTAGTCCATGTGGCCGCGGCGTGTGGTAGTCCTGTAGTCCATGTGGCCGCGGCGTGTGGTAGTCCTGTAGTCCATGAGGCCGCGGCGTGTGGTAGTCCTGTAGACCATGTGGCCGCGGCGTGTGGTAGTCCTGTAGTCCATGTGGCCGCGGCGTGTGGTAGTCCTGTAGTCCATGTGGCCGCGGCGTGTGGTAGTCCTGTAGTCCATGAGGCCGCGGCGTGTGGTAGTCCTGTAGTCCATGTGGCCGCGGCGTATGGTAGTCCTGTAGTCCATGTGGCCGCGGCGTGTAGTAGTCCTGTAGTCCATGTGGCCGCGGCGTGTGGTAGTCCTGTAGTCCAAGTGGCCGCGGCGTGTGGTAGTCCTGTAGTCCATGTGGCCGCGGCGTATGGTAGTCCGGTAGTCCATGTGGCCGCGGCGTGTGGTAGTTCTGTAGTCCATGTGGCCGCGGCGTGTGGTAGTCCTGTAGTCCATGTGGCCGCGGCGTGTGGTAGTCCTGTAGTCCATGTGGCCGCGGCGTGTGGTAGTCCTGTAGTCTATGTGGCCGCGGCCTGTGGTAGTCCTGTAGTCCATGTGGCCGCGGCGTGTGGTAGTCCTGTAGTCTATGTGGCCGCGGCGTGTGGTAGTCCTGTAGTCCATGTGGCCGCGGCGTGTGGTAGTCTTGTAGTCCATGTGGCCGCGGCGTGTGGTAGTCCTGTAGTCCATGTGGCCGCGGCGTGTGGTAGTCCTGTAGTCCATGTGGCCGCGGCGTGTGGTAGTCCGGTAGTCTATGTGGCCGCGGCGTGTGGTAGTCCTGTAGTCCATGTTTCCGCGGCGTGTAGTAGTCCTGTAGTCCATGTGGCCGCGGCATGTGGTAGTCCTGTAGTCCATGTGGCCGCGGCGTGTGGTAGTCCTGTAGTCCATGTGGCCGCGGCGTGTAGTAGTCCTGTAGTCCATGTGGCCGCGGCGTGTGGTAGTCCTGTAGTCCATGTGGCCGCGGCCTGTGGTAGTCCTATAGCCAATGTGGCCGCGGCGTGTGGTAGTCCTGTAGTCCATGTGGCCGCGGCGTGTGGTAGTCCTGTAGTCCATGTGGCCGCGGCCTGTGGTAGTCCTGTAGTCCATGTGGCCGCGGCGTGTGGTAGTCCTGTAGACCATGTGGCCGCGGCGTGTGGTAGTCCTGTAGTCCAAGTGGCCGCGGCGTGTGGCAGTCCTGTAGTCCATGTGGCCGCGGCGTGTGGTAGTCCTGTAGTCTATGTGGCCGCGGCGTGTGGTAGTCCTGTAGTCCATGTGGCCGCGGCGTGTGGTAGTCCTGTAGACCATGTGGCCGCGGCGTGTGGTAGTCCTATAGTCCATGTGGCCGCGGCGTGTGGTAGTCCTGTAGTCCATGTGGCCGCGGCGTGTGGTAGTCCTGTAGTCCAAGTGGCCGCGGCCTGTGGTAGTCCTGTAGTCCATGTGGCCGCGGCGTGTGGTAGTCCTGTAGATCATGTGGCCGCGGCGTGTGGTAGTCCTGTAGTCCATGTGGCCGCGGCCTGTGGTAGTCCTGTAGTCCATGTGGCCGCGGCGTGTGGTAGTCCTGTAGTCCATGTGGCCGCGGCGTGTGGTAGTCCTGTAGTCCAAGTGGCCGCGGCGTGTGGTAGTCCTGTACTCTATGTGGCCGCGGCCTGTGGTAGTCCTGGAGTCCATGTGGCCGCGGCCTGTGGTAGACCTGTAGTCCATGTGGCCGCGGCGTGTGGTAGTCCTGTAGTCTATGTGGCCGCGGCGTGTGGTAGTCTTGTAGTCCAAGTGGCCGCGGCCTGTGGTAGTCCTGTAGTCCATGTGGCCGCGGTGTGTGGTAGTCCTGTAGTCCATGTGGCCGCGGCGTGTGGTAGTCCTGTAGTCTATGTGGCCGCGGCGTGTGGTAGTCCTGTAGTCCATGTGGCCGCGGCGTGTGGTAGTCCTGTAGTCCATGTGGCCGCGGCGTGTGGTAGTCCTGTAGTCCATGTGGCCGCGGCGTGTGGTAGTCCTGTAGTCCATGTGGCCGCGGCGTGTGGTAGTCCTGTAGTCCATGTGGCCGCGGCGTGTGGTAGTCCGGTAGTCTATGTGGCCGCGGCGTGTGGTAGTCCTGTAGTCCATGTGGCCGCGGCGTGTAGTAGTCCTGTAGTCCATGTGGCCGCGGCGTGTGGTAGTCCTGTAGTCCATGTGGCCGCGGCCTGTGGTAGTCCTGTAGTTCATGTGGCCGCGGCCTGTGGTAGTCCTGTAGTCCATGTGGCCGCGGCGTGTGGTAGTCCTGTAGTCCATGTGGCCGCGGCGTGTGGTAGTCCTGTAGTCCAAGTGGCCGCGGCGTGTGGTAGTCCTGTACTCTATGTGGCCGCGGCCTGTGGTAGTCCTGTAGTCCATGTGGCCGCGGCGTGTGGTAGTCCTGTAGTCCATGTGGCCGCGGCGTGTAGTAGTCCTGTAGTCCATGTGGCCGCGGCCTGTGGTAGTCCTGTAGTCCATGTGGCCGCGGCCTGTGGTAGTCCTGGAGTCCATGTGGCCGCGGCCTGTGGTAGACCTGTAGTCCATGTGGCCGCGGCGTGTGGTAGTCCTGTAGTCTATGTGGCCGCGGCGTGTGGTAGTCTTGTAGTCCAAGTGGCCGCGGCCTGTGGTAGTCCTGTAGTCCATGTGGCCGCTGTGTGTGGTAGTCCTGTAGTCCATGTGGCCGCGGCGTGTGGTAGTCCTGTAGTCCATGTGGCCGCGGCGTGTGGTAGTCCTGTAGTCCATGTGGCCGTGGCGTGTGGTAGTCCGGTAGTCTATGTGGCCGCGGCGTGTGGTAGTCCTGTAGTCCATGTGGCCGCGGCGTGTAGTAGTCCGTAGTCCATGTGGCCGCGGCGTGTGGTAGTCCTGTAGACCATGTGGCCGCGGCGTGTGGTAGTCCTGTAGTCCATGTGGCCGCGGCGTGTGGTAGTCCTGTAGTCCATGTGGCCGCGGCGTGTGGTAGTCCTGTAGTCCATGTGGCCGCGGCGTGTGGTAGTCCGGTAGTCTATGTGGCCGCGGCGTGTGGTAGTCCTGTAGTCCATGTGGCCGCGGCGTGTAGTAGTCCTGTAGTCCATGTGGCCGCGGCGTGTGGTAGTCCTGTAGTCCATGTGGCCCCGGCGTGTGGTAGTCCTGTAGTCCATGTGGCCGCGGCGTGTGGTAGTCCTGTAGTCCATGTGGCCGCGGCGTGTAGTAGTCCGTAGTCCATGTGGCCGCGGCGTGTGGTAGTCCTGTAGACCATGTGGCCGCGGCGTGTGGTAGTCCTGTAGTCCATGTGGCCGCGGCGTGTGGTAGTCCTGTAGTCCATGTGGCCGCGGCGTGTGGTAGTCCTGTAGTCCATGTGGCCGCGGCGTGTGGTAGTCCGGTAGTCTATGTGGCCGCGGCGTGTGGTAGTCCTGTAGTCCATGTGGCCGCGGCGTGTAGTAGTCCTGTAGTCCATGTGGCCGCGGCGTGTGGTAGTCCTGTAGTCCATGTGGCCCCGGCGTGTGGTAGTCCGGTAGTCTATGTGGCCGCGGCGTGTGGTAGTCCTGTAGTCCATGTGGCCCCGGCGTGTGGTAGTCCTGTAGTCCATGTGGCCGCGGCGTGTGGTAGTCCTGTAGTCCATGTGGCCGCGGCGTGTGGTAGTCCTGTAGTCCATGTGGTCGCGGCGTGTGGTAGTCATGTAGTCCATGTGGCCGCGGCGTGTGGTAGTCCTGTAGTCCATGTGGCCGCGGCGTGTGGTAGTCCTGTAGCCTATGTGGCCGCGGCGTGTGGTAGTCCTGTAGACCATGTGGCCGCGGCGTGTGGTAGTCCTGTAGTCCATGTGGCCGCGGCGTGTGGTAGTCCTGTAGTCCATGTGGCCGCGGCGTGTGGTAGTCCTGTAGTCCATGTGGCCCCGGCGTGTGGTAGTCCTGTAGACCATGTGGCCGCGGCGAGTGGTAGTCCTGTAGTCCATGTGGCCGCGGCCTGTGGTAGTCCTGTAGTCCATGTGGCAGCGGCGTGTGGTAGTCCTGTAGTCCATGTGGCCGCGGCGTGTGGTAGTCCTATAGTCCATGTGGCAGCGGCGTGTGGTAGTCCTGTAGTCCATGTGGCCGCGGCGTGTGGTAGTCCGGTAGTCTATGTGGCCGCGGCGTGTGGTAGTCCTGTAGTCCATGTGGCCGCGGCGTGTAGTAGTCCTGTAGTCCATGTGGCCGCGGCGTGTGGTAGTCCTGTAATCCATGTGGCCGCGGCGTGTGGTAGTCCTGTAGACTATGTGGCCGCGGCGTGTGGTAGTCCTGTAGTCCATGTGGCCGCGGCGTGTGGTAGTCCTGTAGACTATGTGGCCGCGGCGTGTGGTAGTCCTGTAGTCCATGTGGCCGCGGCGTGTGGTAGTCCTGTAGTCCATGTGGCCGCGGCGTGTGGTAGTCCTGTAGTCCATGTGGCCGCGGCGTGTAGTAGTCCTGTAGTCCATGTGGCCGCGGCGTGTGGTAGTCCTGTAGTCCATGTGGCCGCGGCCTGTGGTAGTCCTATAGTCCATGTGGCCGCGGCCTGTGGTAGTCCTGTAGTCCATGTGGCCGCGGCGTTTGGTTGTCCTGTAGTCCATGTGGCCGCGGCGTGTGGTAGTACTGTAGTCCATGTGGCCGCGGCGTGTGGTAGTCCTATAGTCCATGTGGCCGCGGCGTGTGGTAGTCCTGTTGTCCATGTGGCCCCGGCGTGTGGTAGTCCTGTAGTCCATGTGGCCGCGGCGTGTGGTTGTCCTGTAGTCCATGTGGCCGCGGCGTATGCATGACTCATGTGATGGCTACGCAAAATACGCCGAGTGAAACATCGTGTGAGGCACGCCCTCGTCGATCCAGGCAAGTGCTTGCCAACTTCAAAGACTTTGCATTAATTTAGATGAGCTGCGAGACATTTTCTGTCGCTAATCACGCTGTTTATGTTGATTGTTGACATATTACATCTAACTGATGATTTTGTTCTTTTGGGATGGCTTGTCTTTAAAGAACTGTTTTTATTGGTATTAACTTTAAAGGAAACCGCCAGCGATTGATATAATACCCTAGTGTCTATCCTCGAAATTACAGAATTTTCTGTCCTGTCTGTAGCTCATATTCAAATTCAGACGTGACCGCCACCCACGATTTCGCCGCTTAGCCAGGTGGCAGCTCTTTTTGGAGGTGGGTCCGCCATTGACCAGTCAGGAGGCGATACTCTAATTATATTCAAACCGGAAATCGCGCCTACTGTGTGAGCAAAGCAACAGCAAATGATCATCGCAAATATAAATAGCGGCAATTCTAACTCCAATCATGTTTTTTACGGAGGTAATCGTCGCAAGGGATATTTTCATATATGGTCTGCTGTGCGGCTTGCAACTGCTGCAATTCATCTGTAAATTGCGGCCTTGGTCTCTCCTTCCACGCGTTTCCCCTGAAGGCTTCCCTCCGCGAGATAACTTCCAGTCCTAACGCAAGGTGGCGCCACAAGAAGGGTTACAATATACGTCACTTGCTCCGGCAAAATGGCGTGCTGCTCGACATTGAAGGGGGCGGGTTGGCTTAATTTTGTCCTCCTTACCAGTGGGCCAAAACACAACAGATCGCGATTATATTAGGTTGGACACCCGCTTAAAAAAGGGAAGTTACGATATGTACGGATGCGTTATGATCATTTGTTAGCTTTTATGTAGGTCGGGTCACGGGTCAGTTGGCTATGACGAGTTCCGGGGTTACGTACGCAGATTTTTAATGAGATGTGTTGCACGTGCGAATAAAGAGATGGAAAACTACATATTGAAACATCTTTAACCACAATCCATATGATATAGTCATTCTAGGTGATTTTAATGCATCAGTGGAATTCGAATCACAGAGCGACTTACATACACAACATATATATGCACTGAATTTAATGTAAACTGTAAATGATTTTCGTGCACTGCTTCTTGCTAGTGGTAGTCCTGAAGTCCATGTGATGGCTATGCAAAATACCTTTAGGAGGTTATTTTTTATACTGAAAGACTACGTCCCATTCGCTAGGTGAAGCTCCGTTCCTCTGCGCAGACCGCAGCTGTCGGCAAGTTTTCAAGAATTCTAAAAAAAATGCCAAATCAAGAATAAAACGTCGAGTTTGAAAATAACGGGCCTTGCGTATTTATTACACCAACATATTCACTGCAACGTTTTGAAGAAAAACAGTTATTATCAGTTCATCTGATACCGTGTGTTATTAGGCAAAACTTGGGTCACTGGCAAAGCTAAATTTGTAGAAATGCGAGGTGCATTGGTCCTGCCCATTTTGGCAGGCGAGTGTGCAAATGCATTGAGGAAGTAGCCGACAACCGATGTGCTAACTCTATCAGGCTGGCACAGTGAAAGCAAGCTAGCCAAGGAGAGGATCGCAATAAAGTGTTGCGCCAGTCTATCTTGTCGCGGTGTACCCAGATGGCCGGGATTCCTGTCGATGATAAAGGCATATACAGAGGGACTGTTTTTATCGTTGATAGTATGCGTCATACCGTGTTGAACTTTCGAATACGTACCGTAGACAATGCATAGATTATACTAGGACAACTGGTACAATCCATATGATCTAGTCATTCTGGGTGATTTTAATGGCCGATGTTACCAGTGGAATTTGAATCACAGAGCGACTTGTGAATTTTATTTATTAAATGATATTTAGGACCCTACACAAGCTCGTTTGATCTGGTAATAACAAAATTTGGTTTAATTAATTACCTCCTTAAGATGTCTGCAGATGGGTGTTGCCAAGACAGCAACCAGTGGCCACTAGAATCCACCACCCACGATGTTAGTCCGGTTCCCGGTCGCCGGTTAGTGGTCGGGGCTTGGGGTCGGGAATTAAAGTCTGCCTCTGTCTTCGATTTATTATATTCTTAAGCCATCTTTAAAATATACTATTTGTTACAAAGTTCTATACGATGAATATCCCAGGGCTACATCTGCAACGTTCAAACCAGCTATCCGTGGATGCTTACCCATACCTGGTCCAATTCGCCTACGGCAGCTTGCTCAAGTCATGTGGATAAACCGTGGTTCTTTCTCATGGGGCATGCATGTTGCAGTTCAATAAAACGTGTTCTTTACCTGTCATAATCGCCTATTTAAAATAAAATTTGAAAGTCGTGCACAATAATACAAACCAATACACCAAATATTGGTTGAGTAAAGCTTCTTTGGCGGTATTAGTGTAGCGCTCTAGTGATATAATCGCATGCAATGTTCAGCAGCAGACAAGCCAATCTTAAAGTTCTGGGATTCATTTCGTAGTGAAATATATATATATCAATCTATGGTGGTGAATGTTAACCCCCCTGGGTTGCCTATGTTAACCCCGGGTTGCCGATGTTAACCCCGGGTTGCCGATGCCAACCCCTGGGTACAGATGCTAACCCCGGGTTACAGATGTTAACCCCGGGGTTGCTGGTAGGCCGGAGCGCTGACTGGATCTGTCCCTCGCTTACTCTCCCTGGACCGCCACAGCGGCCCGCTATATACTGAACATGAATATTCTTTACTGAACATGAATATTCATAAGGTGCGCAGTCGTTCCGCGGACCAGCGTGGACGGCAACAACCACTGCGGTTAAATTCTTCTATACACGCATACACACCACAACAATCCAGAACACCAACCTAAATGCAAAGTACAATCATTCTCCCATCAAAGCCTGGTTCGAGAATAAACAAGTAAGAAACTTGAAAGTACTAAAGTAACCGGCCTGTCGTAACTACTCTTTCTCTTTAGCTCTGTATCAGAGACTTAGGTCTCCACCCATGTAGGTAATTATCTGGGGGTAGAATAGCCATTAAAGTAAGCAGTCTGTTTTTCGCTACATTAATACCTGACGGCAACTTGTAGGTAAAAGTTAAGAGCTGCTGTAAACATGATGCACGTATATGGCGCTGGCTATATTAAGCTCACGCTACTGTTTATCGACATCACAGTGACACGCAGTCATCAACGGTGTTTAGTTGGGGAGAGTTTTACGTCAAAATATATGATGAAAGAAGCCTTGCCCTGGATGAGCTTTTCTTTTTCAACTTAGAGCAAACCTTTGTGTCAACATTTTTTATGATTATATCTGGAGTGCGTTGGCGTGGGGGCAGAGGATCGGGGGTGGCTGGGGGGGGGTGGGGGTGGAGTGAAGAGAGGGGTGAACAAGTCTCCTGACACGACTCAGTAACAGTGTACAAACGCCAATTTAATATCTCGAGCCAGCTATGCCATCCCAAGCTGCAGGTGCGTGGTTCGGGACCCACCTGTGCAAATGTCAATGGATATGTAGGATCCTGTCATATTCGCCCTTCCTGTTGCTCCATATGACAGTTTTTATAGGCAAACTCTTGGAAGATCTCCCGATGTAGCGCAGCGCGAAGTATGTCTATTTAAGGATAAATAAAGTACATGTAAGTTAGATATGACTCAAGGTAATATTTGTTACCTAGAAAGCAGAAACATATATCTTTGTACAAGTAACGATCAATTCTGCAAGTCATCTCCACATGTGCAAGTTTACCTTAGACTGGTGACCTTACACTGGGGCTAGCGCCAGACTACATAAATTGCCAATAAATAGGTCAGAGCATGACCTGACCTAATTAGGAAAAAACGGTTGTTTACGCTGTTTTCTTAGGCGTGGGTGTTTCTTTACGCGTGAGTTACGTAGGTATGTATGCATCTAAGCTACGAATGCACCATACATGTAGTTCGTTTGTCGTATTGTTATGTTTTCTTGTTACAACAGGAGATATTTTTGTGAGCATATATGCTATTTGCTTCGACTTGATATCACGTGAGATATTTATACCCCGTGATATGCACATAAAATACCCGGTAGGTGCTTATTTAAACAATTCAACTTGAATTTTCTCTCCACAATAACTTGTAAGGACGAAACGTCATAAACGTGTACACTTGTTGTTTACCCATCCCATCGACAGGGGTCGCCCTAACCAAAAACTATATCTGACCACTGAAGCGTCTAGAGCGCCACTTCCCCTTGTCGGCGGCCGTTGACACTGTGTGTGGGATGTTTGAACCTCTAAGTCGGCAGGTGCTCAAAAGGGGGGCGGGGGGAAGATGGGGTAGGGGGTGAAATCAGGTCTAAATGGCCGTTTCTCCGAAGCTCTAGATTTGACACTTCAATAATCCTTTTACTTGCCACAAGCGCCCATTTAGACATTCCAGTAGAAACAGTTTAGTTTAGTGCACCCGTTGCAACGATCACCTCGTTGTTTAGCCGTGTACACCCGGAGCGATCTTCTATCCAGCCACCCTGGCAAATACGCAACTTGAAAATGTCTCTTCGCTGCAACTCCAACTTTGAAATATGTTAACCTTGGATTTAAACCCATATTCCTGGTATATATTGCCTCTACAGTCTGCACATTTCGATAGACTGTGTCTTTCACCTCATCATTGAAATACGTTTTGAAGCTCATTGATTTTTGTAACATATAAAGTATTGGTTGCTTTTTGCTTTTCTGGCGGTATCACAGCTTTCGATCCTCGTTGCTGAATATGACTTTTGATTAAAACTCAAGAGCGTCTATGAACATGATGAATCGATGGCGAGGGCAATATTTATTAAGGTCACAATACGCGAGTTCACCAGTTCATGATGATGAAGTTAGAAACACACTGTAAACCGTGTATGTTGTCAGATGTCTTGACTGGCGCAACGAGGCTGGCTTGATGAAAGCAAGCATAAGATAAAAGTGTTTTATGACTGCACGACCATCGAAATATCGTACAGATCTCGTGGTGACATCTCGTGAGGACCGTAAACTAAGGCTAGCGCCTGTGTTCTCTCAGACGTGACTAGACATGGGGCCGCGCAAGTCACTGCGCATGTGCGGCTTCTAACATTCAGGAAGTTACAAAAACACATTACAATTGGTTGACTGTTGTGTCATACAGGTTGTGTGAGAAGAGACAATTGAAGTGAGGGAGTTCGCAATATTCGCTTCTGAACACAAAGTGTATGTGAGCCTGTTATCACAAAGATGTGTGGTTTAACCGTAACGCGGTATTAACGACGAAAACACGGATTCAGTCACATTTATGAACTAGAGAGGATTATGCAGAGCCTGCATCTAAGGATATTTCAAGGCATAGGAAGTGAGAAACGTAACGTTGTGGATACCACCCAGGATTCAATTGGTTCTTCAAGACCTCCGCGTTGTCATCAAGTGTACCAGTCAAAATTGCAACACGTTGTTGCTGTGTAATAAGTGTATTATATAACTGTCCTCTGTCTCAGAATGTCCTCTAAGTTTGTCGTCTGTCCAAGTTTGTCGTCTGCCTAAGTGTGTCCTCTGTCTCAGACTCTTGGGCTCCGACTGTCCTCTATCTAAGACTGTATCGTGTCTATTACTGTGCTATGTCTAAGACGGTCATACGTATCAGAATGTATTCTGTATCTCTGACTGTTGTCTGACAGTCCTCTTTCTAAGAATACTTCATCTCATATACTGTCGTATGTCACTGATTGTCCTATGTTATAGACTGTCATATGTCGAAGCTTGTCATATTTCTAAGAGCGCTGTGTTCGGTACGGTGCTCTGTCTAGGACTGTCCGTTGTCTAAGACTGAGGGCTCCTGTCTAAGGTTGTCCTTTTCTAAGATCGTCCTCTGTTTAAACCATCCTCTGTCTAAGGCTGTATCCTGTCTAATGCTGTATCCTGTCTAAGACTTCCCTCTGTCTAAGATTTCCCTCTGTCTAAGATTGCCCTCTGTCTAAGATTGCCCTCTGCCTAAGACTGCCCTCTGTCTAAGGCGGGCCCATGTCCAAGACTGCCCTCAGTCTAAGACTGTCCGATGTCTAAGACTACCCTCCGTATAAGACTGACTTCAGTCTAAGACTGACTTCAGTCTAAGACTGACTTCAGTCTAAGACTGACTTCAGTCTTAGATTGACTTCAGTATAAAACTGACCTTAGTCTAAGACTGACCCCTGTCTCAGACTGTCCTCTGCTTAAGACTGCCCTCTGTTTAAGACTGACCTCGGTCTAAGACTACCCTCTGTCTAAGACTGCCCTCTGTCTAAGACTGCCCCCTGTCTCAGACTGTCCTCTGTTTAAGACTGCCCTCTGTTTAAGACTGACCTCGGTCTAATACTACCCTCTGTCTAAGACTGCCCTCTGTCTAAGACTGCCCTCTGTCTCAGACTGTCCTCTGTTTAAGACTACCCTCTGTTTAAGACTGACCTCGGTCTAAGACTGCCCTCTGTCTAAGACTGATCTCTGTCTAAGACTGATCTCTGTCTAAGACTGATCTCTGTCTAAGACTGATCTCTGTCTAAGACTGATCTCTGTCTAAGACTGCCCTCTGTCTAAGACTGCCCCCTGTCTCAGACTGTCCTCTGTTTAAGACTGCCCTCTGTTTAAGACTGACCTCGGTCTAATACTACCCTCTGTCTAAGACTGCCCTCTGTCTAAGACTGCCCTCTGTCTCAGACTGCCCTCTGTCTAAGACTGCCCTCTGTCTAAGACTGCCCTCTGTCTAAGACTGCCCTCTGTGTAAGACTGCCCTCTGTCTAAGAATAACCTCTGTCTAAGACTGCCCTCTGTCTAAGACTGCCCTCTGTCTAAGACTGCCCTCTGTTTAGGACTGACCTCGGTCTAAGACTACCCTCTGCCTAAGACTGTCCTCTGTCTAAGACTGCCCTGTGTCTAAGACTGACTTCTATCAAGACTGTCCTCTGTCTAGGACTGCCCTCTATCAGACAGCCTTCTTTCTAAGACTGACCTATGTCTAAGATTGACATCTCTATCTAAGACTGACCTCTGTCTAAGACTGCCCTCTGTCTAAGACTGATCTCTGTCTAAGACTGATCTCTGTCTAAGACTGATCTCTGTCTAAGACTGATCTCTGTCTAAGACTGATCTCTGTCTAAGACTGATCTCTGTCTAAGACTGATCTCTGTCTAAGACTGATCTCTGTCTAAGACTGATCTCTGTCTAAGACTGATCTCTGTCTAAGACTGCCCTCTGTCTAAGACTGCCCTCTGTCTCAGACTGTCCTCTGTTTAAGACTGACCTCGGTCTAAGACTGACCTCTGTCTAAGACTGCCCTCTGTCTAAGACTGCCCTCTGTCTAAGACTGCCCTCTGTTTAAGACTGACCTCGGTCTAAGACTACCCTCTGTCTAAGACTGCCCTCTGTCTAAGACTGCCCTCTGTGTAAGACTGCCCTCTGTCTAAGACTGACCTCTGTCTAAGACTGCCCTCTGTCTAAGACTGCCCTCTGTCTAAGACTGCCCTCTGTTTAAGACTGACCTCGGTCTAAGACTACCCTCTGCCTAAGACTGTCCTCTGTCTAAGACTGCCCTGTGTCTAAGACTGACTTCTATCAAGACTGTCCTCTGTCTAGGACTGCCCTCTGTCAGACAGCCTTCTTTCTAAGACTGACCTATGTCTAAGATTGACATCTCTATCTAAGACTGATCTCTGTCTAAGACTGATCTCTGTCTAAGACTGATCTCTGTCTAAGACTGATCTCTGTCTAAGACTGATCTCTGTCTAAGACTGCCCTCTGCCTAAGACTGCCCTCTGTCTAAGACTGCCCTCTGTCTAAGACTGATCTCTATCTGAGACTGACCTCTGTTCAAGACTGACTTCTGTCTAAGACTGCCCTCTGCCTAAGACTGATTTCTGTCTAAGACTGCCCTCTGTCTAAGACTGCCCTCAGTCTAAGACTGATCTCTGTCTAAGACTGCCCTCTGCCTAAGACTGCCCTCTGTCTAAGACTGATCTCTGTCTAAGACTGCCCTCTGTCTAAGACTGCCCTCTGCCTAAGACTGACTTCTGTCTAAGACTGCCCTCTGCCTAAGACTGCCCTCTGTCTAAGACTGCCCTCTGCCTAAGACTGCCCTCTGTCTAAGACTGTCCTCTGCCTAAGACTGCCCTCTGTCTAAGACTGCCCTCTGCCTAAGACTGACTTCTGTCTAAGACTGCCCTCTGCCTAAGACTGACTTCTGTCTAAGACTGCCCTCTGCCTAAGACTGCCCTCTGTCTAAGACTGCCCTCTGCCTAAGACTGCCCTCTGTCTAAGACTGTCCTCTGCCTAAGACTGCCCTCTGTCTAAGACTGCCCTCTGCCTAAGACTGACTTCTGTCTAAGACTGCCCTCTGCCTAAGACTGATCTCTGCCTAAGACTGATATCTGTCTAAGACTGCCCTCTCTGCCTAAGACGGCCATCTGTCAAACACGGTCACCTGTCTAAGGCGGGATCTTTCATCCGATTGAACCAGCCACAAGAACTGGGGCCACCCGAGTGTGGCAAACAGAACCCACCACATATTCTGGAGACAGATCGGCAGATGACACTAGAGTGATTCCCTGTGACGTCATGTCGGTCACTGGGCCTGGAGTGATTCCCTGTGACGTCATGTCGGTCACTGGGCGCCGGATCCGGTACTTCCTGGTCACGTGGCTCCTGGTACAGCTGACATACAACGGCGGAGACGCGATGGGTAAGCTGTCTGTGGTCTGGGAGGCGGGAGGTGATGACTGGGGCAGAGGTACATTGCGAAGGACGTATATTCTTGTTAACCTACGCCACTTCTGCGTAATAGAAGCGAGAGATATAAGAATGTTACCTTGATTTTCAAGCAGGGCGTGCGTGTCAAAAAGCACTCCCGAATGACATAAACGCACAAATTTACATGTAAACCACATCTTTCAAAGGGGGAATGCCCTCGTGCCACCCCCAACAAGCCAAGGACGCTGAACATTATTTGTCCATACAACGTAAAAGAAGGGAAAAAGCAACCTGGCCAGTATGAAGCGAATACATATTAAGTTGCTAAGGCAGAATAAGAAATAATGTAATGTTGTTTATAAGCTACTCATGAACGAGTGTAGTTTTTTTAAAGATAAGCGAATCGAAATGCGACGAGAATGAAGGTGAACCAGAATATTGATGAATATCAATGGCGAACAATGTATAAGTTGTCCTTGATTTCCACTCTGGATGAACTACTGCAGAGTTTCCAGTGTAGTTTTGGCTACCAACTCCCACACGCTTTTCTGTAAATAGGTTGAATCTAAACTATGCGCCTTATATAAGCAGGTTCACGAAACAATAGAACACATATTCGTGAATTGTGTTATAGTACAACTGATATGGAAAAAAAGCCGCATGGCTAGAAGTGTCAAGCCGATCTAACTTTAGTAGATATATAAATTCACCTCTGTTATGCTCGGGTAGCTTCACCAAATAATTAGCTGATTAATGTTACTTTTATTGTTGCCAAATACCATATATGTCGTTGCCAGTAGAGCAGTGTCAGTAGGAAAATCGAGCGACTTCTAAATTATAATTCTATATTTCAGTCCATTCCATAAATATAATATATAATTCTATGTTGTAGTAAGACATTAACAATTGTTTACGTATGTATGCTTTACGCTACATCACAGAAACAACATTTATCACAGTCGCTAATTCGCCATTTCTTAACATTGTAATTACATGATAGCACGTTGTGGAGCCGACATTTGTCGCAGTTAACGACTAATGTCGCAATTGGGCTATATTTGTCGACGGTTAACGACTTTTGTTGCAAAATCGTCGACGACACTTTTGACACAGCTTGTACGACAAATGTCGCAAATTTCGCCACGACATTGACAAAATGCACTAATTATCTTTACGGTTTCTATGAGTGCGCCAATTTTTGCTATCAAAATTGGTCAAATTAGTTGCCCCGCCATAAAGGATCAAACTTTAACATACGACCCATCGGAGGAGAATCCCCCCCCCCTCCCTTCCCCCCTGCAGATTTCGATGCTGCCGAGCGAACTATTTAACTTCGTTGACGACATATTGAGGTCATATGGTCCTACGGAATCACCCACGGGGACGTCTTAGCATATATGGATCAACCCTCTCCACCCACAACACAAGGAAGGGACCTATCCCCCAACCCCGTAAACTAGTTTGATCCTCCACTGGCATCCTCAGTCGGGGGAGTCTGTAACCATCCACATCGCAGATGTCAATGTGGTGTGGCAATCATAATCTTTTATTTCTGTTTCACAGGATACCGTCATGTGGGATGTTACCCACGTGAACTAGTAAAATCTAAAAGCCAATCACAGGGAGCCGTGACCGTCCAGTGGTGTCTGGGCTTCTGTGGTGGACAAAACCCGCCATATCCCTACAGCGGACTCAGGGTCAGTGTCCAATATCTGTCCGTCATCAATGTATTCTACACTACACTACACACTATATCGCAACATCGAGTGATTATAGCGATGATAGTGTGTACAAGCCAGAGTGTCTATATGTGTATGTTAGCGATATCTATATATGATCGCTCAATGACAATGCCGGTGTTTACAGTGTTTTTTAAGTCATCAACGATAAAAATGTGCGTCCTACGACCGAAGTTATATAAAAAGTTTCACCTGTTGCTCTTTGAACTATGAATATCGGGTAAAGTTGATTAATTTGAAGTTGTTGCCACTTTCACAGCGCAATGGACGTTCATCAGGCACGGCGACGTGTTACTGTGCGGGCTCGTTATCCTGGACGTTGACCAGATGTAACTGGAAGTGTGGCGCTAACCTGCCGTGTGGGGGATCGGGGAGTGCAAACGAGTTCGTCAGCCTCTATGAAGGTGAGTCACGGTCTGAGTGATGTGGAGGGTATGTGCGCCCTAAATGATGACCGGACGACGCTTCCGAAAGTTTGTGCGTTTGTAGCGCCAAAACGGATGAAAAGGGGGTCCGGTCCCAATGAGGAGCAGTCATGCGCCGTGGGAAGGTGGGGGAAGGGGGCGGGAGACAATGCACGTGGCATACCGCATGGATGTGATTTGTGAACAGTAGAGGATTTTGCTCGTGATTCAGGAATCCCCATTTTCTTGACCTTCGTGATTTACACATATAATTGTTCCAGAATATCGCATTTTCGGGCCCATTCGGGAAGGTGATGGTTAATCAGGGCCTGCTGGGCCTGGACCCCCTTTCCTATCTCTTAAAGGTGTTCGTTTTAGCCGACAAAAGCCAGATATAAAGAAAATATGGCGCTTTTCTCCTTATACCTTGCGCTTCTGACCCTTGACCTACCGATCAAGGTTTCAAGAAACGGACAATGGCTATAAGACATGAGGCTCTGGACAATTACATCTACGTACGATCTGCAGTAAATACCAAATCAGTGACTTTACATTGATGCTCGATCAGCAAGGACCCATTTGCGTATCAAAATGCCCAAAAAAGAGACCCTTTCCCGAGCCATGGCCCCAGCAGTCCCTTACCTTGAGATACCTGCTCTCAGTAATTGTCATCAACCTGAAACACAGCGCATTCCTCGCTAAACTATATCGTTAAGGAGGTGAAGATGACAAGCATAAGAACAATCTCATAGTGCGACTGAGGATACGCCCGGAGAATGGCTTCTCTGTCATCGCCCCTCTCCATTCTTGCGAAAAAGATCTACTTGAAGCTCCATACTATGAACCAGCCAACCAACTCAGACGCACGTTTTTCCCTAGCTCCCAGAAGATATGGCTACGCCACCTGCATGTAGCCACCTATCGTAAGTGTTTTCTGAACCGTACTTTCGGGAAAAGACATTCCTTATGTGTCTATAAATGCTCAGCATACATCGACTCCACATACTCGTGACTAGGGCAGCGGCGTGTTGAAAGGGAAGCTAACTTGGGTCAACAAACCTTCCGGGACAATCGAATAGGGATGGCTCCACTGAAAGGACCTTTCATTTAAGAGGGGTCACAGTAAACCCTTTAAGTGACACATAACTAATTGTAGTGATAAGCAGTGTTCTCAGACCAGTAGGTGATATGGTATTTTCCCAGTGTTTTCAGACCAGAAGGTGATATGGTATTTTCCCAGTGAATCGGTAGCGATTAATTCATTATCCTCGTGAACCGATCATGAATTGCTAATAGTTTGCCCCCCCCCCACCCCCCACCCCTGCCCTCCAATACTAGAATAAGGCAATATGTCATATATATCGATATATATCTCGGGGGAGCGTGACGCGTGACCGTTAATGGCTGGGTCCTTGTCTCCACTGCATATATCGACGAGTGCCATAATAACAAAGGCGGCTGTAACCAGACGTGTACCAACTCTCCGGGCAGCTTCACCTGCTCCTGTGAAGACGGATACAGGGCAGTTGGAGTTCACTGTCTAGGTAGGTCATACGATGTCACTGTGACCTGACGTGTAACAACTCTCCGGGGAGCTTCTCCTGTTCCTGTCCTAATGGCTACCGTCAGACTGGAGCTAGCTGTGTGGGTAGGTCATACCTTGTCTCTGTGGCCTGACGTGTAACAACTCTCCAGGTAGTTCCTCCTGCTACTGTCGAGAGGACTATAGACAGACGGGAGCTAGCTGTATGGGGACGTCATACCTTAACAATGTAACCAGACGTGTACCAACTCTCCGGGCAGCTTCACCTGCTCCTGTGAAGACGGATACAGGGCAGTTGGAGTTCACTGTCTAGGTAGGTCATACGACGTCACTATGACCTGACGTGTAACAACTCTCCGGGGAGCTTCTCCTGTTCCTGTCCTAGTGGCTACCGTCAGACTGGAGCTAGCTGTGTGGGTAGGTCATACCTTGTCTCTGTGGCCTGACGTGTAACAACTCTCCAGGTAGTTCCTCCTGCTACTGTCGAGAGGACTATAGACAGACGGGAGCTAGCTGTATGGGGACGTCATACCTTAACAATGTAACCAGACGTGTAACGACTCTCCGGGCAGCTTCACCTGCTACTGTCGCGACGGCTACAGCCAGACCGGAGCTAGCTGTATGGGTAGGTCATACCATGTCACTGTGACCAGACATGTAACAACTCTCCGGGCAGTTTCTCCTGCTCCTGTCGAGACGGCTGCGGCCAGGCTGGAGCTAGCTTTATGGGTAGGTCATACCTTGTCTCTCTAACCAGAATGTAACAAGTCTCCGGGAAGTTTCTCCTGTTTCTGTCGAGACGGCTACCGCCAGACTGGAGCCAGCTGTATGGGTAGCTTATACCTTGTCTCTGTAACCAGACTGTAAAAACTCTCCGGGCAGCTTCTCCTGCTCATATCGAGACGGTTACCGCCAGACTGCAGCTGGCTGCATGGGAAGGACATACCTCATATCGCACACTAATCTAAGCGCAAACGTGTCTAGCAAATGCAATGAGATGTAATAAGATATTAATTTTGTTTTCCCCAGATATCGATGAGTGTGACACTGACAGTGATGGATGCGCCCAGCACTGTACCAACACCCAAGGGGGTTACAGCTGTAGTTGTGATCATGGCTATCTGGCTAACGGCACAGAATGCAACGGTGAGTGGTCCATCAATGTCTGACACATACAGTAGTTTATCGGTTGGTTGGTAACCATCCGTCTGCGTATTTAGACGATAGATTTGTAGGTGATTTCACGGTTAAGACTAGACATCAAAGCTAAATGTGGGAATCTTTGCATGAGATACTTATGGGCGGGAACACAACGTATTCTCTGTCATATATCATTCCTATATTAACATACGATGGACCAAATACGGTATATAATAGATGGAATAAAGATTTCCTCAACTACATGAGAAGAAGTAAATAACAACGAAAAAATGTTTGATAATGCAGCAAGCAAGGCTATTTTTAAAACGTTGGCTTATAACACGGAGGCCAGACGTACAGTGGTGTAAATTAACGCGCGATGTGAGACTAAATTATAAACACTTTTCTTCAGATATTGACGAGTGCGTCACCGAAAACGGTGGTTGTGACCACGTTTGTACCAACACCCCGGGTGGCTACAGCTGTTCATGTCAGAAGGGATATCTCTCAGACAACACCACGTGTACAGGTAGGCTACCGTACGTAACATCAGGCGGCAAGTGTAGACCCAGGATTTTGAAAAGGAAGTGATCCACTTTAGATCAGTTCGGGGACGTGGGGTGGGAGGGGGCGGAATATCATGTCATGGGGGGGGGGCACAGCAAAAAAGGGTGAGAATCCACCCCTAAAATGCATATTGTGGAACAACACGGGCCCTACATTCTCAACAGGTAGGGAAAGGCCCCCCCCCCCATTCCACGTCGCGTTAGATTTATGATAAGGTGGTTTAGGTACACGGGAGAAGAGAATGTCTCCATTATCCTCATCCGCATGCATGTGTATCTCCATCGTTTATTCCTTCTATAACGTGTCCATTGTTTATATCTCATTTTAGTCGAGGCCAGCAAACTGAGGTACTTTGGTCCATATTGATAACATTCATTATTTCAGATATAGACGAATGCGCTGTACAACTGCACAACTGCGCAGCCCCCAATGACATATGTGGCAACACAGACGGAGGTTTTACGTGCAGCCATCGCAGAGACACAACACCATCGCCAACCGTCTCCACGGGTGAGGACTATTGGCTAAGACGGATTGTAACCCACATATCACGTACTCACATATTCTGCGAGCAGAGCATTTTAATCAAGTTTATTCAGAGATCAATTTAATAGGTTTAAAGCTGTAGTATGTACAGTGAGATCGGTATGGCGGGGTGAAGATTCAACGATCCCAAACCTTAAAATACCAGCCGTGCGAGGATCAAAATGAGAAATAACGTGTGAAAGGTACAACTACATATTAACGGGAACACCAGTTTCCATAAAATGAGTTGTTACCTCACATCTTATCGCTGATGTCGATGGATATACTTTACCAACAACTTCACTCTCAATGATCAAGCTGCCGCCATCTTGGCCCGGCAGTAAAATCCCACTGGATAACCCGTACACAGGCAGTATTTTGGATACCAGACCATAACAATTGGATTATCAACATTAGTGAACAATCTCAGCAAAATCAACAGTTCGTGATGAATCTCACCCCGGGAAACAAAGCTGTGAGTAAACGCCCCTACGCAATCCTGTCCCCAGAGTCGCCAACAGAAGCAATCACGCAAGCATCCAAAAGACTAGATATGGAAGAAGAAACTGCATTAAACCTTCCGCCAGACACTCCTAAGTGGGCAGTTTGTATGGCGATGGTCATTACCTCGAAAATTGATAAAATCGAACAATCATTAGGCCAAAGTATTGCTTCGTTGAACATCGAATGTCAAGAGAATTCAACAGCGATCAACGGCCTTCAAAAAAAACGATGCATTTAACGACTGAGCTAGAAAACCTCAAAAGTGAAAACAAGGTATTGAAGGATCGCATAATCCACAACGAAGCTCATGAAAGAAGAAATAATCTGTTGTTCTTTGGATTTCTCGAAAAAGAAGGTGAGACTGCTAAAGACTGTGAATGCTTGATTAAAAAAGCCATAACAGACGATCTAGAATTAAATGGAGCTAATATGTTGATCGCAAGAGCCCATCGCAACCCGCCCGGCCCTCCCAAGCAAAACAAGCCAAGGCCAGTTATAGTAAGGTTTCACTATTATGGTGACCGAGCTGACGTCTGGAAAAATAAACATAAACTCAAAGGCAATGTGAAGGTCGCAGAGGACCTTCCACCTGAAATCATGGCCCGCAGACAAAGGCTAAAACCAATACTCCATGCCGCGAAAACCAATGAGCGCTTCAAGGAAAGCTCATACCTGTCAGGTGACAGGCTATACATAAACAAGGTTGCCTACACCGTGGATACGCTCGACAGGCTGCCCAGTGAACTTGACCCACTGATGATTTCCACTCCTACCAAGGGCAATGTGACCTGCTTCTGGGGCAAGGCATCCCCGCTATCGAACCACCACCCTGCGCAGCTCAGAGTTCAGGGGGTCGACTATCGCTCCGTTGAGCAGTGCTACCAACACCGCAAAGCTCTTACTCACGGAAAAGACGACCTAGCACGGGCTATATTACAATCACGCGATGCTGGTCATGCCTGTTATCTGGCAAAAGACATCAATGACGCCTGCAATGAGTGGACAATTAAATCATTAGCTGTCATGGAAGAAGCCGTAGAAGCCAAATTCTCCCAGAACCCAGGGCTCAAGAAATTTCTTCTGGCGACAGAAAACCGAACACTGGCAGAGGCAGCCTCGAACAAGTTCTGGGGCACGGGACTGCACCTCGGACACCCGCACACCTTCATCCAAACAGACTGGACGGGCCAGAATCATCTGGGACAGATCATGGAAAAGGTGCGCAATAGACTCGGAATAAAATTGGTGTAGTCACCATTTCAGAGGACAAAAATATATTGTACGATATAAGGATTAGTGGCGTCTGGTAACGGTATGTTTCACTCAGATTGCAATTAACTCACAATGGGAGATATGCTAATCGGCATGTCGTATATTTCACTCGGAAACGGTTATCGCAGACGTTGTTCCACCGTTAACAACTTCAGAAAATGAACTCACCAGGTGATGCAGATGTAGATTGCATCATGATTGGTACCCATGACAATCGTACTATAGAGCATTGGTGCATGCTTCTATTGTTTCCTCGGAGTCGTGTTTTGCCGGTAAAGACCTGCAGACCGTGAGCAGGGGGTCATTGTTGTACCAGAGCGGGTCATTATAGTTCCGTCACAATAATGACCCCTCGCTCACATACCCCATGCCTTCGCCGCCTCCTCGGAGGAGACAGTGGAAGTAGGCATTAAGCCATATAAGGAATGAGTTGTGGGTCATGGTTGGGATCTCACAACGTCTCTGCTACGCCTCGAAGTTCTTCGATCCCAATGGTGACCTACAACTCATTCCTTAGCTAATACTTAAATGACATGCTTCAGTTTCCCATCGTTCAGGGACTTACAAAGGCACCCTGCATAAATAGAAAAACACTTGATTTGTAGATGTTACTTTCACGGTTACAATTTCCTGTTACTACGTGTATATCGTTATTTTTTCGGATAATCCAGTTGTGGTGCTGGTAAGAGATTGGTGTTGTATGTTGGTAAAATTAACTATATGCACGATGCGGCACCTTCTTGGTTTGGGAATCTTGTTTCTCTCCCACGCCAGCCCAAAGCTAATGAATATTTTACATAACTGTATTTGTTTACGCCAAAAACCTTCAGCATATGAGAGCACGCCAAGTGACACGGATCCACCATGTACTTTGATGGCTAACAATGAACCCAATTAATATAAGTAGTTTCAACACACGAGGCTTAAGAGAAGCTATAAAACGCAAAATGATATTTGATCATATGGCATATCACCATCCTGGGATAATGTTCTTTCAAGAAACACATACTGACAAAAAAGCAGAAATTGTATGGAGAAAACATCTGAAAGGACAATTATTTTTTTCGCACGGGACCACTAAACGTTGTGGTGTGGCTATATTTATCCCTGTCAATTATAATATAAAAATGCATAATCAAGTATGTGACAAAGAAAGACGATATATCATCTTAGATGTAGAGATATGTGGCCGAAGATACACGCTTATGAATGTCTACGCCCCAACAAAAGACTTTCCAAAAAAACAGATGGCTTTCCTAGAGGAAATATCACAAGCTCTTCAGGAGCATGCAGAAAACTTGATAATTATCGGAGGAGATGTTAATGTTTGTATTAATCTAGAACTGGACAAAACTGGGGGAAAACAGGAAAAACAGAGCGATTATGCAAAACATATATTATAATTCATGGAGACGTTTGATCTCCAAGACATCTGGGGAGTCCGTAACCTTGATACTAGGCGTTTCACGAGAAGTCAAAATACAAAATCTGGCCTTCCAGATTTTACTCACCTCAGCGAATCTGGGCTATGATATAAGAAAAACTGATATAAACTATGGGCCACGCTCTGACCACTCAATCATTGACATCCAAGTTATAAATAAACACCAGTCCCTAAGGGGAGGGGGGTTTTGGAAATTTAACTCATCGCTGTTAAAAGACGCCGAATATGTGAAAATGATAAAAACGTGCCTGGACGATTCTCTACATAAGTATTCAACGCTCGATGGTAAAGGGGTGTTGTGGGACCTTATTAAATGCGAAATGAGAGGTCGGAGTATAAGTTACGCTTCATACAAAGCAAAACAACGACGTCAATATGAGCAAGAGCTGAAAGAAAAACTAGAAACCTTACAAGTTCAAAGTATAACAGATGATGCGATACACGGCGTCTACGAACGTGCCAAAACAGAGTACGATGAAATTCAAAGCCTGAAGGCTCAAGGTGCACTAGTGAGAGCTAGGTCACTGGAAATTGCTGAAAACGAGAAGAATACTAAATACTTCCTTAGCTTAGAGAAACATAGAAGCGTAAAAAAAAATATAACAAGACTCATAGGTCCTAATGAGAAGCCACTTATCGACCCAACAGAGATTCTATCTGCTGAACAAACCTTCTACTCCCAATTATACTCGCAAGGGCCCGTAATGGAAGAAAACGATCCGGTAATGGATACATTCCTGGATGAAGCTATTAGTAAATTAAGCCCACAATCGACGCACCTCTGTGACCAAGAATTAACATTAAAAGAATGTACTCAAGCCCTAGCTCAAATGAAAAACAACAAGGCCCCCGGAAGCGACGGCTTTTTCACCGAATTTTATAAATTCTTCTGGCGAGATATTGGACATCTCGTACATAACAGCTTTATATATGCAGCAGAAAATAAGCATCTGAGCATTGAACAAATGCGCGGTGTCTTAACGCTTCTCCCGAAACCTGACAAAGACCTTCGCTATTTGACATCGTGGAGACTGCTAAGCCTACTAAACACTGACTATAAAATTCTAACGAAAGCACTTGCCAATAGGATGCAAGATGTCGTCAACAACCTAGTTAATGTAGACCAATGCGGGTACATCAGAGGTCGCTACATCGGCGGAAATGTAAGAACTATCGCAGATATCCTTGAATACTGTAATATGAACAACACTCCAGGTTACATAGCACTTCTTGATTTCGAAAAAGCGTTTGATACCATTTCTTGGCAGTATTTACACAAGGTACTAAAACATATGAAATTTGGCCCATATTATAGACAATGGATTGACATAATATATACAGACATCACCAGCTGTTGCATAAATAACGGTCACTCAACCGCATTCTTCCCTATTACGCGAGGCATCAGACAGGGGTGTCCAATAAGCGCCTTACTTTTCGTTCTTGTTGTAGAAACATTTGCAACAAGGATTCGCAGCGACCCCAACGTACATGGTATAACAGTGTGTGAAGCAGTGTTTAAAATATCACAACTAGCAGATGATGCCACATTGTTTCTGAAGAATGCAGAATCAATATCTAGGGCACTTAATATATTAGAACAGTTCGCGTTATGCTCAGGGCTAAAGCTCAACAAAAACAAAACATTCGTGGTTCCTTTACATCCAAACTGTAGATTAGACACTATACACGGCATAGAGGTTAAAAGACCAACTTTCAAAACCCTGGGTATCTTCTTTGATATAGACCAAACGGCTATGTGCCACAAAAATCTGGAAGACAGATTATCTAAATTTAAAGCTGTACTCACCACCTGGTCCGCTCGCCGACTATCCCAAAAAGGTAAAATAACCATATTAAAAAGTCTGGCACTCCCGCTGTTGACCTATGCTACCGCTGTCATTCACGTTCTCGAGAGCTTTATCAAAAAAGGTCAAAAGCGAAATAGCAGATTTTGTGTGGAATGGCAAACGCCCCAAAGTGAAATATTCCACAGTGATATCAGACATACCAAATGGGGGTCTGAAAATGGCCTGTTTCAGCTCAATTATTGCTAGCCAAAAGGCACTATGGATTAAACGAGTAATATCGGGTAATGAGCTACAAACGAAACAAAGCAAGTTAGCCCTCTGCCTAATTGGTCTTACAACACAAGAAATCTCAAGCAAACTCTGCATCACACATATAAAGCCCCCTAAGAGTCTTTTTTATAAACAAGTCATAAAAAACTGGTTTGATGTTTTTTCGGTTGAGCCCGAGGTGGAGAGCGTGAGATATGAAAAACTATGGAATAACAAATACATACTAATTGGAGGAATTCTAAGTAATACCTTTTACCCAACCTACAAGCGTTGGGCAGATCATGGAATTACACACATACATCACCTGATGGATGAGAACAGGGGCTTTTTAGAAAAAGCTGCTTTAGAAGAAAAATACGGAATTCAAATAGACGCGCTAAAACTAAACAGCCTCATACACGCTATTCCCAAACAATGGCGTACGTCACTGCGGCGAGAGATACAAACAGCGCACACATACAACAATCAGGAACAGCTACAGATAAGAATTAACGGACAGTACATCAATGTTGATAAAATACAGAATCATCGCATATATTGGGAACTTATACAAAAATCACAATCCCCACCCACTGCTATTGTCACATGGCTAGAAGAGTTTCCATTTCTAACAGAAAACAGTTTCAAAACATACTTTTCAATAGGTAATAGTGCACCACGCAACACTCAGATACCAACTTTCCAGTACAAAATCCTCCATAGAATCATACCTTGTAATTACAATCTGGTGAAATGGCACATAAAAGACAATGCAGCCTGCGATGTATGTATGGAAACTGACACAATAGAGCACTTTATGTATTACTGCCCCTCTGTCAAAAAGATCTGGCAAAATATTGAACAATGGATTACAACCTTATACAATGTTCATGTGAGTCTATCAATAGTAGACGTCTTGTGTGGTATTTCTGGTGATAAAGGATCTATTGTACTGAGTATAAATTTTATTGTGGTAATGGCTAAATGGTACATCTACAAAAGTAGATTATCGGAGAGTAAGCTGTTAAATTTCGAATTATGTAAATATTTCATCAAGAAACAGGTGCAAATGGAGCATCATGCTGACATCCTTACAGGAAAATCATCCAGATATATTGCATTGTATGAGAAAATATAATCTTGTAATGTAATTATATAATTTTATATAATATTCCGGCACATATTAATACGATATTTGCAGACCTTATTTCAACATTGCCATATTTGAGTAATCAATAATTGTTTATGTTATCGGCCTCGACCTATAATTGCATTGTCTATATTTATATATGTATGTAGCTCTCGTTGCTGAAGGAATAATAAAAAAAATAAAAAATAAAAAAATGTTTAAAGCTGCTCATACAAGAACTTCCTACTGATATAATGTTCGATAAAAATGTATGGTTCAGAAATGTAATCTGCAGGTTATCTGAGATTGTTAATAATTTAAGCTTTTCAATTAATTATGAGTTTGTTTTTCCATGTTCATGATGACATTCACATTTTTATGACTGCTGATTCAGTCTGGCAGTCCGTACTATCTACCATATATAATGCATTTATGCGAAAATAACTGGATACGGCATTTCTATAAACAGAATTCTTGATGAAATAGTACCTTAATCCAGTTTGCCTTTGAAATGTATTTCCAACCATCTTTGATTTTGCATGACTCATTCCTGTTAAAATTATAAAAAAAGCTGCGGTGTCGATAGCCTGCTATAGCGTTCCTAGCCTAGTACTACACAGCTATATCTTGCTATAGGGCGTTACCCTAATGGAAGAGATGACTGTGACAGACTCAATACGCTGACGAGGGAGTGACGACTCCGATGGTCAAGAATATTATCTCGTGATATAGTGTGATTTCCTACCTTAGTGCTACAGAGCTCTGTTACTTCTTTTTGTTGTTGAAACTATCATTCCACAGGCTATATCTTGCATCTTGCATAACGCTACAAACAGTTGACATGTTCTGTTGTTGTTCAAGATATGATGCCGTTAGGGTTTGTAATGTTTAATCCTACTCTCTCACGTTTAAGAACCCGGACACACAGTTACTGCCGACCCGAACACTTCAGTGGGAGGCGTCAACACTGGTCTGGTCGCCGGAGTGTGTGTCGCTGCCGTGGCCGCCATTACAGCGGTTGTCCTGGTCGTTCTGGTCGTCCTCAGGCGCAGGTCTGTCAAACTCCTCAATCTCCTGACTCTGTGAAATTGCTGTGACTTTCTGTGAAATGTTGGTAGACTATTTTATCTGCATCTATTGGAAATACGTACAATAACCACGTTGCGCCCAAATACTTATGATAAACAGATGTCTTAACTAATACTATGCATATATATATGAACCATATATATATATATTTGTAATAGAAACAAATGTCAAAGATACGGATAGTTTATTCAAAAAGGCCAATTGAAGATCATACGATGCATGGTCAAGTAAATGCTGATTTTACTGTCAGCTAGGAAATATACAGGGCCACATATTGACACTGACATGATGTTTCCTCCACAAGGCGGGCCAAGTCGACCGGAAGTACCGATGACGTCAGCATGACACACCTTGTCGGACAGGAAGTGACGATAGTGGGTAAGTCAGACATCATGGTAGGTCACACACATCCAATCGACCGAGGATGCAAGCGCCTGTGGGCCATGTTGAAAAATGCGATGTGGATAGTTTCGGCCAAAACGAGACAATGAAACCGCTTGAAAACCTCATGACCATATTGTCATGTTCGTCTGCAGCTCATAACAGTGAAAAATCTTCCAAATCAAGTATTGTTTATGTTTTTATTGAACATCCGTATGAATAATATAATAAACAGTTTCTACCAGACTGGCACAGGTATGTGTGACAAATAGATGCATCCTTGGGCGTTTTCTTCATTTGAATTGTAATGCAAGCACCTGATAGTGACGAAAATTGCTTTATTTTGGAACAACCAGAGAAATAGATCGAACAAATTGTTCAGTTCACTTGCACGAGAAAGGTAAAAGTCACCATAAATCCAGATTAAAATTTCCATACAAATGGCTTGCAATGTTTTCGCCATTGCCAAAGCCGGCTTTATGAAGCGCTTTGTTCAGTATGGCGTGTTGCCAACTGACCCCCATAGAAATTCGTTATAAACTCACCTTCAGTAGAGGCCGTCAAGTTCAAACATATCGCCTTGGTCGTAGGGAGGCCCCAGGGTCCGGATAACCAGAGGGAGGCTAATCCTGACAAGGAGAAGGAACCCAGTCCAGACAACCCGAGGGCTACTGATCCCGAGAGCCAGAATGACATTGATCCAGACATGCCAGAGGAAACAACGGCTTCGGATCCAGATAAAGAGGCAGCCGTGTACCAAAATTATGACCCCCAAGTGAAGGTCAACATGTTTGTGGACCACGTCACCCGTTTGAAGCAAGACAAGCGCTTGGAAGCCGAATTCCAGGTGAAGTTTGCTATAGATATAAAGATGAGGCTGCAGTCAAGGTGAAGACTTTTATATAATTCCATATGATTCCATATAATTTTATATAGTATAATTCTTACATATAATTATATTAAAATCGTATTTAGTGTAAAGCTGGCTATAGAATTACAGGGAACACGTGTGGCCAAGTGATTTTAATGATCAGTCTCTTATCGTGCATTGCAGCGATCGGGGCAACAAACTAATGCGATACTGGGCGTTTAAGAAAAAGCGGCTGTTTACCATATTTATAATTTGTTTTTATGTTGAATATCTCCGTAATAAAGCGTAGAGAACATTTTGCGTATTTCAGAAACTGGCCGATACCAGCGACCATAGCTATGTGGCCGCTAAGCGGAACGGACTTGTCGGAAGAAACAAGTACAAGAACATGCTACCGTGTAAGTCATTGATAAAACCACGTGGCTCGTCTTGCGCAACATATTATGTGACATATCGCACGTCAACACAGCATTTCTGTTGGTCTGTGACTGATGCGGTGATTCTTTTCTCCAGACGACGAGACCAGAGTCAAGCTGAAGATACTTGAGGACGACCCTCTGTCCGACTACATCAACGCTTCCTTCATAAAGGTCAGAATCGTTGGTTGGTTGTATATGCAGGACGCTTCAACCACTTTTTGTCAAATCGCGTCATTTGGGAGAAGGAAGCGAGAGTGTAGGCATGTCCCCGGTGTAACCGCCTACTCTTTACGAAGAAAGATATGGGATCCTTATGCTGCTTCCACACAGACATGGCCACGACGGCGGGGCGCGAAGCACTGATGCACGTGCCGTTAGGCTCTCAGGTGGCCAAAGTGCTGAATGCCTCATAAAGGTCAGAGTGCGATAGTATATTACGCTTAAGTTATCCAGGTCTGATCTAAACTGATATAAATTATAAAGAATAATATAAATTGATTTTGAAGTGTGTTTGCGCAAGCGATAATAGCAAGATTTCGTTGTTTATTTCAGGGATATGTAGACAAGGATCAATTCATCGCTTGCATGGGTAAATACAACTTGGCTTATCAATGTAATGTAATGATGTGGACAAGGAAAGCTTATCCGTTATCCATTTGGGGCATTTATTGATAGCGAACGGAGGTTATTCTGAGACATCAGTTAAATCCTCACATCCTCTGATTGTAACGACAAAGGCGACAATTTATTAAAGTGCTATTATGATTCGAAATACATTATCGTATTATTTTATATCTGGCATGATATCATGAAATGCTATAATAATATTATTATTAAAACCTGTAGAAGTAGTTCAAACTAGTTTAACAGCTACCGTTATCGTGGCAGGACCTCTGAAAGCCACGACGGACGACTTCTGGAGAATGATCTGGGAGTATGACGCGCCGCTAATCGTCATGGTAACCAATCTTAAGGAAGGCGGAATTGTAAGTAATATCATACTCAAAGACTAATTAAGCACTAACTCTGGATCATAATATGAATCGTTATAATCTTTATTATGCATGTTATTATTATTATTATTATTATACATTAATTGTAAAGCAAATTTTGCATTCATTTTTCGGTTCCAAAATATAGATGCGTTATATTGCTTTTGTTATCATCAAAATGCGCAAATACTGGGTGACTGACCACATCCTTTATCTCCATTAATTCGTTTCCTTAGATATATAATGAACAAGAACATATTTTAAAATTAAAGTGCATAGTTTATGTTTATTACACAGAGACATGGAATGCTTATGCCCATATCTGTTTTTCGGCCCTACAACTCACTACCTTGTTTACTTCAAGCATGACCAATTAAATTACAATATGAGGCGTAATGTGATGGAAGAACCACGAGCGACATGTTGGTTATATCTCACCAATATCTGTTTCCAAGCACGCCATACTAGTAATGTGCATGAGATGTTGAACACAAAGAAAGCATCTTTAATTAGTATGACATGAATGGACAGATGTGAATACCCTAAGCTGTCTGATTGCAAGGGGTCGCTTATTCATACATAGCGCTTTGTGTAGATATTTATGCCGAACAAGGCATATATACTACAAAAATCAAATAGTGAGGCATACATATTTCTCATCCCCACCGACCGGCGTGCGTAGGTGAAATGTGACCAGTACTGGCCTACGGAGGAGGCGGCTGACCACGGAGACATCAGAGTGAAGCCGGTAAAGGAGGACAAGTGGCTGGATATCGTCAGGAGGCAGTTTATTGTCACTCAGGTAAAGAGCCTTGGGGGAAATTCTTTTGAGCGTTCTTTGGAGTACATGTTGTTTATATTACAGGCCAAATTGTATGCCCATGTATGTCTATTTATTGCTTCTAATGCAATTTACTGCCACTCCGGTAACGAGCTTTGCCCTGACAGCGACACCACGCGTCATCTAGAGTGTATTGTTTCTAAGGTTGCGTGAAATATTTCAATTATATACCGTAGAATCCGAACTGAAACCTGAGTAAGTCATAATCTTTTCGATCCTTTTTCCGGGTCCCGGTATGTTATCCTCTGTAAACCAACTAAAGCGCTCTGCCCCAGACAACTTCAATTCACAGATCGTACTGTGTTATATTTTAATGTATTATTCATAGGAGGTTTAACTTAAAATCTGACTTTTGAACCTTGGCAGGGCACCGAGCGTCGCACCGTCCTTCACCTTCACTACACAGCCTGGCCAGACAAAGACGTTCCGTCCAACGCCACTTCCATGGTCAACTTTGTGAGGCAGGTCGGCAAGGAAATGAAGCCCAAGAAGCCCACAGTCGTCCACTGCAGGTAACGATTAAACACGATATTTCCACTAACTATCTTTAACACGATGTCTCAACAGAGGAGGTAAGTACATGTAATGCCCTTTGGGGCCAACTAAAAAGTCCCAAGTCTAGTGTGTACCCAAAATGAAGCCAATGTGAAGCGTTCCTTATAATTCAATAAATTAGCCTCAGATCAATAGTGGGAGGATTTGTGTGCCTGGGCGTATCGGTAAATATTGCCTCCGGCCTCAAGACACTCGGTTATTTCTCTGGCATTCGTGCTCGCGCGCGTCTCTCGTTTAAATCTAAGCATGCGCGGTGCCCCTCCTCCCCTACCACCACCCATAATTAACCGAGCACGGTTGTTTCATGTTACAATGTTCTCCTTCAACGCCCGAGCCTCTTAGAGCCAATTATATAGTTACTCCGGTTTTTTTGTTTTAGCGCTGGGGTTGGACGAACAGGGACACTGATAGCGCTCTACCAGCTACTTTACCAAGCCAAGCACACAGAAGTCCTAGACGTGTTCAACTGCGTCAAGAAATTAAGAGAGCAGAGGATAAATATGGTGCAAACATTGGTAAGTTTTACCTGATATTCCCCTACCGATAAAAGGCCCTGTTTGGAGTGAAAAAAAGAATAATGCATTCCTGACCTTTTTTTCCGAAACAATGTTTTCATCCTTGCTGTTACGGAAACAACACAATCTTCATTCACGACTTTCTACAGTAACAATGTGTTCATACCGTGCTTCTCGAGCAACAGTGTCTTCATTCTCGACCTTCCCAGCAACAGTGTCTTCATTTTCGACCTTCCCCAGCAACAGTGTCTTCATTCTTGACCTTCCCCAGCAACAGTGTCTTCATTCTCGACCTTACCCAGCAACAGTGTCTTCATTCTTGACCTTCCCCAGCAACAGTGTCTTCATTCTCGACCTTACCCAGCAACAGTGTCTTCATTCTTGACCTTCCCCAGCAACAGTGTCTTCATTCTCGACCTTACCCAGCAACAGTGTCTTCATTCTTGACCTTCCCCAGCAACAGTGGCTTAACTCATGACCTTCCCCAGCAAGTGTCTTCACTCTCGACCTTCCCCAGCAACAGTGTCTTCATTCTCGACCTTTCTCAGCAACAGTGTCTTCATTCTTGACCTTCCCCAGCAATGGTGGTCAGTCTTCATTCTTGACCTTCCCCAGCAACTGTGTCTTCATTCTTGACCTTCCCCAGCAAGTGTCTTCACTCTCGACCTTCCCCAGCAACAGTGTCTTCATTCTCGACCTTCCCCAGCAACAGTCTTTTCATTCTCGACCTTCCCCAGCAACAGTGTATTCATTCACGACCTTCCCCAGCAACAGTGTCTTCATTCTCGACCTTACCCAGCAAGTGTCTTCGTTCTTGACCTTCCCCAGCAACAGTGTCTTCATTCGCGACCTTCCCCAGCAACAGTCTTTTCATTCTCGACCTTCCCCAGCAACAGTGTATTCATTCACGACCTTCCCCAGCAACAGTGTCTTCATTCTCGACCTTACCCAGCAAGTGTCTTCGTTCTTGACCTTCCCCAGCAACTGTGTCTTCATTCTTGACCTTCCCCAGCAACAGTGTCTTCATTCATGAACTTTCCGCAGCAGCAGTGTCTTCATTCTCGACCTTACCCAGCAAGTGTCTTCGTTCTTGACCTTCCCCAGCAACTGTGTCTTCATTCTTGACCTTCCCCAGCAACAGTGTCTTCATTCATGAACTTTCCGCAGCAACAGTGTCTTCATTCTCGACCTTCCCCAGCAACTGTGTCTTCATTCTTGACCTTCCCCAGCAATGTCTTCATTCTCGACCTTCCCCAGCAACAGTGTCTTCATTCATGAACTTTCCGCAGCAACAGTGTCTTCATTCTCGACCTTCCCCAGCAACAGTGTCTTCATTCTCGACCTTACCCAGCAAGTGTCTTCGTTCTCGACCTTCCCCAGCAACAGTGTATTCATTCTCGACCTTCCCCAGCAACAGTGTCTTCATTCATGAACTTTCCGCAGCAGCAGTGTCTTCATTCTCGACCTTACCCAGCAAGTGTCTTCGTTCTTGACCTTCCCCAGCAACTGTGTCTTCATTCTTGACCTTCCCCAGCAACAGTGTCTTCATTCATGAACTTTCCGCAGCAACAGTGTCTTCATTCTCGACCTTCCCCAGCAACTGTGTCTTCATTCTTGACCTTCCCCAGCAACAGTGTCTTCATTCATGAACTTTCCGCAGCAGCAGTGTCTTCATTCTCGACCTTACCCAGCAAGTGTCTTCGTTCTTGACCTTCTCCAGCAACTGTGTCTTCATTCTTGACCTTCCCCAGCAACAGTGTCTTCATTCATGAACTTTCCGCAGCAACAGTGTCTTCATTCTCGACCTTCCCCAGCAACTGTGTCTTCATTCTTGACCTTCCCCAGCAACAGTGTCTTCATTCTTGACCTTCCCCAGCAACTGTGTCTTCATTCTTGACCTTCCCCAGCAACAGTGTCTTCATTCATGAACTTTCCGCAGCAGCAGTGTCTTCATTCTCGACCTTACCCAGCAAGTGTCTTCGTTCTTGACCTTCCCCAGCAACTGTGTCTTCATTCTTGACCTTCCCCAGCAACAGTGTCTTCATTCATGAACTTTCCGCAGCAACAGTGTCTTCATTCTCGACCTTCCCCAGCAACAGTGTCTTCATTCTCGACCTTCCCCAGCAACAGTGTCTTCATTCTCGACCTTCCCCAGCAACAGTGTCTTCATTCTCGACCTTCCCCAGCAACAGTGTCTTCATTCTCGACCTTCCCCAGCAACTGTGTCTTCATTCTTGACCTTCCCCAGCAACAGTGTCTTCATTCTTGACCTTCCCCAGCAACTGTGTCTTCATTCTTGACCTTCCCCAGCAACAGTGTCTTCATTCATGAACTTTCCGCAGCAGCAGTGTCTTCATTCTCGACCTTACCCAGCAAGTGTCTTCGTTCTTGACCTTCCCCAGCAACTGTGTCTTCATTCTTGACCTTCCCCAGCAACAGTGTCTTCATTCATGAACTTTCCGCAGCAACAGTGTCTTCATTCTCGACCTTCCCCAGCAACAGTGTCTTCATTCTCGACCTTCCCCAGCAACAGTGTCTTCATTCTCGACCTTCCCCAGCAACAGTGTCTTCATTCTCGACCTTCCCCAGCAACAGTGTCTTCATTCTCGACCTTCCCCAGCAATGTCTTCATTCTCGACCTTCCCCAGCAACAGTGTCTTCATTCTCGACCTTCCCCAGCAACAGTGTCTTCATTCTCGACCTTCCCCAGCAACAGTGTCTTCATTCTCGACCTTTCCAGCAACAGTGTTTTCTCGTAACATTCACCAACGACAATATATCTCTGTCGACGACCTTTTTCAGAAACAATATGTCTTCATTTACGACGCGATGGCCGAGTACATCACAACCGGAAGTACATTGATGTCCATCGATGTCTTCACCGAAACCTACAAGGACATTGTGAAGTCTGGAGCGGATGGAACTAGCGCACTCGATCGACAATTCAAGGTAAGAGAAGTGTGCATAATTGTGACATATAGGACAGTAGTGGAAACAAAATATTTGGCAATGGCCAGAAAGCTTAAGATAGTCAATAATACGTTTCCTATTTCCATGAAGCTGATGTCCCATTTATATTTAGCGTTTATTTTATTATTTGAGTTATTAATTCACTCATTCCTGGAATTTCATAATTTATTTCATAGACATGACATTTTTCTACGATGTACTGCATGCATGTTTACATGTTGTATTATTCATGTTAATTATGTGATGCCTTATCCGATAGATATATGTGGACTATTTAGATCCATAAACATTTGTATGTGAGAAGCATTTTCTTGATACATTGTTCTGCGCATGTTTTGTCTTCAGGTCATACAGGATACGCGAGAACTACTATCGGAGTATGATGTAAATGAAGCCATGAGCAAGAAGAACGCAATGAAGAACAGAGACCAGACAATCCTACCAAGTAAAATAATTACTTCACCTTACACTATCAATATACGTATACTTGTTTAATTATGTGTATCGCATTTGCATGAGATTTGTATATGTGACTATGATGATAAATGAATCAACTAACATTTGCACATATTTATTGTAATTATATATCAATATTTCAATATCGATATGAATTCAATTTCAACAATCTAGACGTCTATGGGATCGGTAACTTTATAAAATTCGCTTCACGCCCTCTCATTGTAGGCATGAAAAGTCGAGTCTATCTCCAAAAGCGTTACCCGGGACGGAACGACTATATCAACGCAGTGGCAGTGAAGGTGAGTTTTTGACGTGGTGGCGGTCGGGGTGACTGAGCTACGCGATGGCGGTCAGAGTGACTGAGCTACGCCATGGCGGTCAGAGTGACTGAGCTACGTGATGGCGGTCAGAGTGACTGAGCTATGTGATGGCGGTCAGAGTGACTGAGCTACGTGATAGCGGTCAGAGTGACTGAGCTACGTGATAGCGGTCAGAGTAACTGAGCTACCTGATGGCGGTCAGAGTGACTGAGCTACGCGATGGTGGTCAGAGTGACTGAGCTACGTGATGGCGGTCAGAGTGACTGAGCTACCTGATGGAGGTCAGTGTGACTGAGCTACCTGATTGCGGTCAGTATGACTGAGCTACGTTATGGCGGTCAGTGTGACTGAGCTACCTGATGGCGGTCAGTATGACCAAGCTAGGTGAAGGCGGTCAGAGTGACTGAGCTACGTGATGGCCGTCAGAGTGACTGAGTTACGCGAGGGCTGTCAGAGTGACTGAGCTACGTGATGGCGGTCAACGTGACTAAGCTACGCGACGGTGGTCAGTGTGACTTAGCTACGTGATGGATGTCAGTGTTACTGAACTACGTGATGGCAGTCAGTGTGACTGAGCTACCTGATGGTGGTCAGTATGACTAAGCTTTCTGATGGCAGTCAGTATGACTTAGCTACCTGATGACGGTCAGAGTGACTGAGCTATGTGATGGCGGTCAGAGTAACTGAGCTATATGATGGCGGTCAGTGTGACTAAGCTACCTGATGGCTGTCAGAGTGACTAAGCTACCTGATGGCGGTCAGTGTGTCTGAGCTACGTTATGGCGGTCAGTATGACTAAGCTAGGTGAAGGCGGTCAGTGTGACTGAGCTACGTTATGGCTGTCAGTATGACTAAGCTAGGTGAAGGCGGTCAGCGTGACTGAGCTACGCGATGGCGGTCAGAGTGACTGAGCTATGTGATGGCGGTCAGTGTGACTAAGCTACCTGATGGCGGTCAGTGTGGCTAAGCTACCTGATGGCGGTCAGTGTGACTGAGTTACGTCAAGGCGGTCACTATGACTCAGCTAGGTGAAGGCGGTCAGAGTGACTGAGCTACGTGATGGCGGTCGGAGTGACTGAGTTACGCGATGGCTGTCAGAGTGACTGAGCTACGTGATGGCGGTCAGCGTGACTAAGCTACGCAACGGTGGTCAGTATGACTTAGCTACGTGATGGCGCTCAGTGTGACTGAGCTACCTGATCGCGGTCAGTATGACTGAGCTACTTGATGGCGGTCAGGGTGACTGAGCTACGTGATGGCTGTTAGAGTGACTGAGCTACGTGATTGCGGTCAGTGTGACTGAGCCACGTGATGGTGGTCAAAGTGACTGAGCTAAGTTACGGCGGTCAGTGTGACTGATCTACGTGATGGCGGTCAGAGTGACTGAGCTACGTGATGGCGGTCAGAGTGACTGAGCTAAGTTATGGCGGTCAGTGTGACTGAGCTACGTGATGGCGGTCACTGTGACTGAGCTACGCGATGGTGGTCAGTGTGACTGAGCTACGTGATGGCGGTGAGAGTGACTGAGCTATGAGATGGCGGTCAGTGTGACTGAACTACGTGGTGGCGGTCTGTGTGACTGAGCTACGTGATGGCGGCCAGTGTGCCTGAGCTACGTTATGGCGGTCAGAGTGACTGAGCTACGCGATGGCTGTCAGAGTGACTGAGCTACGTGACGCCGGTCAGAGTGACTGAGCTACGTGATTGCGGTCAGTATGACTGAGCTACGCGATGGCGGTCACTGTGACTGACATACGTGATGGCGGTCAGTGTGCCTGAGCTACGTGATGGCGGTCAGAGGGACTGAGCTACGTGATGGCTGTCGGAGTGACTGAGCTACGCGATGGCGGTCAGTGTGACTGAGCTACGGGATGGCGGTCACTGTGACTGACATACGTGATGGCGGTCAGTGTGCCTGAGCTACGTTATGGCGGTCAGAGTGACTGAGCTACGCGATGGCGGTCAGAGTGACTGAGCTACGCGATGGCGGTCAGAGTGACTGACATACGTGATGGCGGTCAGAGTGACTGAGCTACGTGATGGCGGTCAGAGTGACTGAGCTACGCGATGGCGGTCAGAGTGACTGAGCTACGCGATGGCGGTCAGAGTGACTGAGCTACGTGATGGCGGTCAGAGTGACTGAGCTACGTGATGGCGGTCAGAGTGACTGAGCTACGTGATGGCGGTCAGAGTGACTGAGCTACGCGATGGCTGTCAGAGTGACTGAGCTACGTGATGTCGGTCACTGTGACTGAGCTACGTGATGGTGGTCAGAGTGACTGAGCTACGTGATGGCGGTCAGAGTGACTGAGCTACGTGATGGCGGTCAGAGTGACTGAGCTACGTGATGGCGGTCAGAGTGACTGAGCTACGCGATGGCGGTCAGAGTGACTGAGCTACGCGATGGCGGTCAGAGTGACTGAGCTACGCGATGGCGGTCACTGTGACTGACATACGCGATGGCGGTCAGTGTTGCTGAGCTACGTTATGGCGGTCAGAGTGACTGAGCTACGCGATGGCTGTCAGAGTGACTGAGCTACGTGATGGCGGTCAGAGTGACTGAGCTACGTGATGGCGGTCAGAGTGACTGAGCTACGTGATGGCTGTTGGAGTGACTGAGCTAGGTGATGGCGGTCAGTGTGCCTGAGCTACGTTATGGCGGTCAGAGTGACTGAGCTACGCGATGGCTGTCAGAGTGACTGAGCTACGTGATGGCTGTCAGAGTGACTGAGCTACGTGATGGCGGTCAGAGTGACTGAGCTACGTGATGGCTGTCGGAGTGACTGAGCTACGCGATGGCGGTCAGTGTGACTGAGCTACGTGATGGCGGTCAGAGTGACTGAGCTACGTGATGGTGGTCAGAGTGACTGAGCTACGCGATGGCGGTCAGAGTGACTGAGCTACGTGATGGCTGTCGGGGTGACTGAGTTACGCGATGGCGGTCAGAGTGACTGAGCTACGTGATGGCGGTCAGAGTGACTGAGCTACGTGATGGCGGTCAGAGTGACTGAGCTACTTTATGGCGGTCAGAGTGACTGAGCTACGTGATGGCGGTCAGTGTGACTGAGCTACGTGATGGCGGTCAGTGTGCCTGAGCTACGTTATGGCGGTCAGAGTGACTGAGCTACGCGATGGCTGTCAGAGTGACTGAGCTACGTGATGGCGGTCAGAGTGACTGAGCTACGTGATGGCTGTCGGAGTGACTGAGCTACGCGATGGCGGTCAGTGTGACTGAGCTACGCGATGGCGGTCACTGTGACTGACATACGTGATGGCGGTCAGTGTGCCTGAGCTACGTTATGGCGGTCAGAGTGACTGAGCTACGCGATGGCTGTCAGAGTGACTGAGCTACGTGATGGCGGTCAGAGTGACTGAGCTACGTGATGGCGGTCAGAGTGACTGAGCTACGCGATGGCGGTCAGAGTGACTGAGCTACGTGATGGCGGTCAGAGTGACTGAGCTACGTGATGGCGGTCAGAGTGACTGAGCTGCGCGATGGCGGTCACTGTGACTGACATACGTGATGGCGGTCAGTGTGCCTGAGCTACGTTATGGCGGTCAGAGTGACTGAGCTACGCGATGGCTGTCAGAGTGACTGAGCTACGTGATGGCTGTCAGAGTGACTGAGTTACGCGATGGCGGTCAGAGTGACTGAGCTACGTGATGGCGGTCAGTGTTACTGAGCTACGTGAGGTCGATCAGTGTTACTGAGCTACGCGATCTGGGTCAGAGCGACTTAGTTACGCGATGGCGGTGAGCGTGACTGAGCTACGTGGTGTTGGTGAGAGTGACTGAGCTACGTTATGTCGTCCAGTGTAATACCATGTTTCTTTCTGGTGTATTTGAACAAGGAAACAAAAATGCATAATGCATGCGTGATTCCAATGTGCTTGTTGTTGTAGGGCTACAGGAAGCACGAAGCATTCTACGTGACGCAGATTCCTCTGGAAAACACTCTCATCGACTTCTGGAGAATGATGTCTGAGAACGACTGTCGCTCAATAGTCATCCTGCTGCACGACGAGGACAAAGAGGTATGAAGACGTCTTCCCTATGGAGATTTGTGATTTACGGTGTTAAATAATCAATAAACTTCGCTTCTTGTGCTTGGACATATCCAGCAATTCAACCTGCCCTGTCGGTACATATAGCTCACTCTCCTTTGCATTGTATATTTCACTCAGGAAATGTCCCGGATGTTCCCCGATAAATCTACTCCGCTCGTCGTGGCGGGCCGTCACGTGACGCAAACCGGAAGCGCCACAAGCGGAAGTCACGACGTCATAGATCTTGTAATGGCAGAAGCGCAGGACGAGGAGGAAGAAGCGACGACCTACGCCAACATGTCCGAAGCATCTGCGCCGGAACCGGTGAGTTTCCAAGGTAGCCAATTCCAATGTTAATTGCAAGATATGTTTCAAGATATATTCGATTTTAGGCCGGCTGGTAAATCGTATTTGAAAGTACACATGACGTAGTGTGTGAGTCATCGCGTATGACTATGAGACAAGATCGAGAACGTTATGAAATAATAGATGGAATGCCAATTGAAAATAGTGGGTATTGGCTATGTACACTTGTACACTGAGTTTGACGTTAGAAGCAATTGAATCACTTGGTCAGGTATGATATTCAAGATACATTTTCAATCTGCAAACAAATTTAATGTCGCAGATAATTACGCTATAATAACGCAATGTAAACATGCGAAACAGCCAAGCAGCATTAACTAATTCACTGATTAGACATGGAATCATTATTAGAATCAAAGCTGTTTCTTCAAAAATGTCCTTCGGCAGGACCACATCTTTCAGTTGTTGCCATCAGTATATCGGAAAAAAAGCATTGCTCGATCAACGGTCTGCTAATCTACAGGCCGGGCTAACCAGGTTTCACAATGAGGCCACGTTTGAATGCACTTGCCTATAAACGACGTTGCTACCTGCCACATTTGTTCGTAAGAGTACATTAAATAAATGAGATTCCCAAAACATACGTATCTTTTAATGCCATAACCTCGGTTTAAAATCAAGTACATGCGTACTGCCACATCAGCAATCATCCAAGTAATGTCACTGGCACAGTAATTTAGCGAATCTTTTGTAGAAACCCGGCAGCGAAGGCGTCAAACTGAAGGTGTTTAAGCTGTGCACAAAGCGACGCGACGAACTGGCCAGTGATGACGTCATCTCACTGCACTCGGATGTTGAAACTTGGCAACGGAGCACTGGCGACCGACCAGTGGTGGTGTCATGCCTGTAAGTGTCACAACTACAGTTGTTGGCATAGCAATAAAACAGTGCGCGTCTGTATCACTCACGTTGCTGACATGGCAACGCAGCAGGGACGACCGACTGGTAATTGTGTCACGTCTGTAAGTAGCACTCACGTTGCTGACATGGCAACGCAGCAGGGGTGACCGACCAGTTATTGTGTCATGTCTGTAAGCATCACCCACGTTGCTGACATGGCAACGCAGCAGGGATGACCGACCAGTTATTGTGTCATGTCTGTAAGCATTATCCACGTTGTTTGGGGGTGAGAATAGAGATAGGGTAAGGGATGGAAGATAGGGGTTAGGGGAGGAGGCTTATTGTCACGTCTGTGTAGGAAGCGCCAGTGCGTGGGTTCCAACCCCACCGATGCAAATATTTTCGTGAGTGCCTCATTCTAATGCGTTTCTTTTTAGCAATGGCGCCAGCCTGAGCGGCCTGTTCGCGGTTAGCTGTAGCATCTTTGAGATGGCGGACGCGCAGGGGGAGGTTGACGCCTTCCAGCTGGTCAGACACGCCAAGGAAAAGCGACCCGAGTTGATCAACTCCAAGGTAAAATCAACATTTATATTCAAGTTAAAAACAGTTACGAAGTATACACACCAAATACACATGCATATATAAAGACAATATAGAAATAATATATACATGTGTTTATATGTATATATATAAGGTGCGTCTGGCTATAGCAGTGCTTTGTTTTATTTTCCACGCCTCAGGCCCAGTACAACATGCTGTATGCTACACTGGGGAAGTATCTGGTGAAGTACGACAACTACTCCAACTACACATGACCCACGGTGTCCAGTGTGCAACTGTCCCCACTACAACTGACCCACGGTATCCAGTGTGCAACTGTCCCCACTACAACTGACCCATAGTGTCCAGTGTGCAACTGTTCCAACTACAACTGACCCACGGTATCCAGTGTGCAACTGTCCCCACTACAACTGACCCATGGTGTCCAGTGTGCAACTGTCCCCACTACAACTGACCCATGGTATCCAGTGTGCAACTGTCCCCACTACAACTGACCCATAGTGTCCAGTGTGCAACTGTCCCCACTACAACTGACCCATGGTGTCCAGTGTGCAACTGTCCCCACTACAACTGACCCATGGTGTCCAGTGTGCAACTGTCCCCACTACAACTGACCCATGGTGTCCAGTGTGCAACTGTCCCCACTACAACTGACCCATGGTGTCCAGTGTGCAACTGTCCCCACTACAACTGACCCATGGTGTCCAGTGTGCAACTGTCCCCACTACAACTGACCCATGGTGTCCAGTGTGCAACTGTCCCCACTACAACTGACCCATGGTGTCCAGTGTGCAACTGTCCCCACTACAACTGACCCATGGTGTCCAATGTGCAACTGTTCCAACTACAACTGACCTATGGTGTCTAATGTGCAACTGTTCCAGGATATCACATATATATATTGTGGTTGGCATCCGTCCGTCTGCGAAAGACGATGGATTTGCAGCTTTGCTTTTGTAATACGATTTGCGTCGCGGCATTTGCGCTTATGACTAAATAAGCCCATCTGTGACCGACAGAGCTTACCGCAGTCGTCGCATCGAAGACACCTGTTGATGATAGGTCTTGGTTTGTACTCACTGGACGCCTAGATTGGTGTTTCAAGTCCAGTTTCTCAAGCCAGAGGCCGTCGTGGTGGGCCTTTTCCTTCACGCCCGACGTGTGCCCATCCCCTCTTTTAGGATCCTAGATCCTCCCAATAATTTGAATAGATGCCGAAAGCCTACATGTCGCGCCTGCACACATTGTACATATATATTGTATGATGCAGAATTAACGCTACGTACATATGTTGCACTTCACTCATATTACATGCGTAATCTAGTTATTTTATACTTTTATGTTTATATACAGCGTGCAACAATGTGTTATGTAATTAAGTGTTTTTAAGCCATCGACGTTATAATTATTGATCCGCAAATTTTAAAAATTGTTGTAAAATATTTTTGCGAAATCTGTTGATGATACATGTATCTGTATATAGATCTATACATGTCACGTAGATACACGGGCGGATCCAGGGTGCCCCCTTCCCTCCACACCCCCCTCGGTAAGCTAGGAGACCCCGTTGAGTTGAAATGATGCTCAATGTTGGTGCCTAGACCCCCCACGCGCCTCTTTGCGGAAAGCTCACCGGCCGCAAATCATGGATCCGTCACAGAGATATGTGTTGTGTATATTGTTCGACGGCATTCAATCACCATGTCAGTGATATTAAGCCCAGTTTAAAGTAAAGTGGGGTTTGTTGGCATTGAATTTATTCCCGCTCCGCGTGAGTCGAGACGTCTCCATTACCTCAAATTAACTCTGACACATTGGTGTATAATACTAAGATGAGAAAAGTTAAAGATGTAATATGAATTTACGAATAAGACATAATAATGAAGTTAAATAATTGACGGTGACAACTGAATGATAATGAAGTACAGGTTTAATGCAAGTGCAGTGAAGGTAATTACATAAGAGTGGCAGGTTGATAAACATAGCGGTGATGGAATACCCCGTGGGGGGAGGGGTACCCCAAGGGCATTGACTGTTGGGGATGTGCCGTTGGAAACGGTCCTAAATTATGCACTTTTGGTACTTGCATGCGTCCACTCAGGGGGAAAGTTGGAAAACAATCACTACATACCGTACATAGATCTAATTATCAAGAACGACATGTCTTATATCCATTGTCACTTTCTTGATACCTGGAAGAAACCAGTTTCTTGTTTATCAAGTATGCAATCTTGCAAGGATTTTTGTCATCCTTGATTTTTGTCAACGAGTGTTCTCAGCTGGGCTCTTATTTGACACAGTTGGTGGTCCTTGGATGGGTAAGATTTTGGGGCTCCAAGAGGCACCTCCTCATTTTTGTATCTAGTTACCTCCCCGGGTGGATTACATGGAATAATTGACATAATCAATGGTTGTTAGCGCGAGAAACATTCCCGGTTTCAAAATGACTTGAGTTACTGAGTGAATGTAACTTTTTCATTTTGCCATTAGCTTGTTTCAAATATTATCAAAAAAATACATTATAATATAGTAAAATATATAATTACATGAAGTAAATGCTTCGGGATGATTGTATTGTGATCGATGTATTCATAGCGATGGATTGTCTGTTGTAACGACTGCAATGCATAATTAATGTCATGTTTTATACTCAGAAGGTGCTTTGCCATGTCTTCTTCGACAAATAAAAAGGCTATATCGCGGCTCTTAACGTGTATATGCCACCCACATGGTGCAGGATACTCATACTGAACCACCACAAACGATACACTTAAAAAATGGTGTTTTCATCCTTGACAGTTCCGCTAAAGCTATGATGGATTGGACAACACTGTTTTGATTGCTTTGAAAAAAGAGCTCATCAGATACAGGTACAAACAGGCAGTAGATACTTGCTACACGCAAATACAAATCAAACAAATGCAAAAGAAATGCAAATGAAGTGCAAAATACAAATACAACAAGAGAGGCTATGCTCACAGAAGTTCAAAACAAGGGAGGGCATGCTCACAGAAGTTCACAAATGGTCGAAGAGTTTATGCCACCTACTTACATACAAGTCAGTCTGATTGTTTTGGAGTAAATGTACTTTTGCGCTATGATATTGTCCTTGAACCTAATCCGAAAGGCTGTGAAGTTTACCGAAATCGACTTACATTGCTGACTATGAACATACTGTTTTCTCAAGCAACAGACAGTTGTTAAGAGTGTAATGAGGTTTATCTTATATTCCCATTAAATATTTTCAGAACTTAGCATCAATACAGAGTCGGTGCCTGCTGCCAAAACCTTTCAACGTCATTTCAGAATGCCTTAGCCATTTCATGGGGCGAGAACGCAAGGGCGAGAGGCAAGAAGGCGCGAATTGAGAAGGCGCGAACGGAGAAAGCGCGAGAGCGCATTTAAGGGGCGGGAAATCGCAAGAACGCGAGAGCGCTTAGGCTGGCCTAGCCGAGAACATTCGACAACAGCCTAACGTGTTACCTATTAGACCGAGGGGTATCCGCGATAACGTGCGCAAAGCGAAATGGCGAATACGAGATTATTCCCGGGATCTCGCCGTGCGCATTTTTGCCCGTCAAGATATAGCAGACGATAATGCACTAGTTCATCTTTCATCGCCCAGGGAGGTTTCTGTGTCCAGCTTAGCATTTGTGTAAAAAAAGCGGCATAAAACACCAAATAGTTTTCATTTCCCCATGTACTCAGGTACATGTTTAACTATTCGGCGGCAACGGCTGGTAACTTCGTAGAGAATAGGGCTGTACAGTCTGCGCGGGTTCTATTTCCGGTTTAGGTCCTTTTGGGATAAACAAAAAAAAACTCGACGTTCTCTTAGAATGAGTGCGCATCACGTTGGTGCCATGCTATAGCTGCGTGACACGCACTCATTGTAGTTTACGTTTGAGTGTTGGGAAAACGGCCGGCTGCGCGGTTTGTGTCTGAAGAATCGAGTGGGTGTGCAACTACTTTTCCTTAAAAGCTAGTATAAAATTCCTTAAATACTAACATAAAATTCCTTAAAAACGATTATTAAACTCCTTAAAAACTAGTATAAAATTCCTTAAAATTAGTATAAAATTCCTTAAAATTAGTATAAAATTCCTAAAAAATTAGTATGATATTCATTAAAAACTAGTCCAAAATTATTTAAAAAGTAGTGTAAAATTCATTAGAAGCTAATGAACAATTCCTTAAAAACGGCTCTAAAATTCCTTTAAAAAAGGACCCACAATTATTGACAAACCAGTCTAAAATTCCTTTGAACACATTTTGTCAAATTCCTTAAAAGGTAGTTTATTTTTTTTCAAAAACTAGTAAATAGAGGAAGCGCATTGTTACAATGCACCATTAGCGTTAATTTTGAGGCGCGTGTAGTGTGGAAATATAGCACGTCTGAGGTCATGAGTGACGTATGGAGAACTACGCGGAAGAGCACAAGTGCCGACACCTATTAGAGAATAATCCATTGTTCTTCCATTGCAAAAGCGTCTTTTTCATATGAGCTCGTCGCTGTTAGGAAGCCAGCCCAATGGGGATATCAGTAGTTTTAGTGTTCATATGTTTCTTATATCTCAACCGAATTGTAACTGTATAATACCTCGCATTACGAAGATCGTAATGCAATAGCTAGAATGTTGGTTGCCTGGAGGTTATTCCACGCCGGTGCTTATTCAACCCCGGGCACTTATTTTTGTGTGTGCCTCCTTGAACGGGCGTTTATTCAAACGGGCTCTTATTCGAGCAACTACGGTAATCGAACTAAACTAGATCGCTTTACATTCATTTCGATTTCAATCATTTTATTATAGGCATAGATACAAACGTTTGCATCCACGATATGTAAAGATTGACATTACACTCGTGTAGACCATTAGCCTCATAAATGACGTTGACGCAGATTGTATAATATCAGGGGTGAAAGTGAGCTTGATTAGAAATAACATTGATGATCTGTTTGAACGTTCATGTAGTAAACATGCGTGCCGCATAGCAACACTGTTTGGGCGCATTTCTTTGGGCGGGACAGGACCAGTATCCCGCCCAGTAACCGCAATTTGCGGAAAGGCACTTCCAGGCGCGCCGATAGGGTTATGCCTATTCTACTGAAATGCGCACACTGGAACCAACCTTTAGTCTATCACCTTTCAATCATCCGCCGTCTTTTTCCCGAATGTCCTGTGGGGTTTCAAGCGGCATACATTCTTTCGTGCCAAATGAATGCGCGCGCACCAAAATCGTGCGAAACACGTGTCGTGAGGTTCACCGATGCGTAATGTGCGCATTCGGGTTACCTCGAGTAGATACTAGGCTACCAAAGACGACTGTGAGACTGTGAGATAACGTGGCCCCCCTTATATGCGCCGGAATTTGTGTAGACAAATTGATGTAAACTAGTGCCCTCTAAATCTATAATTCTGGCACCCTGAAGACTGCCATGAGAATCGCCGCGGAATAAACCAATATGCCAATATGCCTGTTCATTATCAAGATAATGCACAGTTTTTCCGTTCTTTATTTAAATAAATAACACTTACGTAAATAAAACACGGCTAGGTCTGTTTTCCGGGTCATTCTTCCAGATAATGAATACAATGACAAAGGCGTGACGTCACACATTTCTTTAAAGGACGCATTGAAACGCTTAACCTGGTGTGACGCATATTATCAGAATTGCCCGTCCGTCCATAAATGCCTTTGTCGTCGGCAAGAACGCTGGCTACCTGTGTATACCGGGGCACAATATGTTGGTTTCATTAAAATGCAAATGCATTTTTTTCTGTATACCGGGCTCACAGCCTCTTGTATTACACATTTAAATAACAGTAATCTAAATACAGAACACGGTATTGAAACCGAAGATTCAATTAAATGAAGCAATGACGCATATGAAACATTGTCCTGCGATTGCCTCATTGGCTTCCCATATCCTTTAAACTGCGAGCTCTACCGTAGAACCGCCATCGTGTTCATGCGATGTGCAACTGCAGGCCCCAGAATTGCGCCGTTTGGCTATTTTTAGAAACGCATTAACACACCCTGACGGTTCTATGGTACGCAGGATACGCAAATACAAAAAAAAAGAAAAAAATTGTGCATAGCACTAAGGGTCACACACAGTCACGTGACATTCCTATGTCATGACGACATGAAAATGCTTAGGTGTAACTACCAAACAACTTTGCCAGTGGCTTACACATTTCTAGGCAGGGTACATAGAGGGTACGGAGAGTTATAAGCCTCTAAAGAAAACAGGTCACGTGTCTTAAATTCAGGCGAACCAGCATTGAATAAGCCGTAAGAATTCGACCCTCAGCGCCATGCTGCGGCCGGCGTATATGAACGGATTAATGAAGGAGTTAGTGAATAGGAAGGTGATGGTGATTCCCTTCAGACAGACCATCGGAGGACTTTCAAATACATACCTGCATTGACTATACTAGGAAAACTGGTACAATCCATATGATCTAGTCGTTTGGCAACAAGAATCCACCACCCGCTATGATAGTCCGGTATCTGGTCGCCGGTTAGTGGTCGAGGATGGGGGTAGGGGATTAAAGTCTGACTCTATCTTCGATTTATTTTATTCTTTAGCTATCTTTTTAAATATACTATTTGTTACGTAGCTCTATACGGGACGTGAGAGTACCTTACGATAAATGCGCCGGGCCACATCTAAAACTTTCAAACCAGCTTTCCGCGGAGGCTTACCCATATACCTGGTCCAACCCGTCTCCGGCAGCGTGCACAAGTCATGTGGATAAATCGTGGCTCCTTCTGACGGGGCATGTTGTAGTTAATTAAATACGACGTGTTCTTCACCTGTCATAATCGCCTTTTTGAAAAAAGGATTGAAACTCGCGCATAATAATAAAGAACAATACACCAAATATTGGTTGAGTATTGCTTCTTGGGCGGTATTAGTACTTCCCTGTGGTTGAACTTGACGGCAACTTGTAGGTAAAAGTTAAGAGCGGCTGTAAACATGATGCACCTATATGGCGCTGGCTATATTAAGCTCACGCTACTTGCATAACCCACTGCTTGATAAGGAAGTAAGAAATAAACTGTTTACCGACATCAACGGTGTTTAGTTGGAGATAGTTTTACGTCAAAATATATGATGAAAGATGCCTTGCCTTGGATGAGCTTTTCTTTTTCAACTTATAGCAAACATTTGTGTCAACATTTTTTATGAGTATATCTGGAGTGCGTTGGCGTGCCTACATTGCTACTCTGTCGAAGGTGATGTGGGTCAATATGAACTGTGTATGAACAGTAATCCCGAGTCTCTCGATAGTTTGACACATTTTTTCAACTTTTTACTTTCCACCGGCACCCATTTAGACACTCGAGTAGAACAAGTTTGGTGCACCCGTTGCAACGATCACCTCGGAGTGTAAGTTTAGCCGTGTACACTCTCTTCCGCAGACTGCCACTGTATGGCGCTACCGCTGCTCGATGCATGAAGGAGTTCGTCGAGCAGACTACCGTGTACACTACACCGTTGAACCTCAAGATCAAGATATCGACTTTGAAGTGGCAAACGGACCGATCTTTTTTGCAGACATCCTGGCAAATGGGCCCCTTGGAATGCCTTTTTGCTACAACTCCTACTTTGAAATATGTTAATCCTGGATTAGAACCCATATGCCTGGTCCATATTGCCACTACAGTCTACACACTTGGATAGACTGTGGCTTCTTCTGGGAGGATGAAATATGTTTTGAAGCTTATTGATTTTTGTAATATATGAAGTATTGGTTGAGTCTTTCTGGCGTTATTACTGCTTCCTTGTGTGCTAAGCATGACTTCTGACTGCAACGTGTAGGTAGAACTCAAGATCGGCTATGAACATGATGGATCTATGGCGATGGCAATATATAGTTTACGACACATGCATTCAACAGCGCTTGATAAGGAAATAAGAAACATACTGTAAACTGTGTGTGTTGTCACATGTCTTGACTGACGCATCGAGAAGGGCTTGATAAAAAAAAGTATAAGATATATAGAAGTGTTTTATGACTGCACGACCATTGAAGACGGTGAACTAGGGCTACGCCTGTGCTCTCTCATGCGTGACTAAACATGGGGTCGCGAAAGTCACTGCGCAGCGCATAGGAGACTTCTAGCATTCAGGAAGTGAAGAAGGTGGCGGTTAAAGTCCACTTTACAATTGGTTGACTGTTGTGTTATACAGGTTGTGTGATAAGAGACGAGCAAGTAAGGGAGTTCGCAATATTTGCCGCAGAGCACAAAGTGTATGTGAGCCTGTTATCACAAACATTTGTGGATTAACCGTTACGCGGTAATAACGACGAATACACGGATTCAGTCAAAACCAGAGAGGAATATCTATGGATATATCGAGGCATAGGAAGTGAGAACCGTAACGTTGTGGATACCGCACATGACTCAATTGGTTCTTCTAGACCTCAGCGTCATCAACGAGTGTTCACGTCATAATGGCAACACACTCTTCCTCTGGTATAGCACTATCTACGACTGCTCTCTCTGCCTAAGACTGACCTCTGTCTAAGACTGCCCTCTGTCTAAGACCGCCCTCTCTGCCTAAGACTGACCTCTGTCTAAGACCGCCCTCTGTCTAGGACTGCCATTTCTGCCTAAGACTGACCTCTGCCTAAGACTAACCTCTGTCTAAGACTGCCCTCTGTCTAAGACTGCCATCTGTCTAAGACTGACTTCAGTCTAAGACTGTCCTCAGTCTAAGATTGACCTCAGTCTAGGACTGACCTCAGTCTAAGACTGACCTCAGTCTAGGACTGACCTCAGTCTAGGACTGTCCTCTGTCTAAGACTCTCCTCAGTATAAGCCTGACCTCAGTCTAAGACTGACCTCAGTCTAAGACTGGCCTCAGTCTAATACTGACCTCAGTCTAAGACTGCCCTCAGTCTAGGACTACTCTCTGGCTATAACTGCCCTCTGCCTAAGACTGCTCTATGTCTATGACTGTCTTCTGTCTAAGATTGCCCTCTGTCTATGACTGCCCTCCTTCTAAGACTGCTCTCTGTCTAAGACTGCCCTCTGTCAAAAACTGGCCTCTGTTTAAGACTGACCCCATTCTAAGACTTCCCTCTGTCTAAGACTGCCCCTGTCTAACAATGACTTCTGTCAGGACTGCCCTGTGTCTAAGACTGCCCTCGGTCTAAGGCTGCCCTCTATCTAAGACTGACTTCTGTCAAGACTGCCCTGTGTCTAAGACTGCCCTCTGTCTAAGGCTGCCCTCTGTCTAAGATTGACCTCTCTATCTAAGACTATCCTCTGTCTAAGAAGGACCCATGTCTAAGACTGCCCTCTCTACCTAAGACAAAGACGGCCATCTGTCAAACACGGTCACCTGTCTAAGGCGAGATCTTTCATCAGATTGAACCAGCCACAAAACCCACCACATATTCTGGAGGGAGATCGACCGATGACACTAGAGTGATTCCCTGTGACGTCATGTCGGTCACTGGGCCTGGGGTGATTCTATGTGACGTTATGTCGGTCACTGGGCGCCGGATCCGGTACTTTCTGGTCACGTGGCTCCTGGTACAGCTGACATACGATGGAGGAGACGCGATGGGTAAGCTGTTTGTGGTCCGGGAACTGGGAGGTGAGGTCTGTGGCAGAGGTACATTGCTAAGGACGTATATTCTTATTAACCTACGCCGAGGTGAAACCCCATCTACGTAATAAAAGCGAGAGACATCTTACTGGGTTATTTAAGAATGTGACCTTGATTTTCAAGCAGGGCGTGCGTGTCAAACTCCCGAATAACATCAACGCACGTTCAAAAGGGGAATGCCCTCGTGCCACCCCCAACAAGCCCAGGACTCCAAACATTATTTGGCCATACTACATAAGAGCAGGGGAAAAGGCAACCTGGTGTAGAGCGAATGCATATTAAGTTTCTAAGGCAGAGTAAGGCATAGTGTAGTGATGTTTATAAGCTGCTCATGTAGTTTTGTAAATCGAAATGCGACGAAAATTAAGGTGAACCAAAATATGGATGAATATCAAAGGCGAACAAGTTATAAGTTACCCTTGATTTCCACTCTGGATGAACTACTGCAGAGCTTCCAGTGTAGTTTTTGGTGCCAAATATGGTTACCAACTCCCACATGTTTTTGTGTAAATAGGTTGAATCTAAACTATGCGCCTTATGTAAACAGGTTCACGAATCAATAGAACATATCTTTGAGAATATATATATAAATGTCGCCTCTGTTATGCTCGGGTATCTTCACCAAATAATGAACTGAATAATGTTATTTTTATTGTTGCCAAATACTATATATATCGTTGCAAGTAGAAAGAAAATACTTCAAAGGCTATTTTGACCTAGAGAATACAGTGTCAGGAGGAAAACCGAGCGACTTCTACATTATAATTCTATATTTCAGTATATTTCATCAATATAATATATAATTCTATGTTGCAGTAAGACATTTCCAATTGTTATGAAGGTATGTTTTACATTTCATCACAGAAACAATGTTTATCCCAGTGGCTAATTTGCCATTCCTTAACATGATTGTAATTACATGACAGCACCTTGTGGAGCCGACATTTGTCGCAGTTAATTACTGTCGCAATTGTGCGATATTTGTCGGCGGTTAAGGACTTTTGTTGCAAGATCGTCGACGACACTTTTGGCACAGCTTGTACGACAAATGTCGCAAATTCCGCCACGACATTGACAAAATGCACTAATTATCGTCTCGGTTTCTATGAATACTCAAATTTTTGTTATCAAAATCGGTCAAATTAGTTGCCCCGCCATAACTGATCAAACTTTAACATACGACCCATCGAAGGAGACCCCCTCCTGCCCCCCTCCCCCCCCCCCCTGCAGATTTTGATGCTGCCGAGTGAACTATTTAACTTCGTTGACGACATATTGAGGTCATATGGTCCTACGGAATCACCCACGGGGACGTCTTAACATATATGGATCAACCCTCCGCCATCCACAACACAAGGGAGGGACCTATCCCCCCACCCCGTAAACTAGTTAGATCCCCCACTGGCATCCTCAGTCGGGTGATTAGTCCGTAACCATCCACATCGCAGATGTCAATGTGGTGTGCCAATCATAATCGTAATTTCTGTTTCACAGGATACCGTCACGGGGGGTGTTACCAACATGGACTAGGACAACCATTTACAAGCCAACCACAGGGAGCCGTGACCGTCCAGTGGTGTCTCGGGTTCTGCGGTGGACAAGACCCGCCATATCCCTACAGCGGACTCAGGGTCAGTGTCCAATGTCAGTCGATCATCCATGTATTCTACACTATAGTGATATCGAGTGATAATAGTGATGACAGTGTGAACAAGTCGGAGGGGCTATATGTGTATGTTACCGATAAACATATGATCGCTCAATGGCAATGTCCGTGTGTTGACAAGTCATCAACGATAAAAATGTGAGTCCTACGACCGAAGCTAAACGCAAAGGTTTCACCTGTGAATATCGTGTAAAGTTGTAGAATTTGAAGTTGTGGCCACTTTCACAGCGCAATGGAGGAAGTGCACATATGGCGACGTGTTACTGTGTGGCCTCGTTAGCCTGGACCTCGACCAGATGTACCTGGACGTGTGGCCCTAACCTGGCGTGTGGGGGACCGGGGAGTCAAAAGCAGTTTGTCAACCTCTATGAAGGTGAGTCACGGCGTGAGTGGTGTGGAGGGTGTGTGCGCCCTAAACGACGACTCGACGACGCTTTCGAACGTTTGTGAGTTTGTAACGCCAAAAGGTCTGAATGAGGAGCGGTCATGAGTCATATGGGAGGGTGGGGAAACAGGGCGAGAGAGAGTGCACGTATCATACCGCATGGATGTGATTTGTGAACAGTAGAGGATTTTGCTCGTGATTTTTTCTCGACCTTCGTGATTGACACATATAATTGTTCCAGAATATCGCATTTTCGGGCCCATTCGAAATTCGATAAATAAGATACAGTTGACTGTGGCACGGGAGGGAGTGGTTAACCAGGGTCTGCTGCGCCTGGCCCCCGCTCCCGTATCTCGTTCGAGTACTCTCCCTTCGTCGTAATATTTTCGGGCAAAGTGGACCCACCGGCTTCACCCCATCCCCCTCTCCACGTTAAAATAAAGAAGGATTTTTGACTTGTGATAAAAAGAGATGCCTCTGGACGCCCCAAACTCTTCCATCTACATACAAAGAACTGTCTAAAATCAGAGCCCATCCACGAAAGTTACACGACTTTGGTAAATCTGCTATGACGAAAATTCTTAGGATTGCATACATTATCTAGAAGAACTGGCTTCTGACCTTTGAACTACCGATCTAGATATCAAGAAAAGGAGAATGGCTATAAGACATGACGCTTTGGATAATTAGATTTATGTACGGTTTGTAGTAAATACAAAATCCGTGACTTTTCATTGATGCTCGCTCAGCAAAGACCCATTGTCGTACCAAAATACAGGAAAAGGACATCCTTTCCAGCGCCTCGGCCCCAGCATTCCATTACCTTGCGATATAATGCCTTAAGTAGTTGTCCTCAACCTAAAACACAGCACACTCCTCTCTGAGCTACTTCGTTAAGGAGGTGAAGATACGAAGCTTAAGAACAATCTGATGACATGGATTCACTACCATTGCCCCTGTCTATTTTTGCGAAAAGATCTTCTAGAAGCTCCTCAATTTAAGTGTTTCCATAGCTCCCGGAAGATATGGGTACGCCACCTAAATGTAGCCACATATTGTAATTGTTTTCTGAACCATAAATTTGGGAAAAGACATGCCTTATGTGTCTATACATGTTCAGCATACATCGACTCCACATACTCGTGACTAGGGCAGCGGCGCGTTGAAAGGGAAGCTAAATAGGGTCAACAAACCGTCCGGGACAATCAAATAGGGATGGATCTAACTGAAACGACCTTTCATTTAATATGTTTATGAGTAAACGTTCAGTGATACGTGACTCAGTGTTACCTGAAATCCCGATGGGGGACAGGAAGGTGGTCACAGTAAACCCTTAAAGTAACACATAATTAATTGTAGTGCTACGCGGCGTTTCCTGACCAGAAGGTGATATCGTATTTTCGCCGTGAATCGGTACCGATTCATTCATTATCCTTGTAAACCGATAACGAATTGCTAATAGTTTCAAGATTTGGGAGCTCGACATCCCCTTGCTCCCCTTATAATAAAATAAGGCAATATATTACATTTCGGGAGAGCGTGACGCGTGACTGTTAATGGCTGGGTCCCTGTCTCTATTGTAGATATCGACGAGTGCCTCACCGACAATGGCGGCTGTCACCAGACGTGTAACAACTCTCCGGGCAGCTTCTCCTGCTCCTGTCGAGACGGCTACAGCCAGACTGGAGCTAGCTGTGTGGGTAGGTCATACCTTGTCACTGTGACCAGACGTGTAACAACTCTCCGGGCAGCTTCTCCTGCTCCTGTCGAGACGGCTACAGCCAGACTGGAGCTAGCTGTATGGGTAAGTCATACCTTGTCACTGTGACCAGACGTGTAACAACTCTCCGGGCAGCTTATCCCGTTCCTGTCGAGACGGCTACAGCCAGACTGGAGCTAGCTATATGGGTAGGTCATACCTTGTCACTGTGACCAGACGTGTAACAACTCTCCGGGCAGCTTCTCCTGTTCCTGTCGAGACGGCTACAGCCAGACTGGAGCTAGCTGTATGGGTAGGTCATACCTTGTCACTGTGATTAGACTGTAACAACTCTCCGGGCAGCTTCTCCTGTTCCTGTCGAGACGGCTACAATCAGACTGGAGCTAGCTGTGTGGGTAGGTCATACCTTGTCACTGTGACCAGACGTGTAACAACTCCCCGGGCAGCTTCTCCTGCTCCTGTCGAGACGGATATAGCAAGGCTGGAGCTAGCTGTATAGGTAGGTCATACGATGTGACTGTGGCCAGACGTGTAACAACTCTCCGGGCCGCTTCTCCTGCTCCTGTCGAGACGGCTACAGCCAGACTGGAGCCAGCTGTATAGGTAGGTCATACATTGTCACTGTGACCAGACGTGTAACAACTCTCCTGGCAGTTTCTGCAATATGTCACACATATCTAGATATATCTCGGGAGAGCGTGACGCGTGATTTTTAATGGCTGGCTCCCTGTCTGCATTGGAGATATCGACGAGTGCCTCACCGACAATGGCGGCTGTAACCAGACGTGTAACAACTCTCCGGGCAGCCAATCCTGCTCCTGTCGAGACGGCTACCGCCAGACTGGAGCTAGCTGTATGGGTAGGTCATACCTTGTTACTGTGGCCAGACGTGTAAGAACTCTCCGGGCAGCTTCTTCGGCTCCTGTCGAGACGGCTACAGCCAGACTGGAGCCAGCTGTATGGGTAGGTCATACCTTGTCACTGTGACCAGACGTGTAACAACTCCCCGGGCAGCTTCTCCTGCTTCTGTCGAGACGGCTACCGCCAGACTGGAGCCAGCTGTATCGGAAGGACATACCTCACATCGCACACTAATATAAGCGCAAACGTATCTAGCAAATGCAATGAGATGTAATAAGATAGTAATTTTGCTTACCCCAGATATCGATGAGTGTGACACTGACAGTGATGGATGCGCCCAGCACTGTACCAACACCCAAGGGAGTTACAGCTGTAGTTGTGACAATGGTTATCTGGCGAACGGCACGGAATGCAGCGGTGAGTGGTCTATCAATGTCTGACACACACAGCTGTTTATCGGTTGGTTGGTAACCATCCGTCTGCGTATTTAGACGATAGATTTGTAGGTGATTTCACGGTTAAGACTCGACTTAAAAGCTAAACGCGGAAATCCTTCCATGAGATACTTATGGGCGGGAACCCAACGTATTGTCTGTCATATATCATTCCTATACTACCACAGGACAGACCAAATACGACAAATAATAGCTGGAATAAAGACTGCCTCAGGCATATGAAAACAAGCTAGCAAGAAAAGCAAGCAAGCAAGGCTGTTTTTAAAACGTTAGCTTATAACACGGAAGCCAAACGTATAGTCGTGTAAATTAACGCGCGATGTCAGGCTATATTATAAACAAATATCTTCAGATATTGACGAGTGCGTCATCGCCAACGGCGGGTGTGACAACATTTGTACCAACACCCCTGGTGGCTACAACTGTTCATGTCGGGAGGGATATCTCTCAGATAACACCACGTGTACAGGTAGGCTACCGTACGTAACATCAGAAACTGACCGGCAAGGGTAGACCAAGGATTTTGAAAAGGAATGCTCCACTTTAGATCAGTTTGGAGAAGTGGGGTTGGAGGGGGCGGAATATCATGCATATATTTTTGTGTGAGGGGGGGGGGGGCGGGGGGCACAGCAAAAAAGGGGAGAATCAACCCCTAAAATGTATATTGTGCAACAAAACGGGCTCCCACATTTTCAACAGGTAGGGGAAGCCCCCCTCCCCCCACCGTCTACGTCGCACTAGATTTATGATAAGATGGTTTAGGTGAGCGGGAGAAGAGAATGTCTGTATTATCTTCTTTTCCGTTATATCAATCCGCATGCATGTGTATTTCCATTGTTTATTCCTTTTAGAACCTGTCCTTCGTGTATACGTCATTTTAGTCGAGGCCAGCAAACTGAGGTACTTTGGTCCATATTGATAACATTCATTATTTCAGATATAGACGAATGCGCTGCACAACTGCACAACTGCACAGCCCCCAATGACATATGTGGCAACACAGACGGAGGTTTTACGTGCAGCCATCGCAGAGACACAACACCATCGCCAACCGTCTCCACGGGTGAGGAATATTGGCTAAGACGGATTGTGACCCACATATCACGTACTTACATAATCTGCAAGCAGAGCATTTTTATTACATAACATCCAAATAGGAGCCATTAAAAGTGGTCCCACGCGGAACACTCGCATGCAGACATGTTAACTTAGTTGGTTTTTTGTCAGTGATTTTATCTGATCTGATTTATAATTGGCAATTAACCGCATGGCTAAACTGCGCAATAATAGTATCAATATTAGTCAATGTATTTACATGTTGCCTGTAGCTAACGCCAAGCTGAGAAGACACTCTATAACGATTGTTCGTGTATGGCCGATTTTCTGTCAAACAAACACTATTTGTGGCGCTCATTCGACCTCAATAAGCTCGGTAACTACTTAAAATATGCAATGAAATTTACCCAAAACACGATTGATTAAGCCTTGAACTGAACCAAAGAGAACCCGTACGAAAAAGAGATCACTGGAGTTAGTTTTCAGTTGAAAGTTAGTTAGAATTCAGTTGTTGCCCAGCGGAAGAATTGACAACTTACTCATTTGCATGATAAATTTTAGTTGAAAAATAACTGTTCAGTTAACTTTCTGCTGAGGACTTCCTGTAATGCAACTGAAAGCTAACTTTTCATTTTCGTAAGTAAAAGGGGAATATTTACAAAAAGAAAATCCTGTTGAACTAACATATATCAAAAAACGCAAAACTGTTTTGGGCTACAATAAGGCATAAAAATGACACCAAAGAAACCGTTCCATAAAACTCGGCTATCGAGTAAATACTCAGGGTTCAATATTTATTCAGACTTGCAAAATAGAAAATTCCGGCCCGTTAGACCGTTAATTTTAACCTAAGTACCGAAGAGTGACAAACAGAAGTTTTGGATATGTGTCTCTGTAATCAACAGGCCTCTCTGCATTTTTAAGACATAGCCAGATGTTCCAGCTACAATGGTGGATGTGAGTACATCTTATATAAATATACCTTCGCGACTTGTTCGTAATCTATTATCATTATTCTAAATGTACCAGCCATCCATCCACCCATCCATTCATCCATCCATTTATCTCTCCATCGTGTGGTTTACTAAACCATCACTCACCGTTTCAGAACCCATGAGCTGTCGTTGCAATACATGCACTACACCCATCTGGGTGTTTATTGTCATCGGGCTCCTTGTGGCTGTTGTCATAGCAATGGCTGTCGTGATCTTCATGCAATGGCGCCGCCATGCGGACGCGAATGGCACCAACAGTGCATCAACTCCATCCCGCCCTCTGGGTCCTCATCCGGGTTCTGCGAGAGCCGTCTCTACCAGTCCGGCTGCCGTCTCCCGGAAAGACAGACCCACTGACCCCGAGGTGTCTGCCGCACCGGCCGACTCACAATACGAACAGATCAAGTTGTACACCAACTCAGAGGCGGCACAGGGAATCTACGAGAGGGTGGCATAAACACTCCCTAAACAGGCAACATTGATAATACTTTTATCATGTAAAGAGTTTTTTCAAAGTTAAAACGTAATTATGTGGGGTAGTCGATAATCGGTTTTCTTTCTACGATCGAACTACATTTAAATGCCTCACGTTTTTTAGTCATACATTGTATATCAACCAATCGGTCAGGGTCAGAACAAGGCGGACGCTTTATTTCCTTTTTTTAGTTCACTTCATTTCGTATTTACTATTTGTTTACGGAATCGGCTTGGTGATGTGTGTCTTGTTTGTTGCCTTTGGCTTGTCACTAGGCTGTGCGTGGCCTTTAAAACCCCCAGATAAACGATCTTAAATTGCTAAGTAAAATATCCAACTAAATTGTTTTCCCGGTTTATTGATGCAAACGTCTTGACGTTTTCACAATTTCCCCTAACACCCCCAAAAGTACTGGTTAAGGTCAAAAGGCCTAGCTTTTGGGAACGGCTGCTTGGCTAGTTTGTATTTTATTATGTTTCGTTTCACTTCTAGTTGTTTATTGTATGTTTATTCAGTACTTTGGCTGGCCTCCAGCCCTGGTACAAATTACAAAAGCATTCAACACAAAAAAAAACAGCAACACAACAATCCAAGTCAATAATCATCTCATCCACATTAATACCCCTGTTGTTCCCTTCTGCTAAATGCGGCAATAATAAACTTACAGATTCCGAAAAGAGTTTTCTCGTCGGTTGCGCACATAAGTCGGATAAAATTTTCTTTTGATGGGTATTTGTAAAAGCTCTTATTGATAAATTTCTCCCTAATATCTGTATAAAGCTGACACTTAAACATGAAGTGGAATTGGGTTTCAATTTCGTCGATACAAAATCTCTGACAATATGGACACAATCTTTCTTCTCTGGGTATATTAAGTTGTCTTCCTCTCTCAATCATAAGTTTACCGCTACTACACCTGAACCAGCTATACACCTTTCTTAACCTTGCACTCGTTACCACTGATAGATATCTCTCTGGGTTTAAAAGGGTTTTATACAGACAATATTCACCAGCTAGTTTCATATTTTCACACGCATTTACATACCAATTTTGCGATAAAACATCTGTTAATCTCTGCTTAACTTCCCTCATGAAGTACAGATGGTCCCCAACCTCTTGACTTAACCAGACAAAACCAAATCCGTATTTAAAAAGCCAATTCTTCACTTGCGATGCCCAGTTCTTTTTTGTTCTGCCTACACTATCATGGCTACATAACATTGTATAGGTGGCCTTGGTCAGTCTATCTTGTGGCATGTGCAGTAATTTGACCCAATATTTGATGACTTTAATTTCACAGTGAAAGCGTACCGGCAATCGCCCTAACTCACCAATAACTGCAGCATTTGACGTGGACCTGCTAACTCCCAGTATATATTTACAAAAATTTACATGTACATTTTCTATATAGCCGATACATTCCAGTCCCCAGATTTCCGCTCCGTACGTAATAATAGGTAGGGCCATGGTATCAAAGAGGTTTAACATTAAACTCGGCTCCAAGCCACCACATTGATAATCTAAGCTTTTAATCAATGCCGCCACCTTCACTGCTTGATCTGCTCTGCGCTTCTGTGTGACAGTCCAAACCATTTTCGGCGTCATTATTATTCCCAGGTAATTATAAAACGAGACACTTTGTATAGGTTGTCCAGATAAAATCCACCTTTCATTATTTCGCAGTGGGCCTCCATTCCTAAACACCATTACTTTGGTTTTGCTCATATTTACCGCCATGCCCCATTTTTCACAGTATTCCTCTAAGGTATGTATAGTTGCTTGCAGCCTACCGACGGTGTCCGCAAGGTTAGAGAGATCGTCAGCATACATCAATGCAACCAAGTTCGGGAACGTTTTGTCTACAAATACACCATTACAGTTATTGCGGATCAGCATGTCAAAATACTCATTCACATACAGGATAAAGAGGAGCGGGCTGAGGAGACAGCCCTGTCGAGTACCTAGCGTACAGGTAAAAAAATCAGTCAGGCGATTGCGGCACTGAACACACGATCTAAGTTTGCCATATAAAGACATAAGCACCCTAAGGGTTCTTCCATGTAGGCCTTCTGATATTAATCTGTGCCATAGATGACTATGTGGGACCTGGTCGAAAGCTTTGCTGAAATCTACATATAGGCAATAGAAACGACTCTCTGGACCCACTTCTTGTTGTACAGTAATGAACTTGTTTATGAGTACGCTTGTCTCACAGCTGTAAGCAGGTGTGGAGTCTAACCGGTTTAATAGTTATCAACCCCAGTTTTCGGGCATATTAATTCAATATATTTTTACAAATAAAATGCTTCATTTAAGAAAGCAGGCTAAAACAAAATACTGATAGTTTTTACCAAGCTAAGTATAAATATTAGTGACCCATAAGTTGTGCACCAGCGTGTGTTTGATCGTTAATTACTATGAAAATAGACTATTGCGAATATGTTTTTGTTAAATTTGGTTCGTATTTGTGTCCTGGCAATCAAACAAAAACAGTGCATGGAATCGGAAAGGACATGTTTGTTGTCATGTAATGGAGACACAATATGACATGCCAATGTTCAAAATATTTAATAAATGTGGCGGACCACTTCGCACAAGTGGGCGCACCGCCAATAAACGTAAGCGGAATTGAAATTGTACTGAAACATCTCATAATTAGCCTAAATCGAACACAGTATCCTAAGTCAGCTTGCGTCACCACGCGCCAAACTGAATGCTGCTGTTCTTCAGACACGGAAGGTGAGGGTCCATCCGCCACGCTGATTAATAAATCTTCCATGTAACAGGTTTCATATTGTACCTGCCTCTGTAATATACATAGGAAAAAAGCTCAATTTCTGTTACACATTACTAGATCGCGAGGCTGCCAGTGAGAGTGTAACAGTGTCGGACCGTACATATCATTCTATATTGATCAATGAAATAAATCTTGCGATCGCGTAGCGATTACAACTGAACTATATTCAAGTATTTTGTAACGGAGGCGGTCGGGAGGGGGAGAAGTATGTTGCCCGAACGACTGACTAGCGCATCTGGCTGCCAGCCAATGACAGGCCTCTGATTAGCTAGCGTCAGTAAACAACCGTTTGCTGAGGGCGTCAGCCTGTTCGAATCCATTCTTATTTCTGCTGTACAGGAAGAGTGTATCCTTACATGGTAAACAATATTTTGCGGATACATAAAACTAATCTAAAACTTCATGATTATTCTATTTGCATAACTACCAACACCCAATACACGTTTATATGCCTTGATTATTACTACGCCATACTAAATGTCACTGCTGTCCGAAAGAGCTTACTTGTTGATCTGGTGAATAAATGTCTGAACAAAGGTGATCTTTCTTTTGTTTCTTCCTTAATCGATTAATTGAGGCGTGGATTTTGATAAATTTAAATGATTGTTTTTAGTCTTAAATATTGCATCGTTGAAATGCTCGTACAGTACAATGAATGCGGATGATGGCTTCAATCTGCACAACGCTGGTCTAGAAATTACTTTTTTAAGCCCCAAGCAAATTTGTCCTCCTGTCAGTCACAAAATAGATAATCTCACTGATAGAAACGAAATAACTGCCACCACTGTATATTTTGTTACGATATGTACGGATGCGTTATGACAAATTTGTTAGCTTTTATGTAGGTCGGGTCAGGGGTCAGTTGGCTATGATGAGTTCCGGTATTAGGTACCCAGATTCGGAACGAGATGTGTAAGATGAAATGAAAAACTAAAAATGGTGGCAGGGAAATAAACAAGAATAACGAAGAGAAGCTACGAGAAAATAAAAAAACAAGATAAAGAAAGAAGAAAACAAGATAGAAGATGGCTCAATTGTCACAGTCTAGCATACACCCACCAGGTAAAATGTCACTGACCGGCGATGCGGAGCAAAGCTGGAAGCTGTTTAAACAGATCGAAGTTTAACTTATACCTGTGGAGCTGGAGGTAAAATAGAAGAGGAATGTGTTTACTGGCCATGAATGTATGCGGACTTTTATTGCTGCTTGTGACCTTAGCAGTTCATATAACATCGCTCAACGAAGAGAAACACTCATGAGCCACGAGGTGACAGATCGACCGAGGGAGAAGGTTGAAGTGGATTTGATGGAGCTGGCAACAAAAAACTACTTGATCACTGTTGACTACTATAGCAACTACTGGGAAGTTGACACATTAGAAGACACCAAGAGCTCTACTGTCATCCGAAAACGGAAAAGCCACTTTGCTCGTTACGGATCGCCAAGTATCGTAATAATTAGGTGACAACGGACCTCAGTTATCGAGTTCAGAGTTTTAGGCATTCACAACCAAACAGGATATCGAACATCGCACATCCAGTCCTGGATATATGCCAAATCCAACGGCAAACTAGAATCTGCAGTAAAGACTATGCAGCGTCTGATGAAAAAGGCAATGATGTCAAAGAAAGATCCTGACCTGGCTTTGCTGGACCTACGGAACACTCCGCCAGAGTCTGGTGAAACAAGTCCGGTCCAACGATACCTTGGTCGACATACACGTGGTCTCTTGCCTATGACAGCCAAGCTGCTGACACCTACACACCCTGATCACCATCGTGAAGTCCGAAGGCAACTTCAGAGTCAGCAACGGAATGCGTCGGTACCATGACAAGTCCGCAAAGGACTTACCTCCACTGGAAGCAGGTGACACTGTCCGCATGAGACCCTTTGTCTTAGGTCAACGGCTGCGGGGATTGGGAATTGGTCCAAAACGTGGATTGTACCTTCGTAATCGCATCGACATCGGCAATCTTCTCGACCGGGATCCCCTATTGCTGATCCTGGGCCGTTGACTGAGGCGGGTGTTCAACCTGACGTGTCAGAAGCTGTGGTTGCTGATGCTGCGCCAATATCATTCTACCACGACAACGGGACCACGATCGGCAGCCCAACCAGCGACCCCTTCATCGCGATCGTCAATCCAGACGCCGAGCGAGACATCGTGTGACGCCCCCCCCCCCCCCCCCGGTCGATCAAATGCCTGCCAAGTTCAAGGATTTGTCATGCATAAGAAGATCGTCCATTGTAAATGTGTGTCTTAGCCTGCAATGTATTACAATTATTCACATTAAACCGCAGCCCTGGTCTCTCCTTTCACGCGTTACCCCTGAAGGGTACCTCCACTGTGAAGAGTTCCCTCCGCGAGATAACTTCTAGTTCCGCGAGATAAGTTCTAACGTAAGGCTGCGCCACATTAAGGGTTACAATATACGTCACTTGGTCCCTCAAAATGGCGCACTGCTCGACATTGATGGGGGCGGGTTGGCTTAATTTGTTTCTCCTCACCAAACAGCGTTAACACTCGCCAAATTAATTTTAAGATGTAAAATTTCGGGGCAGATCGCAATTATATTAAGTTGGACACTCGCTTTAAAAAAAGAGGGCTGTTACGATATGTACGGTTACGTTATGATGTATATGTTAGCTTTTATGTAGGTCGGGTCAGGGTTTAGTTGGCTATGACGAGTTCCGGGGTTATGTACGCAGATTTGGAATGAGATGTGCGAATAAAGAGATGAAAAACTACATATTGAAACATATTTAACCACAGTCCATATGAAATCGTCATTCTAGGTGGCCGCGGCGTGTGCATGACTCATGTGATGGCCACGCAAAACTGTTTTTTATCGTTGATAGTACGCGTCACACGGTGTTGAACTTTGGAATACGTACCATGCCCGGAGACTGCATAGACTCCACTAGGAAAACTTTACAATCCGTATGATTTAGTCATTCTAGGGGATTTTAATGGTGATGTTACCGGTGGAATTTGTATCTCTGAGCGATTTATGATATTTATTTATTGCTTATTTGGCGGTATTAGCCCTTCCTTGTGGTTGAACCTGATGGCAACTTATAGGTAAAAGTTAAGAGTGGCTGTAAACATGATGCACCTATATGGCGCTGGCTCTATTAAGCTCACGCTACTTGCATAACTCACTGCTTGATAAGGAAGTAAGAAACAGTTTACCGACATCACAGTGACACGCATGTCATTAACGGTGTTTAGTTGGGGAGAGTTTTACGTCCAAATATATGATGAAAAGCGGTTCAACTTGGAGCAAACCTTTGTGTCAACTTTTTTTATGATTATATCTGGAGTGCGTTGGTGTGTTCTCGAGCCAGCTATGCCATCCCAAGCGGCCGGTGCGTGGTTGGAGACCCACCTGTGCAAATGTGTTTGTTTACGCGTGATTTACATACGGCATATGCATCTAAATCCCAAATGCACCCAAAATGTAGTTTGTTTGTCATATTGTTCAGTTTTCTTATTATAACGGGACATGTCAGCTAAGATATTTTGGGAGCATATATTCTATTTGCTTCGACTTCATATCGCATGAGATATTTTACCCCGTTAAATACATGATGTTCACATAAAAGGTGCTTACACAACAACAACCAGTGGCCACGAGAAAACAGTACTCGCAATGTTATTGTTAATTAGCACCGCCCCTACCGCACGCACGCACACACACACACATACACACAAAACACTGTTCCTGGACCCGACAACATTCGAGTTGATGGGCGTATAATGCTGCTTGATGTTAGTAGTTATAATGCCAACGTTCCCTGTGCCATTTATTTTGGTCGCAAGTGTGTCGTTGTTATCCACTGCTTGTTATCTGCCAATGACCCAAAACAATTCAACTTGAATTTTCTCTCCACAATAGTCAAAACTTGTGCGGACGAAACGTCATAAACGTGTGCACTTGTTGTTGTTTACCGATCCCATCGACAGGGGGCGCCCTAACCAAAAACTATATCTGACCACTGAAGCGTCTTGAGCGCCATTTCCCCTTGCCGGCGGCCGTTGACACAGCGTGTGGAATGTTTGAACCTCTAAGTAGTCGGCAGGTGCTCAAAATCGGGGGGGGGGGGGGGGGAGGGGCGTAAAATCAGGTCTAAACGGCCGTTTCTCCAAAGCTCTCGATCGTTTGCCACTTCGATTAACCTTTTACTTGCTACCATCACCCATTTAGAAACTCGGATAGAAAAAGTTTATTTTGGTGCAACGATCACCTCGGAGTGTAAGTTTAGCCGTGTACACTCTCTTCCGCAGGCTGCCGCTGTGTGGCGCTGCCGTGGCTCCGCTCGATGAGGGGAGTTCGCCGAGCAGACTACCGTATACTACACTACACTGTTGAACCTCAAGATCAAGATAACGACTTTGAAGTGGCAAACGGAACGATCTTCTAACCAGACACCCTGACAAATGTGCCCCTTGAAATGCCTATTCGCTGCAACTCCTACTTTAAAATACGTTAACCCTGGATTTGAACCCATATTCCTGGTATATATTGCCTCTACACTCTGCACATTTCGATAGACTGTGGCTTCTTCTGGTGGGGCGAGTTCTAATGCAATATATATAGTATTGGTTGAGTTTTTTCTTCCTGGCGTTATTACTGCTTCCTTGTTGCTAAACATGACTTCTGATTCCAACGTGTAGGTAGAACTCCAGAGCGGCTATGAACATGATGAATCGATGGCGATGGCAATATTAAGTTAACGATACATGCATTCAGCAGCGCTTGATGAGGAAGTAAGAAACATGCTGTAAACTGGGTGTGTTGTCACATGCCTTTTCTGACGCAACGAGGAGGGCTTGATGAAAACAAAGTACAAGAAAAAAGTGTTTTATGACTGCTCCACCATTGAAACATCGTACAGATCTCCTGGTGATGTCTCGTGAGGACCGTGAACTAGCGGCTAGAGGCTAGCGCCTCTGTTCTCTCAGGCGTGACTAGACATGGGCCCGCGTAAGTCACTACGCAGAGCAAGTGGGTCTTCTAACATTCAGGAAGTGAATCAAAAAATGGGCGGTTAAAGTAAGCAAGTAACGGAGTAATATTCGCCCCAGAGCACAAAGTGTATATGAGCCTGTGATCAAAAGATGTGTGGTTTAACCGTCACGCGGTATTAAGGACGAAAACACGGATTCAGTCAAAATTATAAACCAGAGAGGACTATGCAGAGCCTGCATCTATGGATATTTCAAGGCATAGGAAGTGAGAAACGTAACGTCGTGGATGCCACCCAGGATTCAATTGGTTATTCAAGACCTCAGCGTCATCAAATAGTGTACAGGTCAGAATTGCAACACGTTGTTCCTGTGGTATAGCACTGTCTACGACTGTTCTCTGTCCACGACTGCCCACTCTGTCAAGACTATCCTCTGTCGAAGGCTGCTCTCTGCCAAAGCCTGCCCTCTCTAAGACTACCCTCTGTCTTAGACTGCCCTCTGCCTAAGACTGCCCTCTGTATGAGACGGCCCTCAATCTAAGACTGACTTTAGTCTAAGACTGAACTTAGTCTTAGAAAGACCTCAGTCTAAGACTACCTCTGTCTAAGACTGACTTCTGTCAGGACTTCCCTCTTTCTAAGAATGGCCTCTGTCTAAGACTGACCTCTCTATCTAAGAATGCCCTCTATGCCTAAGACTGCTCTCTGTCTAAGACTGACCTCTCTATCTAAGACTACCATCTGTCTAAGAAGGACCCCTGTATAGGACTGCCCTCTCTGTCTAAGAAGGACCCCTGTATAAGACTACCATCTGTCTAAGAAGGACCCCTGTATAAGACTACCATCTGTCTAAGAAGGACCCCTGTATAAGACTACCATCTGTCTAAGAAGGACCCCTGTATAAGACTACCACATGTCTAAGAAGGACCCCTGTATAAGACTGCCCTCTCTGTCTAAGAAGGACCCCTGTATAAGACTACCATCTGTCTAAGAAGGACCCCTGTATAAGACTGCCCTCTCTGTCTAAGAAGGACCCCTGTATAAGACTACCATCTGTCTAAGAAGGACCCCTGTATAAGACTACCACATGTCTAAGAAGGACCCCTGTATAAGACTACCATCTGTCTAAGAAGGACCCCTGTATAAGACTACCATCTGTCTAAGAAGAACCCCTGTATAAGACTACCACATGTCTAAGAAGGACCCCTGTATAAGACTACCATCTGTCTAAGAAGGACTCCTGTATAAGACTGCCCTCTCTGTCTAAGAAGGACCCCTGTATAAGACTACCATCTGTCTAAGAAGGACCCCTGTATAAGACTACCATCTGTCTAAGAAGGACCCCTGTGTAAGACTACCATATGTCTAAGAAGGACCCCTGTATAAGACTACCATCTGTCTAAGAAGGACCCCTGTATAAGACTGCCCTCTCTGTCTAAGACTAAGACAGCCATCTGTCAAACACGGTCACCTGTCTAAGGCGGGATCTTTCATCAGATTGAACCAGCCACAGGTGCTGGGGCCTCCTGAGTCTGTCAAACAGACCCCGCCACATATTCTGGAGACAGATCAGCCGATGACCCTTGAGTGATTCCCGGTGACGTCATGTTGGTCACTGGGTGCCGGATCCGGTACTTCCTAGTCACGTGGCTCATGGTACAGCTGACATACAATGGAGGAGACGCGATGGGTAAGTTGTCTGTGGTCCGGGAGGTGGGAGGTGAGGCCTGTGGCAGAGGAACGTTGCAAAGGACGTATATTCTTATTAACCTACGCCGAGGTGAAGCCCCATCTGCGTAATAGAAGCGAGAGACATCTTACTGGATTATTTAATAATGTGACCTTGATTCTTAAGCATGGCGTGCTTGTCAAAAGGAACTCCCGAATAACATCAACGCATATTCAAAAGGGGAATGCCCTCGTGCCACCCCCAACCACCCCACGGCTCTCTGCATTATCTTGCCATATAAAGTAAGAGCATGGGGCAAAGCAACCTGGTATAGAGCCAATAGATATTAAGTTTCTAAAGCAGAATAAGAAAAAGCGTAATGTCGTTGATAAGCTACTCATGAAAGAGTAGTTTTGTAAAGATAAGCTAATCGAAAAGCGAATTTACCATTGATTTCCGCTCTGGATGAACTACTGCAGGGTTTCCAGTGTAGTTTTTGGGGCAAAATATGGTTACCAACTCCCACACGTTTTTGTGTAAATAGGTTGGATCTAAACTATGCGCCTTATATAAACAGGTTCACGAAACAATAGAACATATGTTTGAGAATTGTGTACAAGTACAACTGATATGGAAAAAAATAACCGCATGGCTAGATGAGTCAAGCTGGTCCAACTTTAGCAAATACATAAATGTCGCCTCTGTTATGCTCGGGTATCTTCACCAAATAATGAACTGATTAATGTTATTTTTATTGTTGCCAAATACCATATATATCGTTGCAAGTGGAAAGTACTGCAAAGGTAATTTTTTTGTATTGCTAGGTTTTGTAAGGGCTATTTTGACCTATACAGTGTCGGGAGGAAAACCGGGATAAGCGACTTCTAAATCGTAATTCTATATTTCAGTTCTTTCCGTAAATATAATATATAATTCTATATTTCAGTAAGACATTAAAATTTTTGACTTATGTATGTTTTACACTTCGTCACAGAAACAAAATTTGATCATAGTCGCTACTTCGTCATTACTTAGTGTAATAATGTAAGTGCATGACAGCACGTTGTGGAGCCGACATTTGTCGCAGTTAACGACGAATGTCGCACTAGTGCGATATTTGTCGGCGGTTAACGACCTTTGTTGCAAAATCGTCGACGACACTTGTGGCACAGCTTGTACGACAAATGTCGTAAATTCCACCACGACATTGACAAATGCATTCATTATCTTTACGTTTTTTATGAATACTCTAAATTTGTTAAATCAAAATCTGTCAAATTAGTTGCCCGGCCATAAATGATCAAACTTTAACATAGAAAAATGCAACCCCCCTGCAGATTTCTATGTTGTGGAGCAAACTATTTAACTTCGTTGACATGTTGAGATAATATGGCCCTAAGGAATCACCCACGGGAGCGTTTTAGCATAAATGGATCACCCCGTTAAGTAGTTTTGATCGGCTACTGGCATGCTGAGTCGGGTGAGTAGTATGTAGCCATCCACATCGCAGATGTCAATGTGGTGAGCCAATCCTAATCGTGATTTCTCTTTCACAGGATACCGTCACAGGGGATGTTACCAACATGGACTAGGACAACCATCTACAAGCATAGGAGAGGGAGCCGTGACCGTCCAGGGGTGTCTGGGGTTCTGCAAGAGCCAACCTACGTCATATCCCTACATCGGACTCGGGGTCAGTGCCCAGTGTCAGTCCATCATCAGTGTAATCTAACCATGTCCCTACATCGGACTCAGGGTCAGACCCCAGTGTCATTCCGTCGTCAGTGTAGTCTAAACCATATCCATACAGCGGACTTATGGTCAGTGTTCAATGTCTGTCCATCATCAGTGTATTCCAAACCATCGCTCTACTGTGAACTCAGGATCAGTTTCTATTGTCAGTCCAACATCAATGTAGTCTAAACCATATCCATACAGCGGACTTATGGTCAGTGTTCAATGTCTGTCCATCATCAGTGTATTCCAAACCATCGCTCTACTGTGAACTCAGGATCAGTTTCTATTGTCAGTCCAACATCAATGTAGTCTAAACCATATCCCTACAGCGGACTCAGGGTCAGTGTCCAATGTCAGCCGATCATCAATGTATTCTATACTACACTACACTACACTACACTGCACACTATATCGCTATAGTGATATCGAGTGATTATAGCGATGATAGTGTGAACAAGCCAGAGTGGCTATATGTGTATGTTAGCGATATATATATGATCTCTCAATGACAATGCCTGCATTGACAGTGTTTTTTTAGATTCATCAACGTGTATGTGAGTCCTGCGACCGAAGTTAAGGCAAAGTTTGACCTGTTGCTCCTTGAACTATGAATATATAGTGTATAGTTGAAGAATTTCAAGTTGTTGCCTGTTTCACAGCGCAATGGAAGAAGCGGTGCACCGATGGCGACATGTTACTGTGTGGCCTCGTTATCCTGGACCTCGACCAGATGTACCTGGACGTGTGGCGCTAACCTGGCGTGTGGGGGAAAAGGGAGTGATAACCAGTTCGTCAACCTCTATGAAGGTGAGTCACGGTGTGATTGATGTGGAGGGTATGTGCGCCCTAAATGATGACCGGACGACGCTTTCGAATGTTTGTGAGTTTGTAACGCCAAAAGGGATGAAAAGGGGGTCCGGTCCCAATGAGGAGCAGTCATGCGCCATATGGGAGGGTGGGGGAAGGGGGCGGGAGAGAGTGCACGTGGATGTGATTTGTGAACAGTAGAGGATTTTGCTCGTGATTCGAGAATCCCTTTTTTCTCAGACTTCGTGTTTGACACATATAATTGTCCCAGAATGTCGCATTTTCGGGCCCATTCGAAATTCGATAAATGAGATGCAGTTGACTGTGGCACGGGAGGGAGTGGTTAACCAGGGTCTGCTGCGCCTGGCCCCCGCTCCCCTATCTCGTTCGAGTAAACTCTCCCTTCGTTGTAATATTTTCGGGCAAAGTGGACCAACCGGCTACACCCCACCCCCCTCTCCACGCTAAAATAAAGAAGGATTTTTGACTTTTGATAAAAGGAGGTGCCTCTGGACGCCCCAAACTCTTCCATCCAAATACAAAGAACTGTCTAAAATCAGAGCCCATCCACGAAAATTGCACGACTTTGGTAAATCTACTATGACAAAAAACCTTAGGATTGCATACCTTATCTAGAAGAACTGGCTTCTGACCTTTGAACTACCGATCTAGATATCAAGAAAAGGAGAATGGCTATAAGACATGACGTTTTGGATAATTAGATCTATGTACGGTTTGTAGTAAATACAAAATCCGTGACTTTTCATTGATGCTCCCTCAGCAAAGACCCATTGGCGTACCAAAATACACGAAAAGGACATCCTTTCTAGCGCCTCGGCCCCAGCATTCCATTACCTTGAGATATAATGCCCTAAGTAGTTGTCCTCAACCTAAAACACAGCACACTCCTCTCTGAACTATTTCGTTAAGGAGGTGAAGATACGAAGTTTAAGAACTATCTGAGGACATGGATTCACTACCATTGCCCCTGTCTATTTTTGCGAACAGATCTTCTAGAAGCTCTTCAATTTAAGTGTTTCCATAGCTCCCGGAAGATATGGGTACGCCACCTAAATGTAGCCACATATTGTAAGTGTTTTCTGAACCATAATTTTGGGAAAAGACATGCCTTATGTGTCTATACATGTTCAGCATACATCGACTCCACATACTCGTGACTAGGGCAGCGGCGCGTTGAAAGGGAAGCTAAATAGGGTCAACAAACCGTCCGGGACAATCAAATAGGGATGGATCTAACTGAAACGACCTTTCATTTAATATGTTTATGAGTAAACGTTCAGTGATACGTGACTCAGTGTTACCTGAAATCCCGATGGGGGACAGGAAGGTGGTCACAATAAACCCTTAAAGTAACACATAATTAATTGTAGTGCTACGCGGCGTTTCCTGACCAGAAGGTGATATCGTATTTTCGCCGTGAATCGGTACCGATTCATTCATTATCCTTGTAAACCGATAAAGAATTGCTAATAGTTTCAAGATTTGGGAGCTCGACATCCCCTTGCCCCCCTTATAATAAAATAAGGCAATATATTACATTTCGGGAGAGCGTGACGCGTGACTGTTAATGGCTGGGTCCCTGTCTCTATTGTAGATATCGACGAGTGCCTCACCGACAATGGCGGCTGTAACCAGACGTGTAACAACTCTCCGGGCAGCTTCTCCTGCTCCTGTCTAGACGGCTACAGCCAGACTGGAGCTAGCTGTATGGGTAGGTCATACCTTGTCACTGTGACCAGACGTGTAACAACTCTCCAGGCAGCTTCTCCTGCTCCTGTCGAGACGGCTACAGCCAGACTGGAGCTAGCTGTATGGGTAGGTCATAGCTTGTCACTGTGACCAGACGTGTAACAACTCTCCGGCCAGCTTCTCCTGCTCCTGTCGAGACGGCTACAGCCAGACTGGAGCTAGCTGTATAGGTAGGTCATACCTTGTCACTGTGACCAGACGTGTAACAACTCTCCGGGCAGCTTCTCCTGTTCCTGTCGAGACGGCTACAGCCAGACTGGAGCTAGCTGTATGGGTAGGTCATACCTTGTCACTGTGACCAGACGTGTAACAACTCTCCAGGCAGCTTCTCCTGCTCCTGTCGAGACGGCTACAGCCAGACTGGAGCTAGCTGTATGGGTAGGTCATAGCTTGTCACTGTGACCAGACGTGTAACAACTCTCCGGCCAGCTTCTCCTGCTCCTGTCGAGACGGCTACAGCCAGACTGGAGCTAGCTGTATAGGTAGGTCATACCTTGTCACTGTGACCAGACGTGTAACAACTCTCCGGGCAGCTTCTCCTGTTCCTGTCGAGACGGCTACAGCCAGACTGGAGCTAGCTGTATGGGTAGGTCATACCTTGTCACTGTGATTAGACTGTAACAACTCTCCGGGCAGCTTCTCCTGTTCCTGTCGAGACGGCTACAATCAGACTGGAGCTAGCTGTGTGGGTAGGTCATACCTTGTCACTGTGACCAGACGTGTAACAACTCCCCGGCCAGCTTCTTCTGCTCCTGTCGAGACGGCCACAGCCAGACTGGAGCTAGCTGTATGGGTAGGTCATACCTTGTCACTGTGACCAGACGTGTAACAACTCTCCGGCACCTTCTCCTGCTCCTGTCGAGACGGCTACAGCCAGACTCGGGCTAGCTGTATGGGTAGGTCATACCTTGTCACTGTGACCAGACGTGTAACAACTCTCCAGGCAGCTTCTCCTGCTCCTGTCGAGACGGCTACAGCTAGACCGGAGCTAGCTGTATGAGTAGGTCATACCTTGTCACTGTGATTAGACTGTAACAACTCTCCGGGCAGCTTCTCGTGCTCCTGTCGAGACGACTACAGCCAGACTGGAGCTAGCTGTATGGGTAAGTCATACCTTGTTACTGTGACCAGACGTGTAGCAACTCTCCGGGTAGCTTCTCCTGCTCCTGTCTAAACGGCTACCGCCAGACTGGAGCTAGCTGTATGGGTAGGTCATACCTTGTCACTGTGATTAGACTGTAACAACTCTCCGGGCAGCTTCTCGTGCTCCTGTCGAGACGACTACAGCCAGACTGGAGCTAGCTGTATGGGTAGGTCATACCTTGTTACTGTGACCAGACGTGTAGCAACTCTCCGGGCAGCTTCTCCTGCTCCTGTCTAGACGGCTACCGCCAGACTGGAGCTAGCTGTATGGGAAGGACATACCTCATATGGCACATCAATATAAGCGCAAACGTATCTAGGAAATGCAATGATATGTAATAAAATATTAATATTGTTTACCCCAGATATCGATGAGTGTTTCGCTGACAATGGTGGATGCGCCCAGCACTGTACCAACACCCAAGGCAGTTACAACTGTAGTTGCGACGATGGCTACCTGGCGAACGGCACGGAATGTAACGGTGAGTGGCCCATCAATGTCTGGAACACACAGCTGTTTATCGCTTGGTTGGTAACCATCCGTGTGCGTATTTAGTCAATAGATTTGTAGGTGATTTCACGGTTAAGACGACTTGAAAGCTAAATGCGGGAATCCTTCCATGAGATACTTATGGCGGGAACACAGCATAATTTTCTGGCATATATTATTCCTATACTAACACACGACAGACCAAACACGATTTATGCGATATGTCAGACTATATTATAAGAACATTTCTTCAGATATTGACGAGTGCGTCACCGCCAACGACGGGTGTGACCACAATTGTACCAACACTCCTGGTGGCTACAACTGTTCATGTCGAGAGGGATATATCACAGAAAACACCACGTGTACAGGTAGGTTACCGTACGTAACATCAGAAACTGACCGGCAAGGGTAGACCCAAGATTTTGAAAAGGTAGTGATCCACTTTAGATCAGTTCGGGGAAGTGGGGTGGGAGGGGGCGGAATATCATGTATATATTTTTTGTGAATGGGGGGGGGGGGGAGGCACAGCAAAAAAGGGGAGAATCAACCCCTAAAATGTATATTGTGCAACAAAACGGCCCCCACATTCACAACAGGTAAGGAAAGCCCCCCCCCCCCCCGCTTCCACGTCGCACTAGATTCATGATAAGGTGGTTTAGGTGAACGGGAGAGGAGAATGTCTGTATTATCTTCTTTTCCGTTATATCCATCCGCATGCATGTGTGTCTCCATTGTTTATTCCTTTTAAAACCTGTCCATCGTTTATACGTCATTTTAGTGGAGGCCAGGAAACTGAGGTACTTTTGTCCATATTGATAACATTCATTATTTCAGATATAGACGAATGCGCTGCACAACTGCACAACTGCACAGCCCCCAATGACATATGTGGCAACACAGACGGAGGTTTTACGTGCAGCCATCGCAGAGACACAACACCATCGCCAACCGTCTCCACGGGTGAGGAATATTTGCTAAGACGGATTGTCACCCACATATCATGTACTTACATATTCTGCGAGCAGAGCATTTTTAGTACGTAACATCCAAATATAAGCCATCAAAAGTAGTCCCACGCGGAACACTCGCATGCAGCCATGTTAACTTAGTTGGTTTTTGTATCTGTCAGTGATTTTATCTGATCTGATTTAACATTAGTAATTAACTGCGTGGCTAAACTGCGCAATAATAGTGTCAACATTAGTCCATGTATTTACATGTTGCCTGTAGCTAACGCCAAGCTGAGAAGACACTCTATAACGATTGTTCGTGTATGGCCGACTTTCTGTCAAACAAACACTATTTGTGGCGCTCATTCGCCCTCAATGAGCTCGGTAACTAATAAAAATATGCAATGAAATTGACCCAAAAAACGATTGATTAAGCCTTGAACGGAACCAAAGAGAAGGGGGAATATTTAGGAAACGAAAAATCCCGTTGAAATATAACAAAAAACGCAAAACTGTTTTTGGGCTACAATAAAGCATACACATGACACCAAAGAAACTCGTTCCCTAAAACTGGGCTATGAAGTAAATACTCAAGGTTCAATATTTATTCAGACTTGCAAAATACAAATTCCGGCCCGTTAGACCGTTAATTTTAGCCTAAGTACCGAAGAGTGACAAACAGAAATGTCTCTGGATATGTCTCTCTGTAATCAACTGGCCTGTCTGCATTTTTCAGACATAGGCGAATGTTCCAGCTACGATGGTGGATGTGAGCACATCCTATATAAATATACCTTCGCGACTTATTCGTAATCCATAATCATTATTCTAAATGTACCATTCATCTATCCACCCATCCATCCATCCATCCATTTATGCATCCATCTATCGTGTGGTTTACAAAGCCATCACTCACCGTTTCAGAAGCCCTGAGCAGTCATTCCAATACATATACTACACCCATCTGGGTGTTCATTGTCATCGGGCTCCTTGTGGCTGTTGTCATAGCAATGGCCATCGTCCTCATACTGTGGCGCCGCCATGCGGGCAGGAATACCACCAACAGCGCATCAAATCCCTTCGATCCACTGGCTCTTCATCCGGGTTCTGAGAGAGTCATCCCTGCCAGTCCGACTGTCGTCTCCCGGGAAGACAGATCCACAGACCCCGAGGTTTCTGCCGCACCCACCGACCTACAATACGAACATATCAAGATCTACACCAACTCGGAGGCGGCGCAGGGAGTGTACGAGAAGGTGGCGTGAAAACTCGCCAAACAGGCAACGTCTTCAATACTTTGATTATGTAAGGAGTTAAAACGTTGCATTTATGTGGCCAGGGGTGGTCGATAATCGGTTTTCTTTCTACGATCGAACTACATGTATCTGTCTCGCGGTTTTAGCCATACATTGTATATCTACCACTGCTGACTAGTTCTTCCCTCTTCCGGTCAGAGTCAGAACAATGTGGACGTTTTTATTTCCCTGTTTCATTTCACTCCGTGAGAATCCATGTTTTTCTTTTTCCCAATGGCAAATATATACACTATTTGTTTACGGAAACTGCTTGTTGATGTGTGTCTTGTTTGTTGCCTTTAGGCTTTCCACAAGGATGTGTGTGGCCTATTTGAACCCCACATTTGATGGGGTCAATTTACTTTTTGCCGTCAATAAACATTCTATTGGGCTTTCCTACCATACATGCTCGTAATTCTTTCCCTTATCAAACTAGTTTCGGTCCCGTGGTATGCCAACACACGACACGCCCACATAATCTTGTTATATATTTTTATGGACTTGAATTTGTGTCATTTGTTTTTGTTTCAGATCTTGTCTCACATTTGTAATGAGGTATTGGGTCTAACCGGTTTAATAGTTATCAAACTTTGTTTTCCTATATAGTATTTTTTTATAATTGTTTACAAGTAAAATGCTTTATTGAAGAAAGCAGGCAAAAACAAAATACTGATAGTTTTTGCCAAGCTAACCATGCTAATTAGTGAGCCATAAGTTGTGCACCAGCTTGTGTTTGATCGTTGCTATGGCTACACTCTTGTGAGAGTGTAACAGTGTCGGACTGTACATACCATTCTCTATTGATGAATAAAATAACGCTATTGCGTAGCGATTAAAAAACTGAACTATAATCAAGTATTTTTAACGGAGGCGGTCGGGGGGGGGGGGGGAGAAGTCTGTTGCCTGAATGACCGATTTGGTAGCGCATCTGGCTGCCAGCCAATGGCGGCCCTATGATTGGCAAGCGTCAGTAAACAACCGGTTGCCAAGGGCGTCAGCGTGTTCGAGTCCATTCTTATTTCTGCTGTACAGGAAGAGCGGTCGTATCTCCTTACATGGTGAACAATATTTTGTGGATACATAAAATCAATTTAAAACTTCACAATTATTCTATTTGCATAACTACAAACACCCAATACACGTTTATATGCCTTGGTTGTTGCTACGCCATACTAAATATCACTGCTGTCCGAAGGATCTTCCTTGTTGATCTGGTGAATAAATGTCTGAACAAAAGTAATGTCTCTTTTCTTTTCTTCCTTAATCAGTTAATTGAGGCGTGGATTTTGATAGTATTTAAATGATTGTTATTAGTCCTAAATATTGCATCTTGAAATGCTCGTACAGTACAATTAATCCGAATGATGGCTTCAATCTGAACAATACGGATGCGTTATGATAGATTTGTTAGCTTTTATGTAGGTCGGGTCAGGCGTCAGTTGGCTATGACGAGTTCCGGGGTTATGTAAACAGATTTGGAATGAAAGAGAAGAAAAACGGAATATTGAAACATTTAACCACAATCCATATGATATAGTCATTCTAGGTGATTTTAATGTACCAGTGGAATTCGAATCACAAAGCGACTTACATAAGAAACTTATTTATGCGCTTAATTTAATGTAAACTGTAAATGTTTTTCGTGCATTGCTTCTTGCTGGCTGCGTGGGGTAGTCTTATAGTCCATGTGGCCGCGGCGTGTGGTAGTCCTGTAGTCTATGTGGCCGCGGCGTGTGGTAGTCCGGTAGTCCATGTGGCCGCGGCGTGTGGTAGTCCTGTAGACCATGTGGCCGCGGCGTGGGGTAGTCCTGTAGTCCATGTGGCCGCGGCGTGGGGTAGTCCTGTAGTCCATGTGGCCGCGGCGTGTGGTAGTCCTGTAGTCTATGTGGCCGCGGCGTGTGGTAGTCCGGTAGTCCATGTGGCCGCGGCGTGTGGTAGTCCTGTAGACCATGTGGCCGCGGCGTGGGGTAGTCCTGTAGTCCATGTGGCCGCGGCGTGGGGTAGTCCTGTAGTCCATGTGGCCGCGGCCTGTGGTAGTCCTGTAGTCCATGTGGCCGCGGCGTGTGGTAGTCCTGTAGTCCATGTGGCCGCGGCGTGTGGTAGTCCTGTAGTCCAAGTGGCCGCGGCGTGTGGTAGTCCTGTAGTCCATGTGGCCACGGCGTGTGGTAGTCCTGTAGTCCATGTGGCCGCGGCGTGTGTTAGTCCTGTAGTCCATGTGGCCGCGGCGTGTGGTAGTCCTGTAGTCCAAGTGGCCGCGGCCTGTGGTAGTCCTGTAGTCCATGTGGCCGCGGCGTGTGGTAGTCCTGTACTCTATGTGGCCGCGGCCTGTGGTAGTCCTGTAGTCCATGTGGCCGCGGCGTGTGGTAATCCTGTAGTCTATGTGGCCGCGGCGTGTGGTAGTCCTTTAGTCTATGTGGCCGCGGCGAGTGGTAGTCCTGTAGTCCATGTGGCCGCGGCGAGTGGTAGTCCTGTAGTCCATGTGGCCGCGGCGTGTGGTAGTCCTGTAGTCCATGTGGCCGCGGCGTGTGTTAGTCCTGTAGTCCATGTGGCCGCGGCGTGTGGTAGTCCTGTAGTCCAAGTGGCCGCGGCGTGTGGTAGTCCTGTAGTCCATGTGGCCGCGGCGTGTGGTAGTCCTGTACTCTATGTGGCCGCGGCCTGTGGTAGTCCTGTACTCTATGTGGCCGCGGCCTGTGGTAGTCCTGTAGTCCATGTGGCCGCGGCCAGTGGTAGTCCTGTACTCTATGTGGCCGCGGCCTGTGGTAGTCCTGTAGTCCATGTGGCCGCGGCGTGTGGTAGTCCTGTACTCTATGTGGCCGCGGCCTGTGGTAGTCCTGTAGTCCATGTGGCCGCGGCGTGTGGTAGTCCTGTAGTCTATGTGGCCGCGGCGTGTGGTAGTCCTTTAGTCTATGTGGCCGCGGCGAGTGGTAGTCCTGTAGTCCATGTGGCCGCGGCGAGTGGTAGTCCTGTAGTCCATGTGGCCGCGGCGTGTGGTAGTCCTGTAGTCCATGTGGCCGCGGCGTGTGTTAGTCCTGTAGTCCATGTGGCCGCGGCGTGTGGTAGTCCTGTAGTCCAAGTGGCCGCGGCATGTGGTAGTCCTGTAGTCCATGTGGCCGCGGCGTGTGGTAGTCCTGTACTCTATGTGGCCGCGGCCTGTGGTAGTCCTGTACTCTATGTGGCCGCGGCCTGTGGTAGTCCTGTAGTCCATGTGGCCGCGGCATGTGGTAGTCCTGTAGTCCATGTGGCCGCGGCGTGTGGTAGTCCTGTACTCTATGTGTCCGCGGCGAGTGGTAGTCCTGTAGTCCATGTGGCCGCGGCGTGTGGTAGTCCTGTAGTCCATGTGGCCGCGGCGTGTGGTAGTCCTGTAGTCCATGTGGCCGCGGCGTGTGTTAGTCCTGTAGTCCATGTGGCCGCGGCGTGTGGTAGTCCTGTAGTCCAAGTGGCCGCGGCCTGTGGTAGTCCTGTAGTCCATGTGGCCGCGGCGTGTGGTAGTCCTGTACTCTATGTGGCCGCGGCCTGTGGTAGTCCTGTAGTCCATGTGGCCGCGGCGTGTGGTAGTCCTGTAGTCTATGTGGCCGCGGCGTGTGGTAGTCCTTTAGTCTATGTGGCCGCGGCGAGTGGTAGTCCTGTAGTCCATGTGGCCGCGGCGAGTGGTAGTCCTGTAGTCCATGTGGCCGCGGCGTGTGGTAGTCCTGTAGTCTATGTGGCCGCGGCGTGTGGTAGTCATGTAGTCCATGTGGCCGCGGCCTGTGGTAGTCCTGTAGTCCATGTGGCCGCGGCGTGTGGTAGTCCTGTAGTCCATGTGGCCGCGGCGTGTGGTAGTCCTGTAGTCCAAGTGGCCGCGGCGTGTGGTAGTCCTGTAGTCCATGTGGCCACGGCGTGTGGTAGTCCTGTAGTCCATGTGGCCGCGGCGTGTGTTAGTCCTGTAGTCCATGTGGCCGCGGCGTGTAGTAGTCCTGTAGTCCAAGTGGCCGCGGCCTGTGGTAGTCCTGTAGTCCATGTGGCCGCGGCGTGTGGTAGTCCTGTACTCTATGTGGCCGCGGCCTGTGGTAGTCCTGTAGTCCATGTGGCCGCGGCGTGTGGTAATCCTGTAGTCTATGTGGCCGCGGCGTGTGGTAGTCCTTTAGTCTATGTGGCCGCGGCGAGTGGTAGTCCTGTAGTCCATGTGGCCGCGGCGAGTGGTAGTCCTGTAGTCCATGTGGCCGCGGCGTGTGGTAGTCCTGTAGTCCATGTGGCCGCGGCGTGTGTTAGTCCTGTAGTCCATGTGGCCGCGGCGTGTGGTAGTCCTGTAGTCCAAGTGGCCGCGGCCTGTGGTAGTCCTGTAGTCCATGTGGCCGCGGCGTGTGGTAGTCCTGTACTCTATGTGGCCGCGGCCTGTGGTAGTCCTGTACTCTATGTGGCCGCGGCCTGTGGTAGTCCTGTAGTCCATGTGGCCGCGGCCTGTGGTAGTCCTGTACTCTATGTGGCCGCGGCCTGTGGTAGTCCTGTAGTCCATGTGGCCGCGGCGTGTGGTAGTCCTGTACTCTATGTGGTCGCGGCCTGTGGTAGTCCTGTAGTCCATGTGGCCGCGGCGTGTGGTAGTCCTGTAGTCTATGTGGCCGCGGCGTGTGGTAGTCCTTTAGTCTATGTGGCCGCGGCGAGTGGTAGTCCTGTAGTCCATGTGGCCGCGGCGAGTGGTAGTCCTGTAGTCCATGTGGCCGCGGCGTGTGGTAGTCCTGTAGTCCATGTGGCCGCGGCGTGTGTTAGTCCTGTAGTCCATGTGGCCGCGGCGTGTGGTAGTCCTGTAGTCCAAGTGGCCGCGGCATGTGGTAGTCCTGTAGTCCATGTGGCCGCGGCGTGTGGTAGTCCTGTACTCTATGTGGCCGCGGCCTGTGGTAGTCCTGTACTCTATGTGGCCGCGGCCTGTGGTAGTCCTGTAGTCCATGTGGCCGCGGCATGTGGTAGTCCTGTAGTCCATGTGGCCGCGGCGTGTGGTAGTCCTGTACTCTATGTGTCCGCGGCGAGTGGTAGTCCTGTAGTCCATGTGGCCGCGGCGTGTGGTAGTCCTGTAGTCCATGTGGCCGCGGCGTGTGGTAGTCCTGTAGTCCATGTGGCCGCGGCGTGTGTTAGTCCTGTAGTCCATGTGGCCGCGGCGTGTGGTAGTCCTGTAGTCCAAGTGGCCGCGGCCTGTGGTAGTCCTGTAGTCCATGTGGCCGCGGCGTGTGGTAGTCCTGTACTCTATGTGGCCGCGGCCTGTGGTAGTCCTGTAGTCCATGTGGCCGCGGCGTGTGGTAGTCCTGTAGTCTATGTGGCCGCGGCGTGTGGTAGTCCTTTAGTCTATGTGGCCGCGGCGAGTGGTAGTCCTGTAGTCCATGTGGCCGCGGCGAGTGGTAGTCCTGTAGTCCATGTGGCCGCGGCGTGTGGTAGTCCTGTAGTCTATGTGGCCGCGGCGTGTGGTAGTCATGTAGTCCATGTGGCCGCGGCCTGTGGTAGTCCTGTAGTCCATGTGGCCGCGGCGTGTGGTAGTCCTGTAGACCATGTGGCCGCGGCGTGGGGTAGTCCTGTAGTCCATGTGGCCGCGGCCTGTGGTAGTCCTGTAGTCCATGTGGCCGCGGCGTGTGGTAGTCCTGTAGTCCATGTGGCCGCGGCGTGTGGTAGTCCTGTAGTCCATGTGGCCACGGCGTGTGGTAGTCCTGTAGTCCATGTGGACGCGGCGTGTGGTAGTCCTGTAGTCCATGTGGCCGCGGCGTGTGGTAGTCCTGTAGTCCATGTGGCCGCGGCGTGTGGTAGTCCTGTAGTCCATGTGGCCGCGGCCTGTGGTAGTCCTAAAGTCCATGTGGCCGCGGCGTGTGGTAGTCCTATAGTCCATGTGGCCGCGGCGTGTGGTTGTCCTGTAGTCCATGTGGCCGCGGCGTGTGTTAGTCCTGTAGTCTATGTGGCCGCGGCGTGTGGTAGTCCTGGAGACCATGTGGCCGCGGCGTGTGGTAGTCCTACAGTCCATGTGGCCGCGGCGTGTGGTAGTCCTGTAGTCCATGTGGCCGCGGCGTGTGTTAGTCCTGTAGTCCATGTGGCCGCGGCGTGTGGGAGTCCTGTAGTCCAGGTAGCCGCGGCGTGTGGTAGTCCTATAGTCCATGTGGCCGCGGCGTGTGGTAGTCCTGTAGTCCATGTGGCCGCGGCGTGTCGTAGTCCTGTAGTCCATGTGGCCGCGGCGTGTGGTAGTCCTGTAGACCATGTGGCCGCGGCGTGTGGTAGTCCTGTAGTCCATGTGGCCGCGGCGTGTGGTAGTCCTGTAGTCCATGTGGCCGCGGCGTGTGGTAGTCCTGTAGTCCATGTGGCCGCGGCGTGTGGTAGTCCTGTAGTCAAAGTGGCCGCGGCGTGTGGTAGTCCTGTACTCTATGTGGCCGCGGCCTGTGGTAGTCCTGTAGTCCATGTGGCCGCGGCCTGTGGTAGTCCTGTAGTCCATGTGGCCGCGGCGTGTGGTAGTCCTGTAGTCCATGTGGCCGCGGCGTGTGGTAGTCCTGTAGTCTATGTGGCCGCGGCGTGTGGTAGTCCTGTAGTCCATGTGGCCGCGGCGAGTGGTAGTCCTGTAGTCCATGTGGCCGCGGCGTGTGGTAGTCCTGTAGTCTATGTGGCCGCGGCGTATGGTAGTCATGTAGTCCATGTGGCCGCGGCCTGTGGTAGTCCTGTAGTCCATGTGGCCGCGGCGTGTGGTAGTCCTGTAGACCATGTGGCCGCGGCGTGGGGTAGTCCTGTAGTCCATGTGGCCGCGGCCTGTGGTAGTCCTGTAGTCCATGTGGCGGCGGCGTGTGGTAGTCCTGTAGTCCATGTGGCCGCGGCGAGTGGTAGTCCTGTAGTCCAAGTGGCCGCGGCGTGTGGTAGTCCTGTAGTCCATGTGGCCGCGGCGTGTGGTAGTCCTGTAGTCCAAGTGGCCGCGGCGTGTGGTAGTCCTGTACTCTATGTGGCCGCGGCGAGTGGTAGTCCTGTAGTCCATGTGGCCGCGGCGTGTGGTAGTCCTGTAGTCCAAGTGGCCGCGGCGTGTGGTAGTCCTGTACTCTATGTGGCCGCGGCCTGTGGTAGTCCTGTAGTCCATGTGGCCGCGGCGTGTGGTAGTCCTATAGTCCATGTGGCCGCGGCGTGTGGTAGTCCTGTAGTCCATGTGGCCGCGGCGTGTGTTAGTCCTGTAGTCCATGTGGCCGCGGCGTGTGGTAGTCCTGTAGACCATGTGGCCGCGGCGTGTGGTAGTCCTATAGTCCATGTGGCCGCGGCGTGTGGTAGTCCTGTAGTCCATGTGGCTGCGGCGTGTGGTAGTCCTGTAGTCCAAGTGGCCGCGGCCTGTGGTAGTCCTGTAGTCCATGTGGCCGCGGCGAGTGGTAGTCCTGTAGTCTATGTGGCCGCGGCGTGTGGTAGTCCTGTAGTCTATGTGGCCGCGGCGTGTGGTAGTCCTGTAGTCCATGTGGCCGCGGCGAGTGGTAGTCCTGTAGTCCATGTGGCCGCGGCCTGTGGTAGTCCTGTAGTCTATGTGGCCGCGGCGTGTGGTAGTCATGTAGTCCATGTGGCCGCGGCCTGTGGTAGTCCTGTAGTCCATGTGGCCGCGGCGTGTGGTAGTCCTGTAGACCATGTGGCCGCGGCCTGTGGTAGTCGTGTAGTCCATGTGGCCGCGGCGTGTGGTAGTCCTGTAGTCCATTTGGCCGCGGCGTGTGGTAGTCCTGTAGTCCAAGTGGCCGCGGCGTGTGGTAGTCCTGTACTCTATGTGGCCGCGGCCTGTGGTAGTCCTGTAGTCCATGTGGCCGCGGCGTGTGGTAGTCCTATAGTCCATGTGGCCGCGGCGTGTGGTAGTCCTGTAGTCCATGTGGCCGCGGCGTGTGGTAGTCCTGTAGTCCATGTGGCCGCGGCGTGTGGTAGTCCTGTAGACCATGTGGCCGCGGCGTGTGGTAGTCCTATAGTCCATGTGGCCGCGGCGTGTGGTAGTCCTGTAGTCCATGTGGCCGCGGCGTGTGTTAGTCCTGTAGTCCATGTGGCCGCAGCGTGTGGTAGTCCTGTAGTCCATATGGCCGCGGCGTGTGGTAGTTCTATAGTCCATGTGGCTGCGGCGTGTGGTAGTCCTGTAGTTCATGTGGCCGCGGCGTGTGTTAGTCCTGTAGTCCATGTGGCCGCGGCGTGTGGTAGTCCTGTAGACCATGTGGCCGCGGCGTGTGGTAGTCCTGTAGTCCATGTGGCCGCGGCCTGTGGTAGTCCTGTAGTCCATGTGGCCGCGGCGTGTGGTAGTCCTGTAGTCCATGTGGCCGCGGCGTGTGGTAGTCCTGTAATCCAAGTGGCCGCGGCCTGTGGTAGTCCTGTAGTCCATGTGGCCGCGGCGTGTGGTAGTCCTGTAGACCAGGTGGCCGCGGCGTGTGGTAGTCCTGTAGACCATGTGGCCGCGGCGTGTGGTAGTCCTGTAGTCCATGTGGCCGCGGCCTGTGGTAGTCCTGTAGTCCATGTGGCCGCGGCGTGTGGTAGTCCTGTAGTCCATGTGGCCGCGGCGTGTGGTAGTCCTGCAGTCCAAGTGGCCGCGGCGTGTGGTAGTCCTGTACTCTATGTGGCCGCGGCCTGTGGTAGTCCTGTAGTCCATGTGGCCGCGGCCTGTGGTAGTCCTGTAGTCCATGTGGCCGCGGCGTGTGGTAGTCCTGTAGTCTATGTGGCCGCGGCGTGTGGTAGTCCTGTAGTCCATGTGGCCGCGGCGTGTGGTAGTCCTGTAGTCCAAGTGGCCGCGGCGTGTGGTAGTCCTGTACTCTATGTGGCCGCGGCCTGTGGTAGTCCTGTAGTCCATGTGGCCGCGGCGTGTGGTAGTCCTGTAGTCTATGTGGCCGCGGCGTGTGGTAGTCCTGTAGTCTATGTGGCCGCGGCGAGCGGTAGTCCTGTAGTCCATGTGGCCGCGGCGAGTGGTAGTCCTGTAGTCCATGTGGCCGCGGCGTGTGGTAGTCCTGTAGTCTATGTGGCCGCGGCGTGTGGTAGTCATGTAGTCCATGTGGCCGCGGCCTGTGGTAGTCCTGTAGTCCATGTGGCCGCGGCGTGTGGTAGTCCTGTAGACCATGTGGCCGCGGCGTGGGGTAGTCCTGTAGTCCATGTGGCCGCGGCCTGTGGTAGTCCTGTAGTCCATGTGGCCGCGGCCTGTGGTAGTCCTGTAGTCCATGTGGCCGCGGCGTGTGGTAGTCCTGTAGTCTATGTGGCCGCGGCGTGTGGTAGTCCTGTAGACCATGTGGCCGCGGCGTGTGGTAGTCCTATAGTCCATGTGGCCGCGGCGTGTGGTAGTCCTGTAGTCCATGTGGCTGCGGCGTGTGGTAGTCCTGTAGTCCAAGTGGCCGCGGCCTGTGGTAGTCCTGTAGTCCATGTGGCCGCGGCGAGTGGTAGTCCTGTAGTCTATGTGGCCGCGGCGTGTGGTAGTCCTGTAGTCTATGTGGCCGCGGCGTGTGGTAGTCCTGTAGTCTATGTGGCCGCGGCGTGTGGTAGTCCTGTAGTCCATGTGGCCGCGGCGAGTGGTAGTCCTGTAGTCCATGTGGCCGCGGCGTGTGGTAGTCCTGTAGTCTATGTGGCCGCGGCGTGTGGTAGTCATGTAGTCCATGTGGCCGCGGCCTGTGGTAGTCCTGTAGTCCATGTGGCCGCGGCGTGTGGTAGTCCTGTAGACCATGTGGCCGCGGCCTGTGGTAGTCGTGTAGTCCATGTGGCCGCGGCGTGTGGTAGTCCTGTAGTCCATTTGGCCGCGGCGTGTGGTAGTCCTGTAGTCCAAGTGGCCGCGGCGTGTGGTAGTCCTGTACTCTATGTGGCCGCGGCCTGTGGTAGTCCTGTAGTCCATGTGGCCGCGGCCTGTGGTAGTCCTGTAGTCCATGTGGCCGCGGCGTGTGGTAGTCCTGTAGTCCATGTGGCCGCGGCGTGTGGTAGTCCTGTAATCCAAGTGGCCGCGGCCTGTGGTAGTCCTGTAGTCCATGTGGCCGCGGCGTGTGGTAGTCCTGTAGACCAGGTGGCCGCGGCGTGTGGTAGTCCTGTAGACCATGTGGCCGCGGCGTGTGGTAGTCCTGTAGTCCATGTGGCCGCGGCCTGTGGTAGTCCTGTAGTCCATGTGGCCGCGGCGTGTGGTAGTCCTGTATTCCATGTGGCCGCGGCGTGTGGTAGCCCTGTAGTCTATGTGGCCGCGGCGTGTGGTAGTCATGTAGTCCATGTGGCCGCGGCCTGTGGTAGTCCTGTAGTCCATGTGGCCGCGGCGTGTGGTAGTCCTGTAGACCATGTGGCCGCGGCGTGGGGTAGTCCTGTAGTCCATGTGGCCGCGGCCTGTGGTAGTCCTGTAGTCCATGTGGCCGCGGCCTGTGGTAGTCCTGTAGTCCATGTGGCCGCGGCGTGTGGTAGTCCTGTAGTCTATGTGGCCGCGGCGTGTGGTAGTCCTGTAGTCCATGTGGCCGCGGCCTGTGGTAGTCCTGTAGTCCATGTGGCCGCGGCGTGTGGTAGTCCTGTAGTCTATGTGGCCGCGGCGTGTGGTAGTCCTGTAGACCATGTGGCCGCGGCGTGTGGTAGTCCTGTAGTCCATGTGGCCGCGGCGTGTGGTAGTCCTGTAGTCTATGTGGCCGCGGCGTGTGGTAGTCCTGTAGTCCATGTGGCCGCGGCGTGTGGTAGTCCTGTAGTCCAAGTGGCCGCGGCGTGTGGTAGTCCTGTACTCTATGTGGCCGCGGCCTGTGGTAGTCCTGTAGTCCATGTGGCCGCGGCGTGTGGTAGTCCTGTAGTCTATGTGGCCGCGGCGTGTGGTAGTCCTGTAGTCTATGTGGCCGCGGCGAGCGGTAGTCCTGTAGTCCATGTGGCCGCGGCGAGTGGTAGTCCTGTAGTCCATGTGGCCGCGGCGTGTGGTAGTCCTGTAGTCTATGTGGCCGCGGCGTGTGGTAGTCATGTAGTCCATGTGGCCGCGGCCTGTGGTAGTCCTGTAGTCCATGTGGCCGCGGCGTGTGGTAGTCCTGTAGACCATGTGGCCGCGGCGTGGGGTAGTCCTGTAGTCCATGTGGCCGCGGCCTGTGGTAGTCCTGTAGTCCATGTGGCCGCGGCCTGTGGTAGTCCTGTAGTCCATGTGGCCGCGGCGTGTGGTAGTCCTGTAGTCTATGTGGCCGCGGCGTGTGGTAGTCCTGTAGACCATGTGGCCGCGGCGTGTGGTAGTCCTATAGTCCATGTGGCCGCGCCGTGTGGTAGTCCTGTAGTCCATGTGGCTGCGGCGTGTGGTAGTCCTGTAGTCCAAGTGGCCGCGGCCTGTGGTAGTCCTGTAGTCCATGTGGCCGCGGCGAGTGGTAGTCCTGTAGTCTATGTGGCCGCGGCGTGTGGTAGTCCTGTAGTCTATGTGGCCGCGGCGTGTGGTAGTCCTGTAGTCTATGTGGCCGCGGCGTGTGGTAGTCCTGTAGTCCATGTGGCCGCGGCGAGTGGTAGTCCTGTAGTCCATGTGGCCGCGGCGTGTGGTAGTCCTGTAGTCAATGTGGCCGCGGCGTGTGGTAGTCATGTAGTCCATGTGGCCGCGGCCTGTGGTAGTCCTGTAGTCCATGTGGCCGCGGCGTGTGGTAGTCCTGTAGACCATGTGGCCGCGGCCTGTGGTAGTCGCGTAGTCCATGTGGCCGCGGCGTGTGGTAGTCCTGTAGTCCATTTGGCCGCGGCGTGTGGTAGTCCTGTAGTCCAAGTGGCCGCGGCGTGTGGTAGTCCTGTACTCTATGTGGCCGCGGCCTGTGGTAGTCCTGTAGTCCATTTGGCCGCGGCGTGTGGTAGTCCTGTAGTCCAAGTGGCCGCGGCGTGTGGTAGTCCTGTACTCTATGTGGCCGCGGCGTGTGGTAGTCCTGTAGTCCATGTGGCCGCGGCGTGTGTTAGTCCTGTAGTCCATGTGGCCGCGGCGTGTGGTAGTCCTGTAGACCATGTGGCCGCGGCGTGTGGTAGTCCTATAGTCCATGTGGCCGCGGCGTGTGGTAGTCCTGTAGTCCATGTGGCCGCGGCGTGTGGTAGTCCTGTAGTCCAAGTGGCCGCGGCCTGTGGTAGTCCTGTAGTCCATGTGGCCGCGGCGAGTGGTAGTCCTGTAGTCTATGTGGCCGCGGCCTGTGGTAGTCCTGTAGTCTATGTGGCCGCGGCGTGTGGTAGTCCTGTAGTCTATGTGGCCGCGGCGTGTGGTAGTCCTGTAGTCCATGTGGCCGCGGCGAGTGGTAGTCCTGTAGTCCATGTGGCCGCGGCGTGTGTTAGTCCTGTAGTCTATGTGGCCGCGGCGTGTGGTAGTCATGTAGTCCATGTGGCCGCGGCCTGTGGTAGTCCTGTAGTCCAGGTGGCCGCGGCGTGTGGTAGTCCTGTAGTCCAAGTGGCCGCGGCGTGTGGTAGTCCTGTACTCTATGTGGCCGCGGCCTGTGGTAGTCCTGTAGTCCATGTGGCCGCGGCGTGTGGTAGTCCTATAGTCCATGTGGCCGCGGCGTGTGGTAGTCCTGTAGTCCATGTGGCCGCGGCGTGTGTTAGTCCTGTAGTCCATGTGGCCGCGGCGTGTGGTAGTCCTGTAGACCATGTGGGCGGGGCGTGTGGTAGTCCTATAGTCCATGTGGCCGCGGCGTGTGTTAGTCCTGTAGTCCATGTGGCCGCGGCGTGTGTTAGTCCTGTAGTCCATGTGGCCGCAGCGTGTGGTAGTCCGGTAGTCCATATGGCCGCGGCGTGTGGTAGTTCTATAGTCCATGTGGCCGCGGCGTGTGGTAGTCCTGTAGTTCATGTGGCCGCGGCGTGTGTTAGTCCTGTAGTCCATGTGGCCGCGGCGTGTGGTAGTCGTGTAGACCTTGTGGCCGCGGCGTGTGGTAGTCCTGTAGTCCATGTGGCCGCGGCCTGTGGTAGTCCTGTAGTCCATGTGGCCGCGGCGTGTGGTAGTCCTGTAGTCCATGTGGCCGCAGCGTGTGGTAGTCCTGTAGTCCAAGTGGCCGCGGCCTGTGGTAGTCCTGTAGTCCATGTGGCCGCGGCGTGTGGTAGTCCTGTAGACCATGTGGCCGCGGCGTGTGGTAGTCCTGTAGACCATGTGGCCGCGGCGTGTGGTAGTCCTGTAGTCCATGTGGCCGCGGCCTGTGGTAGTCCTGTAGTCCATGTGGCCGCGGCGTGTGGTAGTCCTGTAGTCCATGTGGCCGCGGCGTGTGGTAGTCCTGTAGTCCAAGTGGCCGCGGCTTGTGGTAGTCCTGTACTCTATGTGGCCGCGGCCTGTGGTAGTCCTGTAGTCCATGTGGCCGCGGCCTGTGGTAGTCCTGTAGTCCATGTGGCCGCGGCGTGTGGTAGTCCTGTAGTCTATGTGGCCGCGGCGTGTGGTAGTCCTGTAGTCTATGTGGCCGCGGCGTGTGGTAGTCCTGTAGTCCATGTGGCCGCGGCGAGTGGTAGTCCTGTAGTCCATGTGGCCGCGGCGTGTGGTAGTCCTGTAGTCTATGTGGCCGCGGCGTGTGGTAGTCATGTAGTCCATGTGGCCGCGGCCTGTGGTAGTCCTGTAGTCCATGTGGCCGCGGCGTGTGGTAGTCCTGTAGACCATGTGGCCGCGGCGTGGGGTAGTCCTGTAGTCCATGTGGCCGCGGCCTGTGGTAGTCCTGTAGTCCATGTGGCCGCGGCGTGTGGTAGTCCTGTACTCTATGTGGCCGCGGCCTGTGGTAGTCCTGTAGTCCATGTGGCCGCGGCGTGTGGTAGTCCTGTACACCATGTGGCCGCGGCGTGTGGTAGTCCTATAGTCCATGTGGCCGCGGCGTGTGGTAGTCCTGTAGTCCATGTGGCCGCTGCGTGTGTTAGTCCTGTAGTCCATGTGGCCGCAGCGTGTGGTAGTCCTGTAGTCCATATGGCCGCGGCGTGTGGTAGTTCTATAGTCCATGTGGCCGCGGCGTGTGGTAGTCCTGTAGTCCATGTGGCCGCGGCGTGTGTTAGTCCTGTAGTCCATGTGGCCGCGGCGTGTGGTAGTCCTGTAGACCATGTGGCCGCGGCGTGTGGTAGTCCTGTAGTCCATGTGGCCGCGGCCTGTGGTAGTCCTGTAGTCCATGTGGCCGCGGCGTGTGGTAGTCCTGTAGTCCATGTGGCCGCGGCGTGTGGTAGTCCTGTAGTCCAAGTGGCCGCGGCGTGTGGTAGTCCTGTACTCTATGTGGCCGCGGCCTGTGGTAGTCCTGTAGTCCATGTGGCCGCGGCCTGTGGTAGTCCTGTAGTCCATGTGGCCGCGGCGTGTGGTAGTCCTGTAGTCTATGTGGCCGCGGCGTGTGGTAGTCCTGTAGTCTATGTGGCCGCGGCGTGTGGTAGTCCTGTAGTCCATGTGGCCGCGGCGAGTGGTAGTCCTGTAGTCCATGTGGCCGCGGCGTGTGGTAGTCCTGTAGTCTATGTGGCCGCGGCGTGTGGTAGTCATGTAGTCCATGTGGCCGCGGCCGGTGGTAGTCCTGTAGTCCATGTGGCCGCGGCGTGTGGTAGTCCTGTAGACCATGTGGCCGCGGCGTGTGGTAGTCCTGTAGTCTATGTGGCCGCGGCGTGTGGTAGTCCTGTAGTCTATGTGGCCGCGGCGTGTGGTAGTCCTGTAGTCCATGTGGCCGCGGCGAGTGGTAGTCCTGTAGTCCATGTGGCCGCGGCGTGTGGTAGTCCTGTAGTCTATGTGGCCGCGGCGTGTGGTAGTCATGTAGTCCATGTGGCCGCGGCCGGTGGTAGTCCTGTAGTCCATGTCGCCGCGGCGTGTGGTAGTCCTGTAGACCATGTGGCCGCGGCGTTTGGTAGTCCTGTAGTCCATGTGGCCGCGGCGTGTGGTACTCCTGTAGTCCAAGTGGACGCGGCGTGTGGTAGTCCTGTAATCTATGTGGCAGCTACCTGTGGTAGTCCTGTAGTCCATGTGGCCGCGGCGTGTGGTAGTCCTGTAGTCCATGTGGCCGCGGCGTGTGTTAGTCCTGTAGTCCATGTGGCCGCGGCGTGTGGTAGTCCTGTAGACCATGTGGCCGCGGCGTGTGGTAGTCCTATAGTCCATGTGGCCGCGGCGTGTGGTAGTCCTGTAGTCCATGTGGCCGCGGCGTGTAGTAGTCCTATAGTCCATGTGGCCGCGGCGTGTGGTAGTCCTGTAGTCCATGTGGCCGCGGCGTGTGTTAGTCCTGTAGTCCATGTGGCCGCGGCGTGTGGTAGTCCTGTAGACCATGTGGCCGCGGCGTGTGGTAGTCCTATAGTCCATGTGGCCGCGGCGTGTGGTAGTCCTGTAGTCCATGTGGCCGCGGCGTGTGTTAGTCCTGTAGTCCATGTGGCCGCGGCGTGTGGTAGTCCTGTAGTCCAAGTGGCCGCGGCCTGTTCTGGTCCTGTAGTCCATGTGGCCGCGGCGTGTGGTAGTCCTGTAGGCCATGTGGCCGCGGCGTGTGGTTGTCCTGTAGTCCATGTGGCCGCGGCCTGTGGTAGTCCTGTAGTCCATGTGGCCGCGGCGTGTGGTAGTCCTGTAGTCCATGTGGCCGCGGCGTGTGGTAGTCCTGTAGTCCAAGTGGCCGCGGCGTGTGGTAGTCCTGTACTCTATGTGGCCGCGGCCTGTGGTAGTCCTGTAGTCCATGTGGCCGCGGCCTGTGGTAGTCCTGTAGTCCATGTGGCCGCGGCGTGTGGTAGTCCTGTAGTCTATGTGGCCGCGGCGTGTGGGAGTCTTGTAGTCCAAGTGGCCGCGGCCTGTGGTAGTCCTGTAGTCCATGTGGCCGCGGCGAGTGGTAGTCCTGTAGTCCATGTGGCCGCGGCGTGTGGTAGTCCTGTAGTCTATGTGGCCGCGGCGTGTGGTAGTCTTGTAGTCCAAGTGGCCGCGGCGTATGGTAGTCCGGTAGTCCATGCGGCCGCGGCGTGTGGTAGTCCTGTAGTCCATGTGGCCGCGGCGTGTGGTAGTCCTGTAGTCCATGTGGCCGCGGCGTGTGGTAGTCCTGTAGTCCATGTGGCCGCGGCGTGTGGTAGTCCGGTGGTCTATGTGGCCGCGGCGTGTGGTAGTCCTGTAGACCATGTGGCCGCGGCGTGTAGTAGTCCTGTAGTCCATGTGGCCGCGGCATGTGGTAGTCCTGTAGTCCATGTGGCCGCGGCGTGTGGTCGTCCTGTAGTCCATGTGGCCGCGGCGTGTGGTAGTCCTGTAGTCCATGTGGCCGCGGCGTGTAGTAGTCCTGTAGTCCATGTGGCCGCGGCCTGTGGTAGTCCTATAGTCCATGTGGCCGCGGCGTGTGGTAGTCCTGTAGTCCATGTGGCCGCGGCGTGTGGTAGTCCTGTAGTCCATGTGGCCGCGGCGTGTGGTAGTCCTGTAGTCCATGTGGCCGCGGCGTGTGGTAGTCCTGTAGACCATGTGGCCGCGGCGTGTGGTAGTCCTGTAGTCCAAGTGGCCGCGGCGTGTGGTAGTCCTGTAGTCCATGTGGCCGCGGCGTGTGGTAGTCCTGTAGTCCATGTGGCCGCGGCGTGTGGTAGTCCTGTAGTCTATGTGGCCGCGGCGTGTGGTAGTCCTGTAGTCCATGTGGCCGCGGCGTGTAGTAGTCCTGTAGTCCATGCGGCCGCGGCCTGTGGTAGTCCTGTAGTCCAAGTGGCCGCGGCGTGTGGTAGTCCTGTAGTCCATGTGGCCGCGGCGTGTGGTACTCCTGTAGTCCATGTGGCCGCGGCGTGTGGTAGTCCTGTAGTCCATGTGGCCGCGGCGTGTGGTAGTCCTAAGTCCATGTGGCCGCGGCCTGTGGTAGTCCTGTAGTCCATGTGGCCCCGGCGTGTGGTAGTCCTGTAGTCCATGTGGCCGCGGCGTGTGCATGACTCATGTGATGGCTACGCAAAATACGCCGAGTGAAACATCGTGTGAGGCACGCCCTCGTCGATCCAGGCAAGTGCTTGCCAACTTCAAAGACTTTGCATTAATTTAGATGAGCTGCGAGACATTTTCTGTCGCTAATCACGCTGTTTATGTTTATTGTTGACATGTTACATCTAACTGATGATTTTGTTCTTTTGGCTTGTCTTTAAAGAACTGTTTTTATCAGTATTAACTTTAAAGGAAACCGCCAGCGATTGATATAATACCCTAGTGTCTATCCTCGAAATTACGGAATTTTCTGTCCTGCCTGTAGCTCATATTCAAATCCAGACGTGACCGCCACCCACGATTTCGCCGCTTAACCAGGTGGCAGCTCTTTTTGGAGGTGGGTCCGCCTTTGACCAGTCAGGAGGCGATACTCTAATTATATTCAAACCGGAAATCGCGCCTACTGTGTGAGCAAAGCAACAGCAAATGATCATCGCAAATATAAATAGCGGCGATTCTAACTCCAATCATGTTTTTTACGGAGGTAATCGTCGCAAGGGATATTTTCATATATGGTCTGCTGTGCGGCTTGCAACTGCTGCAATTCATCTGTAAATTGCGGCCTTGGTCTCTCCTTCCACGCGTTTCCCCTGAAGGGTTCCTCTACTGTGAAGAGTTCCCTCCGCGAGATAACTTCCAGTCCTAACGCAAGGTGGCGCCACAAGAAGGGTTACAATATACGTCACTTGCTCCGGCTAAATGGCGTGCTGCTCGACATTGAAGGGGGCGGGTTGGCTTAATTTTGTTCTCCTTACCAGTGGGCCAAAACACAACAGATCGCGATTATATTAGGTTGGACACCCGCTTAAAAAAAGGGAAGTTACGATATGTACGGATGCGTTATGATCATTTGTTAGCTTTTACGTAGGTCGGGTCAGGGGTCAGTTGGCTATGACGAGTTCCGGGATTACGTACGCAGATTTGGAATGAGATGTGTTGCACGTGCGAATAAAGAGATGGAAAACTACATATTGAAACATCTTTAACCACACTCCATATGATATAGTCATTCTAGGTGATTTTAATGCATCAGTGGAATTCGAATCACAGAGCGACTTACATACACAACATATATATGCACTGAATTTAATGTAAACTGTAAATGATTTTCGTGCACTGCTTCTTGCTAGTGGTAGTCCTGAAGTCCATGTGACGCCGGCGTGTGCATGACTCATGTGATGGCTATGCAAAATACCTTTTAGGAGGTTATTTTTTTATACTGAAAGACTACGTCCCATTCGCTAGGTGAAGCTCCGTTCCTCTGCGCAGACCGCAGCTGTCGGCAAGTTTTCAAGAATTCTAAAAAAAATGCCAAATCAAGAATAAAACGTCGAGTTTGAAAATAACGGGCCTTGCGTATTTATTACACCAACATATTCACTGCAACGTTTTGAAGAAAAACAGTTATTATCAGTTCATCTGATACCGTGTGTTATTAGGCAAAACTTGGGTCACGGGCAAAGATTAATTTGTAGAAATGCGAGGTGCATTGGTCCTGCCCATTTTGGCAGGCGAGTGTGCGAATGCATTGAGGAAGTAGCCGACAACCGATGTGCTAACTCTATCAGGCTGGCACAGTGAAAGCAAGCTAGCCAAGGAGAGGATCGTAATAAAGTGTTGCGCCAGTCTATCTTGTCGCGGTGTACCCAGATGGCCGGGATTCCTGTCGATGATAAAGGCATATACAGAGGGACTGTTTTTATCGTTGATAGTATGCGTCATACCGTGTTGAACTTTCGAATACGTACCGTAGACAATGCATAGACTATACTAGGACAACTGGTACAATCCATATGATCTAGTCATTCTGGGTGATTTTAATGGCCGATGTTACCAGTGGAATTTGAATCACAGAGCGACTTGTGAATTTTATTTATTAAATGATATTTAGGACCCTACACAGCCAGCAAGCTCGTTTGATCTGGTAATAACAAAATTTGGTTTAATTAATTACCTCCTTAAGATGTCTGCAGATGGGTGTTGCCAAGACAGCAACCAGTGGCCACTAGAATCCACCACCCACGATGTTAGTCCGGTTCCCGGTCGCCGGTTAGTGGTCGGGGCTTGGGGTCGGGAATTAAAGTCTGCCTCTGTCTTCGATTTATTATATTCTTAAGCCATCTTTAAAATATACTATTTGTTACAAAGTTCTATACGATGAATATCCCGGGGCTACATATGCAACGTTCAAACCAGCTATCCGTGGATGCTTACCCATACCTGGTCCAATTCGCCTACGGCAGCTTGCTCAAGTCATGTGGATAAACCGTGGTTCTTTCTCATGGGGCATGCATGTTGCAGTTCAATAAAACGTGTTCTTTACCTGTCATAATCGCCTATTTAAAATAAAATTTGAAAGTCGTGCACAATAATACAAACCAATACACCAAATATTGGTTGAGTAAAGCTTCTTTGGCGGTATTAGTGTAGCGCTCTAGTGATATAATCGCATGCAATGTTCAGCAGCAGACAAGCCAATCTTAAAGTTCTGGGATTAATTTCGTAGTGAAATATATATACATCAATCTATCGTGGTGACTGTTAACCCCTGGGTTGCCTATGTTAACCCCGGGTTGCCGATGTTAACCCCGGGTTGCCGATGCCAACCCCTGGTTACAGATGCTAACCCCGGGTTACAGATGTTAACCCCGGGGTTGCTGGTAGGCCGGAGCGCTGACTGTATCTGTCCCTCGCTGACTCTCCCTGGACCGTCACAGCGGCTCGCTATATACTGAACATGAATATTCATAAGGTGCGCTGCCGTTCCGCGGACCAGCGTGGACGGCAACAACCACTGCGGTTAAATTCTTCTATACACGCATGCACACCACAACAATCCAGAACACCAACCTAAATGCAAAGTACAATCACTCTCCCATCAAAGCCTGGTTCTAGAATAAACAAGTAAGAAACTTGAAAGTACTAAAGGCCTGTCGTAACTACTCTTTCTCTCTAGCTCTGTATCAGAGACTTAGCTCGCCACCCATGTGGGTAATTATCTGGGGGTAGAATAGTCATTATAGTAAGCAGTCTGTTCTTCGCTACATTAGTACCTGACGGCAACTTGTAGGTAAAAGTTAAGAGCTGCTGTAAACATGATGCACGTATATGGCGCTGGCTATAATAAGCTCACGCTACTGTTTATCGACATCACAGTGACACGCATGTCATCAACGGTGTTTAGTTGGGGGGAGTTTTACGTCAAAATATATGATGAAAGAAGCCTTGCCCTGGATGAGCTTTTCTTTTTCAACTTAGAGCAAACCTTTGTGTCAACATTTTTTATGATTATATCTGGAGTGCGTTGGCGTGGGAGCAGAGAATGGGGGGTGGCTGGGGGGCTGGGGGTGGAGTGAAGAGAGGGGGGCACAAGTCTCCTGACACGACTCAATAACAGTGTACATACGCCAATTGAATATCTCGAGCCAGCTATGCTAACCCACGCGGCCGGTGCGTGGTTCGAGACCCACCTATGCAAATGTCAATGGATGTGTAGGATCCTGTCATATTCGCCCTTCCTGTTGCTCCATATGACAGTTTGTAGAGGCAAACTCTTGGAAGATCTCCCGATGTAGCGCAGCGCGAAGTATGTCTATTTAAGGATAAACAAAGTACATGTAAGTAAGATATGACTCAAAGTAATATTTGTTACCTAGAAAGAAGAAACATATATCTTTGTACAAGAAACGATCAATTCTGCAAGTCATCTCCACATGTTCAAGTTTACCTTAGAATGGTGACCTTACACTGAGGCTAGCGCCAGACTACATAAATTGCAAACATATAGGTCAGAGCATGACCTGACCTAATTAGGAAAAAACGGTTGTTTACGCTGTTTTCTTAGGCGTGGGTGTTTGTTTACGCGTGAGTTACGTAGGTATGTATGCATCTAAGCTACGAATGCACCATACATGTAGTTCGTTTGTCGTATTGTTATGTTTTCTTGTTACAACAGGAGATATTTTGGGAGCATATATTCTATTTGCTTCGACTTGATATCACGTGAGATATTTATACCCCGTGATATGCACATAAAATACCCTGTAGGTGCTTTTTAAAACAATTCAACTTGAATTTTCTCTCCACAATAAGGAAACGTCATAAACGTGCGCACTTGTTGTTTACCCATCCCATCGACAGGGGGCGCCCTAGCCAAAAACTATATCTGACCACTGTTCTATTTACTTGCCACAAGCGCCCATTTAGACATTCCAGTAGAAACAGTTTATTTTAGTGCACCCGTTGCAACGATCACCTCGTTGTTTGGCCGTGTACACCCGGAGCGATCTTCTATCCAGCCACCCTGGCAAATACGCAACTTGAAAATGCTTCTTCGCTGCAACTGCAACTTTGAAATATGTTAACCTTGGATTTAAACCCATATTCCTGGTATATATTGCCTCTACAGTCTGCACATTTCGATAGACTGTGTCTTTCACCTCATCATTGAAATACGTTTTGAAGCTCATTGATTTTTGTAACATATAAAGTATTGGTTGCTTTTTGCTTTTCTGGCGGTATCACAGCTTTCGATCCTCGTTGCTGAATATGACTTTTGATTAAAACTCAAGAGCGTTTATGAACATGATGAATCGATGGCGAGGGCAATATTTATTAAGGTCACAATACGCGAGTTCACCAGTTCATGATGATGAAGTTAGAAACACACTGTAAACCGTGTGTGTTGTCAGATGTCTTGACTGGCGCAACGAGGCTGGCTTGATCAAAGCAAGCATAAGATAAAAGTGTTTTATGACTGCACGACCATGGAAACATTGTACAGATCTCGTGGTGACATGTCGTAAGGATCGTGAACCGAGGCTAGCGCCTGTGTTCTCTCAGACGTGACTGGACATGGGGTCGCGATAGTCACTGCGCATGTGCGGCTTCTAGCATTCAGGAAGTTACAAAAACACATTACAATTGGTTGACTGTTGTGTCATACAGGTTGTGTGAGAAGAGACAATTGAAGTAAGGGAGTTTGCAATATTCGCTTCTGAACACAAAGGGTATGTGAGCCTGTTATCACAAAGATGTGTGGTTTAACCGTAACGCGGTATTAACGACGAAAACACGGATTCAGTCACATTTATGAACTAGAGAGGATTATGCAGAGCCTGCATCTAAGGATATTTCAAGGCATAGGAAGTGAGAAACGTAACGTTGTGGATGCCGCCCACGATTCAATTGGTTCTTCAAGACCTCAGCGTTGTCATCTAGTGTACCGGTCAAAATTGCAACACGATGTTGCTGTGTGATAGGTGTATTATATAACTGTCCTCTGTCTCAGAATGTCCTCTAAGTTTGTCGTCTGTCCAAGTTTGTCTTCTGCCTAAGTGTGTCCTCTGTCTCAGACTCTTGGGCTCAGACTGTCCTCTATCTAAGACTGTATTGTGTCTATTACTGTGCTATGTCTAAGACGGTCATACGTATCAGAATGTATTCTGTATCTCTGACTGTTGTCTGACAGTCCTTTTTCTAAGAATACTTCATCTCATAGACTGTCGTATGGCACTGATTGTCCTATGTTATAGACTGGCATATGTCGAAGCTTGTCATATTTCTAAGAGCGCTGTGTTCGGTACGGTGCTCTGTCTAGGACTGTCCGCTGTCTAAGACTGAGGGCTCCTGTCTAAGGTTGTCCTTTTCTAAGATCGTCCTCTGTTTAAACCATCCTCTGTCTAAGGCTGTATCCTGTCTAAGGCTGTATCTTGTCTAAGACTTCCCTCTGTCTAAGACTTCCCTCTGTCTAAGATTGCCCTCTGTCTAAGATTGCCCTCTGCCTAAGACTGCCCTCTGTCTAAGGCGGGCCCATGTCTAAGACTGCCCTCAGTCTAAGACTGTCCTCTTTTTAAGACTGCCCCCAGTCTAAGACTGACTTAGTCTAAGACTGCCCTCTGTCTAAGACTGACCTCTGTCTAGGGCTACCCTCTGTCTAAGACTGTCCTCTGTCTGCTACTACCCCCAGTCTAAGACTGACTTAGTCTAAGACTGCCCTCTGTCTAAGACTGACCTCTGTCTAGGACTACCCTCTGTCTAAGACTGTCCTCTGTCTGCTACTACCCTCTGTCTAAGACTGACTTCTATCAAGATTGTCCTCTGTCTAGGTCTGCCCTCTGTCAGACAGCCCTCTTTCTAAGACTGACCTATGTCTAAGATTGACATCTCTATCTAAGACTGACCTCTGTCTAAGACTGACTTCTGTCTAAGACTGCCCTCTGGCTAAGACTGATCTCTGTTCAAGACTGACTTCTGTCTAAGACTGCCCTCTGCCTAAGACTGATCTCTGTCTAAGACTGATATCTGTCTAAGACTGATATCTGTCTAAGACTGATCTCTGTCTAAGACTGCCCTATGCCTAAGACTGATCTCTGTCTAAGACTGATATCTGTCTAAGACTGCCTTCTCTGACTAAGACGGCAATCTGTCAAACACGGTCACCTGTCTTAGGCGGGATCTTTCATCCGATTGAACCAGCCACAAGAACTGGGGCCACCCGAGTGTGGCAAACAGAACCCACCACATATTCTGGAGACAGATCGGCAGATGACACTAGAGTGATTCCCTGTGACGTCATGTCTGTCATTGGGCCTGGTGTAATTCCCTGTGACGTCATGTCGGTCCCTGGGTGCCGGATGCAGTACTTCCTGGTCATGTGGCTCTTGGTGCAGCTGACATACACTGGCGGAGACGCGATGGGTAAGCAGTCTAGGGTCTGGGAGGTGGGAGGTGAGGCCTGTGGCAGAGGTACATTGCAAAAAACGTATATTTTTTATCAGCCTTCGCCGAATAGAAGCGAAAGGCATCTTACAGGATTATTTAAGAATGTGACCTTGATTTTAAGCAGGGCGTGCTTGTCAAAAGGAACTCCCAAATTACATCCACGCACGATTTCATCTCTAATTTTTTTATTAACCGCATCACTATTCTTTTTAAAAGGGGAATGCCCTCGTGCCACCCCCAACAAGCCCACGGCTCTAAACATTATTTGGCCAGACTACATACGATCAGGGGTGAAGCAACCTGGTATAGAGCGAATACATATTAAGTTTTTAAGGCAGAATAAGACAAAGTGTAATGTTGTTTATAAGCTACTCATGAAAGAGTGTAGTTTTGTAAAGATAAGCGAATCGAAAAGCAAAGTTACCATTGATTTCCACTCTGGATGAACTACTGCATAGTTTCCAGTGTAGTTTTTGGTGCAATTTATGGTTACCAACTCCCACATGTTTTTGTGTAACAAGGTTGAATCTGATGTAAACAAGTTCACGAAACAATAGAACATATGTTTGAGAATTGTGTTATAGTACAACTGATATGGAAAAAAAAGCGGCATGGCTAGATGAGTCATGCCGTTCTAACTTTAGTAAATATATAAATGTCGCCTCTGTTATGCTCGGGTATCTTCACCAAATAATGAATTAATTAATGTTATTTTTATTGTTGCAAAATACCATATATATCGTTGCAAGTAGAAAGAAAATACTTCAAAGGCTATTTTGATCTAGAGAATACAGTGTCAGGAGGAAAACCGAGCGACTTCTAAATTATAATTCTATATTTCAGTATATTTCATAAATATAATATACAATTCTATGTTGCAGTAAGACAGTTGCAATTGTTATGAAACTATGTTTTACGCTTCATCGCAGAAACAACATTTATTACTAATTTGCCATTTCTTATCATGAATGTAATTACATGACAGCACCTTGTGGAGCCGACATTTGTCGCAGTTAACGACTAATGTCGCAATAGTGCGATATTTGTCGGCGGTTAAGGACTTTTGTTGCAAGATCGTCGACAACACTTTTGGCACAGCTTGTACGACAAATGCCGCAAATTCCGCCACGACATTGACAAAATGCACTCATTATTTTCACGGTTTCTATGAATACTCCGATTTTTTTATCAATATCGGTCAAATTAGTTGCCCCGCCAGAACTGATCAAACTTTAACATACGACCCATCGGAGGAGAATCCCCCCCCCCCTCCCTTCCCCCCTGCAGATTTCGATGCTGCCGAGCGAACTATTTAACTTCGTTGACGACATATTGAGGTCATATGGTCCTACGGAATCACCCACGGGGACGTCTTAACATATGTGGTTCAACCCTCTCCACCCACAACACAAGGAAGGGACCTATCCCCCAACCCCGAAAACTAGTTTGATCCCCCACTGGCATCCTCAGTCGGGTGATTAGTCCGTAACCGTCCACATCGCAGATGTCAATGTGGTGTGCCAATCATAATCGTAATTTCTGTTTCACAGGATACCGTCACGTGGGGTGTTACCCACATGGACTAGGAGAACCATCTAAACGTCAAGCACAGGGAGCCGTGACCGTCCAGTGGTGTCTGGGATTCTGCGGTGGACAAAACCCGCCATATCCCTACAGCGGACTCAGGGTCAGTGTCCAATGTCAGTCGATCATCCATGTATTCTATACTACACTACACACTATATGGTTATAGTGATATCGAGTGATAATAGCGATGATAGTGTGTACAAGCCAAAGCGTTTATATGTGTATGTTAGCGATAAAGTCCTACGACCGCAGCTATATAAAAAGTTTCACCTGTTGCTCTTTGAACTATGAATATCGGGTAAAGTTGATTAATTTGAAGTTGTTGCCACTTTCACAGCGCAATGGGGGTTCATCAGGCACGGCGACGTGTTACTGTGCGGGCTCGTTATCCTTGAATTCGACCAGATGTAACTGGAAGTGTGGCGCTAACCTGGCGTGTGGCGGATCGGGGAGTAGAAACAAGTTCGTCAACCTCTATGAAGGTGAGTCACGGTGTGATTGATGTGGAGGGGGTGTGCGCCCTAAATGATGGCCGGACGACGCTTTCGAATGTTTGTGAGTTTGTAACGCCAAAAGGGACGAAAAGGGGGTCCGGGCCCAATGAGGAGCGGTCATGAGCCATGGCAGGGTGGGGAAAGGGGGCGGGAGAGAGTGCGCTTGGCATACCGCATTGATGCGAATTAGAACCAGTAGAGGATTTTGCTCGTGACTCGGGAACCCTATTTTCTCGCCCTTCGTGATTGACACATATAATTGTTGTGTCCGAATATAAAATTTTCGAACGCTATGTGAAATTGGACAAATGAGCTGCAGTTGACTGTGGTATTGTGGGGTTCACCGGGGTCTGGACCCCCTCCCATATTTCTTAAATGTGTTCGTTTTAGTCGACCTACCCTAGATATAAAGAATAGGAGTGTTGAATTTTGATATAATTAGGTGCCTCTGCGTGCACCAATATCGTTCCCCTGCAAGTGTAAAATCAGAGCCCATCCACGAACCAGTTGAGAAATGACGAAAATTCTTGGGATTGCATATCTTATCTAGAAGAAACTGGCTTGGCGCTTGGCGCTTTGCTTCTTATACCTTGCGCTTAATTCTGACCTCTGACCTACCGATCTAGGTTTCAAGAAACGGACAATGGCTATAAGATATGAGGTTCTTGACACTTAGATCTACGTGCGATCAGTAGTAAATACAAAATCAGTGACTTTACATTGATGCTCTATCAGCAAGGACCCATTGGCGTATCAAAAGGCACAAAAAAGACACCCTTTCCAGCGCCACGTCCCCAGCACTCCCTTACCTTGAAGTGTATGCCTTAAGTAATTGTCATCAATCTGAAACACAGCGCATTCTACTCTAAACTATGTCGTCAAGGAGGTGAAGATGTCACATATAAGAACAATCTAACGGTTCGACTGGGACTACGCCCGGAAAATGGCTTCTCTGTCATCGCCCCGCTCCATTATTGCGAAAAGACCTACTTGAAGCTCCCTACTTTAAACCAACCAAACAACCCAAGCACAACTTTTTCCATAGCTCCCTAACATACGATGGGCCCAAAACCGTATATAATAGCTGGAATAAAGACTACCTCAGAGAACAAGTAAATGACAACGAAAATACGTTTGATAATGAAGCAAGCAAGGCTGTTCTTAAAACGTTGGCTTGAAACACGGAGGTTAAACGTATGGTCGTGTAAATTAACGCGCGATGTCACACTATATTATAAACACTTTTCTCCAGATATTGACGAGTGCGTCACCGAAAACGGTGGTTGTGACCACGTTTGTATCAACTCCCCGGGTGGCTACAGCTGTTCATGTCGGGAGGGATATCTCTCAGACAACACCACGTGTACAGGTAGGCTACCGTACGTAGCATCTAAATAGGAGCCGTCAAGATTGGTCCCACGCGAAACATTCGCATGTAGCCATGTTAGTTGGTTTTTTGTCTGTCAGCGATTTGATCTGATCTGATTTTACATTGGTAATTAACAGCGTGGCTAAACTGCGCAATAATAGTGGCAACATTAGTCAATGTATTTACATGTTGCCTGTAGCTAACGCCAACCTGAGAAGACACTCTATAACGATTGTTCGTGTATGGCCGACCTTCTGTCAAACAAACACTATTTGTGGCGCTCATTCGACCTCAATGAGCTCGGTAACCATTTAAAATATGAAATGGAATTTACGAAAACACGATTGGTTAAGCCTTTAACTGAACCAACCAGAAAGGGGAATATGTGTGTCTGCGCCACGGACAACGGAGGTTGTGATCAGGAGTGTCAGGAGTGAAGTGTTATTTATATTGCAGATATTGACGAGTGCCGCGATTCACCTTGCGAACAAAGCTGCCAAAATGTCGATGGAAGCTTCCAGTGTTTTTGTGAACCAGGCTGGGTGATAATGGAGGACAATGTAACATGTGCAGCTCAGGCGCTTTATACATATCTCATAATTATGTCGTTTATATTATATATTATTTATCGTTTTGTTCTAAATGTGCTTGCGGATATGTTGTAAAATCAGTCATTACTCACTGTTTCAGAACCACAGAGATGTCCCAGCCCTTATTCCAATGCTATACCCATCTGGGTGTTCATTGTCATCGGGCTCCTGGGGGTTGTTGTCATAGCAATGGCTGTCGTGATCTTCATGCAATGGCGCCGCCATGCGGACACGAATGGCACCAACAGTGCATCAACTACATCCCACCCTCTGGATCTTCATCCGGGTTCTGAGAGAGCCGCCTCTACCAGTCCGGCTGCCGTCTCCCGGGAAGAGAGACCCACAGACCCCGAGGTTTTTAGTCATACATTGTATATCAACCAATCGGTCAGGTCAGAACAAGGCAGACGTTTTATTTCCCTGTTTTAGCTCACTCCATTTCATATTTACTATTTGTTTACGGAATCGGCTTGTTGATGTGTGTCTTGTTTGTTGCCTTTGGCTTGCCACTAGGCTGTGCGTGGCCTTTAAAACCCCCAGATAAACGATTTTAAATTGCTAAGTAAAATATCCAACTAAATTGTTTTCCCCGGTTTATTGATGCAAAGGTCTTGACGTTTTCACAATTTCCCCTAACACCCCCAAAAGTACTGGTTTAGGTCAAAAGGCCTAGTTTTTGGGAACGGCTGCTGGGCTAGTATGTATTTTATTATATTTCGTTTCACTTCTTGTTGTACAGTAATGAACTTGTTTATGAGTACGCTTGTCTCACAGCTGTAAGCAGGTGTTGGAGCTAACCGTTTTAATAGTTATCAACCTTTGTTTTCCGGCATATTAATTCAATATTTTTTTACAAATAAAATGCTTTATTCAAGAAAGCAAGCTAAAAGAAAATACTGATAGTTTTTACCAAGCTAAGCATCCCTATTAGTGACCCATAAGTTGTGCACCAGCGTGTGTTTGATCGTCACTATGAGTATAGACTATTACGAATATGTTTTTTAAAATTTGGTTCGAATTTGTGTCCTGGCAATCAAACAAAAACAGTGCATGGAATCGGAAAGGACATGTTTGTTGTCATATAATGAAGACACAATATGACATGCCAATGCGCAAAATATTTACTAAATGTGGCGGACCACTTCGCACAAGGGGGCGCACCGCCAATAAACGTAAGCGAAATTGAAGTTGTACTAAAACAGCTCATAATTAGCGTGTTAGCCTAAATCTAACACAGCATCCTAAGTCAGCTTGCGTCACCACGCGCCAAACTGACTGCTGCTGTTCATCAGACACGGAAGCGAGGGTACATCCGCCCCGCTAATTAATACATCTTCTATATAATAGGTTTCGTATTGTACCTTTCTCTGTACTATGCATTGGACAAAAACTCAATTTCTGTTACACAGTACTAGATCGGGAGTGAGAGTGTAACAGTGTCAGATGGTACGTACCATTCTTTATGGATCAATGAAATAATTCTTGCGATTGCGTAACTAATTTGGTAACTAAACTATAATCAATATAGAGCAATGTCGGTAGAAAAATCGAGCGACTTCTAAATTATAATTCTATATTTCAGTCCATTCCATAAATATAATATATAATTCTATGTTGCAGTAAGACATTTACAATTGTTTACGTATGTATGCTTTACACTTCATCACAGAAACAACATTTATCACAGTCGCTAATTCGCCATTTCTTAACATTGTAATTACATGATAGCACGTTGTGTAGCCGACATTTGTCGCAGTTGACGACTAATGTCGCAATAGTGCGATATTTGTCGGCGGTTAAGGACTTTTGTTGCAAGATCGTCAACGACACTTTTGGCACAGCTTGTACGACAAATGTCGCAAAATCCGCCCCGACATTGACAAAATGCACTCATTATCGTCTCGGTTTTTATGAATGCTCCAATTTTTGTTATCAAAATTGGTCAAATTAGTTGCCCCGCCATAAATGATCAAACTTTAACATACGACCCATCGGAGGAGAATCCCCCACCCCCCCCCTGCAGATTTTGATGGTGTCGAGCGAAATATTTAACTTTGTTGACGACATATTGAGGTCATATGGTCCTACGGAATCCCCCACGGGGACGTCTTAACATATATGGATCAACACTCCGCCATCCACAACACAAGGGAGGGACCTAGCCCCCAACCCCGTAACGCAGTTTTGATCCTCCACTGGCATCCTCAGTCGGGTGAGTAGTCTCTAACCAGCCACATCGCAGATGTCAATGTGGTGTGGCAATCATAATGTTTTATTTCTGTTTCACAGGATACCGTCACGTTGAATGTTACCCACGAGAACTAGTAAAATATATAAGCCAACCACAGGGAGCCGTGACCGTCCAGTGGTGTCTGGACTTCTGTGGTGGACAAAACCCGCCATATCCCTACAGCGGACTCAGGGTCAGTGTCCAATATCTGTCCGTCATAAATGTATTCTACCCTACACCACACACTATATCGCAACATCGAGTGATTATAGCGATGATAGTGTGTACAAGCCAGAGTGTTAATATGTGTATGTTAGCGATATATATATATTATCGCTCAATGACAATGCCGGTGTCGACAGTGGTTTTAAAGTCATCAACGATAAAAATGTGAGTTCTACGATCGAAGCTGTACGCAAACATTCACCTGTTGCCCTTTGAACTATGAATATCGGGTAAAGTTGATTAATTTGAAGTTGTTGCTACTTTCACAGCGCAATGGACGCAGTTCAGCAATGGCGACGTGTTACTGTGTGGACTCGTTACCATCCTGGAAGCCCCCGGCCAATAGATGTAACTGGAAGTGTGGCGCTAACCTGGCCTGTGGGGGATCGGGGAGTGCAAACCAGTACGTCAACCTTTATGAAGGTGAGTCACGGTGTGAGTGATGTGGAGGGTGTGTGCTCCCTAAATGATGGCCGGACGACGCTTTCGAATGTTTGTGACTTTGTAAGGCCAAAAGGGATGAAAAGGGGGTCCGGTCCCAATGAGGAGCGGTCATGAGCCATGGCAGGGTGGGGGAAAGGGCGGGAGAGGGTGCACGTGGCAAACCGCATGGATGTGATTTGTGAACAGTAGAGAATTTTGCTTGTGATTCGGGAATCCCTATTTTCTCGACCTTCGTGATTGACACATATAATTGTTCCAGAATATCGCATTTTCGGGCCCATTCGAAATTCGATAAATGAGATACAGTTGACTGTGGTATGTACGGGAAGGGGGTGGTTAACCAGTTAACCATCTGCTGTGCCTGGCCCCCGCCGCCCTATCTCGTTCGAGTAAACGCCCCCTTCGTGGTAATCTTTTCGGGCAAAGTGGAGCCACCGGCTTCAACCCACCCCCCTCTCCACGTTAAAATAAAAAATGACTTTTAATTTTTGACTTTTGATATAAGGAAGTGCCTCTAGGCGCCCGAAACTCTTCCATCCAAATACAAAGAACTATGTAAAATCAGAGCCCATCCACGAAAGTTGCATGACTTTGGTCAATCTACCATGACGAAAATCCTTATGATTGCATACCTTACCTAGAAGAACTGGCTTCTGACCTTTGCCCTACTGATCTACATATCAAGAAAAGGAGAACTGGCTATAAGACATGTATATGTACGTTCTGGATAATTAGATTTGTGCACGGTTTGTAGTAAGTACAAAATCAGTGACTTTTCATTGATACTCGCCCAGAAAGGACCCATTGGCGTACCAAAATGCACGAAAAGGACACCCTTTCCAGCGCCACGGCCCCAGCATTCCATTATCTTGAGATATAATAGCCTCAGTAGTTCTCATCGATCTAAAACACACCACGTTCCTCTCTGAACTATTTCGTCAAGGAGGTGAAGATGCCAAGTATAGGAACAATATCATGGTTCGACTGGGGCTACGCCGGGAGACATGGCTTCACTACCGTTGCCCCTGTCTATTTTCGAGAAAAGATCTTCTAGAACCCCCCTACTCTAAGTTTTTCCGTAGCTGCCAGAATATATGGGTAGCCACTACATGTAGCCACCTATCGTAAGTGTATTCTGAACCATAATTTCGGGAAAAGACCTTGCTTATGTGTCTATACATGCTCAGCATACATCGACTCCACATACTCCAAACTGGAACAGAGGCGCGTTAAAAGGAAAGCTAAATTGAATCAACAAACCTTCCGGAACAATGAAATGGAGATGGATCAAACTGAAAGAACCTTTCATTTAGTATGTTTATGAGTAAACGTTCAGTGATACGTGACTCAGTGCTATCTGAAATCCCGATGGGGGACAGGAAGGGGGTCACAGTAATCCTTAAAGTGACACATTACTAATTGTAGTAATACGCTGTGTTCCCTGACCAGAACGTGATATCGTATTTACCCCGTGAATCGGTACTGATTTTATTTATTATCCTCGTGAACCGACAATAAATTGCTAATAAGTTGCCCCCCCCCACCCCACTGACCTCCAATATTAGAATAATGCAATATGTCACACATATCTAGATATATCTCGGGAGAGCGTGACGCGTGACTGTTAATGGCTGGGTCACTTTCTGCATTGTAGATATCGACGAGTGCCTGACCGACAATGGCGGCTGTAACCAGACGTGTTCCAACTCTCCGGGCAGCTTCTCCTGCTCCTGTCGAGACGGCTAACGCCAGACTGGAGCTAGCTGTATGGTTAGGTCATATATTGTCACTTTGACCAGACGTGTAACAACTCTCCGGGCAGCTTCTCCTGCTCCTGTCAAGACGGCTACCGCCAGACTGGAGTCAGCGGTATCGGAAGGACATACCTCACATCGCACATCAATATAAGCGCAAACGTATCTAGCAAATGCAATGAGATGTAATAAGATATTAATTTTGTTTACCCCAGATATCGATGAGTGTGACACTAACAGTGATGGATGCGCCCAGCACTGTACCAGCACCCAAGGGAGTTACGGCTGTAGTTGTGACAATGGTTATCTGGCGAACGGCATGGAATGCAGCGGTGAGTGGTCCATCAATGTGTGACACACACAGCTGTTTATCGGTTGTTGGAAACCACCCATCTGCGTATTTAGACGATAGATTTGTAGGTGATTTCACGGTTAAGACTCGACTTAAAAGCTAAACGCGGAAATCCTTCCCTGAGGTACTTATGGACGGGAACCCAACGTATTGTCTGTCATATATCATTCCTATACTACCACAGGACAGACAAAATACGACATATAATAGCTGAAATAAAGACTGCCTCAGCCATAGGAAAACAAGCTAGCAAGAAAAGCAAGCAAGTCTGTTTTTAAAACGTTGGGTTAGAACATGGAGGCCAAACGCATAGTCGTGTAAATTAACGCGCGATGTCAGACTATATTATAAACACTTTTCTTCAGATATTGACGAGTGCGTCACCAACAACGGTGGTTGTGACCACGTTTGTACCGACACCCTGGGTGGCTACAGCTGTTCATGTCAGAAGGGATATCTCTCAGACAACACCACATGTACAGGTAGGCTATCGTACGTAACATCAGAAATTGACCGGCAAGGGTAGACCCGGGATTTTGAAAAGGAAATGATCCACTTTAGATCAGTTCGGGGAAGTGGGGTGGGAGGGGGCGGAATATCATGTATATATTTTTTGTGAGGGGGGGAGGGAGACAAAAAAGGGAAGAATCAACCTCTAAAGTGTATATTGTGCAACAAAACGGGCCCCCCCATTCTCAACAAGTAGGGGAAGCCCCCCAGCCCGCCCCCTTCCACGTCGCACTAGATTCATGATAAGGTGGTTTAGGTGAACGGGAGAAGAAAATGCCTGTAATATATTCTTTTCCGTGATATCCATCCGCATGCATGTGTATCTCCATTGTTTATTCCTTTTAAAACGCGTCCATCGTTTATACGTCATTTTAGTCGAGGCCAGCAAACTGAGGTACTTTGATCCATATTGATAGCATTCATTATTTCAGATATAGACGCATGCGCTGCACAACTGCACAACTGCTCAGCCCCCAATGACATATGTGACAACACAGACGGAGCTTTTACGTGCAGCCATCGCAGAGACACAACACCATCGCCAACCGTCTCCACGGGTGAGGACTATTGAATAAGACGGATTGTGGCCCACATATCACGTACTCACATATTCTGTGAGCAGAGCATTTTAGTACATAACATCCAAATAGGAGCCATCAAAAGTGGTCCCACGCGGAACACTCGCATGCAGCCATGTTAACTTAGTTGGTTTTTTGTCTGTCAGTGATTTTATCTGATCTGATTTAACATGAGTAATTAACTGCGTGGCTAAACTGCACAATAATAGTGTCAACATTAGTCAATGTATTTACATGTTGCCTGTAGCTAACGCCAAGCTGAGAAGACACTCTATAACGATTGTTCGTGTATGGCCGATTTTCTGTCAAACAAACACTATTTGTGGCGCTCATTCGACCTCAATGAGCTCGGTAACTATTTAAAATATGCAATGAAATTTACCCAAAACACGATTGATTAAGCCTTGAACTGAACCAAAGAGAAAGGGGAATATTTATGAAACGAAAATCCCGTTGAACTATATCAAAAAACGCAAAACTGTTTTGGTCCACAATAAAGCACACACATGACATCAAAGAAACTCGTTCCATAAAACTGGGCTATGAAGTAAATACTCAAGGTTCAATATGCATTCAGACTTGCAAAATACAAATTCCGGCCCGTTAGACAGTTAATTTTAACCTAAGTACCGAAGAGTGACAAACAGAAGTTTTGGATATGTCTCTGTAATCAACAGGCCTGTCTGCATTTTTGAGACATTGACGAATGTTTCAGCTACAATGGTGGATGTGAGCACATCCTATATAAATATACCTTCGCGACTTGTTCGTAATCTATAATCATTATTCTAAATTACCATTTATCCATCCACCCATCCATTCATCCATACATTTATCTATCCAACGTGTGGTTTACTGAGCCATCACTCACCGTTTCAGAAGCCATGAGCTGTCGTTGCAATACATACACTACACCCATCTGGGTGTTTATTGTCATCGGGCTCCTTGTGGCTGTTGTCATAGCAATGGCTGTCGTGATCTTCATGCAATGGCGCCGCCATGCGGACACGAATGGCATCAACAGTGCATCAACTACATCCCGCCCTCTGGGTCCTCATCCGGGTTCTGAGAGAGCCGTCTCTACCAGTCCGGCTGCCGTCTGCGGGGAAGACAGACCCACAGACCCCGAGGTGTCTGCCGCACCGGCCGACTCACAATACGAACACATCAAGATATACACGGCACAGGGAGTCTACGAGAAGGTGGCATAAACACTCCCCAAACAGGCAACGTTGATAATACTTTGATAATGTAAGGGTTTTTTGCAACGTTAAAACGTAATGTGTGGGGTAGTCGATAATCGGTTTTCTTTCTACGATCGAACTACATGTAAATGTCTCACGGTTTTTAGTCATACATTGTATATCAACCAATCGGTCAGGTCAGAACAAGGCGGACGTTTTATTTCCCTGTTTTAGTTCACTGCATTTCATATTTACTATTTGTTTACGGAATCGGCTTGTTGATGTGTGTCTTGTTTGTTGCCTTTGGCTTGCCACTAGGCTGTGTGTGGCCTTTAAAACCCCCAGATAAACGATCTTAAATTGCTAAGTAAAATATCCAACTAACTTGTTATCCCCGGTTTATTGATGCAAACGTCTTGACGTTTTCACAATTTCCCCTAACACCCCCAAAAGTACTGGTTAAGGTCAAAAGGCCTAGCTTTTGGGAACGGTTGCTGGGCTAGTTTGTATTTTATTATATTTCGTTTCACTTCTTGTTGTACAGTAATGAACTTGTTTATGAGTACGCTTGTCTCACAGCTGTAAGCAGGTGTTGGGTCTAACCGATTTAATAGTTATCAACCTCGGTTTTCCGGCCTATTAATTCAATATTTTTTTACAAATAAAATGCTTTATTAGGGAAAGCAGGCTAAAACAAAATATTGAGTTTTTACCAAGCTAAGTATCCGTATTAGTAACCCATAAGTTGTGCACCAGCGTGTGTTTGATCGTTGCTATGAGTATAGACTATTGCGAATATTTTTTTGGTTCGTATTTGTGTCCTGGCAAACAAACAAAAACAGTGCATGGAATCGGAAAGGACATGTTTGTTGTCATATAATGAAGACACAATATGACATGCCAATGTGCAAAATATTTAATAAATGTGGCGGACCAATTCGTACAAGTGGGCGCACCTCCAATAAACGTAAGCGGAATGGAAATTGTACTAAAACATCTCATAATTAGCGTCTTAGCCTAAATCGAACACAGCATCCTAAGTCAGCTTGCGTCACCACGCGCCAAACTGACTGCTGCTGTTCTTCAGACACGGAAGGTGAGGGTACATCCGCCACGCTGATTAATAAATCTTCCATATAACAGGTTTCATATTGTTCCTGCCTCGGTACGATACATAGAAAAAGAGCTCAATTTCTGTTACACAGTACTAGATCGCGAGGTTGCCAGTGAGAGTGTAACAGTGTCGGACTGTACATACCATTCTATATTGATCAATGAAATAATTCTTGCGATTGCGTAGCGATTAAAACTGAACTATAATCAAGTATTTTGTAACGGAGGCGGTCGAGACGGGGAAAAGTCTGTTGCCCGAATGACGGACTTGGTAGCGCATCTGGTTGCCAGCTAATGGCGGGCCCCTGATTGGCTAGCGTCAGTAAACAACCGGTTGCCAAGGGCGTCAGCGTGTTCGAGTCCATTCTTATTTCTGCTGTACAGGAAGAGTGTATCCTTACATGGTAAACAATATTTTGCGGATACGTAAAATTAATTGAAAGCTTTGGACTTTCAAAGTAACAGGGTAGACGAGTTGGAGAAGCAGAATGCGGAGCTCAAAGACAGGATGAAGAAGCTAGAGAAAGCTGAACCACAAGGCCATCATAGTGTGGTAGAAGAAGTGAAGCGTTTACAACAGGATATTCTAGTGCAGGAGTTATATAGCCGGAGGGAGAACTTGCTATTCCACGGGATACAAGAAGCAGCAGGGCAACAGGAAGACTGCGAGAACGACGTGAGGGACGCCATCAAGACCAAGCTGGGTATCGAAGATGCAGCCTCCATTAGGTTCCAACGCTGTCACCGCCTGGGAGCTCCGACAGCCCCAGGGACCCCACCACGACGCCGCCCCAGACCGATCATAGCGCGCTTCGTCCTGTACTCAGACCGTCAGAGGGTCTGGGACAGGAAGACGTCCCTTCGCGGCACCACGCTCTTCATTGATGAAGATTTACCGCGACAGATGCAAGAAGAGAGACGAAGGCTACTTCCAGTGATGAAGGCTGCTCGGCGGGACGGGAAGAAGGCAAGTGTGTCGGGAAATAAACTTAAAGTAGATGGAAAGTCATATACTGTTAACTCTATTAGTTCTCTTCCTACCCATTGGATTCAACCTGTGTCACAGTCGCGGTAAATGTAGATCTGTTATTTGGATTTGGATTTTGATACTCCCCCTGAGTTAGCATGTGCCCCCAAACAGGTGTCCGAAGGCCGTGTCGCTTGAGTCAATCAAGCATCTGTGAGCTGAGCTTGGCGCGCTTGAGCTGCACGTTTAGTGAGCTCAAATAAATGTACCTGTCTAGGTTCGGCTCCCGTTGCTCTCGTGCTACCACCTTTACTTTCACCGTAGAAGGTGCATACCGCCTCGTGAGTTTTTGTTGTTGTGTCTTTGTGTGTATTTACCATTTAGAGGTTCTGTAATGTTTATAGTTCAAATTATCGTTTCGTTTCATGTTATATACGTTCAGCCCAGTAGTAAGTTTTCGAGAGAACTGTTCATTGATCTGATTTATTATGTCTGTTAAACCAATTTGCCCAGTTTGTAGCAAAGCAGTTCTTGGTCATTGTTATCAAGTCACATGCTCTGCATGCAACCTTATCTATCACTTAAACTGTATATCTCACTGAAACCGCGATGATCTGGGAAGTAATAAACGGGGTAGGGATATATGGTATTGCACAACATGTTTGTCAGATATATTTCCATTCAATGATATTGACAATGACAATGATTTTATCGCAATAGTAACGCTAAACCAGACGAATAATCTTGATATCCCAGTGCATGTACTAGATGAACAATTATTTAACCCATTCGAACTTAACGATGAATGTGATTCACCTCTGTACGACGCGGATCCTGATGTACATTTTTATCCTGAATCTATGTTTAGCGGGTTGCAATGTAAGTATTATTTAAAAGAAGGCTTCAATTCTGACTGTAAGGATTCAAAAGTCGATCATGCGATGTTATCAATTATGCACATGAATATTAGGAGTATGCAGAAGAATTTCACAAACTTTAAATCCTATTTGAGTAATTTGAACCACAACTTCTCCATTTTTGCGTTGACAGAAACCTGGTGTCACGAATACAACGTTGATCTTAATGGCATGGCTGGTTATACTTCGGTAAATAACTACCGAACAGATAGAAGAGGTGGAGGGATTTCCTTTTTAATCAAGGAACATATCACCTTTTCGGTTACAAAAGAGCTTGAGTTATTTAACGATAACATAGAAGCATTATTTATTGAGATAGACAAGTGGAGCTCTAATACTGGAAGAAATGTCATCGTTGGTGTTATATATCGTCCGCCAGACACAAGCATAAATATGTTTAACGAAATTATGATAGAGGTGCTGCAAAACCTAGATACAGAGGGGAAATTAATTTATCTCACTGGTGATTTCAATATTAATTTACTCAATAATGAGTCTCATAAGGCCACTTCTGATTTTGTAAATCTGATGTTTAGTCATTCACTCTTGCCTTTGATAAGCAAACCTACAAGAGTGACCAAGACAACTGCGACACTTATTGATAACATATTCACGAATGATCCGAATGTCAATCAAACACTGCTGGGTATAATGTACACTGATATAACAGATCATTTCCCAATATTTCTAATTTCGAAATACTGCCGAGAAGTGGTGAACAAACAGGTTTTAGCGAGAAGAAACTTTAGTAGAAAAAATATATCTGAGTTTGTAAACATTATTTCGACGCAAAATTGGGAGGACACATTAGAAGAGACTGATACTCAAGATGCATTTACGAAAGTCCATGGCACTTTATGTCGACACTATGAGTCATGCTTTCCATTAGTATCCCCGTCTTCCAAATATAAAAGTAGAAAACCCTGGCTGACTAATGGGTTAAAGAACTCTATTAAAATGAAAAATAAACTTTATCTTCGAAGTCGCTCACCTAAAAACGAATTATATGCAAAGGAATATAAAACGTATAAAAATAAACTATTACATACACTTAGGGAAGCAGAGAAACTTCACTACCAGAATCAAATTAAAACCAATCAGGGAAATCTATTTAAAACCTGGAAAACGATTGAGGAAGTAATTAATCGTAATAAGTGCATTAAAAAACAAACTCCTTTTATAAAAAATGACTGCCTTATCTCGGATCGAAGAGACGTTACCAATGGGTTTAACCAATTCTTTGTAAATATTGGAAGCACCCTAAGTAAAACCATTCCTAACACGAATGATACACCATTGGGCTTTCTCGATAAGGTAAATTCCCACACACTTTTTCTTGATCCAGTTACCGATGATGAAATTTATAGCATTATGGGATCACTAAAGAACGGTTCGTCTGGCTGGGATTCCATTGGTCCGAAAATTTTCAAAAATATCATTCCTCATCTAACGAAACCGTTGCATCATGTTATCAATCTATCATTCTCCCAAGGCTACTTCCCCAACGAATTAAAAATTGCAAAATTAATTCCAATTTTCAAGGCAGGGGATACGAAGATGTTTACCAATTATAGACCCGTATCAGTTCTACCTACTATTTCAAAGATATTTGAAAAGGTAATGTATAATAGACTACTGAATTTTATAAATAAACACCATTTGTTACATGACCACCAGTTCGGCTTCAGACCCAAACATTCAACGACTTTGGCTTTGATACTACTAGTTGATAAAATATCATCTGCCTTAGATAGGGGGGAATTGGCAATCGGGATTTTCTTAGATTTTTCTAAAGCATTTGATACTGTTAATCACAATATATTACTTTTAAAATTAGAAAGATATGGAGTCAGAGGCATTGCATTAGACTGGTTTAAAAGTTACCTTTTTGACAGGGAACAGTATGTTGAATACGATGGGGCTAACTCCGAGAAATTAAACATAAACTGCGGAATTCGCAAGGGTCTGTTCTTGGACCACTTTTATTCCTCGTTTACAAAAATGACTTAGCATCTCTGAGTAGCAAACTGTTTAGCATACTATTTGCAGACGATTCAAATTTTTTTTATTACGGGGAATGATATTGAAAAAATGATCCAAACGGTAAACTTTGAGTTGGACAAAATTAAGCATTGGCTCCAGGTTAATAAATTAACGCTTAACCTTAGCAAAACCAAATTTATGATCTTTAAATCCCCACGTAAAAAAATATCCATTTTATCCAAAGTACAAATTTCGGGTCATGCTATTGAGCAGGTCTCATGCATACAATTTTTAGGGGTTCAACTCGATAGTAGCCTGCTCTGGAAAGAACACCTACAATACATTAAAGGCAAGATTGCAAGGGGTTTAGAGGTAATTACACGGGCTAGGAAGGTGTTTACCAAAGATATATTGCGTAGCCTTTATTTTTCATTTGTGTATCCATATCTTTCGTACGCTCAAGAAGTTTGGGGGGCGGCCTACCAGTCCTATTTACATCCATTGTTTATTTTGCAGAAAAGGGCTGTTCGTATAATTACAGGTGCTAACAAGTATTCTCACACGGAAAATCTGTTTAAAGAAATTAATATTTTACCTTTGACGAAATTGTATGAATATAGTGTTGTTTTATTAATGTTTAAGCAATACCAGGGCATATTACCTGAACCTATTCAATCTTTATTTGTTACGAGGTCTAGCATCCACAGTCATAATACTAGAGGAGCCAAGCTACTACATATTCCAAAGGCTAGAACTGATCATTTTCGCAAATCTATAAGATATTCGGCTATTACTTTGTTTAATAAATGGTATAGTAAAATAGAATTTAACTCCTCCCTTCACTCATTCAAGAGAACAATTATGTCGTCCTTAGTACTAAACTAGTCGAAACTATATATTTATATCCAATATGCGATACCTGTTTTCACACTAATTCCTTGAGATAAACAGCCTACTACTGTGGCCCTTTCACGTTTTTTTTTTTTTTTTTTTTTTTTTTTTTTTTTTTTTCTATCTGTATAGATCTAGTTGTACTTTATATTAGCATATAAGCTTCGGCTTCTGCTATTGTCAATGTACTATATGTTTGTTTACCTGCGATGTATACCCTTGTCGTCGGACAATAAACATTATTATTATTATTATTACTTCATGATTATTCTTTTTTCATAACCAGAAACACCCAATACACGTTTATATGCCTTGATTATTACTACGCCATGCTAAATATCACTGCTGTCCGAAGGAGATTCCTTGTTGATCTGGTGAATACATGTCTGAACAAAAATGATGTCTCTTTTGTTTTCTTCCTTAATCAATTAATTGAGACGTGGATTTAGATGAATTTAAATGATTGTTTTTAGTCTTAAATATTGCATCGATGAAATGCTCGTACAGTACAATGAATGCGGATGATGGCTTCAATCTGCACAACGCTGGTCTAGAAGTTACTTTTTTAAACCACAAGCAAATTTGTCCTTGTGCCATTCACAAAATAGATAATCTCACTGACAGAAACGAAATAACTGCCACCACTGTATATTTTGTTACGATATGTACGGATGCGTTATGATAAATTGGTTCGCTTTCATGTAGGTCGTGTCAGAGGTCAGCTGGCTATGATGAGTTCCGGTATTATGTACCCAGATTCGGAACGAGATGTGTAAGATGAAATGAAAAACTAAAAATTGTGGCAGCGAAATAAACAAGAATAACGAAGAGAAGCTAAGAGAAGATCAAGAAAGAAGATAAAGAAAGAAGAAAACAAGATAGAAGATGGCTCAATTGTCACAGTCTGCGGAGCTGGAGGTAAAATAGAAGAGGAATATGTTAACTGGCCATGAATGAATGCGGACTTGTATTGCTATGTATGGCAACAAAGAGCTACTTGATCACTGTTGACTACTATAGCAACTACTAGAAAGTTAACATATTAGAAGACACCAAGAGCTCTACTGTCATCCGAAAACGGGAAAAGCCACTTTGCTCGTTACGGATCGCCAAGTATCGAAATAATTAGGTGACAACGGACCTCAGTTATCGAGTTCAGAGTTTAAGGCATTCACAACCAAATGGGATATCGAACATCGTATATCCAGTCCTGGATATATGCCAAATCCAACGGCAAACTAGAATCTGCAGTGAAGCGTCTGATGAAAAAGGCAATGATGTCAAAGAAAGATCCTGACCTGGCTTTGCTGGACCTACGGAGCACTCCGCCAGGTCCAACGATTTCTTGGCCGACATACACGTGGTCTCTTGCCTATGACAGCCAAGCTGTGACACCTACACACCCTGATCACAATCGTGAAGTCCGAAGGCAACTTCAGAGTCAGTAACGGAATGCGTCGGTACCATGACAAGTCTGCAAAGGACTTACCTCCACTGGAAGCAGGTGACACTGTCCGCATGAGACCCTTTGTCTTAGGTCAACGGCTGCGGGAATTGGGAATTGGCCAATGAACGTGGATTGTACCTTCGCAATCGCGTCGACATCGGCAATCTTCTCGACCGGGATCCCTTATTGCTGATCCTGAGCCGTTGACTGAGGCGGGTGTTCAACCTGACGTGTCAGAAGCTGTGGTTGCTGATGCTTCGCCAATATCATCCTACCATGACAACGGGACCAAGATCGGCAGCCCAACCAGCGACCCCTCATCTCGATCGTCAATCCAGACGCCGAGCGAGACATCGTGTGAGGCCCCCCCCCCACGTCGATCAAATGCCTGCCAAGTTCAAGGATTTGTCATGCATAAGAAGATCGTCCATTGTAAATGTGTGTCTTAGCCTGCAATGTATTACAATTATTTCACATTAAACCGCGGCCCTGGTCTCTCCTTTCACGCGTTACCCCTGAAGGGTACCTCCACTGTGAAGAGTTCCCTCCGCGAGATAACTTCTAGTTTCGCGAAATAAGTTCTAACGTAAGGCTGCGCCACACGAAGGGTTACGATATACGTCACTTGGTCCCTCAAAATGGCGCACTGCTCGACATTGATGGGGGCGGGTTGGCTTAATTTGTTTCTCCTCACCAAACAAAACGAAGCGTTAACACTCGCCAAATTAATTTGAAGATGTAAACTTTCGGTGCAGATCGCAATTATATTAAGTTGGACACTCGCTTTAAAAAAAGAGGGCTGTTACGATATGTACGGTTACGTTATGATGTATATGTTAGCTTTTATGTAGGTCGGGTCAGGGGTTAGTTGGCTATGACGAGTTCCGGGGTTATGTACGCAGATTTGGAATGAGATGTGTTGCACGTGCGAATAAAGAGATGAAAAACTACATATTGAAACATATTTAACCACAGTCCATATAAAATCGTCATTCTAGGGGGCCGCGGCGTGTGCATGACTCATGTGATGGCCACGCAAAGCTGTTTTTATCGCTGATAGTATGCGTCACACGGTGTTGAACTTTGGAATACGTACCATGCCCGGAGACTGCATAGACTCCACTAGGAAAACTTGTACAATCCGTACGATTTAGTCATTCTAGGGGATTTTAATGGTGATGTTACCGGTGGAATTTGTATCTCTGAGCGATTTATGATAATTATTTATTGCTTATTTGGCGGTATTAGCCCTTCCTTGTGGTTGAACCTGATGGCAACTTATAGGTAAAAGTTAAGAGTGGCTGTAAACATGATGCACCTATATGGCGCTGGCTCTATTAAGCTCACGCTACTTGCATAACCCACTGCTTGATAAGGAAGTAAGTAACAGTTTACCGACATCACAGTGACACGCATGTCATTAACGGTGTTTAGTTGGGGAGAGTTTTACGTCCAAATATATGATGAAAGGCGGTTCATCTTGGAGCAAACCTTTGTGTCAACATTTTTATGATTATATCTGGAGTGCGTTGGTGTGGGGGCAGAGGATGGGGGTGGCGTGGGGGCTGGTGGTGGAGTGAAGGGAGGGGTGCACAAGTCTCCTGACACGACTCAATAAAAGTGTACATGCGTCACTTTAATAACCGCGACCGGTTGTTCTCGAGCCAGCTATGCCAACCCAAGCGGCCGGTGCCTGGTTGGAGACCCACCTGTGCAAATGTCAATGGATGTGTAGGATAAATATCTTTCTTTGCATGAAGTAGAGGGTTACGCCCGGAGCCATTTTATGTAGGGTCTACCCAAATTGGACATATAGGTCAGAGCATGGCCTGAGCTATTTAGGAAAACAACGGTTGTTTACGCTGTATTCCTACGCGTGGGTGTGTTTGTTTACGCGTGATTTACATACGGCATATGCATCTAAATCCCAAATGCACCCTAAATGTAGTTTGTTTGTCATATTGTTAAGTTTTCTTATTATAACGGGACATGTCAGCTGAGATATTTTGTGAGCATACATTCTATTTGCTTCGACTTCATATCGCATGAGATATTTTACCCCGTTAAATAAATGATGTTCACATAAAAGAACCCGTAGGTGCTTACACAACAACAACCAGTGGCCACGAGTAAACAGTACTCGCAATGTTATTGTTAATTAGCACCGCCCCCACCGCACGCAGGCACACCCACACATACATACACACAAAACACTGTTCCTGGACCCGACAACATTCGAGTTGATGGGCATATTAATGCTGCTTGTTGTTAGGAGTTATAATGCCAACGTTCCCTGTGCCATTTATTTTGTTCGCAAGTGTGTCGTTGTTATCCACTGCTTGTTACCTGCCAATGACCCAATTTAAATTGAATTTTCTCTCCACAATAGTCAAAACTTGTGCGGACTAAACGTCATAAACGTGTGCACTTGTTGTTGTTTACCGATCCCACCGGCAGGGGGCGCCCTAGCCCAAAACTATATCTGACCACTGAAGCGTCTAGAGCGCCACTTCCCCTTGCCGGCGGTCGTTGACACAGCGTGTGGAATGTTTGAACCTCTAAGTTGGCATGTGCTCAAAAGCGGGGGGGGGGGGGGGGGGTAAAATCAGGTCTAAACGGCCGTTTCTCCGAAGCTCTCGATCGTTTGGCACTTCGATTAACCTTTTACTTGCTACCGGCACCCATTTAGAAACTCAGATAGAAAAAGTTTATTTTGGTGCAACGATCACCTCGGAGTGTAAGTTTAGCCGTGTACACTCTCTTCCGCAGGCTGCCGCTGTGTGGCGCTGCCGCGGCTCCGCTCGATGAGGGGAGTTCGCCGAGCAGACTACCGTGTACTACACTACACTGTTGAACCTCAAAATCAAGACAGCGACTTTGAAGTGGCAAACGGAACGATCTTCTAACCAGACACCCTGACAAATGTGCCCCTTGAAATGCCTATTCGCTGCAACTCCTACTTTAAAATACGTTAACCCTGGATTTGAACCCATATTCCTGGTATATATTGCCTCTTCAGTGTGCACATTCCGATAGACTGTGGCTCCTTTTGGTTGGGCGTGTTCTAATTAACTAAAACGTGTCTTTCTCCTCATCATTGAAATACGTTTTGAAGATTTTTGTAATATATATGAGGTATTGGTTGAGTTTTGCCTTTCTGGCGTTATTACTGCTTCCTTGTGGCTAAACATGACTTCTGATTCCAGCGTGTAGGTAAAACTCCAGAGCGGCTATGAACATGATGAATCTATGGCGATGGCATTATTAAACTACGATACATGCCTGTAACAGCGCTTGATGAGGAAGTTAGAAACACACTAGCTGTCCGCTGTGTGTGTTGTCACATCTCTTGGTTTTACTGACGCAACGAGGAGGGCTTGATAACAAAAAAAGTGTAAGATAAAAGTGTTTTATTACTGCTCAACCATTGAACCATCGTAAGAACTTGTGATGACATCTCGTGCGGACCGTGAACTAGGGCTACGCCTCTGTTCTCTCAGGCGTGACTAGCATGGGCCCGCGAAGTCCACTTTCCAATTGGTTGACTGCTGTGTTATGCAGGTTGTGTGATCAGTGACAAGCAAGTAACGGAGTTCGCAATATTCGCCCCAGAGCATAAAGTGTATGTGAGCCTGTTATCACAAAGATATGTGGATTAATACAACGTCACGCGGTATTAACGACGAAAACACGGATTCGGTCAATATGATGAAGCAGAAAGGATATTTCAAGGCATAAGAAGTAAGAAACGTTACGTTGTGGATGCCACCCAGGATTCAATTGGTTATTCAAGACCTCAGCGTCATCAACTTGTGTACCGGTTTCTGTGGTATAGCACTGCCTACGACTGCCCTCTGTCTACGACTGCCCACTCTGTCTAAAACTGCTCTCTGCCTAAGCCTGCCCTCTGTCTACGACTGCCCTTTCTGCCTAAGACTGCCCCCAGGCTAAGACTGACTTCAGTCTAAGACTGACTTCAGTCTAAGACTGACTTCAGTCTAAGACTGACTTCAGTCTAAGACTGACCTTAGTCTAAGACTGACTTCGGTCTAAGACTGAACTCTGTCGAAGACTGCCCTCTGTCTAGGACTGTCCTCAGTCTAGCACTGTCTTCTATCTAAGGCTGTCCTCAGTCTAAGCCTGACCTCTATCTAAGACTGACCCGAGTCTAAGGCTGCCCTCTGTCTAAGACTGCCCTCTCTATCTAAGACTACCCTCTGTGTAAGAAGGACCCCTGTCCAAGACTGCTCTCTCTGCCTATGACTAAGACGGCCATCTGTCAAACACGGTCACCTGTCTAAGACGGGATCTTTCATCCGATTGAAGCAGCCACAGGAGCTGCGGTCACCCGAGTGTGGCAAACAGAATCCACCACATACTGTGTAGACAGATCGGCCGATGACACTAGAGTGATTCCATGTGACGTCATGTTGGTCACTGGCCCTGGAGTGATTCCCTGTGACGTCATGTCGGTCACTGGGCTCCGGATCCGGTACTTCCTGGTCACGTGGCTCCTAGTACAGCTGACATACGATGGAGGAGACGCGATGGGTAAGCTGTCTGTGCTCTGGAAACTGGGAGGTGAAGGGTGAGGTCTGTGGCAGAAGAACATTGCAAAGGACGAAAATTCTTATTAACCTACGCCGAGATGAAGCCCCATCTGCGTAATAGAAGCGAGAGACTCTTACTGGATTATTTAAGAATGTGACCTTGATTTTTAAGCAGGGCGTGCTTGTCAAAAGGAACTCCCGAATAACATCAACGCACGTTCAAAAGGGGAATGCCCTCGTGCCACCCCCAACCAGCCCACAGCTCTAAACGTTATTCGGCCAAACTACATAAGAGCAGGGGTGAAGCAACCTGTTATAGAGCGAATACATATTAAGTTTCTAAGGCAGAATAAGAAATAGTGTAATGTTGTTTATAAGCTACTCATGAAAAAGTGTAGTTTTGTAAAGATAAGCGAATCGAAATGCGACGAGAATTAAGTTGAACCATGAATATGGATGAATATCAATGGCGAACAATGTATAAGTTACCCTTGATTTTCACTCTGGATGAACTACTGCAGTGTTTCCGGTAGGGTTTTGGTGCAAAATATGGTTACCAACTCCCACATGTTTTTGTGTAAATAGGTTGAATCTGAACTATGCCCCTTATATAAACAGGTTCACGCAAAAATAAAACATATGTTTGAGCATTGTGTTATCGTACAACGGATATGGAAAAAAAGCCGCATGGCTAGATGAGTAAAGCCGGTTTAACTTTAATAGATATATACATTTCACCTCTGTTTTGCTCGGGTAGCTTCACCAAATAATTAACTGATTAATGCTATTTTTATTGTTGCCAAATACCAAATATATCGTTGCAATTAAAAAGAAGATACTTCAAAGGCTATTTTGACCTAGAAAATACAGTGTCAGGAGAAAAACCGAGCGGCTTCTAAATTATAATTCTATATTTCAGTCCATCCCGTTAATATAATATATAATTATATATTGCAGTAAGGCATTTACAATTGTTGAAAACTAAATTTGTTGCCCTGTTTTCGACCCAGAATCCACATACGCTATGTAATCTAGGGTGTTTTGTTTTCAATTTATTTAAGCTCCGAAATTCTTATGTTTGACGTATGCTGTATTTAGTTACTTGTATGTACTCATGGGTCTGTTGCCCCCTATAGTACAATAAACACACGTATACAATATGGATCAGCCCTCCGACATCTACAACACAAGGGAGGGACCTAGCCCCCAACCACTTGAACTAGTTTTGAGTCGGATGGGTAGTATATAACCATCCACATCGCAGATGTCAATGTGGTGTGCCAATCATAATCGTGTTTTATGTTTCACAGGATACCGTCGCGTAGGGTGTTACCAACATGGACTGGGACAACCATTCACAAGCATAGGACAGACAGCCGTGACCGTCCAGTGGTGTCTGAGGTTCTGTGGGGGACAGCAATATCGCTACGGTGGACTCAGGGTCAGTCTGTATTGTCAGTCCATCATCAGTGTTGTCTAAAGCTGATCCGTAAAGCGGACTCAGGGTGAGTGTCCAATGTCATTCGATCATCGTGTATTCTACACTACACTACACTACACACTATATCGCTATAGTGATATCGAGTGATTATAGCGATGATAGCGTGTACAAGCCAGAGTGTCTATATGTGTATGTTAGCGATATATATACCTGACCGCTCAATGACAATGCCGGTGTTGACAGTGGTTTTCAAGAGTCATCAACGATAAAAATGTGAGTCCTACGACCGAAGCTATATAAAAAGTTTCACTTGTTGCTCTCTGAACTACGAATATCGGGTAACGTTGATGAATCTGAAGTTGTTACCACTTTCACAGCGCAATACACGTACATCAGGCACGGCGACGTGTTACTGTACGGCCTCGTTATCCTGAACCCCCAAGGGTAATAGATGCAACTGGAAGTGTGGCGCTACCCTGGCGTGTGGGGGATCGGGGAGTGAAAACCAGTTCGTCAACCTCTATGAAGGTAAGTCACGGTGTGAGTGATGTGGAGGGCGTGTGCTATAATTAGGTGCCTCTGCGAGCACCAACATCGTACCCATGCAAGTGTAAAATCAAAGCCCATCCACGAACCAGTTGAGAAAGTTGCACGACTTTGGTAAAATCTACCAGGACGAAAATCCTTGGGATTGCATACCTTATCTAGAAGAAACTGGCTTGGCGCTTGGCGCGTGAATCCTTATACCTTCTGACCTTTGACGTACCGAACTAGGTTTCAAGAAACGGGCAATGGCTATAAGATATAAGATATGAGGTTATTGACAATTAGATCTACGTACGGTTTGAAGTAAATACAAAATCCGTGACTTTTCATTGATGCTCGCTCAGCAATGACCCATTGGCGTGCCAAAATACAGGAAAAGGACATCCTTTCCAGCGCCTCGGGCCCAGCATTCCATTACCTTGAGATATAATGCCCTAAGTAGTTGTCTTCAACATAAAACGTAGCACATTCCTCTCTGAACTACTTCGTTAAGGAGGTGAAGATACGAAGTTTAAGAACAATCTCATGACATAGATTCACTACCATTGCCCCTGTTTATTTTTGCGAAAAGATCTTCTAGAAGCTCCTTACTTTAAGTGTTTCTATAGCTCCCAGAAGATATGGGTACGCCACCTACATATAGCCATCTATTGTTAGTGTTTTCTGAGCCATAATTTCGGGAAAAGACATTCTTTATGTGTCTATACATGTTCAGCATACATCGACTCCACATACCCCAAACTAGAACAGAGGCGCCTTTAAAGGGAAGCTAAATTGGATCAACAAACCTTCGGGAACAATCAAATGCGGATGGATCAAACTGGAAGAACCTTTCATTTAGTATGTTTATGAGTAAACGTTCAGTGATACGTGACTCAGTGTTACCTGAAATCTCGATGGGGGACAGGAAGAGAGTCACAGTAATACTTAAAGTGGCACATAACTAATTGTAGTGATACGCAGTGTTCTCTGACCAGAACGTGATATGGTATTTTCCCGGTGAATCGGTAGTGATTAATTCATTATCCTCGTGAACCGACAATGAATTGCTAATAGTTTGCCCTCTCCCCCCTAAACTCCAATAATAAAATAAGGCAATATGTCATATATATCTATATATATATCGGGAGAGCGTGAGGCGTGACTGTTAATGGCGGGGTTCCTGTCTGCATTGTAGATATCGATGAGTGCCTTACTAACAATGGCGGCTGTAACCAGACGTGTAACAACTCTCCGGGCAGCCGCCTCTGTTCCTGTGAAGACGGATTTAGTGCGATTGGAGTTCACTGTCTAGGTAGGTCATACGATGTGACTTTGGCCAGACTGGAGCTAGCTGTGTGGGTAGGTCATACCTTGTCACTGTGACCAGACGTGTAACAACACTCCGGGGAGCTTCTCCTGCTCCTGTCGAGACGGCTACAGCCAGACTGGAGCTAGCTGTATGGGTAGGTCATACCTTACACTGTGGCCAGACGTCCCAGCAAACACATAACGTTTTTTTAACGCTTTAAAATCGTTTTGATTACGTTATAACCGTTTTAGAAACGTTCCAAAAACGTTATGTGTTTGTTGGGGTGTAACAACTCTTCGGGCAGCTTCTCCTGCTCCTGTCGAGACGGCTACAACCAGACTGGAGCTAGCAGTATGGGTAGGTCATACCTTGTCACTGTGACCAGACATGTAACAACTCTCCCGGCAGCTTCTCCTGCTCCTGTCGAGACGGCTACAGCCAGACTGGATCTAGCTGTATGGGTAGGTCATGCCTTGTTACTGTGACCAGACATGTAACAACTATCCCGGCAGCTTCTCCTGCTCCTGTCGAGACGGCTACAGACAGACTGGAGCTAGCTGTATGGGTAGGTCATACCTTGTCACTGTGACCAGACGTGTAACAACTCTCCGGGCAGCTTCACCGGCTCCTGTCGAGACGGCTACAGCCAGACTGGAGCTGGCTGTATGGGAAGGACATATCTCACACCATACACCAATATAAGCGCAAACGTATCTAGCAGATGCAATGAGATGTAATAAGATATTACTTACACCTATTATTATATTAATATATTAATGTTTACCTCAGATATCGATGAGTGTGCCCCTGACAGGGATAGATGCGCCCAGCACTGTACCAACACCCAAGGGGGTTACATCTGTAGTTGTGACGATGGCTATCTGTCGAACGGCACAGAATGCAGCGGTGAGTGGCCCATCAATGTCTGACACACACAGCTGTTTATCGGTTGTTTGGTAACCATCCGTGTGCGTATTTAGTCGATAGATGTGTAGGTGATTTCACGGTTAAGACCCGACTTGAAAGCTAAATGTGAGAATCCTTCCATGAGATACTTATGGGCGGGAACAGAACGTATTGTCTGTCATATATCATTCCTATACTACCACAGGACAGACTAAATACCATATATAATAGCTGGAATAAAGACTGCCTCAGGCTTATGAAAACAAGCTAGCAAGAAAAGCAAGCAAAGCTGTTTTTAAAACTTTGGCTTATAACACGGAGGCCAAATGTATAGTCGTGTAAATTAACGCGCCGTGTCAGACTATATTATAAACACTTTTCTCCAGATATTGACGAGTGCGTCACCAACAACGGCGGGTGTGACCACCATTGTACCAACACCCCGGGTGGCTACAGCTGTTCATGTCGGGAGGGTTATCTCTCAGACAACACCACGTGTACAGGTAGGCTACCGTACGTAACAACAGAAACTGACCGGCAAGGATAGACCAGGGATTTTGAAAAGGAAGTGATCAACTTTAGATCAGTTCGGGTAAGTGGGGTGGGGCGAGGGGGGCAGAGCAAAAAGGGTGAGAATTCACCCTTAACATGTGTATTGTGCAACAACACGGGCCCTCACATTCTCAAGAGTTAGCGGTAGCCCCACGCCGCCCCCCCCCTTCCACATCGCGCTAGAATTATGATAAGGCGGTTAAGATAAACGGGAGGGGAGAATGTCTGTATTATCTTCTTTTCCGTGATATCAATCCGCATGCATGTGTATTGCCATTGTTTATTCCTTCTATAACGCGTCCATCGTTTATACGTCATTTTAGTCGAGGCCAGGAAACTGAGGTACTTTGGTCCATTATTGATATTGATATATGTTATTGATAACATTCATTATTTCAGATATAGACGAATGCGCTGCACAACTGCACAACTGCGCAGCCCCCAATGACATATGTGGCAACACAGACGGAGGTTTTACGTGCAGCCATCGCCCAGACACAACACCATCGCCAACCGTCTCCACAGGTGAGGAATATTGGATAAGGCGGATTTTGACCCACATATCTTGTACTCACATATTCTGCGAGCAGAGCATTTTAATTCGACTTTATTCAGAGATCACTTTAATATGTTTAAAGCTACTCATGCCAGAACTTTCTTCAGATATAATGTTTGATAAAAATGTATGTTTCAGAAATGTAATATACAGGTTATCTGAGATTGTTACTGGTAGGTTTTTCATAAGTTATGAGTTTGTTTTTCCATGTTCATGATAACATCCACATTTGCATGACTGCTGATCCAGTCTGGTGCAATTCTTGATGAAAATACTAGCTTAACCCAGTCTGTCTTTGAAATGTATTTCCAACCGGCCATCTTTGATTTTTCATGACTCATTCCTTTTAGGATTAAAAGAAGCTGCGGTGTCGATATCCTGCTGTAGTGTTACTATCCTACTACTACACAGCTATATCTTGCTATAGGGTGTTACCCTAATGGAAGAGATAAGTGTCACAGAGTCAAATACGCTGACGAAGGAGTGACGACTTCGATGGTCAAGAATGTGATCTCTTGATATAGTGTGATTTCTGACCTTAGTGCGACAAAGCTTTGTTACTTCTTTTGTTGTTGAAAATATCATTCCACAGGCTATATCTTGCAGCAGCACCCGCACTGCATAACAGTACAAACAGTGGACACGTTCTGTTGTTCAAGATATGGCACCGTCAGCGTTTGCAATGTTTAATCCTACTCTCTAACGTTTAAGAACCCGGACACACAGTTACTGCCGACCCAAATACTTCAGTGGCAGGCGTCAACACTGGTCTGATCGCCGGAGTGTGTGTCGCTGCCGTGGCCGCCATTACAGTGGTTATCGTGGTCGTTCTGCTCGTCCTCAGGCGCAGGTCTGTCAAACTCTGGTGGAATATTTTATCTGCTGCGATTGGAAATACGCACAATAACTATGTTGGGTCCAGATACTTATGGTAAACAGATGTCCTAACTATATACTACATATATAAATATGAACTATGTATACATAAATATATATATAATTTTGTTATATGAACAAATGTGAAAGACGTGGATAGTTTATTAGAACATACCACTCACAGATCATACGATGTATGGTCAAGAAAATAATGTTGATTTCACTGTCACTGTCAGGAAATATACAGAGCCACATATTGACACTGACATGATGTTTCCTCCACAAGGCGGGCCAAGTCGACCGGAAGTACCGATGACGTCAGCATGAAACACCTTGTCGGACAGGAAGTCACGATACTGGGTAAGTCAGATATCATGGTAGGTCGCACACATCCAATCGACCGAGGATGCAAGCGCCTGTTGGCCATGTTGAAAAATGCGATGTTGATAGTTTCGGCCATAACGAGACAATGAAACCGCGTTGACAACGTCATGACCATATTGTCATGTTCGTCTGTAGCTCATAACAGTGAAAATCTTCCAAATCAAGTATTGTTTATGTTTTTATTGAACATTCGTATGAATAATATAATAAACAGTTTCTACCAGACTGGCACAGGTATGTGTGACAAATAGATGCATCCTTGGGCGTTTTCTTCATTTGAATTGTAATGCAAGCACCTGATAGTGACGAAAATTGCTATATTTTGGAACAACCAGAGAAATAGATCGAACAAATTGTTCAGTTCACTTGCACGAAAAAGGTAAAAGTCACCATAAATCGAGATTAAAATTTCCATACAAACGGCTTGCAATATTTTGGCCATTGCCAAAGCCGGCTTTATGAAGCGCTATGTTTCGTATGGCGTATTGCCACCTGACCCCATAGAAAGTCGTTATAAACTCACCTTCAGTAAAGGCCGTCAAGTTCAAACATATCGCCATGATCGTAGGCAGGCCCCAGGGTCCGAATAACCAGAGAGAGGCCAATCCTGACAAGCAGAAGGAACCCAGTCCAGGCAACCCTAGGGCTACGGAACCCGAGAGCCAGAATGGCATTGATCCAGACATCCCAGAGGAAACAACGGCTTCGGATCCAGATAAAGAGGCAGCCGTGTACCAAAACAATGACCCCGAAGTCAAGGTCAACATGTTTGTGGACCACGTCGCCCGTTTGAAGCAAGACAAGAGCTTGGAAACCGAATTCAAGGTATAAAGATGTGGCTGCAGTCAAGGTGAAGACTTTGATATCATTCAATATAATTCCATATAATTTTATATAATATAATTCTTACATATAATTATATTAAAATCGTATTTAGTCTAAAGCTGGCTATAAAATTACAGGTAACACGTGTTGCCAAGTGATTTTAATGATCAGTCTCTTATCGTGCATTGCAGCGATCGGGGCAACAAACTAATGCGATACTGGGCGTTTAAGAAAAAGCCACATAAATATCAAACAGCGGCTGTTTACCATTATATTTATAATGCGTTTTTATGTTGAATATCTCCGTAATAAAGCGTAGAGAACATTTTGCGTATTTCAGAAACTGGCCGATACCAGCGACCATAGCTATGTGGCCGCTAAGCGGAACGGACTGGTTGGAAAAAACAAGTACAAGAACATGCTACCGTGTAAGTCATAGATAAAACCACGTGGATCGTCTTGCGCAACATATTGTGTGACATATCGCACGTCAAATTGTACACAGCATTTCTGTTGGTCTGTGATTGATGTGGTGATTCTTTTCTCCAGACGACGAGACCAGAGTCAAGCTGAAGATACTTGAGGACGACCCGCTGTCCGACTACATCAACGCTTCCTTCATAAAGGTCAGATTGGATGGTTGGTTGTATATGCAGGCCGCTTTAACCACTTTTTGACAAATCGCGTCATTGGGAGAAGGAAGCGAGAGTGGAGCCATGTCCCCGGTGTAACCGCCTACTCTTTGCGAAGAAAGACATGGGATCTTTATGCTGCTTGCACACAACCATGGCCACAGCGGGGCTCGAACCATGGATCCACGTGCTGTTAGGCTCTCAGGTGGCCAAAGTGCTGAATGCCTCATAATGGTCAGAGTGCGATAGTAGATTACACTTAAGTTACTCAGGTCTGATCTAAACTGATATAAATTGTAAAGAATAATATAAATTGACTTTGAAGTGTGTTTGCGCAAGCGATAATAGCAAGATTTCGTTGTTTATTTCAGGGATATGTAGACAAGGATCAATTCATCGCTTGTATGGGTAAATACAACTTGGCTTATATATGTAATGTAATGATGTAGACAAGGAAAGCTTATCCGTTATCCATTTGGGGTATTTATTGATAGCGAACGGAGGTTATTCTGACACAGCAATTAAATCGTCACATCCTCTGATTGTAACGACAAAGGCGACAATTTATTAAAGTGCTATTATGATTCGAAATACATTATCGTATTATTTCATATCTGGCATGAAATCATGAAATGAAATGAAATGTTGGTTTTTTAGGCCACTTTTGTGCACATACATGCTAAATTGGGCCAAGGAACCTCCAGGGACGATGAAGGATGAAGGAATGAAACATGCCCCAGATTATGAAATCATGAAATGCAATAATAATGTTATTATTAAAACCGTTAGAAGTAGTTCAAACTAGTTTAACAGCTACCGTTATCGTGGCAGGACCTCTGAAAGCCACGACGGACGACTTCTGGAGAATGATCTGGGAGTATGACGTGCCGCTAATCGTCATGGTAACCAATCTGAAAGAAGGCGGAATTGTAAGTTATATCATACTCAAAGACTAATTAAGCACTAACTCTGGATTATTATATGAATCGTTATAATCTTTGATATGCATGTTATTATTATTATTATTATATATTAATTCTAAAGCAAATTTTGCAGTCATTTTTCGCCTCCAAAATATAGATGCGTTATATTGCTTTTGTTATCACCAAAATGCGCAAATACTGGGTGCTTGACCACAACCTTTATCTCCATTAATTAGTTCCATTAGATATATAATGAACAAGAACATATTTTTTAATTAATTTGCATAGTTTATGTTTATTACACAGAGATATGGAATGCTTATGCCCATATCTGTTTTTCGGCCCTACAACTCACTACCTTGTCTACTTCAAGCATGACCAATTAAGTTACAAGATGAGGCGTAATGTGATGGAAGAACCACGAGCGAAATCTTGGTTATATGAAACCAATATCTGTTTCCAAGCACGCCATACTAGTAATGTGCATAAGATTTTGAACGCAAAGAAAGCAGCTTTAATTAGTATGGCATGGATGGACAGATGTGAATAACCTACGCTGCCTGATTGCAAGGGCTCGCTTATTCATACATAGCGCTTTGTGTAGATATTTATGCCGAACAAGGCATATATACTACAAAACCAAATAGTGAGGCATACATATTTCTCATCCCCACCGACCGGCGTGCGTAGGTGAAATGTGACCAGTACTGGCCTACGGAGGAGGCGGCTGACCACGGAGACATCAGAGTGAAGCCGGTAAAGGAGGACAAGTGGCTAGACATCGTCAGGAGGCAGTTTATTGTCACTCAGGTAAAGACCCTTGGGGGGGGGGGGAGGGGGGGGGGGGTACAAGCTATTATTTTGAGTACCCAGTACACAAGTAAAGGTGTTTTGGTTTTTTTGAAGGAACAACGTAACAATAACGTTGCAAATAGTAGTTCACAAGATGAACAAACAAAGTAAAGAACGTCCAGAAAGGTTATCTGAGAGCCACACCGAGCGTTCTTTGGGGTACATATTGTTTACATTCCAGGCCAATTGCATGCCCATGTAGGTCAAGTAATTGCTGCTAATGCAGTTTACTGCTACTCAGGTAACGAGCTGAAATATTTCCATTATATACCGTAGAACCTCCCTAAACTGAAACCTGAGTAAGTCATAATCGCTTCGATCCTTTTCCCGGGTCCCGGTGTGTAGTTATCCTCTGTAGAGCGAATAAAGCGCTCTGCCACAGACAACTTCAATTCACAGAGCTTGTACTGTCTTAATGTATTATCTTAATGTATTATTCATAGGAGGTTTAACTTAAAATCTGACCTTTGAACCCTGGCAGGGCACCGAGCGTCGCACCGTCCTTCACCTGCACTACACGGCCTGGCCAGACAAAGACGTTCCGTCCAACGCCACTTCCATGGTCAACTTTGTGAGGCAGGTCGGCAAGGAAATGAAGCCAAACAAACCCACAGTCGTCCACTGCAGGTAAGGATTATACACGAGATATCCACTAACTACTTAAACACGATGTCTCAACAGAGAAGGTAAGTAAAAGTTAGACCCTTTGGGGCCAACTAAAAAGCCCCAAGTCTAGTGTGTACCAAAAATGAAGCCAATATGAAGCGTTCCTTATAAATTAGCCTCAGAGCAATATACACATTACCATAACACTTGATGAACTGCCACGAAAGTGAAGAACTGTTGTACCTCATCGTTAGAAGGTTTAATGTGTTCATAGTGAAGTACTAATTGGACTGGAATACTTTATATTACATTATACAGCACACAGGCTGGGAGCGGATTTCTTTGCCCGGGTGTATCGGTAAACATTGCCTCCGGCCGCAAGACACTCGGTTATTTCCATGGCATTCGTGCTCGCGCGCGTATCTCGTTTAAATCTAAACATGCGATGGGCCCCTCCTCCCCTACCACCACCCATAATTAACCGAGCACGGTTGTTTCATGTTACAATGTTTTCCTTCAACGCCCGAGCCTCTTAGAGCCAATTATATAGTTACTCCCGTTTTGTTGTTTTAGCGCTGGGGTTGGACGAACAGGGACACTGATAGCGCTCTACCAGCTACTTTACCAAGCCAAGCACAAAGAAGTCCTAGACGTGTTCAACTGCGTCAAGAAATTAAGAGAGCAGAGGATAAATATGGTGCAAACATTGGTAAGTTTTACCTGATATCCCCCTACTGATAAAAGGCCCTGTTTGGAGTGAAAAAGAAAGAATAATGCATCCTTGATCTTTTTTCCCGAAACAATGTTTTCATCCTTCCTGTTACTGAAACAACACAACCTTCATTCAGGCCTTCCTACAGTAACAATGTGTTCATACCGTCCTTCTCGAGCAACAGTGTCTTAACTCACGACCTTCCCCAGCAAGGGTCTTCCTTCTCGACCTTCCCAAGCAACAGTGTCTTCATTCTTGACCTTCCCCATCAACAGTGTCTTCATTCTCGACCTTCCCAAGCAACAGTGTTTTCATTCTCGACCTTCCCCATCAACAGTGTCTTCACTCTCGACCTTCCCAAGCAACAGTGTTTTCATTCTCGACCTTCCCCAGCAACAGTGTCTTCATTCTCGACCTTCCCCATCAACAGTGTCTTCATTCTCGACCTTCCCAAGCAACAGTGTCTTCATTCTTGACCTTCCCCTGCAGCAATGTCCTCACTCTCAACATTTCCCAGCAACAGTGTCTTCATTCTCGACCCTTCACAGCAACACTGTCTTTAATCTCGACGTTTCACAGCAACAGTGTATTCATTCTCGACCTTCCCGAGCAACAGTGTCTTAACTCACGACCTTCCCCAGCAAGTTTCTTCACTCTGGACCTTCCCCAGCAACAGTGTCTTCATTCTTGACCTTGCCCAGCAATGGCAGTCAGTCTTCATTCTTGACCTTCCCCAGCAGCAATGTCTTCATTCTCGACCTTCCCCAGCAACTGTGTCTTCTCGTAACATTCACCAACGACAATATATCTCTGTAGACGACCTTTTTCAGAAACAATATGTCTTCATTCACGAAGCGATGACCGAGTACATCACAACCGGAAGTACATTGATGTCCATCGATGTCTTCACCGAAACCTACAAGGACATTGTGAAGTCTGGAGCGGATGGAACCAGCGCACTCGATCGACAATTCAAGGTAAGAGAAGAATGCATAATTGTGACATATAGGACAGTAGTGGAAACTAAATATTTGGCAATGGCCAGAAAGCCTAATAAATTCAATAATACGCTTCCTATTTCCATGAAGCTGATGTCCCATTTTATATTTAGCTTTTTTTATTATTTGAGTTATTAATTCACTCATTCCTTTGGAATTTCCTAATTTATTTCATAGTCATGACATTTTGGTACAATGCACTGCATGCATGTTTACATGTTGTATTATTCATGTTAATTATGTGATGCCTTATCCGATAAATATATGTGGACTATTTAGATTCATAAACATTTGTATGTAAGAAGCATTTTCTTGATACATTGTTATGCGCATGTTTTGTCTTCAGGTCATAGAGGATACGCGAGAACTACTATCAGAGTATGATATAGATGAAGCCATGAGCAAGAAGAACGCAATGAAGAACCGAGACAAGACAATTCTACCAAGTAAAATAATTACTTCACCTTCAACTATCAACATACGTATACTTGTTTAATTATGTGTATCGCATTTGCAGGAGATTTGTATATGTGACGATGATGATAAATGAATCAACTAACATTTGCACATATTTATTGTAAATATATCTCAATATCTCGATATGAATTCAATTTCAGCAATCTAGACGTCTATGGTATCGCTAACTTTATATAATTCGCCCTCTCATTGTAGGCATGAAAAGTCGAGTCTACCTCCAAAAGCGCTACCCGGGACGGAACGACTATATCAACGCAGTGGCAGTGAGGGTGAGTTTTTGACATGGTGGCGGTCAGAGTGACTGAGCTACGTGATGGCGATCAGAGTGACTGAGCTATGTGATGGCGGTCAGAGTGACTGAGCTACGCGATGGCGGTCAGTGTGACAGAGCTACCTGATGGCGGTCAGTGTGACCGAGCTAGGCGATGGCGGTCAGAGTGACTGAGCTACGTGATGGCGGTCAGAGTGACTGAGCTACGTGATGACGGTCAGAGTGACTGAGCTACGTGATGGCGGTCAGAGTGACTGAGCTACCTGATGGCGGTCAGAGTGACTGAGCTACGTGATGGTGGTCAGGGTGACTGAGCTACGTGATGGCGGTCAGAGTGACTGAGCTACCTGATGGCGGTCAGTGTGACTGAGCTACGTGATGGCGGTCAGAGTGACTGAGCTACGTGATGGTGGTCAGAGTGACTGAGCTACGTGATGGCGGTCAGAGTGACTGAGCTACGTGATGGTGGTCAGAGTGACTGAGCTACGTGATGGCGGTCAGTGTGACTGAGCTACGTGATGGCGGTCAGAGTGACTGAGCTACGTGATGGTGGTCAGAGTGACTGAGCTACGCGATGGCGGTCAGTGTGACTGAGCTACGTGATGGCGGTCAGTGTTACTGAGCTACGTGAGGTCGATCAGTGTTACTGAGCTACGCGATCTGGGTCAGAGCGACTTAGTTACGCGATGGCGGTGAGCGTGACTGAGCAACGTTATGTCGTCCAGTGTAATACCATGTTTCTTTCTGGTGTATTTGAACAAGGAAACAAAAATGCATAATGCATGCGTGATTCCAATGTGCTTGTTGTTGTAGGGCTACAGGAAGCACGAAGCATTCTACGTGACGCAGATTCCTCTGGAAAACACTCTCATCGACTTCTGGAGAATGATGTCGGAGAACGACTGCCGCTCAATAGTCATCCTGTTGCACGACGGGGACAAAGAGGTATGAAGACGTCTTCCCTATGGAGATTTGTGATTTACAGTGTTAAATAATCAATAAACTTCGCTTCTTGTGCTTGGACATATCCAGCAATTCAACCTGCCCTGTCGGTACATATAGTTCACTCTCCTTTACATTGTATATTTCACTCAGGAAATGTCCCGGATGTTCCCCGATAAATCTACTCCGCTCCTCGTGGCGGGCCGTCACGTGACGCAAACCGGAAGCGCCACAAGCGGAAGTCACGACGTCATAGATCTTGTAATGGCAGAAGCGCAGGACGAGGAGGAAGAAGCGACGACCTACGCCAACATGTCCGAAGCATCTGCGCCGGAACCGGTGAGTTTCCAAGGGTAGCCAATTTCAATATTAATTGCAAGATATGTTTCAAGATATATTCGATTTTAGGCCGGCTGGTAAATCGTATTTGAAAGTACACATGACGTAGTGTGTGAGTCATCGCGTATGACTATGAGACAAGATCGAGAACGTTATGAAATAATAGATGGAATGCCAATTGAAAATAGTGGGTATTGGCTATGTACACTTGTACACTGAGTTTGACGTTAGAAGCAATTAAATCACTTGGTCAGGTATGATATTCAAGATACATTTTCAATCTGCAAACAAATTTAATGTCGCAGATAATTACGCTATAATAACGCAATGTAAACATGCGAAACAGCCAAGCAGCATTAACTAATTCACTGATTAGACATGGAATCATTATTAGAATCAAAGCTGTTTCTTCAAAAATGTCCTTCGGCAGGACCACATCTTTCAGTTGTTGCCATCAGTATATCGGAAAAAAAGCATTGCTCGATCAACGGTCTGCTAATCTACAGGCCGGGCTAACCAGGTTTCACAGTGAGGCCACGTTTGAATGCACTTGCCTATAAACGACGTTGCTACCTGCCACATTTGTTCGTAAGAGTACATTAAATAAATGAGATTCCCAAAACATATGTATCTTTTAATGCCATAACCTCGGTTTAAAATCAAGTACATGCGTACTGCCACATCAGCAATCATCCAAGTAATGTCACTGGCACAGTAATTTAGCGAATCTTTTGTAGAAACCCGGCAGCGAAGGCGTCAAACTGAAGGTGTTTAAGCTGTGCACAAAGCGACGCGACGAACTGGCCAGTGATGACGTCATCTCACTGCACTCGGATGTTGAAACTTGGCAACGGAGCACTGGCGACCGACCAGTGGTGGTGTCATGTCTGTAAGTGTCACAACAACAGTTGTTGGCATAGCAATAAAACAGTGCGCGTCTGTATCACTCACGTTGCTGACATGGCAACGCAGCAGGGACGACCGACTGGTAATTGTGTCACGTCTGTAAGTAGCACTCACGTTGCTGACATGGCAACGCAGCAGGGGTGACCGACCAGTTATTGTGTCATGTCTGTAAGCATCACCCACGTTGCTGACATCGCAACGCAGCAGGGATGACCGACCAGTTATTGTGTCAAGTCTGTAAGCATTATCCACGTTGTTTGGGGGTGAGAATAGAGATAGGGTAAGGGATGGAAGATAGGGTTTAGGGGAGGAGGCTTATTGTCACGTCTGTGTAGGAAGCGCCAGTGCGTGGGTTCCAACCCCACCGATGCAAATATTTTCGTGAGTGCCTCATTCTAATGCGTTTCTTTTTAGCAATGGCGCCAGCCTGAGCGGCCTGTTCGCGGTTAGCTGTAGCACATTTGAGATGGCGGACGCGCAGGGGGAGGTTGACGTCTTCCAGCTGGTCAGACACGCCAAGGAAAGGCGACCCGAGTTGATCAACTCCAAGGTAAAATCAACATTTATATTCAAGTTAAAAACAGTTACGAAGTATACACACCAAATACACATGCATATATAAAGACAATATAGTAATAATATATACATGTGTTTATATGTATATATATAAGGTGCGTCTGGCTATAGCAGTCCTTTGTTTTATTTTCCACGCCTCAGGCCCAGTACAACATGCTGTATGCTACACTGGGGAAGTATCTGGTGAAGTACGACAACTACTCTAACTACATCTGACCCACGGTGTCCAATGTGCAACTGTTCCAACTACAACTGACCCATGGTGTCCAATGTGCAACTGTTCCAACTACAACTGACCCACGGTGTCCAATGTACAACTGATCCCACTACAACTGACCCGTGGTGTCCAATATGCAACTGTTCCAGGATATCACATATATATATTGTGGTTGGCATCCGTCCGTCTGCGAAAGACGATGGATTTGCAGCTTTGCTTTTGTAATACGATTTGCGTCGCGGCATTTGCGCTTATGACTAAATAAGCCCATCTGTGACCGACAGAGCTTACCGCAGTCGTCGCATCGAAGACACCTGTTGATGATAGGTCTTGGTTTGTACTCACTGGACGCCTAGATTGGTGTTTCAAGTCCAGTTTCTCAAACCAGAGCCCGTCGTGGTGGGCCATTCCCTCACGTCCGACGTGTGCCCAACCCCTCTTTTGGGATCCTAGATCCTCCCAAGAATTTGAATCGATGCCGAAAGCCTACATGTCGCGCCTGCACACATTGTACATATATATTGTATGATGCGGAATTAACACTACGCACATATGTTGCACTTCACTCATATTACATGCATAATCTAGTTATTTTATACCTTTATGTTTACATACAGCGTGCAATAATGTGTTATTTAGTTAAGTGTGTTTAAGCCATCGACGTTATCATTATTGATCCGCAAATTTTAAAAATTGTTGTAACATATTTTTGCGAAATCTGTTGATGATACATGTATCTGTATATAGATCCATACATGTCACGTAGATACACGGGCGGATCCAGGGTGCCCCCTTCCCTCCACACCTCCCTCTTAAAGCTGGGAGACCCCGTTGAGTTCAAATGATGCTCCATTTTGGTGCCTAGACCCCCCACGCGCCTCTTTGCGGAAAGCTCACCGGCCGCAAATCTTGGATCCGTCACAGAGATATGTGTTGTTTGTATTGCTCGACGGCATTCAATCACCATGTCAGTGATATTAGGCCAAGTTTAAGGTAAAGTGGGGTTTGTTTGTATTGAATTTATTCCCGCTCCGCGTGAGTCGAGACGTTTCCATTACCTCAAATTAACTCTGACGCGTCGGTGTTCCATAGTAAGAAGAGAAAAGTTAAAGATGTAATATGAATTTATGAATAAGACATAATAATAAAGTTTAGTAATATTTTGACGGTGACAACGAAATGATATTGAAGTACAGGTTGAATGCAAGTGCGGTGAAGGTAATTACATAAGAGTGGCACTTTGATAACATTGGGGTGATGGAATCAGACCACAACTGACCCATGGTGTCCAATGTGCAACTGTTCCAACTACAACTGACCCACGGTGTCCAATGTGCAACCGTTCCAACTACAACTGACCCATGGTGTCCAATGTGCAACTGTTCCAACTACAACTGACCCATGGTGTTCAATGTGCAACTGTTCCAACTACACATGACCCATGGTGTCCAATATGCAACTGTTCCAACTACAACTGACCCACGGTGTCCAATGTGCAACTGTTTCAACTAAAACTGACCCATGGTGTCCAATGTGCAACTGTTTCAACTAAAACTGACCATTGGTGTCCAATGTGCAACCGTTCCAACTACAACTGACCCACGGTGTCCAATGTGCAACTGTTCCAACTAAAACTGACCCATGGTGTCCAATGTGCAACTGTTTCAACTACAACTGACCCATGGTGTCCAATGTGCAACTGTTCCAACTACAACTGACCCACGGTGTCCAATGTGCAACTGTTTCAACTAAAACTGACCCATGGTGTCCAATGTGCAACTGTTTCAACTAAAACTGACCATTGGTGTCCAATGTGCAACCGTTCCAACTACAACTGACCCACGGTGTCCAATGTGCAACTGTTCCAACTAAAACTGACCCATGGTGTCCAATGTGCAACTGTTTCAACTACAACTGACCCATGGTGTCCAATGTGCAACTGTTCCAACTACAACTGACCCACGGTGTCCAATGTGTAACTGTTCCAACTACAACTGACCCATGGTGTCCAATGTGCAACTGTTCCAGGATATCACATATATATATATTGTGGTTGGCATCCGTCCGTCTGCGAAAGGCGATGCATTTGCAGCTTTGTTTCGGTTTAAGTAATACGATTTGCGGCGCGACATTTGCGCTTATGACTGAATAAGCCTATCTGTGACCGACAGAGCTTACCGCATTCGTCGCATCGAAAACACCTGTTGGTGACAGGTCTTGGTTTGTACTCACTGGGCGCCTAGATTGGCGTTTCAAGTCCAGTTTCTCAAACCAGAGCCCGTGGTGTTGGGCCATTCCCTCACGCTCGGCGTGTGCCCATTTCCTCTTTTAGGATCCTAGATCCTCCCAAGAATTTGAATCGATGCCGAAAGCCTACATGTCGCGCTTGCACACATTGTACATATATATTGTATGATGCATAATTAACACTACGCACATATGTTGCATTTCGCTCATATTACATGCGTAATCTAGTTATTTTATATTTTTATGTTTACCTACAGCGTGCAACAATGTGTTATTTAATTAAGTATGTTTAAGCCATCGACGTTATAATTATTGATCCGCAAATTTTAAAAATTGTTGTAAAATATATTTGCGAAGTCCGTTGATGATACATGTATCTGTATATAGATTTATACATGTCACGTAGATACACGGGCGGATCCAGGGTGCCCCCTTCCCTCCACACCTCCCTCGGTAAGCTAGGAGACCCCGTTGAGTTGAAATGATGCTCAATTTTGGTGCCTATACCCCCCACGCGCATCTTTGCGGAAAGCTCACCGGCCGCAAATCCTGGATCCGTCACAGAGATATGTGTTGTTTGTATTGTTCGACGGCATTCAATCACCATGTCAGTGATATTAGGCCAAGTTTAAGGTAAAGTGGGATTTGTCTGTATTGAATTTATTCCCGCTCCGCGTGAGTCGAGACGTTTCCATTACCTCAAATTAACTTTGACTCGTTGGTGTTCAATAATAAGATGAGAAAAGTCAAAGATGTAATATGAATTTACGAATAAGACATAATAATAAAGTTTAGTAATATTTTGACGGTGACAACTGAATGATATTGAAGTACAGGTTTAATGCAAGTGTGGCGAAGGTAATTACATAAGAGTGGCACTTTGATAACATAGCGGTGATGGAATCAGACCACAACTGACCCATGGTGTCCAATTTGCAACTGTCCCAACTACAACTGACCCATGGTGTCCAATGTGCAACTGTTTCAACTACAACTGACCCACGGTGTCCAATATGCAACTGTTTCAACTACAACTGACCTACGGTGTCCAATGTGCAACTGTTTCAGCTACAACTGACCCACGGTGTCCAATGTGTAACTGTTTCAACTACAACTGACCCACGGTGTCCAATGTGCAACTGTTCCAGGATATCATATATATATATTGTGGTTGACATCCGTCCGTCTGCGAAAGGCGATGCATTTGCAGCTTTGTTTTGGTTTAAGTAATACGATTTGCGTCGCGACACTTGCGCTTATGACTGAATAAGCCTATCTGTGACCGACAGAGCTTACCGCAGTCATCGCATCGAAAACACCTGTTGGTGACAGGTCTTGGTTTGTACTCACTGGGCGCCTAGATTGGCGTTTCAAGTTTCTGAAACCAGAGCCCGTCGTTGTGGGCCATTCCCTCACGCCCGACGTGTGCCCATCCCCACTTTTAGGATCCTAGATCCTCCCAATAATTTGAATAGATGCCGAAAGCATTCATGTCGCGCTTGCACACATTGTACATATATATTGTATGATGCAGAATTAACACTACGCACATATGTTGCACTTCGCTCATATTACATGCGTAATCTAGTTATTTTATACCTTTATGTTTACATACAGCGTGCAACAATGTGTTATTTAATTAAGTCTGTTTAAGCCATCGACGTTATCATTATTGATCCGCAAATTTTAAAAATTGTTGTAAAATATTTTTGCGAAATCCGTTGATGGTACATGTATCTCTATATAGATTTATGCATGTCACGTAGATACACGGGCAGATCCAGGGTGCCCCCTTCCCTCCACACCTCCCTCTTAAAGCTGGGAGACCCCGTTGAGTTCAAATGATGCTCAATTTTGGTGCCTATACCCCGCACGCGCCTCTTTGCGGAAAGCTCACCTTCCGCAAATCCTGGATCCGTCACAGAGATATGTGTTGTGTGTATTGTTCGACGGCATTCAATCACCATGTCAGTGGCATTAAGCCAAGTTTAAGGTGAAGTGGGGTTTGTTTGAATTGAATTTATTCCCACTCCGCGTGAGTCGAGACGTCTCCATTACCTCAAATTAACTCTGGTGTATAATACTAAGATGAGAAAAGTTAAAGATGTAATATGAATTTACGAATAAGACATAATAATAAAGTTAAGTAATATTTTGACGGTGACAACTGAATGATATTGAAGTACAGGTTTAAAGCAAGTGTGGCGAAGGTAATTACATAAGAGTGGCACGTTTATAACATAGCGGTGATGGAATACCCCGTGGGGGGAGGGGGGTACCCCAAGGGCATTGACTGTTGGGGACGTGCCGTTGGAAACGGTCCTCAATTATGCACTTTTGGTACTTGCATGCGTCCACTCAGGGGGGCAGTTGGGGAACAGTCACTACATACCATACATAGATCTAATTATCAAGAACGGCATGTCTTATATCCATTCTCAGTTTCTTGATACCTGGAAGAAACCAGTTTCTTGTTTATCAAGTATGCAATCTTGCAAGAATTTTTGTCATCGTTGATTTTCGTCAACATGTGTTCTCAGCTGGGCTCTTATTTGACACAGTTGGTGGTGCTTGGATGGGTAAGATTTTGGGGCTCCAAGAGGCACCTCCTTATATATTTTTGTATCTAGTTACCTCCCCGGGTGGGTTACATGGAATAATTGGCATAATCAATGGTTGTTGCCGCGAGAAACATTCCCGGTTTCAAAATGACTTGAGTTACTGAGTGAATGTAACTTTTTCAGTTTGCCATTAGCTTGTTTCAAATATTATCAAAAAAAGACATTATAATATAGTAAAATATATAATTATATGAAGTAAATACTTCGGGGTGATTGTATTGTGATGGATGTATTAATAGCGACGGATTGTCTGTTGTAACGACTGCCATGCATAATTAATGTCATGTTTCATACTCAGAAGGCGTTTGCCATGTCTCCTTCGACAAATAAAAAGGCTATATGGCGGCTGTTAACGTGTTTATGCCACCCACATGGTGCAGGATACTCATCCTGAACCACCACAAACGATACACTTAAAAAATGGTGTTTTCATCCTTGACAGTTCCGCTAAAGCTATGATGGATTGGAAGATACAGAACATAAAAGAATACGATAAGACAACACCGTTTTGATTGCTTTGAAAAAAAGAGCTCATCAGATACAGGTACGAACAGGCAGTAGATACTTGCTACACGCAAATACAAATCAAACAAATGCAAAAGAAATGCAAATGAAGTGCAAAATACAAATACAACAAGAGAGGCTATGCTCACAGAAGTTCAAAACAAGAGAGGGCATGCTCACAGAAGTTCACAAATGGGCGAAGAGTTTATGCCACCTACTTACATACAAGTCAGTCTGATTGTTTTGGAGTAAATGTACTTTTGCGCTATGATATTGTACTTGAACCTAATCCGAAAGGCTGTGAAGTTTACCGAAATCGACTTACATTGCTGACTATGAACATACTGTTTGGCAAGCAACAGACAGTTGTTCAGAGTGTAATGAGGTTGACCGTATATTCCCATTAAATGTTTTCAGAACTTAGCATCAATACAGAGTCGGTTGCCAGCCGCCAAAACCTTTCAAATCATTTCAGAATGTCTTAACCACTTCATGGGGCGAGAACGCAAGGGCGAGAACGCGAGGGCGAGAAGCAAGAAGGCGCGAATCGAGAAGGCGCGAGAGCGCATTTAAGGGGCGCGAAATCGCAAGAACGCGAGAGCGCTTGGGCTGGCCTAGCCGAGAAGACTCGACAACACCCTAACGTGTTACCTATTAGGCCGAGGGGTATCCGCGATAACGTGCGCAAAGCGAAATGGCGAATACGAGATTATTCCCGCGATCTCGCCCCGCGCATTTTTGCCCGTCAAGATATAGGAGACGATAATGCACTAGTTCATCTTTCATCGCCCAGGAAGGTTTCTGTGTCCAGCTTAGCATTTGTGTAAACAAAGCGGCATAAAACACCAAATAGTTTTCATTTCTCCATGTACTCAGGTACATGTTTAACTACTCGGCGGTAACGGTTGGTAACTTCGTGGAGAATAGGGCTGTACAGACTGCGCGGGTTCTATTTCCGGTTTAGGTTCTTTTGGGATTAAAAAAAAAACTCGACGTTCTCTTAGAACGAGTGCGCATCACGCTGGTGCCATGCTACAGCTGCGTGACACGCACTCATTGTAGTTAGCGTTTGAGTGTTGGGTAAACGGCCGGCTGCGCGGTTTGTGCCTGAAGAATCGAGTGGGTGTGGAACTACTTTTCCTTAAAAACTAGTATACAATTCCTTAAAAACTAACATAAAATTCCTCAAAAACTAGTATTAAACTCCTTAAAAGCTAGTGTAAAATTCCTTAAAATTAGTATAAAATTCCTTAAAAATTAGTATGATATTCATTAGAAACTAGTCCAAAATTATTTAAGAAGTAGTGTAAAATTCCTTACTAACTAATGAACAATTCCTTAAAAACGGCTCTAAAATTTCTTTTAAATAGGACGTACAATTATTGACAAACCAGTCTAAATTTTCTTTGAACACATTGTCAAATTGCTTAAAAGGTAGTTTAATTTTTTTCAAAAACTAGTAAATAGAGAAAGCGCGTTGTTACAATGCACCATTAGCTTTAATTTTGAGGCGCGTGTAGTGTGGAAATATAGCGCGTCTGAGGTCATGAGTGACGTATGGAAAACTACGGGGAAGAGCACAAGTATCTACGCTTATTGGAGAATAATCCATTGTTCTTCTATTGCAAAGGCGTCTTCTTCATATGAGCTTTTTGGAAAAATATGATGGTAATGTATCATGGGAGAGGTTGTATAAGAATTTCATTTGTTGCAGTCGATGGATATCGTCTATTCTTAATAACTTCAACTGTTTAAATAGTGGTTCAGTGTGGGCTTTGTATGGGCTAAGGGTAATTATTCGAATTGCTTTCTTTTGCATGTTTAAGACCTTGTTTGCTCTGTAACCCCATAGCAAAATACCATAATTTAAACAGGTGACAATCATTGAGTTATACAACATTAACAGAATTCTCGGGGGAAGGGTGTATTTGAGCCGGTTGAGCATTCCGACTCGTTTGGACAATTTACGGGAGAGTTGATCAGTATGACAATGCCACCCTAGACGACTATCAATAATTACCCCAAGTAAATTAAAGTTCTCTACACCTACTATTTCCACATATTGACATATTTAGGGTGTTGAGGGTGCTCGACAGGGTGGTATCGTCAGCATATATGATGGCTTTAAACAGATCAGAAGCTTTAGAAATGTCATTTATATATATTATGAATAAGAGGGGACCAAGTATTGACCCTTGGGGCACACCAGTAGTGATATTTAATAGATTCGATTTCTCGTCTTCAAATTGAACATACTGAACCCTATGACTCAAGTAGCTTTCTAACAGGGTTAGGCCCGTTCCAGTAATTCCATAATAATTCAGTTTGTATAAAAGTATTTTATGATCCAGAGTATCAAAGGCTTTTGATAAATCAAGGAAAATGCTTCTGGGGGTATTACCTTGATCTAAGCTAGCAGTGGTACGGTCTATTAACTCAAGAATGGCCTGCTCTGCTGAGTGTTTTTCACGGAATCCATATTGACCATTTGTCAGTAACATGTTTCTTTTAAAGTGGTTATGGATTTGGTAGTATATAATTTTTTCAATGACTTTAGAGATTGCCGGAAGAAGTGATATGGGGCGATAGTTTTCCAGTTTCGTATCCAATCTACTTTTGTAGGTTGGAATAAGTTTTGCTACTTTAAGTTTCTCCGGGAATATGCCTGTAGTCAGGGATTGGTTTATTATTATTGCTATGGCTTCACTTACTTTATAATTCATCATACCCACTGCTTGACTTAGACTTCAGTTTATTTATAGTATCCTCCACATCTTTTTTATTGATGAGTGACAGACTTATTTCACGTTCACACGGATTCGATAAGCATTGTGTAAACGTTTTACCTTCAGGAGAGTTAATTATCCGTGCTAAATTGGGGCCGATATTTGTAAAGTAGTGGTTAAAGGCATTTGCTATTTGCGCTCTATCATCTGTTCTTTTACAGTCTATGTCATAGTACTTAGGAGCGAATTCTTTGCAAAATGATTTACAAAGTACCGTGTTTATAGTTTTCCATGTTTGTTTCATGTCAGACTTGTATTTTTGAAAGAGATAGTCATAATGATGTTTTTTGGCTAAGCGTATATTTTTGGTAAGGATGCGGTTATACGTCGAGAGGTTGGTCTTTAACGTCAGGTACTCAGGGCAAGTGGGCGAAATCTGTTTTAGCTTCTTATACAATTTGTCACGAAAAGTAATGGATTTAGTAATGCCTTTAGTCATCCAACCATTTCGCTTGTGTTTATGCATTGTTTATGCTTTTGAACCGGGAGGTTCACCGATGCGTAATGTGCGCATTCGGGTTACCTCGGGTAGATACCAGGCTACCAAAGACGACTGTGAGACTGTGAGATAACGTGGCCCCCCTTATATGCGCCGGAATTTGTGTAAACAAATTGGTGTAAACTAGTGCACTCTAAATCTATAATTCTGGCACCTTGAAGACTGCCATGAGAATCGCCGCGAAATAAACCAATAAAGCGGGAACTATATCTTATAGACGGTAATGTGCTAAAGGTGTCAGTTTTTATTGCTTGGTTAGGGCAGACCTGACTGCCCCATTATCCCTCTGTTCCCCCGCCCCCCGCACCCTGCCCCTAATTCCTCATCGGATGAATCACACAAATGATCATTTTTGGTCAATAAAAGCTGGTCAAACACCAGCTGAAGTGAAGAAAGGTCACTTCTGGTATATATTGGCAACACTACAGACGATTCGTTTACATAATACACAATAATATTATTCATAACGCCTCACGTAATATAATGAAACTTATGTTTATTGCTGCTACTCTGGTGCCCAATAGGAGTTGCAATGTTTTGCTGGTAGGCTGATTGCTATGTACTAGTCAAAGAACGAGCTGGAGTGCATTTGCCAAAATAAAGCACGAAACGGGATAGCGGTAAGCAGCGGTTTGATCTAAAATAAAAGAACTACAGATTTACTAATGCACCAGTCAATGTAAAGCCCTAGGGTGGAGGGTGAGAAGACATGGAGACACTAGATAGATTTTTGAAAATCTTTTTCCAAATCTCCACAAGGGTCAAGTCGTCGCGTCTAACTTCCATGAAAACAACTCCCCCTGCAAAGCAGTATTAGTGAATCCACGCTTTTACTTTACAATGGATCATCCATTTATGTCGGACATATATATATATGTGTGGCACCGGATATATATGCCATCAAAAATTGTCGAATTTCCATATATTTTTTGTTTTCTGATCTAATGCCTCCCCGCCCCCCCGCCCCCCCCACCCCCCACCCTCCACCTGGAGCTTAACGGTGACATTTCGTTGTCTTAAAATTTGCAAGTTCTGACAAGATCAGACCAGCTAGCTCGGCTCAGCTCAGGTCGGCTCGATTGATTACACGGTGACACTGTCATTGTTAACAACAACTGTTCATTATCACGAGAATGCACAGTTTTTCCGTTGTTTATTTAAATAAAGAACACATAAAACACGGCTAGGTCGGTGTTTAAGGTATTAATTTTTAAGGGACGCATTGAAATGCTTAACCTGGTGTGACGCATATTATCAGAACTGCACGTCCGTCCATAAATACCTTTGCCGTCGGCAAGAACGCTGGCTACCTGTGTATACAGGGGCACAATATGTTGGTTTCATTAAAATGCAAATGCATTTTTTTCTGTATACCGGGCTCACAGCCTCTTGTATTACACATTTAAATAACAGTAATCTAAATACAGAACACGGTATCGAAAATAAGATTCAATTAAATGAAGCAATGACGCATATGAAACATTGCCCTACGATTGCCTCATTGGCTTCCCATATCCTTTAAACTGCGAGCTCTACGGTAGAACTGCGGTCGTGTTCATGCGATGTGCAACTGGAGGCCCCAGAATCCCGCCGTTTGGCTATGTTTAGAAACGCATTAACACGCACTGACGGTTCTATGGTACGCAGGATACGGAAATACAAAAACCAAAAAAAAAAAGATTGTACATAGCACTGAGGGTCATACATAGTCACGTGACATTCCCATGTCACGACGACATGAAAATGCTTAGGTGTAACTACCAAACAACTTTGCCAGTGGATTACACATTTCTAGGCAGGGTACATAGAGTTCTAAGCCCCTAAAGAAAAACAGGTCACGGGTCTTAAATTCAGGCGAACCTGCATCGAATAAGCCGTAAGAATTCGACCCTCAGCGCCGGGCTGCGGCCGGCGTATATGAACGGATTAATGAAGGAGTTAGTGAATAGGAAGGTGATGGTGATTCCCTTCAGACAAACCATCGGAGGACTGAGGAAACCGTCTTGCCCTTCCAGAGTCGCGAGCATGAGGAGGTACGGCACCCACGCTAAACACATCATTCCAACACATCTCATTTCAAATCTGCGTACATAACCCCGGAACTCGTCATAGCCGGTTTAAGACTTGAAACGAGATGTGTTGCATGTGCGAATAAAGAGCTGAAAAACTGCATATCGAAACATATTTAAACATAATTCATATGATATAGTCCTTATAGGTAATTTTAATGCACCAGTGGGATTCAAATCACAGCGCGACTTACATATAAAACGTATTTATGCACTTAATTTACTGTAAACTGTAAATGGTTTTCATGCACGGCTTCGTGCTGGTTGCGTGTGGTACTCCTGTAGTCCCTTTGGCCGCGGCGTGTGGTAGTCCTGTAGTCCATGTGGCCGCGGCGTGTGGTAGTCCTGTAGTCCATGTGGCCGCGGCGTGTGGTAGTCCTGTAGTCCATGTGGCCGCGGCGTGTGGTAGTCCTATAGTCCATGTGGCCGCGGCGTGTGGTAGTCCTATAGTCCATGTGGCCGCGGCGTGTGGTAGTCCTGTAGTCCATGTGGCCGCGGCGTGTGGTAGTCCTGTAGTCCATGTAGCCGCGGCGTGTGGCAGTCCTGTAGTCCATGTGGCCGCGGCGTGTGGTAGTCCTGTAGTCCATGTGGCCGCGGCGTGTGGTAGTCCTGTAGTCCATGTGGCCGCGGCGTGTGGTAGTCCTATAGTCCATGTGGCCGCGGCGTGTGGTAGTCCTATAGTCCATGTGGCCGCGGCCTGTGGTAGTCCTGTAGTCCATGTGGCCGCGGCGTGTGGTAGTCCTGTAGTCCATGTGGACGCGGCGTGTGGTAGTCCTGTAGTCCATGTGGCCGCGGCGTGTGGTAGTCCTGTAGTCCATGTGGCCGCGGCGTGTGGTAGTCCTGTAGTCCATGTGGGGGCGGCGTGTGGTAGTCCTGTAGTCCATGTGGCCGCGGCGTGTGGTAGTCCTGTGGACCATGTGGCCGCGGCGTGTGGTAGTCCTATAGTCCATGTGTCCGCGGCGTGTGGTAGTCCTGTAGTCCATGTGGCCGCGGCGTGTGGTAGTCCTGTAGTCCATGTGGCCGCGGCGTGTGGTAGTCCTGTAGTCCATGTGGCCGCGGCGTGTGGTAGTCCTGTAGTCCATGTGGCCGCGGCGTGTGGTAGTCCGGTAGTCCATGTGGCCGCGGCGTGTGGTAGTCCTGTAGTCCATGTGGCCGCGGCGTGTGGTAGTCCTGTAGTCCATGTGGCCGCGGCGTGTGGTAGTCCTGTAGTCAATGTGGTCGCGGCGTGTGGTAGTCCTGTAGTCCATGTGGCCGCGGCGTGTGGTAGTCCTGTAGTCCATGTGGCCGCGGTGTGTGGTAGTCCTGTAGTCCATGTGGCCGCGGCGTGTGATAGTCCTGTAGTCCATGTGGCCGCGGCGTGTGGTAGTCCTGTAGTCCATGTGGCCCAGCGTGTGGTAGTCCTGTAGTCCATGTGGCCGCGGCGTGTGGTAGTCCTGTAGTCCCTTTGGCCGCGGCGTGTGGTAGTCCTGTAGTCCATGTGGCCGCGGCGTGTGGTAGTCCTGTAGTCCGTGTGGCCGCGGCGTGTGGTAGTCCTGTAGTCCATGTGGCCCCTGCGTGTGGTAGTTCTGTAGTCCATGTGGCCGCGGTGTGTGGTAGTCCTGTAGTCCATGTGGCCCCGGCGTGTGGTAGTCCTGTAGTCCATGTGGCCGCGGCGTGGGGTAGTCCTGTAGTCCATGTGGCCGCGGCGTGTGGTAGTCCTGTAGTCCATGTGGCCGCGGCGTGTGGTAGTCCTGAAGTCCATGTGGCCGCGGCGTGTGGTAGTTCTGTAGTCCATGTGGCCGCGGCGTGTGGTAGCCCTGTAGTCCATGTGGGGGCGGCGTGTGGTACTCCTGTAGTCCACGTGGCCGCGGTGTGTGGTAGTCCTATAGTCCATGTGGCCGCGGCGTGGGGTAGTCCTGTAGTCCATGTGGCCCCGGCGTGTGGTAGTCCTGTAGTCCATGGGGCCGCGGCGTGTGGTAGTCCTGTAGTCCATGTGGCCGCGGCGTGTGGTAGTCCTGTAGTCCATGTGGCCCCGGCGTGTGGTAGTCCTGTAGTCCATATGGCCGCGGCGTGGGGTAGTCCTGTAGTCCATGTGGCCGCGGCGTGTGGTAGTCCTGTAGTCCATGTGGCCGCGGCGTGTGGTAGTCCTGTAGTCCATGTGGCCGCGGCGTGTGGTAGTCCTGTAGTCCATCTGGCCGCGGCGTGTGGTAGTCCTGTAGTCCACGTGGCCGCGGCGTGTGGTAGTCCTGTAGTCCATGTGGCCGCGGCGTGTGGTAGTCCTGTAGTCCATGTGGCCGCGGCGTGTGGTAGTTCTGTAGTCCATGTGGCCGCTGCGTGTGGTAGTCCTGTAGTCCACGTGGCCGCGGCGTGTGGTAGTTCTGTAGTCCATGTGGCCGCGGCGTGTGGTAGTCCTGTAGTCCATGTGGCCGCGGTGTGTGGTAGTCCTGTAGTCCATGTGGCCGCGGCGTGTGGTAGTCCTGTAGTCCATGTGGCCGCGGTTTGTGGTAGTCCTGTAGTCCATGTGGCCGCGGCGTGTGGTAGTCCTGTAGTCCATGTGGCCGCGGCGTGTGGTAGTCCTGTAGTCCATGTGGCCGCGGCGTGTGGTAGTTCTGTAGTCCATGTGGCCGCGGCGTGTGGTAGTTCTGTAGTCCATGTGGCCGCGGCGTGTGGTAGTCCTGTAGTCCATGTGGCCGCGGCGTGTGGTAGTCCTGTAGTCCATGTGGCCGCGGCCTGTGGTAGTCCTGTAGTCCATGTGGCCGCGGCGTGTGGTAGTCCTGTAGTCCATGTGGCCGCGGCGTGTGATAGTCCTGTAGTCCATGTGGCCGCGGCGTGTGGTAGTCCTGTAGTCCATGTGGCCGCGGCGTGTGGTAGTCCTGTAGTCCACGTGGCCGCGGCGTGTGGTAGTCCTGTAGTCCATGTGGCCGCGGCGTGTGGTAGTCCTGTAGTCCATGTGGCCGCGGCGTGTGGTAGTCCTGTAGTCCATGTGGCCGCGGCGTGTGGTAGTCCTGTAGTCCATGTGGCCGCGGCGTGTGGTAGTCCTGTAGTCCATGTGGCCGCGGCGTGTGGTAGTCCTGTAGTCCCTTTGGCCGCGGCGTGTGGTAGTCCTGTAGTCCATGTGGGGGCGGCGTGTGGTAGTCCTGTAGTCCCTTTGGCCGCGGCGTGTGGTAGTCCTGTAGTCCCTTTGGCCGCGGCGTGTGGTAGTCCTGTAGTCCATGTGGGGGCGGCGTGTGGTAGTCCTGTAGTCCATGTGGCCGCGGCGTGTGGTAGTCCTGTAGTCCATGTGGCCGCGGCGTGTGGTAGTCCTGTAGTCCATGTGGCCGCCGCGTGTGGGAGTTCTGTAGTCCATGTGGCCACGGCGTGTGGTAGTCCTGTAGTCCATGTGGCCGCGGCGTGTGGTAGTCCTGTAGTCCATGTGGCCGCAGCGTGTGGTAGTCCTGTAGTCCATGTGGCCGCGGCGTGTGGTAGTCCTGTAGTCCATGTGGCCGCGGCGTGTTGGAGTTCTGTAGTCCATGTGGCCGCGGCGTGTGGGAGTTCTGTAGTCCATGTGGCTGCGGCGTGTGGTAGTCCTGTAGACCATGTGGCCGCGGCGTGTGGTAGTCCTGTAGTCCATGTGGCCCCGGCGTGTGGTAGTCCTGTAGTCCATGTGGCCGCGGCGTGTGGTAGTCCTGTAGTCCATGTGGCCGCGGCGTGTGGTAGTTCTGTAGTCCATGTGGCCGCGGCGTGTGGTAGTCCTGTAGTCCATGTGGCCGCGGCGTGTGGTAGTCCTGTAGTCCATGTGGCCGCGGCGTGTGGTAGTCATGTAGTCCATGTGGCCGCGGCGTGTGGTAGTCCTGTAGTCCATGTGGCCCCGGCGTGTGGTAGTCCTGTAGTCCATGTGTCCGCGGCGTGTGGTAGTCCTGTAGTCCATGTGGCCGCGGCGTGTGGTAGTCCTGTAGTCCATGTGGCCGCGGCGTGTGGTAGTCCTGTAGTCCATGTGGCCGCGGCGTGTGGTAGTCCTGTAGTCCATGTGGCCGCGGCGTGTGGTAGTCCTGTAGTCCATGTGGCCGCGGCGTGTGGTAGTCCTGTAGTCCATGTGGCCGCGGCGTGTTGTAGTCCGGTAGTCCATGTGGCCGCGGCGTGTGGTAGTCCTGTAGTCCATATGTCCGCGACGTGTGGTAGTCCTGTAGTCCATGTGGCCGCGGCGTGTGGTAGTCCTGTAGTCCATGTGGCCGCGGCGTGTGGTAGTCCTGTAGTCCATATGGCCGCGGCGTATGGTAGTCCTGTAGTCCATGTGGCCGCGGAGTGTGGTAGTCCTGTAGTCCATGTGGCCGCGGCGTGTGGTAGTCCTGTAGTCCATATGGCCGCGGCGTGTGGTAGTCCTGTAGTCCATGTGGCCGCGGCGTATGGTAGTCCTGTAGTCTATGTGGCCGCGGCGTGTGGTAGTCCTGTAGTCCATGTGGCCGCGGCGTGTGGTAGTCCTGTAGTCCATGTGGCCGCGGCGTGTGGTAGTCCTGTAGTCCATGTGGCCGCGGCGTGTGGTAGTCCTGTAGTCCATGTGGCCGCGGCGTGTGGTAGTCCTGTAGTCCATGTGGCCGCGGCGTGTGGTAGTCCTGTAGTCCATGTGGCCGCGGCGTGTGGTAGTCCTGTAGTCCATGTGGCCGCGGCGTGTGGTAGTCCTGTAGTCCATGTGGCCGCGGTGTGTGGTAGTCCTGTAGTCCATGTGGCCGCGGCGTGTGGTAGTCCTGTAGTCCATGTGGCCGCGGCGTGTGGTAGTCCTGTAGTCCATGTGGCCGCGGCGTGTGGTAGTCCTGTAGTCCATGTGGCCGCGGCGTGTGGTAGTTCTGTAGTCCATGTGGCCGCGGCGTGTGGTAGTCCTGTAGTCCATGTGGCCGCGGCGTGTGGTAGTCCTGTAGTCCATGTGGCCGCGGCGTGTGGTAGTCCTGTAGCCCATGTGGCCGCGGCGTGTGGGAGTTCTGTAGTCCATGTGGCCGCGGCGTGTGGTAGTCCTGTAGTCCATGTGGCCGCGGCGTGTGGTAGTCCGGTAGTCCACGTGGCCGCGGCGTGTGGTAGTCCTGTAGTCCATGTGGCCGCGGCGTGTGGTAGTCATGTAGTCCATGTGGCCGCGGCGTGTGGTAGTCCTGTAGTCCATGTGGCCGCGGCGTGTGGGAGTTCTGTAGTCCATGTGGCCGCGGCGTGTGGTAGTCCTGTAGTCCATGTGGCCGCGGCGTGTGGTAGTCCTGTAGTCCATGTGGCCGCGGCGTGTGGTAGTCCTGTAGTCCATGTGGCCGCGGCGTGTGGCAGTCCTGTAGTCCATGTGGCCGCGGCGTGTGGTAGTCCTGTAGTCCATGTGGCCGCGGCGTGTGGTAGTCCTGTAGTCCATGTGGCCGCGGCGTGTGGTAGTCCTGTAGTCCATGTGGCCGCGGCGTGTGGGAGTTCTGTAGTCCATGTGGCCGCGGCGTGTGGTAGTCCTGTAGTCCATGTGGCCGCGGCGTGTGGTAGTCCTGTAGTCCATGTGGCCGCGGCGTGTGGTAGTCCTGTGGACCATCTGGCCGCGGCGTGTGGTAGTCCTGTAGTCCACGTGGCCGCGGCGTGTGGCAGTCCTGTAGTCCATGTGGCCGCGGCGTGTGGTAGTCCTGTAGTCCATGTGGCCGCGGCGTGTGGTAGTCCTGTAGTCCATGTGGCCGCGGCGTGTGGTAGTCCTGTAGTCCATGTGGCCGCGGCGTGTGGTAGTCCTGTAGTCCATGTGGCCGCGGCGTGTGGTAGTCCTGTAGTCCATGTGGCCGCGGCGTGTGGCAGTCCTGTAGTCCATGTGGCCGCGGCGTGTGGTAGTCCTGTAGTCCATGTGGCCGCGGCGTGTGGTAGTCCTGTAGTCCATGTGGCCGCGGCGTGTGGTAGTCCTGTAGTCCATGTGGCCGCGGCGTGTGATAGTCCTGTAGCCCATGTGGCCGCGGCGTGTGGTAGTCCTGTAGTCCATGTGGCCGCGGCGAGTGGTAGTCCTGTAGTCCATGTGGCCGCGGCGTGTGGTAGTCCTGTAGTCCATGTGGCCGCGGCGTGTGGTAGTCCTGTAGCCCATGTGGCCGCAGCGTGTGGTAGTCCTGTAGTCCATGTGGCCGCGGCTTGGGGTAGTCCTGTAGTCCATGTGGCCGCGGCGTGTGGTAGTCCTGTAGTCCATGTGGCCGCGGCGTGTGGTATTCCTGTAGTCCATGTGGCCGCGGCGTGTGGTAGTCCTGTAGTCCATGTGGCCGCGGCGTGTGGGAGTTCTGTAGTCCATGTGGCCGCGGCGTGTGGTAGTCCTGTAGTCCATGTGGCCGCGGCGTGTGGTAGTCCTGTAGTCCATGTGGCCGCGGCGTGTGGTAGTCCTGTAGTCCATGTGGCCGCGGCGTGTGGTAGTCCTGTAGTCCATGTGGCCGCGGCGTGTGGTAGTCCTGTAGTCCATGTGGCCGCGGCGTGTGGGAGTTCTGTAGTCCATGTGGCCGCGGCGTGTGGTAGTCCTGTAGTCCATGTGGCCGCGGCGTGTGGTAGTCCTGTAGTCCATGTGGCCGCGGCGTGTGGCAGTCCTGTAGTCCATGTGGCCGCGGCGTGTGGTAGTCCTGTAGTCCATGTGGCCGCGGCGTGTGGTAGTCCTGTAGTCCATGTGGCCGCGGCGTGTGGTAGTCCTATAGTCCATGTGGCCGCGGCGTGTGGTAGTCCTATAGTCCATGTGGCCGCGGCCTGTGGTAGTCCTGTAGTCCATGTGGCCGCGGCGTGTGGTAGTCCTGTAGTCCATGTGGACGCGGCGTGTGGTAGTCCTGTAGTCCATGTGGCCGCGGCGTGTGGTAGTCCTGTAGTCCATGTGGCCGCGGCGTGTGGTAGTCCTGTAGTCCATGTGGGGGCGGCGTGTGGTAGTCCTGTAGTCCATGTGGCCGCGGCGTGTGGTAGTCCTGTGGACCATGTGGCCGCGGCGTGTGGTAGTCCTATAGTCCATGTGTCCGCGGCGTGTGGTAGTCCTGTAGTCCATGTGGCCGCGGCGTGTGGTAGTCCTGTAGTCCATGTGGCCGCGGCGTGTGGTAGTCCTGTAGTCCATGTGGCCGCGGCGTGTGGTAGTCCTGTAGTCCATGTGGCCGCGGCGTGTGGTAGTCCGGTAGTCCATGTGGCCGCGGCGTGTGGTAGTCCTGTAGTCCATGTGGCCGCGGCGTGTGGTAGTCCTGTAGTCCATGTGGCCGCGGCGTGTGGTAGTCCTGTAGTCAATGTGGTCGCGGCGTGTGGTAGTCCTGTAGTCCATGTGGCCGCGGCGTGTGGTAGTCCTGTAGTCCATGTGGCCGCGGTGTGTGGTAGTCCTGTAGTCCATGTGGCCGCGGCGTGTGATAGTCCTGTAGTCCATGTGGCCGCGGCGTGTGGTAGTCCTGTAGTCCATGTGGCCCAGCGTGTGGTAGTCCTGTAGTCCATGTGGCCGCGGCGTGTGGTAGTCCTGTAGTCCCTTTGGCCGCGGCGTGTGGTAGTCCTGTAGTCCATGTGGCCGCGGCGTGTGGTAGTCCTGTAGTCCGTGTGGCCGCGGCGTGTGGTAGTCCTGTAGTCCATGTGGCCCCTGCGTGTGGTAGTTCTGTAGTCCATGTGGCCGCGGTGTGTGGTAGTCCTGTAGTCCATGTGGCCCCGGCGTGTGGTAGTCCTGTAGTCCATGTGGCCGCGGCGTGGGGTAGTCCTGTAGTCCATGTGGCCGCGGCGTGTGGTAGTCCTGTAGTCCATGTGGCCGCGGCGTGTGGTAGTCCTGAAGTCCATGTGGCCGCGGCGTGTGGTAGTTCTGTAGTCCATGTGGCCGCGGCGTGTGGTAGCCCTGTAGTCCATGTGGGGGCGGCGTGTGGTAGTCCTGTAGTCCACGTGGCCGCGGTGTGTGGTAGTCCTATAGTCCATGTGGCCGCGGCGTGGGGTAGTCCTGTAGTCCATGTGGCCCCGGCGTGTGGTAGTCCTGTAGTCCATGGGGCCGCGGCGTGTGGTAGTCCTGTAGTCCATGTGGCCGCGGCGTGTGGTAGGCCTGTAGTCCATGTGGCCCCGGCGTGTGGTAGTCCTGTAGTCCATATGGCCGCGGCGTGGGGTAGTCCTGTAGTCCATGTGGCCGCGGCGTGTGGTAGTCCTGTAGTCCATGTGGCCGCGGCGTGTGGTAGTCCTGTAGTCCATGTGGCCGCGGCGTGTGGTAGTCCTGTAGTCCATCTGGCCGCGGCGTGTGGTAGTCCTGTAGTCCACGTGGCCGCGGCGTGTGGTAGTCCTGTAGTCCATGTGGCCGCGGCGTGTGGTAGTCCTGTAGTCCATGTGGCCGCGGCGTGTGGTAGTTCTGTAGTCCATGTGGCCGCTGCGTGTGGTAGTCCTGTAGTCCACGTGGCCGCGGCGTGTGGTAGTTCTGTAGTCCATGTGGCCGCGGCGTGTGGTAGTCCTGTAGTCCATGTGGCCGCGGTGTGTGGTAGTCCTGTAGTCCATGTGGCCGCGGCGTGTGGTAGTCCTGTAGTCCATGTGGCCGCGGTTTGTGGTAGTCCTGTAGTCCATGTGGCCGCGGCGTGTGGTAGTCCTGTAGTCCATGTGGCCGCGGCGTGTGGTAGTCCTGTAGTCCATGTGGCCGCGGCGTGTGGTAGTTCTGTAGTCCATGTGGCCGCGGCGTGTGGTAGTTCTGTAGTCCATGTGGCCGCGGCGTGTGGTAGTCCTGTAGTCCATGTGGCCGCGGCGTGTGGTAGTCCTGTAGTCCATGTGGCCGCGGCCTGTGGTAGTCCTGTAGTCCATGTGGCCGCGGCGTGTGGTAGTCCTGTAGTCCATGTGGCCGCGGCGTGTGATAGTCCTGTAGTCCATGTGGCCGCGGCGTGTGGTAGTCCTGTAGTCCATGTGGCCGCGGCGTGTGGTAGTCCTGTAGTCCACGTGGCCGCGGCGTGTGGTAGTCCTGTAGTCCATGTGGCCGCGGCGTGTGGTAGTCCTGTAGTCCATGTGGCCGCGGCGTGTGGTAGTCCTGTAGTCCATGTGGCCGCGGCGTGTGGTAGTCCTGTAGTCCCTTTGGCCGCGGCGTGTGGTAGTCCTGTAGTCCATGTGGGGGCGGCGTGTGGTAGTCCTGTAGTCCCTTTGGCCGCGGCGTGTGGTAGTCCTGTAGTCCCTTTGGCCGCGGCGTGTGGTAGTCCTGTAGTCCATGTGGGGGCGGCGTGTGGTAGTCCTGTAGTCCATGTGGCCGCGGCGTGTGGTAGTCCTGTAGTCCATGTGGCCGCGGCGTGTGGTAGTCCTGTAGTCCATGTGGCCGCCGCGTGTGGGAGTTCTGTAGTCCATGTGGCCACGGCGTGTGGTAGTCCTGTAGTCCATGTGGCCGCGGCGTGTGGTAGTCCTGTAGTCCATGTGGCCGCGGCGTGTGGTAGTCCTGTAGTCCATGTGGCCACGGCGTGTGGTAGTCCTTAGTCCATGTGGCTGCGGCGTGTGGTAGTCCTGTAGTCCATGTGGCCGCGGCGTGTGGTAGTCCTGTAGTCCTTGTGGCCGCGGCGTGTAGTAGTCCTGTAGTCCATGTGACCGCGGCGTGTGATAGTCCGGTAGTCCATGTGGCCACGGCGTGTGGTAGTCCTGTAGTCCATGTGGCCGCGGCGTGTGGGAGTTCTGTAGTCCATGTGGCCGCGGCGTGTGGGAGTTCTGTAGTCCATGTGGCTGCGGCGTGTGGTAGTCCTGTAGTCCATGTCGCCGCGGCGTGTTGTAGTCCTGTAGTCCATGTGGCCGAGGCGTGTGGTAGTCCTGTAGTCCATGTGGCCGCGGCGTGTGGTAGTCCTGTAGTCCATGTGGCCGCAGCGTGTGGTAGTCCTGTAGTCCATGTGGCCGCGGCGTGTGGTAGTCCTGTAGTCCATGTGGCCGCGGCGTGTGGGAGTTCTGTAGTCCATGTGGCCGCGGCGTGTGGGAGTTCTGTAGTCCATGTGGCTGCGGCGTGTGGTAGTCCTGTAGTCCATGTGGCCGCGGCGTGTGGTAGTCCTGTAGTCCATGTGGCCGCGGCGTGTGGTAGTCATGTAGTCCATGTGGCCGCGGCGTGTGGTAGTCCTGTAGTCCATGTGGCCCCGGCGTGTGGTAGTCCTGTAGTCCATGTGTCCGCGGCGTGTGGTAGTCCTGTAGTCCATGTGGCCGAGGCGTGTGGTAGTCCTGTAGTCCATGTGGCCGCGGCGTGTGGTAGTCCTGTAGTCCATGTGGCCGCGGCGTGTGGTAGTCCTGTAGTCCATGTGGCCGCAGCGTGTGGTAGTCCTGTAGTCCATGTGGCCGCGGCGTGTGGTAGTCCTGTAGTCCATGTGGCCGCGGCGTGTTGGAGTTCTGTAGTCCATGTGGCCGCGGCGTGTGGGAGTTCTGTAGTCCATGTGGCTGCGGCGTGTGGTAGTCCTGTAGTCCATGTGGCCGCGGCGTGTGGTAGTCCTGTAGTCCATGTGGCCCCGGCGTGTGGTAGTCCTGTAGTCCATGTGGCCGCGGCGTGTGGTAGTCCTGTAGTCCATGTGGCCGCGGTGTGTGGTAGTCCTGTAGTCCATGTGGCCGCGGCGTGTGGTAGTCCTGTAGTCCATGTGGCCGCGGCGTGTGGTAGTCCTGTAGTCCATGTGGCCGCGGCGTGTGGTAGTCCTGTAGTCCATGTGGCCGCGGCGTGTGGTAGTCCTGTAGTCCATGTGGCCGCGGCGTGTGGTAGTCCTGTAGTCCATGTGGCCGCGGCGTGTGGTAGTCCGGTAGTCCATGTGGCCGCGGCGTGTGGTAGTCCTGTAGTCCATATGTCCGCGACGTGTGGTAGTCCTGTAGTCCATGTGGCCGCGGCGTGTGGTAGTCCTGTAGTCCATGTGGCCGCGGCGTGTGGTAGTCCTGTAGTCCATATGGCCGCGGCGTATGGTAGTCCTGTAGTCCATGTGGCCGCGGCGTGTGGTAGTCCTGTAGTCCATGTGGCCGCGGCGTGTGGTAGTCCTGTAGTCCATATGGCCGCGGCGTGTGGTAGTCCTGTAGTCCATGTGGCCGCGGCGTATGGTAGTCCTGTAGTCTATGTGGCCGCGGCGTGTGGTAGTCCTGTAGTCCATGTGGCCGCGGCGTGTGGTAGTCCTGTAGTCCATGTGGCCGCGGCGTGTGGTAGTCCTGTAGTCCATGTGGCCGCGGCGTGTGGTAGTCCTGTAGTCCATGTGGCCGCGGCGTGTGGTAGTCCTGTAGTCCATGTGGCCGCGGCGTGTGGTAGTCCTGTAGTCCATGTGGCCGCGGCGTGTGGTAGTCCTGTAGTCCATGTGGCCGCGGCGTGTGGTAGTCCTGTAGTCCATGTGGCCGCGGTGTGTGGTAGTCCTGTAGTCCATGTGGCCGCGGCGTGTGGTAGTCCTGTAGTCCATGTGGCCGCGGCGTGTGGTAGTCCTGTAGTCCATGTGGCCGCGGCGTGTGGTAGTCCTGTAGTCCATGTGGCCGCGGCGTGTGGTAGTTCTGTAGTCCATGTGGCCGCGGCGTGTGGTAGTCCTGTAGTCCATGTGGCCGCGGCGTGTGGTAGTCCTGTAGTCCATGTGGCCGCGGCGTGTGGTAGTCCTGTAGCCCATGTGGCCGCGGCGTGTGGGAGTTCTGTAGTCCATGTGGCCGCGGCGTGTGGTAGTCCTGTAGTCCATGTGGCCGCGGCGTGTGGTAGTCCGGTAGTCCACGTGGCCGCGGCGTGTGGTAGTCCTGTAGTCCATGTGGCCGCGGCGTGTGGTAGTCATGTAGTCCATGTGGCCGCGGCGTGTGGTAGTCCTGTAGTCCATGTGGCCGCGGCGTGTGGGAGTTCTGTAGTCCATGTGGCCGCGGCGTGTGGTAGTCCTGTAGTCCATGTGGCCGCGGCGTGTGGTAGTCCTGTAGTCCATGTGGCCGCGGCGTGTGGTAGTCCTGTAGTCCATGTGGCCGCGGCGTGTGGCAGTCCTGTAGTCCATGTGGCCGCGGCGTGTGGTAGTCCTGTAGTCCATGTGGCCGCGGCGTGTGGTAGTCCTGTAGTCCATGTGGCCGCGGCGTGTGGTAGTCCTGTAGTCCATGTGGCCGCGGCGTGTGGGAGTTCTGTAGTCCATGTGGCCGCGGCGTGTGGTAGTCCTGTAGTCCATGTGGCCGCGGCGTGTGGTAGTCCTGTAGTCCATGTGGCCGCGGCGTGTGGCAGTCCTGTAGTCCATGTGGCCGCGGCGTGTGGTAGTCCTGTAGTCCATGTGGCCGCGGCGTGTGGTAGTCCTGTAGTCCATGTGGCCGCGGCGTGTGGTAGTCCTGTAGTCCATGTGGCCGCGGCGTGTGGTAGTCCTGTAGTCCATGTGGCCGCGGCGTGTGGTAGTCCTGTAGTCCATGTGGCCGCGGCGTGTGGCAGTCCTGTAGTCCATGTGGCCGCGGCGTGTGGTAGTCCTGTAGTCCATGTGGCCGCGGCGTGTGGTAGTCCTGTAGTCCATGTGGCCGCGGCGTGTGGTAGTCCTGTAGTCCATGTGGCCGCGGCGTGTGATAGTCCTGTAGCCCATGTGGCCGCGGCGTGTGGTAGTCCTGTAGTCCATGTGGCCGCGGCGAGTGGTAGTCCTGTAGTCCATGTGGCCGCGGCGTGTGGTAGTCCTGTAGTCCATGTGGCCGCGGCGTGTGGTAGTCCTGTAGCCCATGTGGCCGCAGCGTGTGGTAGTCCTGTAGTCCATGTGGCCGCGGCTTGGGGTAGTCCTGTAGTCCATGTGGCCGCGGCGTGTGGTAGTCCTGTAGTCCATGTGGCCGCGGCGTGTGGTAGTCCTGTAATCCATCTGGCCGCGGCGTGTGGTAGTCCTGTAGTCCACGTGGCCGCGGCGTGTGGTAGTCCTGTAGTCCATGTGGCCGCGGCGTGTGGTAGTCCTGTAGTCCATGTGGCCGCGGCGTGTGGTATTCCTGTAGTCCATGTGGCCGCGGCGTGTGGTAGTCCTGTAGTCCATGTGGCCGCGGCGTGTGGGAGTTCTGTAGTCCATGTGGCCGCGGCGTGTGGTAGTCCTGTAGTCCATGTGGCCGCGGCGTGTGGTAGTCCTGTAGTCCATGTGGCCGCGGCGTGTGGTAGTCCTGTAGTCCATGTGGCCGCGGCGTGTGGTAGTCCTGTAGTCCATGTGGCCGCGGCGTGTGGTAGTCCTGTAGTCCATGTGGCCGCGGCGTGTGGGAGTTCTGTAGTCCATGTGGCCGCGGCGTGTGGTAGTCCTGTAGTCCATGTGGCCGCGGCGTGTGGTAGTCCTGTAGTCCATGTGGCCGCGGCGTGTGGCAGTCCTGTAGTCCATGTGGCCGCGGCGTGTGGTAGTCCTGTAGTCCATGTGGCCGCGGCGTGTGGTAGTCCTGTAGTCCATGTGGCCGCGGCGTGTGGTAGTCCTGTAGTCCATGTGGCCGCGGCGTGTGGTAGTCCTGTAGTCCATGTGGCCGCGGCGTGTGGTAGTCCTGTAGTCCATGTGGCCGCGGCGTGTGGCAGTCCTGTAGTCCATGTGGCCGCGGCGTGTGGTAGTCCTGTAGTCCATGTGGCCGCGGCGTGTGGTAGTCCTGTAGTCCATGTGGCCGCGGCGTGTGGTAGTCCTGTAGTCCATGTGGCCGCGGCGTGTGATAGTCCTGTAGCCCATGTGGCCGCGGCGTGTGGTAGTCCTGTAGTCCATGTGGCCGCGGCGAGTGGTAGTCCTGTAGTCCATGTGGCCGCGGCGTGTGGTAGTCCTGTAGTCCATGTGGCCGCGGCGTGTGGTAGTCCTGTAGCCCATGTGGCCGCAGCGTGTGGTAGTCCTGTAGTCCATGTGGCCGCGGCGTGGGGTAGTCCTGTAGTCCATGTGGCCGCGGCGTGTGGTAGTCCTGTAGTCCATGTGGCCGCGGCGTGTGGTAGTCCTGTAATCCATCTGGCCGCGGCGTGTGGTAGTCCTGTAGTCCACGTGGCCGCGGCGTGTGGTAGTCCTGTAGTCCATGTGGCCGCGGCGTGTGGTAGTCCTGTAGTCCATGTGGCCGCGGCGTGTGGTATTCCTGTAGTCCATGTGGCCGCGGCGTGTGGTAGTCCTGTAGTCCATGTGGCCGCGGCGTGTGGGAGTTCTGTAGTCCATGTGGCCGCGGCGTGTGGTAGTCCTGTAGTCCATGTGGCCGCGGCGTGTGGTAGTCCTGTAGCCCATGTGGCCGCGGCGTGTGGCAGTCCTGTAGTCCATGTGGCCGCGGCGTGTGGTAGTCCTGTAGTCCATGTGGCCGCGGCGTGTAGTAGTCCTGTAGTCCATGTGGCCGCGGCGTGTGGTAGTCCTGTAGTCCATGTGGCCGCGGCGTGTGGTAGTCCTGTAGTCCATGTGGCCGCGGCGTGTGGCAGTCCTGTAGTCCATGTGGCCGCGGCGTGTGGTAGTCCTGTAGTCCATGTGGCCGCGGCGTGTGGTAGTCCTGTAGTCCATGTGGCCGCGGCGTGTGGTAGTCCTGTAGTCCATGTGGCCGCGGCGTGTGATAGTCCTGTAGCCCATGTGGCCGCGGCGTGTGGTAGTCCTGTAGTCCATGTGGCCGCGGCGAGTGGTAGTCCTGTAGTCCATGTGGCCGCGGCGTGTGGTAGTCCTGTAGTCCATGTGGCCGCGGCGTGTGGTAGTCCTGTAGCCCATGTGGCCGCAGCGTGTGGTAGTCCTGTAGTCCATGTGGCCGCGGCGTGGGGTAGTCCTGTAGTCCATGTGGCCGCGGCGTGTGGTAGTCCTGTAGTCCATGTGGCCGCGGCGTGTGGTAGTCCTGTAATCCATCTGGCCGCGGCGTGTGGTAGTCCTGTAGTCCACGTGGCCGCGGCGTGTGGTAGTCCTGTAGTCCATGTGGCCGCGGCGTGTGGTAGTCCTGTAGTCCATGTGGCCGCGGCGTGTGGTATTCCTGTAGTCCATGTGGCCGCGGCGTGTGGTAGTCCTGTAGTCCATGTGGCCGCGGCGTGTGGGAGTTCTGTAGTCCATGTGGCCGCGGCGTGTGGTAGTCCTGTAGTCCATGTGGCCGCGGCGTGTGGTAGTCCTGTAGCCCATGTGGCCGCGGCGTGTGGCAGTCCTGTAGTCCATGTGGCCGCGGCGTGTGGTAGTCCTGTAGTCCATGTGGCCGCGGCGTGTAGTAGTCCTGTAGTCCATGTGGCCGCGGCGTGTGGTAGTCCTGTAGTCCATGTGGCCGCGGCGTGTGGCAGTCCTGTAGTCCATGTGGCCGCGGCGTGTGGTAGTCCTGTAGTCCATGTGGCCGCGGCGTGTAGTAGTCCTATAGTCCATGTAGCCGCGGCGTGTGGTAGTCCTGTAGTCCATGTGGCCGCGGCGTGTGGTAGTCCTGTAGTCCATGTGGCCGCGGCGTGTGGTAGTCCTGTAGTCCATGTGGCCGCGGCGTGTGGTAGTCCTGTAGTCCATGTGGCCCCGGCGTGTGGTAGTCCTGTAGTCCATGTGGCCGCGGCGTGTGGTAGTCCTGTAGCCCATGTGGCCGCGGCGTGTGGGAGTTCTGTAGTCCATGTGGCCGCGGCGTGTAGTAGTCCTGTAGTCCATGTGGCCCCGGCGTGTGGTAGTCCTGTAGTCCATGTGGCCGCGGCGTGTGGGAGTTCTGTAGTCCATGTGGCCGCGGCGTGTGGTAGTCCTGTAGTCCATGTGGCCGCGGCGTGTGGTAGTCCTGTAGTCCATGTGGCCGCGGCGTGTGGTAGTCCTGTAGTCCATGTGGCCGCGGCGTGTGGTAGTCCTGTAGTCCATGTGGCCGCGGCGTGTGGTAGTCCTGTAGTCCATGTGGCCGCGGCGTGTGGTAGTCCTGTAGTCCATGTGGCCGCGGCGTGTGGTAGTCCTGTAGTCCATGTGGCCGCGGCGTGTGGTAGTCCTGTAGTCCATGTGGCCGCGGCGTGTGGTAGTCCTGTAGTCCATGTGGCCGCGGCGTGTGGTAGTCCTGTAGTCCATGTGGCCGCGGCGTGTGGTAGTCCTGTAGTCCATGTGGCCGCGGCGTGTGGTAGTCCTGTAGTCCATATGTCCGCGACGTGTGGTAGTCCTGTAGTCCATGTGGCCCCGGCGTGTGGTAGTCCTGTAGTCCATGTGGCCGCGGCGTGTGGTAGTCCTGTAGTCCATGTGGCCGCGGCGTGTGGTAGTCCTGTAGTCCATGTGGCCGCGGCGTGTGGTAGTCCTGTAGTCCATGTGGCCGCGGCGTGTGGTAGTCCTGTAGTCCATGTGGCCGCGGCGTGTGGTAGTCCTGTAGTCCATGTGGCCGCGGCGTGTGGTAGTCCTGTAGTCCATGTGGCCCCGGCGTGTGGTAGTCCTGTAGTCCATGTGGCCGCGGCGTGTGGTAGTCATGACTCATGTGGTGGCTATGCAAAATACCTTTCTATACTAATAAAATGAAGCTGTCTGTCCCACTATGCCGCGCCATGCAAGAGCCCATTGGCATCAGCAGCCGCCTTGAAAGTATATCCAACGGAACCACTGGATGCACTGCTTGGTCCACCTTGGATGTATCAACTCGCTCTTACATGTCAACGCTATCGCATGCGTCAATACTACCGCTGGATGCTTATCACCTAATCCCGCGCATAATATTGCTTTCGGGTGATTATCCCGCATGGTGACCATATCTGCGGCGGGCTTCTTGGCTTGGTGCCAACAGTAATAATATTTCTCCCAACGCCTTATCGCCCGAACCGTCATCAAAGCAAACAAATCCCGTACTGTTTCGCGCCCACAACTTCCCATCAGTAGCAAGAGAACGAACTCTGCACGGGGAACTCTGCCCTGGGAACCATGCCTATAACCACTGATAACACGCTGCTCTTAACATCAGTCACAGCAGTATCCAATTTTACAGGATAGTGAAGCGGACTACACGTCAATTCTATAGATCCAACCAGGACGTCAGGCAGATTTTATCCACTGAAGGTAGTAGTACTACGTTAAATGACGAACAACGGACGGGAAACAGCACTTCTTTTTTCTCAATCAACCCCGTTTTTGTTACTGAATCAATCTATGAGCTTGGGCCTTAGTTTTACTAGACTGATATTCGTTTATTAGCGTGCTTTAGCCGCAATTTGAGTATTCTGTACTGAATGCACAATAATTGCACAGAAAGTGTTTAAATATCTTTAACATTTATGTCCCGTTATTCAGTAGCTCCCGGTCTCAATTTTATCAATATAATTATCTATATTATTTCTGCCCAATGTCTACCTTCTGCCTGCTACTATTTAACGTATAAAACAAAATACTGTCATACTGTTATTTCTTTCGCTTATTACGTTATTTTTCAAACTGAAATACTACGTCCCATTCGCTTGGTGAAGTCCCGTTCCTCTGCGCAGACCGCAGCTGTCGGCAAGTTGTTAATTTCAAAATTCGAAAAAAATTGCCAAATCAAGAATCAAACGTCGAGTTTGAAAATAACGAGCCTTGCGTATTTATTACACCAACATATTCTCTGGAACATTTTGAAGAAAAACAGTTATTATCAGTTCATCTGATACCGTGTGTTATTAGGCAAAGCTAAATTTGTAGAAATGCGAGGTGCATTGGTCCTGCCCATTTTGGCAGGCGAGTGTGCGAATGCATTGAGGAAGTAGCCGACAACCGATGTGCTAACTCTATCAGGCTGTCACAGTGAAAGCAAGCTAGCCAAGGAGAGGATCGTAATAAAGTGTTGCGCCAGTCTATCTTGTCGCGGTATACCCAGATGGCAGGGATTCTTGTCGATGATAAAGGCATATACAGAGGGACTGTTTTTATCGTTGATAGTATGCGTCATACCGTGTTGAACTGTCGAATACGCCCCATGAACACTGCATAGACCATACTAGGAAAACTGGTACAATCCATATGATCTAGTCATTCTGGGTGATTTTAATGGCCGATGTTACCAGTGGCATTTTAATCACAGAGCGACTTGTGAATTTTATTTATGAAATGATATTTAGGACCCTACACAGCCAGCAAGCTCGTTTGATCTGGTAATAACAAAATTTGGTTATGTAGTCTGGTTCCCATTCTCTCTCTTTGCGTAACATACACGTCACGCCTACGTCACAAATAGTCAGGATACCAGTGTGCGCAGAGATTCTAAAGTCGTTCCGAACACGTGCTTCGTTTGTTTGTCCCAAAAATGAGTAAACCGGAAGACGGGAAGCGAACGAGACTTTATAGCCCTATAGCCTAATTAATTAGCTCCTTAAGATGTCTACAGATGGGTGTTGCCAAGACAACAACCAGTGGCCACTAGAATCCACCACCCACGATGTTAGTCCGGTTCCCGGTCGCCGGTTAGTGGTCGGGGCTTGGGGTCGGGAATTAAAGTCTGCCTCTGTCTTCGATTTATTATATTCTTAAGCCATCTTTAAAATATACTATTTGTATACTATCTATACAATGCATATCCCAGGGCTACATCTGCAACGTTCAAACCGGCTATCCGTGGAGGCTTACCCATATACCTGGTCCAATTCGTCTCCGGCAGCTTGCTCAAGTCATGTGGATAAACCGTGGCTCCTTCTGAAGGGGGATGCATGGTGTAGTTCAATAAAACGTGTTCTTCACCTGTCATAATCGCCTATTGGAAATAAAGATTGAAAGTCGTGCACAATAATACAAAGCAATACACCAAATATTGGGTGAGTAATTCTTCTTTGGCGGTACTATTGTAGCGCTCGAGCGATATGGTCGCATGCAATGTTCAGCAGCAGACAAGCCAATCTTAAAGTTCTGGGATAAATTTCGCAGTGAAATATATATACATCAATCTATCGTGGTGAATGTTAACCCCTGGGTTGCCTATGTTAACCCCGGGTTGCCGATGTTAACCCCGGGTTGCCGATGCTAACCCCTGGTTACAGATGCTAACCCCTGGTTACAGATGTTAACCCCGGGGTTGCTGGTAGGCCGGAGCGCTGACTGAATCTGTCCCTTGCTGACTCTCCCTGGACCGCCACAGCGGCCCGCTATATACTGAACATGAATATTCATAAGGTGCGCTGCCGTTCCGTGGACCAGCGTGGACGGCAACAACCACTGCGGTTAAACTCTTCTATACACGCATACACACCACAACAATCCAGAACACCAACCTAAATGCAAAGTACATTCTCCCATCAAAGCCTGGTTCTAGAATAAACAAGTAAGACACTTGAACTCTCCACCCATGTGGGTAATTATCCGGGAATAGAATAGTCATTATAGAAGGAAATCTGTTTTTCGCTACATTAGTAACTGCCGGCAACTTGTAGGTAAAAGTTAAGAGCGGCTGTAAACATGATGCACCTATATGGCGCTGGCTATATTAAGCTCACGCTACTTGCATCACACACTGCTTGATAAGAAAGTAGGAACAAACTGTTTACCGACATCACAGTGACACGCATGTCATCAACGGTGTTTAGTTGGGTAGACTTTTACGTCAAAATATAGGATGAAAGATGCCTTGCCCTGGATGCCCTGCTCTGATCTGTTCTTTTTCAACTTAGAGCAAACCTTTGTGTCAACATGTTTTATGATTATATCTGGAGTGCGTTGGCGTGGGGGCAGAAGACGGGGGGTGGCTGGGGGGCTGGGGGTGGAGTGAAGAGAGGGGGGCACAAGTCTCCTGACACGACTCAATAAAAGTGTACACGCGCCCCTTTAATACCCGAGGCCGGCTGTTCTCGAGCCAGCCAGGCCATCCTAAGGTGCCGGTGCGTGGTTCGAGACCTACCTATGTAAATGTTAATGGATATGTAGGATCCTGTCATATTCGCCCTTCCTGTTGCTCCATATGACAGTTTATAGAGGCAAACTCTTGGAAGATCTCCCGATGTAGCGCAGCGCGAAATATGTCTATTTAAGGATAAATGAATGAATGCAAGTTTACCTTAGACTGGTGACCTTACACTGGGGCTAGCGCCAGTCTACCCAAATTGAAAATATATAGGTCAGAGCATGACCTGACCTAAGCAGGAAAAAACGGTTGTTTACTTAGGCGTGGGTGTGTTTGGTTACGCGTGATTTACACAGGCATATGTGCATCTAAGCTACTAATACACCATAAATGTAGTTCGCTTGTCATATTGTTATGTTTTTTTATTATAACAGGACATGTCCACTGAGATATTTTTGGGAGCATATATTTTATTTGCTTCGAATTGATATCGCATGAAATATTTTTACCCCGTTAAATAAATGATGTTCACATAAAATACCCCGGTGCTTATGGAAAAAGTTTGTTGTCAAAGTAACAGTTGACGCAAGAAAACACTACTCACGACCCTCCCCCGCCCCCACCGCACGCCCACGCACACACACTCACGACGCTGGTAAATTCCTGGACCCGACAACATCCGAGTCGATGGGCATATCAATGCTGCTTGATGTTAGGAGTTATAACGCCAACGTTCCCTGTGACATTTATTTGGAAGGTCAAGTCAATACCGTTGGTGATTGTACTTCCTTGTCAATAAATGAATGGCGTCCTCAAAGTACAAATGGGGGAAGGTGGCAAGGGGGGGGGGGGGGGGGGTAGCAGCACTCCCCTTTCAAACCTCAGATATACTGTTTAAATCGAGATCGTGCTGTAAGTTTAGCCGTGCACACTCTCTTCCGCAGACTGCCGCTGCGTGGCACTGCCGCGGCTCCGCTCGATGAGGGGAGTTCGCCGAGCAGACTACCGTGTACACTACACTGTTGAACTTCAAGATCAAGATAACGACTTTGAAGTGTCAACCGGAACGATCTATCCAGCCACCCTGGCAAATGTGCCCCTCGGAATGTCTATTTGCTACAACTCCTACTTTGAAATACGTTAACCCTGGATTTGAACCCAAATTCCTGGTATATATTGCCTCTACAGTCTGCACATTTCGATACACTGTGGCTTCTTCTGGTGGAGCGAGTTCTAATGTAATATATATGGTATTGGTTGAGTTTTGTCTTTCTGGCGTTATTACTGCTTCCTTGTTGCTAAACATGACTTCTGATTCCAACGTGTAGGTAGAACTCCAGAGCGGGCTATGAACATGATGAATCGATGGCGATGGCAATATTAAGTTAACGATACATGCATTCAGCAGCGCTTGATGAGGAAGTAAGAAACATGCTGTAAACTGGGTGTGTTGTCACATGCCTTTTCTGACGCGACGAGGAGGGCTTGATGAAAACAAAGTACAAGAAAAAAGTGTTTTATGACTGCTCGACCGTTGAAAAATCGTACAGATCTCCTGGTGATGTCTCGTGAGGACCGTGAACTGAGGCTAGCGTCTGTGTTCTCTCAGGCGTGACTAGACATGGGGCCGCGCAAGTCACTGCGCAGAGCAAGTGGGGCTTCTAACATTCAGGAAGTGAATCAAAAAGTGGGCGGTTGAAGTCCACTATACAATTGGTTGACTGCTGTGTTATGCAGGTTGTGTGACAAGAGACAAGCAAGTAACGGAGCAATATTCGCCCCAGAGCACAAAGTGTATATGAGCCTGTGATCAAAAGATGTGTGGTTTAACCGTCACGCGGTATTAAGGACGAATACACGGATACGGTCAATATTATAAACCAGAAAGGACTATGCTGAACCTACATCTATGGATATTTCAAGGCATAGGAAGTGAGAAACTCTAAGTTGTGGATACCACACATGATTCAATTGGTTGTTCAAGACCTCAGCGTCATCAACTAGTGTACAGGTCAGAATTGCAACACGTTGTTCCTGTGGTATAGCACTGTCTACGACTGTTCTCTGTCTACGACTGCCCACTCTGTCAAGACTACCCTCTGTCTAAGGCTGCTCTCTGCCAAAGCCTGCCCTCTCTAAGACTACCCTCTGTCTTAGACTGCCCTCTGCCTAAGACTTCCCTCTGTCTTAGACTGTCCTTAATCTAAGACTGACTTCAGCCTAAGACTGAACTTAGTCTAAGACTGACCTCTGTCTAAGACTGACCTCTGTCTAAGACTGCCCTCTTTCTAAGACTGGCCTCTGTCTAAGACTGTCCTCTCTATCTAAGAATGCCCTCTGTGCCTAAGACTGCCCTCTGTCTAAGACTGACCTCTCTATCTAGACTACCATCTGTCTAAGAAGGACCCCTGTATAAGACTGCCCTCTCTGTCTAAGAAGGACCCCTGTATAAGACTACCATCTGTCTAAGAAGGACTCCTGTGTAAGACTACCATCTGTCTAAGAAGGACCCCTGTATAAGACTGCCATCTGTCTAAGAAGGACCCCTGTATAAGACTGCCATATGTCTAAGAAGGACCCCTGTATAAGACTGCCATATGTCTAAGAAGGACCCCTGTATAAGACTACCATCTGTCTAAGAAGGACCCCTGTATAAGACTACCATCTGTCTAAGAAGGACCCCTGTATAAGACTGCCATCTGTCTAAGAAGGACTCCTGTGTAAGACTACCATCTGTCTAAGAAGGACCCCTGTATAAGACTACCATCTGTCTAAGAAGGACCCCTGTATAAGACTACCATCTGTCTAAGAAGGACTCCTGTGTAAGACTACCATCTGTCTAAGAAGGACCCCTGTATAAGACTGCCATCTGTCTAAGAAGGACCCCTGTATAAGACTACCATCTGTCTAAGAAGGACCCCTGTATAAGACTACCATCTGTCTAAGAAGGACCCCTGTATAAGACTGCCATCTGTCTAAGAAGGACCCCTGTATAAGACTGCCCTCTCTGTCTATGACTAAGACATCCATCTGTCAAACACGGTCACCTGTCTAAAGCGGGATCTTTCATCAGATTGAACCAGCCACAGGAGCTGGGGCCTCCTGAGTCTGTCAAACAGAACCCACGACATATTCTGGAGACAGATCAGCCGCTGACCCTTGAGTGATTCCCGGTGACGTCATGTTGGTCACTGGGTGCCGGATCCGGTACTTCCTAGTCACGTGGCTCCTGGTACAGCTGACATACAATGGAGGAGACGCGATGGGTAAGTTATCTGTGGTCTGGGAGGTGGGAGGTGAGGCCTGTGGCAGAGGAACATTGCAAAGGACGTATATTCTTATTAACCTACGCCGAGGTGAAGCCCCATCTGCGTAATAGAAGCGAGAGACATCTTACTGGATTATTTAAGAATGTGACCTTGATTCTTAAGCATGGCGTGCTTGTCAAAAGGAACTCCCGAATAACATCAACGCATAATCAAAAGGGGAATGCCCTCGTGCCACCCCCAACCACCCCACGGCTCTCTGCATTATTTTGCCATACAACGTAAGAGCAGGGGTGAAGTAACCTGGTATAGAGCGAATACATATTAAGTTTCTAAGGCAGAACAGGAAAAGTGTAATGTCTTTTATAAGCTACTCATGAAAGAGTAGTTTTGTAAAGATAAGCTAATCGAAAAGCGTAGGTATGTTTTACACTTCATCACAGAAACAGCATTTATCACAGTCGCTAATTCGCCATTTCTTAACATTGTAATTATATGACAGCACGTTGTGTAGCCGATATTTGTCACAGTTAACGACTAATGTGGCAATTGTGCTATATTTGTCGGCGGTTAACGACTTTTGTTGCAAGATCGTCGACGACACTTTTGGCACAGCTTGTACGAAAATGTCGCAAATTCCGCCACGACATTGACAAAATGCACTCATTATAGTCTCGGTTTCTATGAATGCTCCAATTTTTTTTATCAATATCGGGCAAATTAGTTGCCCCGCCATAACTGATCAAACTTGAACATACGACCCATCGGAGGATAATCCCCCCCCCCCGCCCCCTGCAGATTTCGATGCTGTCGAGCGAACTATTTAACTTCGTTGACGACATATTGAGGTCAAACGGTCCTACGGAATCACCCACGGGGACGTCTTAACATATATGGATCAACCCTCCGCCATCCACAACACAAGGGAGGGACCTATCCCCCAACCCCGTAAACTAGTTAGATCCTCCACTGGCATCCTGAGTCGGGTGATTAGTCCGTAACCATCCACATCGCGGATGTCAATGTGGTGTGCCAATCATAATCGTAATTTCTGTTTCACAGGATACCGTCACGTGGGGTGTTACATACATGGGCTAGGACAACCATCTGAAAGCCAAGCATGGGGAGCCGTGACCGTCCAGTGGTGTATGGGGTTCTGCGGTGGACAAAACCCGCCATATCGCTACAGCGGACTCAGGGTCAGTGTCCAATGTCAGTCGATCATCCCTACACTACACTACACACTATATCGCTATAGTGATATCGAGTGATAATAGCGATGATAGTGTGTACAAGCCAGAGTGGCTATATGTGTATGTTAGCGATAAATATATGATCGCTCAATGGCAATGCCCGTATTGACAATCATCAACGATAAAAATGGTCACAGTGACAAGGTATGACCTACCCATACAGATAGCTCCAGTCTGGCGGTAGCCGTCTCGACAGAAGCAGGAGAAGGTGCCCGGAGAGTTGTTACACGTCTGGTCACAGTGACAAGGTATGACCTACCCATACAGCTGACTCCAGTCGAGTCATACGACCGAAGCTAAACGCAAAGGTTTCACCCTGTTGTTCTGTGAACTATGAATATCGGGTAAAGTTGTAGAATTTGAAGTTGTTGGCTGTTTCACAGCGCAATGGAGGCAGTCACGCGATGGCGACATGTTACTGTGTGGCCTCGTTATCATCCTGGATGCCTCCGGCCAGTAGATGTGGCTGGAAGTGTGGCGCTAACCTGCCGTGTGGGGGATCGAGGTCAGGAACCAATTTCATCAACCTCTATGAAGGTGAGTCACGGACTGGGTGAGGTGGAGGGTGTGTGCGTCCTAAATGATGGACGGACGACGCTTTCGAATGTTTGTGAGTTTGTAACGCCAAAATGGATGAAAAGTGGGTCCGGTCCCAATGAGGAGCGATCATCGCATTTTCGGGCATATTCGAAATTCGATAAATGGGATACAGTGGGACTGTGGCACGGGAGGGGGGTGGTTAACCAGGGTCTGCTGTGCCTGGCCCCCGCTCCTCTATCTCGTTCGAGTAAATTCCCCCTTCGTCGTAATATTTTCGGGCAAAGTGGACCCATCGGCTTCATCCCACCCCCCTCTCCACGTTAAAATAATAATGATATAAGGAGGTGCCTCTGGGCGCTCCAAACTCTTCCATCCAAATACAAAGAACTGTGTATAATCAGAGCCCATCCAAGAATGGTGCACGACTTTGGTAAATCTACTATGAGGAAAATCCTTAGGATTGCATACCTTATCTAGAAGAACTGGCTTCTGACCTTTGCCCTACTGATCTACATATCAAGAAAAGGAGAATGTCTATAAACCATGACGTCCTGGATAATTAGATTGATATCCGGTGTGTAGTAAATACAAAATCAATGACTTTTTATTGATGCTCGCTCAGCAAGGACCCATTGGCGTACCAAAATACACGAAAAGGACATCCTTTCCAGCGTCACGTTCCCAGCAGTCCATTACCTAGAGATATAATGCCCTAAGTAGTTGTCCTCTACCTAAAACACAGCACATTCCTCTTTGAACTATATCGTTAAAGAGATGAATATGCCAAATATAGTAACAATCTAATGGTTCGACTGGGGCTACGCCCGAAGAATGGCTTCTCTGTCATCGCCCTTCTCCATTATTGCAAAAAGATCTACTTGAAGCTCTCTACTTTAATCCAGTCAACTAACTCAAGCACAAGTTTTCCCATAGCTCCCAGAAGATATGGGTGCGTCACCTACATGTAGCCACCTATCGTAAGTATTTTCTGAACCACAATTTCGGGAAAAAATCATTCCTTATGTGTCTATACATGTTCAGCATACATCGATTCCACATACTCCAAACTAGAACAGAGGCGCCTTTAAAGGGAAGCTAAATTGGATCAACAAACCTTCGGGAACAATCAAACTGGAAGAACCTTTCATTTAGTATGTTTATGAGTAAACGTTCAGTGATACGTGACTCAGTGTTACCTGAAATCCCGATGGGGGACAGGAAGAGAGTCACAGTAATCCTTAAAGTAACACATAACTAATTGTAGTGATACGCAGTGTTCCATGACCAGAACGTGATATCGTATTTACCCCGTGAATCGGTAGCGATTAATTCATTATCCCCGTGAAGCGATAATGAATTGCTAATAGTTTGCCCCCGCCCCCAAACTCCAATAATAGAATAAGGCAATATATCATATATATCTATGTATATATCGGGAGAGCGTGAGGCGTGACTGTTAATGGCTGGGTCCCTGTCTGCATTGTAGATATCGACGAGTGCCGCACCAACAATGGCGGCTGTAACCAGACGTGTAACAACTCTCCGGGCAGCTTCCTCTGTTCCTGTGAAGACGGATACAGTGCGGCTGGAGTTAACTGTCTAGGTAGTTCATACCTTGTTACTGTGACCAGACTTGTAACAACTCGCCGGGTAGCTTCTCCTTCTCCTGTCGAGACGGCTACCGCCAGACTGGAGCTAGCTGTATGGGTAGGTCATACCTTGTCACTGTGACCAGACGTGTAATAACTCATCGGGCAGCTTCTCCTGTTCCTGTCGATACGGCTCCCGCCAGACTGGAGCCAGCTGTATGGGTAGGTCATACCTTGTCACTGTGACCAGACGTGTAAGAAGTCTCCTGACCGCTTTAGATAGGGCAGCAATAGATAGGTCAAACTGAAAGGACCTTAATTTCATTTAGTATGAGTTTGAGTAAACGCTTAGTGACTCAGTGTTACCTGAAAGCCCGATGGGGGACATGCTCTCCAATAATAGCATAAAGCAATATGTCATATATATCTATATATATCTCGGGAGAGCGTAACCCGTGACGGTTAATGGCTGGGTCCCTGTCTCCATTGCAGACATCGACGAGTGCCGCACCAACAATGGCGGCTGTAACCAGACGTGTAACAACTCTCCGGGCAGCTCCTTCTGCTCTTGCGAAGACGGATACAGTGCGGCTGGAGCTGAGTGTGTAGGTGGGTCATACGATGTGACAACTTGTAACAACTCTCCGGGCAGCTTCTCCTTTTCTTATCGAGACGGCTACAGCCAGACTAGAGCCAGCTGTGTGGGTAGGTCATACCTTGTTACTGTGGCCAGACGTGTAACAACTCGCCGGGCGGCTTCTCCTGCTCCTGTCGAGACGGCTACAGCCAGACTGGAGCTAGCTGTATGGGTAGGTCATACCTTGTCACTGTGACCAGACGTGTAACAACTCTCCGGGCAGCTTCTCCTGCTCCTGTCGAGACGGCTACAGCCAGACTGGAGCTAGCTGTATGGGTAGGTCATACCTTGTCACTGTGACCAGACGTGTAACAACTCTCCGGGCAGCTTCACCTGCTCCTGTCGAGACGGCTACGGAAAGACTGGAGCTAGCTGTATGGGTAGGTCATACCTTGTCACTGTGACCAGACGTGTAACAACTCTCCAGGCAGCTTCTCTCGTTCCTGTCGAGACGGCTACCGCCAGACTGGAGCTAGCTGTATGGGTAGGTCAAACCTTGTCACTGTGACCAGACGCGTAACAACTCTCCGGGCAGCTTCTCTCGTTCCTGTCGAGACGGCTACCGCCAGACTGGAGCTAACTGTATGGGTAGGTCATACCTTGTCACTGTGACCAGACGTGTAACAACTCTCCGGGCACCTTCTCCTGATACTGTCGAGACGGCTACCGCCTGACTGAAGCTAGCTGTATGGTAAGTCATACCTTGTCACTGTGACCAGACGTGTTACAACTCTCCGGGCACCTTCTCCTGTTGCTGTCGAGACGGCTACCGCCTGACTGGAGCTAACTGTATGGGTAGGTCATACCTTGTCACTGTGACCAGACGTGTAACAACTCTCCGGGCAGCTTCTCCTGCTCCTGTCGAGACGGCTACAGCCAGACTGGAGCTAGCTATATGGGTAGGTTATACGTTGTCACTATAACCGGCCGTGTAACAATTGTCGGCTCAGCTTCTCATGTTCCTGTCGAGACGGCTACAGCCAGACTGGAGCCAGCTGTATGGGTAGGTCATACCTTGTCACTGTGACCAGACGTGTAACAACTCTCCGGGCAGCTTCTCCTGTCGAGACGGCTACACCCAGACTGGAGCTAGCTGTATGGATAGGTCATACCTTGTCACTGTGACCAGACGTGTAACAACTCTCCGGGCAGCTTCTCCTGTCGAGACGGCTACACCCAGACTGGAGCTAGCTGTATGGGTAGGTCATACCTTGTCACTGTGACCAGACGTGTAACAACTGTCCGGGCAGCTTCTCTCGTTCCTGTCGAGACGGCTACCGCCTGACTGAAGCTAGCTGTATGGTAAGTCATACCTTGTCACTGTGACCAGACGTGTAACAACTCTCCGGGCACCTTCTCCTGTTGCTGTCGAGACGGCTACCGCCTGACTGGAGCTAGCTGTATGGGTAGGTCATACCTTGTAACTGTGACCAGACGTGTAACAACTCTCCGGGCAGCTTCTCCTGCTCCTGTCGAGACGGCTACAGCCAGACTGGAGCTAGCTGTATGGGTAGGTCATACCTTGTCACTGTAACCAGACGTGTAACAACTCCCCGGGCAGCTTCTCTCGTTCCTGTCGAGACGGCTACCGCCTGACTGAAGCTAGCTGTATGGTAAGTCATACCTTGTCACTGTGACCAGACGTGTAACAACTCTCCGGGCACCTTCTCCTGTTGCTGTCGAGACGGCTACCGCCTGACTGGAGCTAGCTGTATGGGTAGGTCATACCTTGTAACTGTGACCAGACGTGTAACAACTCTCCGGGCAGCTTCTCCTGCTCCTGTCGAGACGGCTACAGCCAGACTGGAGCTAGCTGTATGGGTAGGTCATACCTTGTCACTGTGACCAGACGTGTAACAACTCTCCGGGCAGCTTCTCCTGCTCCTGTCGAGACGGCTACAGCCAGACTGGAGCCAGCTGTATGGGTAGGTCATACCTTGTCACTGTGACCAGACGTGTAACAACTCTCCGGGCAGCTTCTCCTGTCGAGACGGCTACACCCAGACTGGAGCTAGCTGTATGGGTAGGTCATACCTTGTCACTGTGACCAGACGTATATGCCAACTCTCCGGGCAGCTTTGCTGTTGAGACGGCTACCGCCAGACTGGAGCTAGCTGTATGGGTAGGTCATACCTTGTCACTGTAACCAGACGTGTAACAACTCTCCGGGCAGCTTCTCTTGTTCCTGTCGAGAGGGCTACCGCCAGACTGGAGCTAGCTGTATGGGTAGGTCATACTTGTCACTGTGACCAGACGTGTAGCCACTCTCCGGGCACCTTCTTCTGCTGCGGTCGAGACGGCTACAGCCAGACTGGAGCTAGCTGTATGGATAGGTCATACCTTGTCACTGTGACCAGACATGTAACAACTCTCCGGGCAGCTTCACCTGCTCCTGTCGAGACGGCTACGGAAAGACTGGACCTAGCTGTATGTGTAGGTCATACGTTGTCACTATGACCGGCCGTGTAACATCTGTCGGCTCAGCTTCTCATGCTCCTGTCGAGACGGCTACCGCCAGACTGGAGCTAGCTATATGGGTAAGTCATACCTTGTCACTGTGACCAGACGTGTAACAACTCTCCGGGCAGCTTCACCTGCTCCTGTCGAGACGGCTACCGCCAGACTGGAGCTAGCTGTATGGGTAGGTCATACCTTGTCACTGTGACCAGACGTGTAACAACTCTCCGGGCAGCTTCTCCTGCTGCTGTCGAGACGGCTACCGCCAGACTGGAGCTAGCTATATGGGTAGGTCATACCTTGTCACTGTGACCAGACGTGTAACAACTCTCCCGGCACCTTCTCCTGCTGCTGTCGAGACGGCTACCGCCAGACTGGAGCTAGCTATATGGGTAGGTCATACCTTGTCACTGTGACCAGACGTGTAACAACTCTCCGGGCAGCTTCACCTGCTCCTGTCGAGACGGCTACCGCCAGACTGGAGCTAGCTATATGGGTAGGTCATACCTTGTCACTGTGACCAGACGTGTAACAACTCTCCGGGCAGCTTCTCCTGCTGCTGTCGAGATGGCTACCGCCAGACTGGAGCTAGCTGTATGGGTAGGTCATACCTTGTCACTGTGACCAGACGTGTACCAACTCCCCGGGCAGCTTCTCCTGCTGCTGTCGAGACGGCTACCGCCAGACTGGAGCTAGCTATATGGGTAGGTCATACCTTGTCACTGTGACCAGACGTGTAACAACTCTCCCGGCACCTTCTCCTGCTGCTGTCGAGACGGCTACCGCCAGACTGGAGCTAGCTATATGGGTAGGTCATACCTTGTCACTGTGACCAGACGTGTAACAACTCCCCGGGCAGCTTCTCCTGCTGCTGTCGAGACGGCTACCGCCAGACTGGAGCTAGCTATATGGGTAGGTCATACCTTGTTACTGTGACCAGACGTGTAAGAACTCCCCGGGCAGCTGTTCCTGCTCCTGTCGAGACGGCTACAGCCAGACTGGAGCTAGCTGTATGGGTAGGTCATACCTTGTCACTGTGACCAGACGTGTAAGAACTCTCCGGACAGCTTCACCTGCTCCTGTCGAGACGGATACAGACCGACTGGAGCTAGCTGTATGGGTAGGTCATACCTTGTTACTGTAACCAGACGTGTAACAACTCTCCGGGCAGCTTCTCCTGCTCCTGTCGAGACGGCTACAGCCAGACTGGAGCTAGCTGTATGGGTAGGTCATACCTTGTTACTGTGACCAGACGTGTAACAACTCTCCAGGTAGCTTCTCCTGTCGAGACGGCTACAGCCAGACTGGAGCTAGCTGTATGGGTAGGTCATACCTTGTTACTGTGACCAGACGTGTAACAACTCTCCGGGCAGCTTCTCCTGCTGCTGTCGAGACGGCTACCGCCAGACTGGAGCTAGCTGTATGGGTAGGTCATACCTTGTCACTGTGACCAGACGTGTAACAACTCTCCGGGCAGCTTCTCCTGCTCCTGTCGAGACGGCTACCGCCAGACTGGAGCTAGCTGTATGGGTAGGTCATACCTTGTCACTGTGACCAGACGTGTAACAACTCTCCGGGCAGCTTCTCCTGCTCCTGTCGAGAGGGCTACAGCCGGACTGGAGCTAGCTATATGGGTAGGTCATACCTTGTCACTGTGACCAGACGTGTAAGAACTCTCCGGGCAGCTTCACCTGCTCCTGTCGAGACGGCTACCGCCAGACTGGAGCTAGCTGTATGGGTAGGTCATATCTTGTCACTGTGACCAGACGTGTAAGAACTCTCCGGGCAGCTTCTCCTGCTGCTGTCGAGACGGCTACCGCCAGACTGGAGCTAGCTGTATGGGTAGGTCATACCTTGCCACTGTGACCAGACGTGTAACAACTCGCCGGGCAGCTTCTCCTGCTGCTGTCGAGACGGCTACCGCCAGACTGGAGCTAGCTGTATGGGTAGGTCATACCTTGTTACTGTGACCAGACGTGTAACAACTCTCCGGGCAGCTTCTCCTGCTCCTGTCGAGACGGCTACCGCCAGACTGGAGCTAGCTATATGGGTAGGTCATACCTTGTCACTGTGACCAGACGTGTAAGAACTCTCCGGGCAGCTTCTCCTGCTCCTGTCGAGACGGCTACCGCCAGACTGGAGCTAGCTATATGGGTAGGTCATACCTTGTCACTGTGACCAGACGTGTAACAACTCTCCGGGCAGCTTCTCCTGCTGCTGTCGAGACGGCTACCGCCAGACTGGAGCTAGCTATATGGGTAGGTCATACCTTGTCACTGTGACCAGACGTGTAACAACTCCCCGGGCAGCTGTTCCTGCTGCTGTCGAGACGGCTACCGCCAGACTGGAGCTAGCTGTATGGGTAGGTCATACCTTGTCACTGTGACCAGACGTGTAAGAACTCTCCGGGCAGCTTCTCCTGCTCCTGTCGAGACGGCTACCGCCAGACTGGAGCTAGCTGTATGGGTAGGTCATACCTTGTCACTGTGACCAGACGTGTAACAACTCTCCGGGCAGCTTCTCCTGCTGCTGTCGAGACGGCTACAGCCAGACTGGAGCTAGCTGTATGGGTAGGTCATACCTTGTCACTGTGACCAGACGTGTAACAACTCTCCGGGCAGCTTCTCCTGCTGCTGTCGAGACGGCTACCGCCAGACTGGAGCTAGCTGTATGGGTAGGTCATACCTTGTCACTGTGACCAGACGTGTAACAACTCTCCAGGCAGCTTCTCCTGCTGCTGTCGAGACGGCTACCGCCAGACTGGAGCTAGCTATATGGGTAGGTCATACCTTGTTACTGTGGCCAGACGTGTAACAACTCTCCCGGCACCTTCTCCTGCTCCTGTCGAGACGGCTACCGCCTGACTGGAGCTAGCTGTATGGGTAGGTCATACCTTGTTACTGTGACCAGACGTGTAACAACTCCCCGGGCAGCTTCTCCTGCTGCTGTCGAGACGGCTACCGCCAGACTGGAGCTAGCTGTATGGGTAGGTCATACCTTGTCACTGTGACCAGACGTGTAACAACTCTCCGGGCAGCTTCTCCTGCTGCTGTCGAGACGGCTACCGCCAGACTGGAGCTAGCTGTATGGGTAGGTCATACCTTGTCACTGTGACCAGACGTGTAACAACTCTCCAGGCAGCTTCTCCTGCTGCTGTCGAGACGGCTACCGCCAGACTGGAGCTAGCTATATGGGTAGGTCATACCTTGTGACTGTGACCAGACGTGTAAGAACTCTCCGGGCAGCTTCTCCTGCTGCTGTCGAGACGGCTACCGCCAGACTGGAGCTAGCTGTATGGGTAGGTCATACCTTGTTACTGTGACCAGACGTGTAAGAACTCTCCGGGCAGCTTCTCCTGCTGCTGTCGAGACGGCTACCGCCAGACTGGAGCTAGCTGTATGGGTAGGTCATACCTTGTCACTGTGACCAGACGTGTAACAACTCTCCGGGCAGCTTCTCCTGCTCCTGTCGAGACGGCTACCGCCAGACTGGAGCTAGCTATATGGGTAGGTCATACCTTGTCACTGTGACCAGACGTGTAACAACTCTCCGGGCAGCTTCTCCTGCTGCTGTCGAGACGGCTACCGCCAGACTGGAGCTAGCTGTATGGGTAGGTCATACCTTGTCACTGTAACCAGACGTGTAACAACTCTCCGGGCAGCTTCTCCTGTCGAGACGGCTACACCCAGACTGGAACTAGCTGTATGGGTAGGTCATACCTTGTCACTGTGACCAGACGTGTAACAACTCTCCGGGCAGCTCTCCTGCTGCGGTCGAGACGGCTACCGCCTGACTGAAGCTAGCTGTATGGATAGGTCATACCTTGTCACTGTAACCAGACGTGTAACAACTCTCCGGGCAGCTTCTCTCGTTCCTGTCGAGACGGCTACCGCCAGACTGGAGCTAACTGTATGGGTGGGTCATACCTTGTCACTGTGACCAGACGTGTAACAACTCTCCGGGCACCTTCTCCTGATACTGTCGAGACGGCTACCGCCTGACTGAAGCTAGCTGTATGGTAAGTCATACCTTGTCACTGTGACCAGACGTGTAACAACTCTCCGGGCAGCTTCTCCTGCTCCTGTCGAGACGGCTACAGCCAGACTGGAGCTAGCTGTATGGGTAGGTCATACCTTGTCACTGTGACCAGACATGTAACAACTCTCCGGGCAGCTTCACCTGCTCCTGTCGAGACGGCTACGGAAAGACTGGAGCTAGCTGTATGGGTAGGTTATACGTTGTCACTATAACCGGCCGTGTAACAATTGTCGGCTCAGCTTCTCATGCTCCTGTCGAGACGGCTACAGCCAGACTGGAGCCTGCTGTATGGGTAGGTCATACCTTGTCACTGTGACCAGACGTGTAACAACACTCCGGGCAGCTTCTCCTGTCGAGACGGCTACACCCAGACTGGAGCTAGCTGTATGGGTAGGTCATACCTTGTCACTGTAACCAGACTGTAACAACTCTCCGGGCAGCTTCTCCTGCTCCTGTCGAGACGGCTACACCCAGACTGGAGCTAGCTGTATGGGTAGGTCATACCTTGTCACTGTGACCAGACGTATATGCCAACTCTCCGGGCAGCTTTGCTGTTGAGACGGCTACCGCCAGACTGGAGCGAGCTGTATGGGTAGGTCATACCTTGTCACTGTAACCAGACGTGTAACAACTCTCCGGGCAGCTTCTCTCGTTCCTGTCGAGACGGCTACCGCCAGACTGGAGCTAGCTGTATGGGTAGGTCAAACCTTGTCACTGTGACCAGACGTGTAACAACTGTCCGGGCAGCTCTCCTGCTGCGGTCGAGACGGCTACCGCCAGACTGGAGCTAGCTGTATGGATAGGTCATACCTTGTCACTGTAACCAGACGTGTAACAACTCTCCGGGCAGCTTCTCTCGTTCCTGTCGAAACGGCTACCGCCAGACTGGAGCTAACTGTATGGGTAGGTCATACCTTGTCACTGTGACCAGACGTGTAACAACTCTCCGGGCACCTTCTCCTGATGCTGTCGAGACGGCTACCGCCTGACTGAAGCTAGCTGTATGGTAAGTCATACCTTGTCACTGTGACCAGACGTGTAACAACTCTCCGGGCACCTTCTCCTGTTGCTGTCGAGACGGCTACCGCCTGACTGGAGCTAGCTGTATGGGTAGGTCATACCTTGTAACTGTGACCAGACGTGTAACAACTCTCCGGGCAGCTTCTCCTGCTCCTGTCGAGACGGCTACAGCCAGACTGGAGCTAGCTGTATGGGTAGGTCTTACCTTGTCACTGTGACCAGACGTATATGCCAACTCTCCGGGCAGCTTTGCTGTTGAGACGGCTACCGCCAGACTGGAGCGAGCTGTATGGGTAGGTCATACCTTGTCACTGTAACCAGACGTGTAACAACTCTCCGGGCAGCTTCTCTCGTTCCTGTCGAGACGGCTACCGCCAGACTGGAGCTAGCTGTATGGATAGGTCATACCTTGTCACTGTAACCAGACGTGTAACAACTCTCCGGGCAGTTTCTCTCGTTCCTGTCGAGACGGCTACCGCCAGACTGGAGCTAACTGTATGGGTAGGTCATACCTTGTCACTGTGACCAGACGTGTAACAACTCTCCGGGCACCTTCTCCTGATGCTGTCGAGACGGCTACCGCCTGACTGAAGCTAGCTGTATGGTAAGTCATACCTTGTCACTGTGACCAGACGTGTAACAACTCTCCGGGCACCTTCTCCTGTTGCTGTCGAGACGGCTACCGCCTGACTGGAGCTAGCTGTATGGGTAGGTCATACCTTGTAACTGTGACCAGACGTGTAACAACTCTCCGGGCAGCTTCTCCTGCTCCTGTCGAGACGGCTACAGCCAGACTGGAGCTAGCTGTATGGGTAGGTTATACGTTGTCACTATAACCGGCCGTGCAACAATTGTCGGCTCAGCTTCTCATGCTCCTGTCGAGACGGCTACAGCCAGACTGGAGCCAGCTGTATGGGTAGGTCATACCTTGTCACTGTGACCAGACGTGTAACAACACTCCGGGCAGCTTCTCCTGTCGAGACGGCTACACCCAGACTGGAGCTAGCTGTATGGGTAGGTCATACCTTGTCACTGTGACCAGACGTATATGCCAACTCTCCGGGCAGCTTTGCTGTTGAGACGGCTACCGCCAGACTGGAGCGAGCTGTATGGGTAGGTCATACCTTGTCACTGTAACCAGACGTGTAACAACTCTCCGGGCAGCTTCTCTCGTTCCTGTCGAGACGGCTACCGCCAGACTGGAGCTAGCTCTATGGGTAGGTCAAACCTTGTCACTGTGACCAGACGTGTAACAACTGTCCGGGCAGCTCTCCTGCTGCGGTCGAGACGGCTACCGCCAGACTGGAGCTAGCTGTATGGATAGGTCATACCTTGTCACTGTGACCAGACGTGTAACAACTGTCCGGACAGCTCTCCTGCTGCGGTCGAGACGGCTACCGCCAGACTGGAGCTAGCTGCATGGATAGGTCATACCTTGTCACTGTAACCAGACGTGTAACAACTCTCCGGGCAGCTTCTCTCGTTCCTGTCGAAACGGCTACCGCCAGACTGGAGCTAACTGTATGGGTAGGTCATACCTTGTCACTGTGACCAGACGTGTAACAACTCTCCGGGCACCTTCTCCTGATGCTGTCGAGACGGCTACCGCCAGACTGAAGCTAGCTGTATGGTAAGTCATACCTTGTCACTGTGACCAGACGTGTAACAACTCTCCGGGCACCTTCTCCTGTTGCTGTCGAGACGGCTACCGCCTGACTGGAGCTAGCTGTATGGGTAGGTCATACCTTGTAACTGTGACCAGACGTGTAACAACTCTCCGGGCAGCTTCTCCTGCTCCTGTCGAGACGGCTACAGCCAGACTGGAGCTAGCTGTATGGGTAGGTCTTACCTTGTCACTGTGACCAGACGTGTAACAACTCTCCGGGCACCTTCTCCTGATGCTGTCGAGACGGCTACCGCCTGACTGAAGCTAGCTGTATGGTAAGTCATACGTTGTCACAGTAACTAGACGTGTAACAACTCTCCGGGCAGCTTCTCCTGCTGCTATCGAGATGGCAACCGCCAGACTGGAGTCAGCTGTATGGGTAGGTCATACCTTGTCACTGTGACCAGACGTGTAACAACTCTCCGGGCACCTTCGCCTGCTTCTGTCGAGACGGCTACCGCCAGACTGGAGCTAGCTGTATGGGTAGGTCATACCTTGTCACTGTGACCAGACGTGTAACAACTCTCCGGGCACCTTCTCCTGTTGCTGTCGAGACGGCTACCGCCTGACTGGAGCTAGCTGTATGGGTAGGTCATACCTTGTCACTGTGACCAGACGTGTAACAACTCTCCGGGCACCTTCTCCTGCTTCTGTCGCGACGGCTACCGCCAGACTGGAGCTAGCTGTATGGGTAGGTCATACCTTGTCACTGTGACCAGACGTGTAACAACTCTCCGGGCAGCTTCTCCTGTCGAGACGGCTACACCCAGACTGGAACTAGCTGTATGGGTAGGTCATACCTTGTCACTGTGACCAGACGTGTAACAACTCTCCGGGCAGCTTCTCTCGTTCCTGCCGAGACGGCTACCGCCAGACTGGAGCTAGCTGTATGGGTAGGTCAAACCTTGTCACTGTGACCAGACGTGTAACAACTCTCCGGGCAGCTCTCCTGCTGCGGTCGAGACGGCTACCGCCAGACTGGAGCTAGCTGTATGGATAGGTCATACCTTGTCACTGTAACCAGACGTGTAACAACTCTCCGGGCAGCTTCTCTCGTTCCTGTCGAGACGGCTACCGCCAGACTGGAGCTAACTGTATGGGTAGGTCATACCTTGTCACTGTGACCAGACGTGTAAGAAGTCTCCTGACCGCTTTAGATAGGGCAGCAATAGATAGGTCAAACTGAAAGGACCTTAATTTCATTTAGTATGAGTTTGAGTAAACGCTTAGTGACTCAGTGTTACCTGAAAGCCCGATGGGGGACATGCTCTCCAATAATAGCATAAAGCAATATGTCATATATATCTATATATATCTCGGGAGAGCGTAACCCGTGACGGTTAATGGCTGGGTCGCTGTCTCCATTGCAGACATCGACGAGTGCCGCACCAACAATGGCGGCTGTAACCAGACGTGTAACAACTCTCCGGGCAGCTCCTTCTGCTCTTGCGAAGACGGATACAGTGTGGCTGGAGCTGAGTGTGTAGGTGGGTCATACGATGTGACAACTTGTAACAACTCTCCGGGTAGCTTCTCCTTTTCTTATCGAGACGGCTACAGCCAGACTAGAGCCAGCTGTGTGGGTAGGTCATACCTTGTTACTGTGGCCAGACGTGTAACAACTCGCCGGGCAGCTTCTCCTGCTCCTGTCGAGACGGCTACAGCCAGACTGGAGCTAGCTGTATGGGTAAGTCATACCTTGTCACTGTGACCAGACGTGTAACAACTCTCCGGGCAGCTTCTCCTGCTCCTGTCGAGACGGCTACAGCCAGACTGGAGCTAGCTGTATGGGTAGGTCATACCTTGTCACTGTGACCAGACGTGTAACAACTCTCCGGGCAGCTTCACCTGCTCCTGTCGAGACGGCTACGGAAAGACTGGAGCTAGCTGTATGGGTAGGTCATACGTTGTCACAGTAACTAGGCGTGTAACAACTCTCCGGGCAGCTTCTCCTGCTGCTATCGAGATGGCTACCGCCAGACTGGAGTCAGCTGTATGGGTAGGTCATACCTTGTCACTGTGACCAGACGTGTAACAACTCTCCGGGCACCTTCTCCTGCTTCTGTCGAGACGGCTACCGCCAGACTGGAGCTAGCTGTATGAGTAGGTCATACCTTGTCACTGTGACCAGACGTGTAACAACTCTCCGGGCAGCTTCTCCTGTCGAGACGGCTACACCCAGACTGGAACTAGCTGTATGGGTAGGTCATACCTTGTCACTGTGACCAGACGTGTAACAACTCTCCGGGCAGCTTCTCTCGTTCCTGTCGAGACGGCTACCGCCAGACTGGAGCTAGCTGTATGGGTAGGTCAAACCTTGTCACTGTGACCAGACGTGTAACAACTCTCCGGGCAGCTCTCCTGCTGCGGTCGAGACGGCTACCGCCTGACTCAAGCTAGCTGTATGGATAGGTCATACCTTGTCACTGTAACCAGACGTGTAACAACTCTCCGGGCAGCTTCTCTCGTTCCTGTCGAGACGGCTACCGCCAGACTGGAGCTAACTGTATGGGTGGGTCATACCTTGTCACTGTGACCAGACGTGTAACAACTCTCCGGGCACCTTCTCCTGATACTGTCGAGACGGCTACCGCCTGACTGAAGCTAGCTGTATGGTAAGTCATACCTTGTCACTGTGACCAGACGTGTAACAACTCTCCGGGCAGCTTCTCCTGCTCCTGTCGAGACGGCTACAGCCAGACTGGAGCTAGCTGTATGGGTAGGTCATACCTTGTCACTGTGACCAGACATGTAACAACTCTCCGGGCAGCTTCACCTGCTCCTGTCGAGACGGCTACGGAAAGACTGGAGCTAGCTGTATGGGTAGGTTATACGTTGTCACTATAACCGGCCGTGTAACAATTGTCGGCTCAGCTTCTCATGCTCCTGTCGAGACGGCTACAGCCAGACTGGAGCTAGCTGTATGGGTAGGTCATACCTTGTCACTGTGACCAGACGTGTAACAACACTCCGGGCAGCTTCTCCTGTCGAGACGGCTACACCCAGACTGGAGCTAGCTGTATGGGTAGGTCATACCTTGTCACTGTGACCAGACGTATATGCCAACTCTCCGGGCAGCTTTGCTGTTGAGACGGCTACCGCCAGACTGGAGCGAGCTGTATGGGTAGGTCATACCTTGTCACTGTAACCAGACGTGTAACAACTCTCCGGGCAGCTTCTCTCGTTCCTGTCGAGACGGCTACCGCCAGACTGGAGCTAGCTGTATGGGTACGTCAAACCTTGTCACTGTGACCAGACGTGTAACAACTGTCCGGGCAGCTCTCCTGCTGCGGTCGAGACGGCTACCGCCAGACTGGAGCTAGCTGTATGGATAGGTCATACCTTGTCACTGTAACCAGACGTGTAACAACTCTCCGGGCAGCTTCTCTCGTTCCTGTCGAGACGGCTACCGCCAGACTGGAGCTAACTGTATGGGTAGGTCATACCTTGTCACTGTGACCAGACGTGTAACAACTCTCCGGGCACCTTCTCCTGATGCTGTCGAGACGGCTACCGCCTGACTGAAGCTAGCTGTATGGTAAGTCATACCTTGTCACTGTGACCAGACGTGTAACAACTCTCCGGGCACCTTCTCCTGTTGCTGTCGAGACGGCTACCGCCTGACTGGAGCTAGCTGTATGGGTAGGTCATACCTTGTAACTGTGACCAGACGTGTAACAACTCTCCGGGCAGCTTCTCCTGCTCCTGTCGAGACGGCTACAGCCAGACTGGAGCTAGCTGTATGGGTAGGTTATACGTTGTCACTATAACCGGCCGTGCAACAATTGTCGGCTCAGCTTCTCATGCTCCTGTCGAGACGGCTACAGCCAGACTGGAGCCAGCTGTATGGGTAGGTCATACCTTGTCACTGTGACCAGACGTGTAACAACACTCCGGGCAGCTTCTCCTGTCGAGACGGCTACACCCAGACTGGAGCTAGCTGTATGGGTAGGTCATACCTTGTCACTGTGACCAGACGTATATGCCAACTCTCCGGGCAGCTTTGCTGTTGAGACGGCTACCGCCAGACTGGAGCGAGCTGTATGGGTAGGTCATACCTTGTCACTGTAACCAGACGTGTAACAACTCTCCGGGCAGCTTCTCTCGTTCCTGTCGAGACGGCTACCGCCAGACTGGAGCTAGCTGTATGGGTAGGTCATACCTTGTCACTGTGACCAGACGTGTAACAACTGTCCGGACAGCTTCTCTCGTTCCTGTCGAGACGGCTACCGCCAGACTGGAGCTAGCTGTATGGATAGGTCATACCTTGTCACTGTAACCAGACGTGTAACAACTCTCCGGGCAGCTTCTCTCGTTCCTGTCGAGACGGCTACCGCCTGACTGGAGCTAGCTGTATGGGTAGGTCAAACCTTGTCACTGTGACCAGACGTGTAACAACTGTCCGGGCAGCTCTCCTGCTGCGGTCGAGACGGCTACCGCCAGACTGGAGCTAGCTGTATGGATAGGTCATACCTTGTCACTGTGACCAGACGTGTAACAACTGTCCGGACAGCTCTCCTGCTGCGGTCGAGACGGCTACCGCCAGACTGGAGCTAGCTGTATGGATAGGTCATACCTTGTCACTGTAACCAGACGTGTAACAACTCTCCGGGCAGCTTCTCTCGTTCCTGTCGAAACGGCTACCGCCAGACTGGAGCTAACTGTTTGGGTAGGTCATACCTTGTCACTGTGACCAGACGTGTAACAACTCTCCGGGCACCTTCTCCTGATGCTGTCGAGACGGCTACCGCCTGACTGAAGCTAGCTGTATGGTAAGTCATACCTTGTCACTGTGACCAGACGTGTAACAACTCTCCGGGCACCTTCTCCTGTTGCTGTCGAGACGGCTACCGCCTGACTGGAGCTAGCTGTATGGGTAGGTCATACCTTGTAACTGTGACCAGACGTGTAACAACTCTCCGGGCAGCTTCTCCTGCTCCTGTCGAGACGGCTACAGCCAGACAGGAGCTAGCTGTATGGGTAGGTCTTACCTTGTCACTGTGACCAGACGTATATGCCAACTCTCCGGGCAGCTTTGCTGTTGAGACGGCTACCGCCAGACTGGAGCGAGCTGTATGGGTAGGTCATACCTTGTCACTGTAACCAGACGTGTAACAACTCTCCGGGCAGCTTCTCTCGTTCCTGTCGAGACGGCTACCGCCAGACTGGAGCTAGCTGTATGGATAGGTCATACCTTGTCACTGTAACCAGACGTGTAACAACTCTCCGGGCAGCTTCTCTCGTTCCTGTCGAGACGGCTACCGCCAGACTGGAGCTAACTGTATGGGTAGGTCATACCTTGTCACTGTGACCAGACGTGTAACAACTCTCCGGGCACCTTCTCCTGATGCTGTCGAGACGGCTACCGCCTGACTGAAGCTAGCTGTATGGTAAGTCATACCTTGTCACTGTGACCAGACGTGTAACAACTCTCCGGGCACCTTCTCCTGTTGCTGTCGAGACGGCTACCGCCTGACTGGAGCTAGCTGTATGGGTAGGTCATACCTTGTAACTGTGACCAGACGTGTAACAACTCTCCGGGCAGCTTCTCCTGCTCCTGTCGAGACGGCTACAGCCAGACTGGAGCTAGCTGTATGGGTAGGTTATACGTTGTCACTATAACCGGCCGTGCAACAATTGTCGGCTCAGCTTCTCATGCTCCTGTCGAGACGGCTACAGCCAGACTGGAGCCAGCTGTATGGGTAGGTCATACCTTGTCACTGTGACCAGACGTGTAACAACACTCCGGGCAGCTTCTCCTGTCGAGACGGCTACACCCAGACTGGAGCTAGCTGTATGGGTAGGTCATACCTTGTCACTGTGACCAGACGTATATGCCAACTCTCCGGGCAGCTTTGCTGTTGAGACGGCTACCGCCAGACTGGAGCGAGCTGTATGGGTAGGTCATACCTTGTCACTGTAACCAGACGTGTAACAACTCTCCGGGCAGCTTCTCTCGTTCCTGTCGAGACGGCTACCGCCAGACTGGAGCTAGCTGTATGGGTAGGTCATACCTTGTCACTGTAACCAGACGTGTAACAACTGTCCGGGCAGCTCTCCTGCTGCGGTCGAGACGGCTACCGCCAGACTGGAGCTAGCTGTATGGATAGGTCATACCTTGTCACTGTGACCAGACGTGTAACAACTGTCCGGACAGCTCTCCTGCTGCGGTCGAGACGGCTACCGCCAGACTGGAGCTAGCTGCATGGATAGGTCATACCTTGTCACTGTAACCAGACGTGTAACAACTCTCCGGGCAGCTTCTCTCGTTCCTGTCGAAACGGCTACCGCCAGACTGGAGCTAGCTGTATGGGTAGGTCATACCTTGCCACTGTGACCAGACGTGTAACAACTGTCCGGGCAGCTCTCCTGCTGCGGTCGAGACGGCTACCGCCAGACTGGAGCTAGCTGTATGGATAGGTCATACCTTGTCACTGTGACCAGACGTGTAACAACTGTCCGGACAGCTCTCCTGCTGCGGTCGAGACGGCTACCGCCAGACTGGAGCTAGCTGCATGGATAGGTCATACCTTGTCACTGTAACCAGACATGTAACAACTCTCCGGGCAGCTTCTCTCGTTCCTGTCGAAACGGCTACCGCCAGACTGGAGCTAACTGTATGGGTAGGTCATACCTTGTCACTGTGACCAGACGTGTAACAACTCTCCGGGCACCTTCTCCTGATGCTGTCGAGACGGCTACCGCCTGACTGAAGCTAGCTGTATGGTAAGTCATACCTTGTCACTGTGACCAGACGTGTAACAACTCTCCGGGCACCTTCTCCTGTTTCTGTCGAGACGGCTACCGCCTGACTGGAGCTAGCTGTATGGGTAGGTCATACCTTGTAACTGTGACCAGACGTGTAACAACCCTCCGGGCAGCTTCTCCTGCTCCTGTCGAGACGGCTACAGCCAGACAGGAGCTAGCTGTATGGGTAGGTCTTACCTTGTCACTGTGACCAGACGTATATGCCAACTCTCCGGGCAGCTTTGCTGTTGAGACGGCTACCGCCAGACTGGAGCGAGCTGTATGGGTAGGTCATACCTTGTCACTGTAACCAGACGTGTAACAACTCTCCGGGCAGCTTCTCTCGTTCCTGTCGAGACGGCTACCGCCAGACTGGAGCTAGCTGTATGGATAGGTCATACCTTGTCACTGTAACCAGACGTGTAACAACTCTCCGGGCAGCTTCTCTCGTTCCTGTCGAGACGGCTACCGCCAGACTGGAGCTAACTGTATGGGTAGGTCATACCTTGTCACTGTGACCAGACGTGTAACAACTCTCCGGGCACCTTCTCCTGATGCTGTCGAGACGGCTACCGCCTGACTGAAGCTAGCTGTATGGTAAGTCATACCTTGTCACTGTGACCAGACGTGTAACAACTCTCCGGGCACCTTCTCCTGTTGCTGTCGAGACGGCTACCGCCTGACTGGAGCTAGCTGTATGGGTAGGTCATACCTTGTAACTGTGACCAGACGTGTAACAACTCTCCGGGCAGCTTCTCCTGCTCCTGTCGAGACGGCTACAGCCAGACTGGAGCTAGCTGTATGGGTAGGTTATACGTTGTCACTATAACCGGCCGTGCAACAATTGTCGGCTCAGCTTCTCATGCTCCTGTCGAGACGGCTACAGCCAGACTGGAGCCAGCTGTATGGGTAGGTCATACCTTGTCACTGTGACCAGACGTGTAACAACACTCCGGGCAGCTTCTCCTGTCGAGACGGCTACACCCAGACTGGAGCTAGCTGTATGGGTAGGTCATACCTTGTCACTGTGACCAGACGTATATGCCAACTCTCCGGGCAGCTTTGCTGTTGAGACGGCTACCGCCAGACTGGAGCGAGCTGTATGGGTAGGTCATACCTTGTCACTGTAACCAGACGTGTAACAACTCTCCGGGCAGCTTCTCTCGTTCCTGTCGAGACGGCTACCGCCAGACTGGAGCTAGCTGTATGGGTAGGTCATACCTTGTCACTGTAACCAGACGTGTAACAACTGTCCGGGCAGCTCTCCTGCTGCGGTCGAGACGGCTACCGCCAGACTGGAGCTAGCTGTATGGATAGGTCATACCTTGTCACTGTGACCAGACGTGTAACAACTGTCCGGACAGCTCTCCTGCTGCGGTCGAGACGGCTACCGCCAGACTGGAGCTAGCTGCATGGATAGGTCATACCTTGTCACTGTAACCAGACGTGTAACAACTCTCCGGGCAGCTTCTCTCGTTCCTGTCGAAACGGCTACCGCCAGACTGGAGCTAGCTGTATGGGTAGGTCATACCTTGCCACTGTGACCAGACGTGTAACAACTGTCCGGGCAGCTCTCCTGCTGCGGTCGAGACGGCTACCGCCAGACTGGAGCTAGCTGTATGGATAGGTCATACCTTGTCACTGTGACCAGACGTGTAACAACTGTCCGGACAGCTCTCCTGCTGCGGTCGAGACGGCTACCGCCAGACTGGAGCTAGCTGCATGGATAGGTCATACCTTGTCACTGTAACCAGACGTGTAACAACTCTCCGGGCAGCTTCTCTCGTTCCTGTCGAAACGGCTACCGCCAGACTGGAGCTAACTGTATGGGTAGGTCATACCTTGTCACTGTGACCAGACGTGTAACAACTCTCCGGGCACCTTCTCCTGATGCTGTCGAGACGGCTACCGCCTGACTGAAGCTAGCTGTATGGTAAGTCATACCTTGTCACTGTGACCAGACGTGTAACAACTCTCCGGGCACCTTCTCCTGTTTCTGTCGAGACGGCTACCGCCTGACTGGAGCTAGCTGTATGGGTAGGTCATACCTTGTAACTGTGACCAGACGTGTAACAACCCTCCGGGCAGCTTCTCCTGCTCCTGTCGAGACGGCTACAGCCAGACTGGAGCTAGCTGTATGGGTAGGTCTTACCTTGTCACTGTGACCAGACGTGTAACAACTCTCCGGGCACCTTCTCCTGATGCTGTCGAGACGGCTACCGCCTGACTGAAGCTAGCTGTATGGTAAGTCATACGTTGTCACAGTAACTAGACGTGTAACATCTCTCCGGGCAGCTTCTCCTGCTGCTATCGAGATGGCTACCGCCAGACTGGAGTCAGCTGTATGGGTAGGTCATACCTTGTCACTGTGACCAGACGTGTGACAACTCTCCGGGCACCTTCTCCTGCTTCTGTCGAGACGGCTACCGCCAGACTGGAGCTAGCTGTATGGGTAGGTCATACCTTGTCACTGTGACCAGACGTGTAACAACTCTCCGGGCACCTTCTCCTGTTGCTGTCGAGACGGCTACCGCCTGACTGGAGCTAGCTGTATGGGTAGGTCATACCTTGTCACTGTGACCAGACGTGTAACAACTCTCCGGGCACCTTCTCCTGCTTCTGTCGCGACGGCTACCGCCAGACTGGAGCTAGCTGTATGGGTAGGTCATACCTTGTCACTGTGACCAGACGTGTAACAACTCTCCGGGCAGCTTCTCCTGTCGAGACGGCTACACCCAGACTGGAACTAGCTGTATGGGTAGGTCATACCTTGTCACTGTGACCAGACGTGTAACAACTCTCCGGGCAGCTTCTCTCGTTCCTGCCGAGACGGCTACCGCCAGACTGGAGCTAGCTGTATGGGTAGGTCAAACCTTGTCACTGTGACCAGACGTGTAACAACTCTCCGGGCAGCTCTCCTGCTGCGGTCGAGACGGCTACCGCCAGACTGGAGCTAGCTGTATGGATAGGTCATACCTTGTCACTGTAACCAGACGTGTAACAACTCTCCGGGCAGCTTCTCTCGTTCCTGTCGAGACGGCTACCGCCAGACTGGAGCTAACTGTATGGGTAGGTCATACCTTGTCACTGTGACCAGACGTGTAACAACTCTCCGGGCACCTTCTCCTGATACTGTCGAGACGGCTACCGCCTGACTGAAGCTAGCTGTATGGTAAGTCATACCTTGTCACTGTGACCAGACGTGTAACAACTCTCCGGGCACCTTCTCCTGTTGCTGTCGAGACGGCTACAGCCAGACTGGAGCTAGCTGTATGGGTAGGTCATACCTTGTCACTGTGACCAGACATGTAACAACTCTCCGGGCAGCTTCACCTGTTCCTGTCGAGACGGCTACGGAAAGACTGGAGCTAGCTGTATGGGTAGGTTATACGTTGTCACTATAACCGGCCGTGTAACAATTGTCGGCTCAGCTTCTCATGCTCCTGTCGAGACGGCTACAGCCAGACTGGAGCCAGCTGTATGGGTAGGTCATACCTTGTCACTGTGACCAGACGTGTAACAACTCTCCGGGCAGCTTCTCCTGTCGAGACGGCTACACCCAGACTGGAGCTAGCTGTATGGGTAGGTCATACCTTGTCACTGTGACCAGACGTGTAACAACTCTCCGGGCAGCTTCTCTCGTTCCTGTCGAGACGGCTACCGCCAGACTGGAGCTAGCTGTATGGGTAGGTCAAACCTTGTCACTGTGACCAGACGTGTAACAACTCTCCGGGCAGCTCTCCTGCTGCTGTCGAGACGGCTACCGCCTGACTGAAGCTAGCTGTATGGTAAGTCATACCTTGTCACTGTGACCAGACGTGTAACAACTCTCCGGGCACCTTCTCCTGTTGCTGTCGAGACGGCTACCGCCTGACTGGAGCTAGCTGTATGGGTAGGTCATACCTTGTAACTGTGACCAGACGTGTAACAACTCTCCGGGCAGCTTCTCCTGCTCCTGTCGAGACGGCTACAGCCAGACTGGAGCTAGCTGTATGGGTAGGTTATACGTTGTCACTATAACCGGCCGTGCAACAATTGTCGGCTCAGCTTCTCATGCTCCTGTCGAGACGGCTACAGCCAGACTGGAGCCAGCTGTATGGGTAGGTCATACCTTGTCACTGTGACCAGACGTGTAACAACACTCCGGGCAGCTTCTCCTGTCGAGACGGCTACACCCAGACTGGAGCTAGCTGTATGGGTAGGTCATACCTTGTCACTGTGACCAGACGTATATGCCAACTCTCCGGGCAGCTTTGCTGTTGAGACGGCTACCGCCAGACTGGAGCGAGCTGTATGGGTAGGTCATACCTTGTCACTGTAACCAGACGTGTAACAACTCTCCGGGCAGCTTCTCTCGTTCCTGTCGAGACGGCTACCGCCAGACTGGAGCTAGCTGTATGGGTAGGTCAAACCTTGTCACTGTGACCAGACGTGTAACAACTGTCCGGGCAGCTCTCCTGCTGCGGTCGAGACGGCTACCGCCAGACTGGAGCTAGCTGTATGGATAGGTCATACCTTGTCACTGTGACCAGACGTGTAACAACTGTCCGGACAGCTCTCCTGCTGCGGTCGAGACGGCTACCGCCAGACTGGGGCTAGCTGCATGGATAGGTCATACCTTGTCACTGTAACCAGACGTGTAACAACTCTCCGGGCAGCTTCTCTCGTTCCTGTCGAAACGGCTACCGCCAGACTGGAGCTAACTGTATGGGTAGGTCATACCTTGTCACTGTGACCAGACGTGTAACAACTCTCCGGGCACCTTCTCCTGATGCTGTCGAGACGGCTACCGCCAGACTGAAGCTAGCTGTATGGTAAGTCATACCTTGTCACTGTGACCAGACGTGTAACAACTCTCCGGGCACCTTCTCCTGTTGCTGTCGAGACGGCTACCGCCTGACTGGAGCTAGCTGTATGGGTAGGTCATATCTTGTAACTGTGACCAGACGTGTAACAACTCTCCGGGCAGCTTCTCCTGCTCCTGTCGAGACGGCTACAGCCAGACTGGAGCTAGCTGTATGGGTAGGTCTTACCTTGTCACTGTGACCAGACGTGTAACAACTCTCCGGGCACCTTCTCCTGATGCTGTCGAGACGGCTACCGCCTGACTGAAGCTAGCTGTATGGTAAGTCATACGTTGTCACAGTAACTAGACGTGTAACAACTCTCCGGGCAGCTTCTCCTGCTGCTATCGAGATGGCAACCGCCAGACTGGAGTCAGCTGTATGGGTAGGTCATACCTTGTCACTGTGACCAGACGTGTAACAACTCTCCGGGCACCTTCGCCTGCTTCTGTCGAGACGGCTACCGCCAGACTGGAGCTAGCTGTATGGGTAGGTCATACCTTGTCACTGTGACCAGACGTGTAACAACTCTCCGGGCACCTTCTCCTGTTGCTGTCGAGACGGCTACCGCCTGACTGGAGCTAGCTGTATGGGTAGGTCATACCTTGTCACTGTGACCAGACGTGTAACAACTCTCCGGGCACCTTCTCCTGCTTCTGTCGCGACGGCTACCGCCAGACTGGAGCTAGCTGTATGGGTAGGTCATACCTTGTCACTGTGACCAGACGTGTAACAACTCTCCGGGCACCTTCTCCTGTCGAGACGGCTACACCCAGACTGGAACTAGCTGTATGGGTAGGTCATACCTTGTCACTGTGACCAGACGTGTAACAACTCTCCGGGCAGCTTCTCTCGTTCCTGCCGAGACGGCTACCGCCAGACTGGAGCTAGCTGTATGGGTAGGTCAAACCTTGTCACTGTGACCAGACGTGTAACAACTCTCCGGGCAGCTCTCCTGCTGCGGTCGAGACGGCTACCGCCAGACTGGAGCTAGCTGTATGGATAGGTCATACCTTGTCACTGTAACCAGACGTGTAACAACTCTCCGGGCAGCTTCTCTCGTTCCTGTCGAGACGGCTACCGCCAGACTGGAGCTAACTGTATGGGTAGGTCATACCTTGTCACTGTGACCAGACGTGTAAGAGGTCTCCTGACCGCTTTAGATAGGGCAGCAATAGATAGGTCAAACTGAAAGGACCTTAATTTCATTTAGTATGAGTTTGAGTAAACGCTTAGTGACTCAGTGTTACCTGAAAGCCCGATGGGGGACATGCTCTCCAATAATAGCATAAAGCAATATGTCATATATATCTATATATATCTCGGGAGAGCGTAACCCGTGACGGTTAATGGCTGGGTCGCTGTCTCCATTGCAGACATCGACCAGTGCCGCACCAACAATGGCGGCTGTAACCAGACGTGTAACAACTCTCCGGGCAGCTCCTTCTGCTCTTGCGAAGACGGATACAGTGTGGCTGGAGCTGAGTGTGTAGGTGGGTCATACGATGTGACAACTTGTAACAACTCTCCGGGTAGCTTCTCCTTTTCTTATCGAGACGGCTACAGCCAGACTAGAGCCAGCTGTGTGGGTAGGTCATACCTTGTTACTGTGGCCAGACGTGTAACAACTCGCCGGGCAGCTTCTCCTGCTCCTGTCGAGACGGCTACAGCCAGACTGGAGCTAGCTGTATGGGTAGGTCATACCTTGTCACTGTGACCAGACGTGTAACAACTCTCCGGGCAGCTTCTCCTGCTCCTGTCGAGACGGCTACAGCCAGACTGGAGCTAGCTGTATGGGTAGGTCATACCTTGTCACTGTGACCAGACGTGTAACAACTCTCCGGGCAGCTTCACCTGCTCCTGTCGAGACGGCTACGGAAAGACTGGAGCTAGCTGTATGGGTAGGTCATACGTTGTCACAGTAACTAGGCGTGTAACAACTCTCCGGGCAGCTTCTCCTGCTGCTATCGAGATGGCTACCGCCTGACTGGAGTCAGCTGTATGGGTAGGTCATACCTTGTCACTGTGACCAGACGTGTAACAACTCTCCGGGCACCTTCTCCTGCTTCTGTCGAGACGGCTACCGCCAGACTGGAGCTAGCTGTATGAGTAGGTCATACCTTGTCACTGTGACCAGACGTGTAACAACTCTCCGGGCAGCTTCTCCTGTCGAGACGGCTACACCCAGACTGGAACTAGCTATATGGGTAGGTCATACCTTGTCACTGTGACCAGACGTGTAACAACTCTCCGGGCAGCTTCTCTCGTTCCTGTCGAGACGGCTACCGCCAGACTGGAGCTAGCTGTATGGGTAGGTCAAACCTTGTCACTGTGACCAGACGTGTAACAACTCTCCGGGCAGCTCTCCTGCTGCGGTCGAGACGGCTACCGCCTGACTCAAGCTAGCTGTATGGATAGGTCATACCTTGTCACTGTAACCAGACGTGTAACAACTCTCCGGGCAGCTTCTCTCGTTCCTGTCGAGACGGCTACCGCCAGACTGGAGCTAACTGTATGGGTGGGTCATACCTTGTCACTGTGACCAGACGTGTAACAACTCTCCGGGCACCTTCTCCTGATACTGTCGAGACGGCTACCGCCTGACTGAAGCTAGCTGTATGGTAAGTCATACCTTGTCACTGTGACCAGACGTGTAACAACTCTCCGGGCAGCTTCTCCTGCTCCTGTCGAGACGGCTACAGCCAGACTGGAGCTAGCTGTATGGGTAGGTCATACCTTGTCACTGTGACCAGACATGTAACAACTCTCCGGGCAGCTTCACCTGCTCCTGTCGAGACGGCTACGGAAAGACTGGAGCTAGCTGTATGGGTAGGTTATACGTTGTCACTATAACCGGCCGTGTAACAATTGTCGGCTCAGCTTCTCATGCTCCTGTCGAGACGGCTACAGCCAGACTGGAGCCTGCTGTATGGGTAGGTCATACCTTGTCACTGTGACCAGACGTGTAACAACACTCCGGGCAGCTTCTCCTGTCGAGACGGCTACACCCAGACTGGAGCTAGCTGTATGGGTAGGTCATACCTTGTCACTGTGACCAGACGTATATGCCAACTCTCCGGGCAGCTTTGCTGTTGAGACGGCTACCGCCAGACTGGAGCGAGCTGTATGGGTAGGTCATACCTTGTCACTGTAACCAGACGTGTAACAACTCTCCGGGCAGCTTCTCTCGTTCCTGTCGAGACGGCTACCGCCAGACTGGAGCTAGCTGTATGGGTAGGTCAAACCTTGTCACTGTGACCAGACGTGTAACAACTGTCCGGGCAGCTCTCCTGCTGCGGTCGAGACGGCTACCGCCAGACTGGAGCTAGCTGTATGGATAGGTCATACCTTGTCACTGTAACCAGACGTGTAACAACTCTCCGGGCAGCTTCTCTCGTTCCTGTCGAGACGGCTACCGCCAGACTGGAGCTAACTGTATGGGTAGGTCATACCTTGTCACTGTGACCAGACGTGTAACAACTCTCCGGGCACCTTCTCCTGATGCTGTCGAGACGGCTACCGCCTGACTGAAGCTAGCTGTATGGTAAGTCATACCTTGTCACTGTGACCAGACGTGTAACAACTCTCCGGGCACCTTCTCCTGTTGCTGTCGAGACGGCTACCGCCTGACTGGAGCTAGCTGTATGGGTAGGTCATACCTTGTAACTGTGACCAGACGTGTAACAACTCTCCGGGCAGCTTCTCCTGCTCCTGTCGAGACGGCTACAGCCAGACTGGAGCTAGCTGTATGGGTAGGTTATACGTTGTCACTATAACCGGCCGTGCAACAATTGTCGGCTCAGCTTCTCATGCTCCTGTCGAGACGGCTACAGCCAGACTGGAGCCAGCTGTATGGGTAGGTCATACCTTGTCACTGTGACCAGACGTGTAACAACACTCCGGGCAGCTTCTCCTGTCGAGACGGCTACACCCAGACTGGAGCTAGCTGTATGGGTAGGTCATACCTTGTCACTGTGACCAGACGTATATGCCAACTCTCCGGGCAGCTTTGCTGTTGAGACGGCTACCGCCAGACTGGAGCCAGCTGTATGGGTAGGTCATACCTTGTCACTGTAACCAGACGTGTAACAACTCTCCGGGCAGCTTCTCTCGTTCCTGTCGAGACGGCTACCGCCTGACTGGAGCTAGCTGTATTGGTAGGTCAAACCTTGTCACTGTGACCAGACGTGTAACAACTGTCCGGGCAGCTCTCCTGCTGCGGTCGAGACGGCTACCGCCAGACTGGAGCTAGCTGTATGGATAGGTCATACCTTGTCACTGTGACCAGACGTGTAACAACTGTCCGGACAGCTCTCCTGCTGCGGTCGAGACGGCTACCGCCAGACTGGAGCTAGCTGTATGGATAGGTCATACCTTGTCACTGTAACCAGACGTGTAACAACTCTCCGGGCAGCTTCTCTCGTTCCTGTCGAAACGGCTACCGCCAGACTGGAGCTAACTGTTTGGGTAGGTCATACCTTGTCACTGTGACCAGACGTGTAACAACTCTCCGGGCACGTTCTCCTGATGCTGTCGAGACGGCTACCGCCTGACTGAAGCTAGCTGTATGGTAAGTCATACCTTGTCACTGTGACCAGACGTGTAACAACTCTCCGGGCACCTTCTCCTGTTGCTGTCGAGACGGCTACCGCCTGACTGGAGCTAGCTGTATGGGTAGGTCATACCTTGTAACTGTGACCAGACGTGTAACAACTCTCCGGGCAGCTTCTCCTGCTCCTGTCGAGACGGCTACAGCCAGACTGGAGCTAGCTGTATGGGTAGGTCTTACCTTGTCACTGTGACCAGACGTATATGCCAACTCTCCGGGCAGCTTTGCTGTTGAGACGGCTACCGCCAGACTGGAGCGAGCTGTATGGGTAGGTCATACCTTGTCACTGTAACCAGACGTGTAACAACTCTCCGGGCAGCTTCTCTCGTTCCTGTCGAGACGGCTACCGCCAGACTGGAGCTAGCTGTATGGATAGGTCATACCTTGTCACTGTAACCAGACGTGTAACAACTCTCCGGGCAGCTTCTCTCGTTCCTGTCGAGACGGCTACCGCCAGACTGGAGCTAACTGTATGGGTAGGTCATACCTTGTCACTGTGACCAGACGTGTAACAACTCTCCGGGCACCTTCTCCTGATGCTGTCGAGACGGCTACCGCCTGACTGAAGCTAGCTGTATGGTAAGTCATACCTTGTCACTGTGACCAGACGTGTAACAACTCTCCGGGCACCTTCTCCTGTTGCTGTCGAGACGGCTACCGCCTGACTGGAGCTAGCTGTATGGGTAGGTCATACCTTGTAACTGTGACCAGACGTGTAACAACTCTCCGGGCAGCTTCTCCTGCTCCTGTCGAGACGGCTACAGCCAGACTGGAGCTAGCTGTATGGGTAGGTTATACGTTGTCACTATAACCGGCCGTGCAACAATTGTCGGCTCAGCTTCTCATGCTCCTGTCGAGACGGCTACAGCCAGAATGGAGCCAGCTGTATGGGTAGGTCATACCTTGTCACTGTGACCAGACGTGTAACAACACTCCGGGCAGCTTCTCCTGTCGAGACGGCTACACCCAGACTGGAGCTAGCTGTATGGGTAGGTCATACCTTGTCACTGTGACCAGACGTATATGCCAACTCTCCGGGCAGCTTTGCTGTTGAGACGGCTACCGCCAGACTGGAGCGAGCTGTATGGGTAGGTCATACCTTGTCACTGTAACCAGACGTGTAACAACTCTCCGGGCAGCTTCTCTCGTTCCTGTCGAGACGGCTACCGCCAGACTGGAGCTAGCTGTATGGGTAGGTCATACCTTGTCACTGTAACCAGACGTGTAACAACTGTCCGGGCAGCTCTCCTGCTGCGGTCGAGACGGCTACCGCCAGACTGGAGCTAGCTGTATGGATAGGTCATACCTTGTCACTGTGACCAGACGTGTAACAACTGTCCGGACAGCTCTCCTGCTGCGGTCGAGACGGCTACCGCCAGACTGGAGCAAGCTGCATGGATAGGTCATACCTTGTCACTGTAACCAGACGTGTAACAACTCTCCGGGCAGCTTCTCTCGTTCCTGTCGAAACGGCTACCGCCAGACTGGAGCTAGCTGTATGGGTAGGTCATACCTTGCCACTGTGACCAGACGTGTAACAACTGTCCGGGCAGCTCTCCTGCTGCGGTCGAGACGGCTACCGCCAGACTGGAGCTAGCTGTATGGATAGGTCATACCTTGTCACTGTGACCAGACGTGTAACAACTGTCCGGACAGCTCTCCTGCTGCGGTCGAGACGGCTACCGCCAGACTGGAGCTAGCTGCATGGATAGGTCATACCTTGTCACTGTAACCAGACGTGTAACAACTCTCCGGGCAGCTTCTCTCGTTCCTGTCGAAACGGCTACCGCCAGACTGGAGCTAACTGTATGGGTAGGTCATACCTTGTCACTGTGACCAGACGTGTAACAACTCTCCGGGCACCTTCTCCTGATGCTGTCGAGACGGCTACCGCCTGACTGAAGCTAGCTGTATGGTAAGTCATACCTTGTCACTGTGACCAGACGTGTAACAACTCTCCGGGCACCTTCTCCTGTTTCTGTCGAGACGGCTACCGCCTGACTGGAGCTAGCTGTATGGGTAGGTCATACCTTGTAACTGTGACCAGACGTGTAACAACTCTCCGGGCAGCTTCTCCTGCTCCTGTCGAGACGGCTACAGCCAGACTGGAGCTAGCTGTATGGGTAGGTCTTACCTTGTCACTGTGACCAGACGTGTAACAACTCTCCGGGCACCTTCTCCTGATGCTGTCGAGACGGTTACCGCCTGACTGAAGCTAGCTGTATGGTAAGTCATACGTTGTCACAGTAACTAGACGTGTAACATCTCTCCGGGCAGCTTCTCCTGCTGCTATCGAGATGGCTACCGCCAGACTGGAGTCAGCTGTATGGGTAGGTCATACCTTGTCACTGTGACCAGACGTGTAACAACTCTCCGGGCACCTTCTCCTGCTTCTGTCGAGACGGCTACCGCCAGACTGGAGCTAGCTGTATGGGTAGGTCATACCTTGTCACTGTGACCAGACGTGTAACAACTCTCCGGGCACCTTCTCCTGTTGCTGTCGAGACGGCTACCGCCTGACTGGAGCTAGCTGTATGGGTAGGTCATACCTTGTCACTGTGACCAGACGTGTAACAACTCTCCGGGCACCTTCTCCTGCTTCTGTCGCGACGGCTACCGCCAGACTGGAGCTAGCTGTATGGGTAGGTCATACCTTGTCACTGTGACCAGACGTGTAACAACTCTCCGGGCAGCTTCTCCTGTCGAGACGGCTACACCCAGACTGGAACTAGCTGTATGGGTAGGTCATACCTTGTCACTGTGACCAGACGTGTAACAACTCTCCGGGCAGCTTCTCTCGTTCCTGCCGAGACGGCTACCGCCAGACTGGAGCTAGCTGTATGGGTAGGTCAAACCTTGTCACTGTGACCAGACGTGTAACAACTCTCCGGGCAGCTCTCCTGCTGCGGTCGAGACGGCTACCGCCAGACTGGAGCTAGCTGTATGGATAGGTCATACCTTGTCACTGTAACCAGACGTGTAACAACTCTCCGGGCAGCTTCTCTCGTTCCTGTCGAGACGGCTACCGCCAGACTGGAGCTAACTGTATGGGTAGGTCATACCTTGTCACTGTGACCAGACGTGTAACAACTCTCCGGGCACCTTCTCCTGATACTGTCGAGACGGCTACCGCCTGACTGAAGCTAGCTGTATGGTAAGTCATACCTTGTCACTGTGACCAGACGTGTAACAACTCTCCGGGCACCTTCTCCTGTTGCTGTCGAGACGGCTACAGCCAGACTGGAGCTAGCTGTATGGGTAGGTCATACCTTGTCACTGTGACCAGACATGTAACAACTCTCCGGGCAGCTTCACCTGCTCCTGTCGAGACGGCTACGGAAAGACTGGAGCTAGCTGTATGGGTAGGTTATACGTTGTCACTATAACCGGCCGTGTAACAATTGTCGGCTCAGCTTCTCATGCTCCTGTCGAGACGGCTACAGCCAGACTGGAGCCAGCTGTATGGGTAGGTCATACCTTGTCACTGTGACCAGACGTGTAACAACTCTCCGGGCAGCTTCTCCTGTCGAGACGGCTACACCCAGACTGGAGCTAGCTGTATGGGTAGGTCATACCTTGTCACTGTGACCAGACGTGTAACAACTCTCCGGGCAGCTTCTCTCGTTCCTGTCGAGACGGCTACCGCCAGACTGGAGCTAGCTGTATGGGTAGGTCAAACCTTGTCACTGTGACCAGACGTGTAACAACTCTCCGGGCAGCTCTCCTGCTGCGGTCGAGACGGCTACCGCCAGACTGGAGCTAGCTGTATGGATAGGTCATACCTTGTCACTGTGACCAGACGTATATGCCAACTCTCCGGGCAGCTTTGCTGTTGAGACGGCTACCGCCAGACTGGAGCGAGCTGTATGGGTAGGTCATACCTTGTCACTGTAACCAGACGTGTAACAACTCTCCGGGCAGCTTCTCTCGTTGCTGTCGAGACGGCTACCGCCAGACTGGAGCTAGCTGTATGGGTAGGTCAAACCTTGTCACTGTGACCAGACGTGTAACAACTCTCCGGGCAGCTCTCCTGCTGCGGTCGAGACGGCTACAGCCAGACTGGAGCTAGCTGTATGGGTAGGTCATACCTTGTCACTGTGACCAGACATGTAACAACTCTCCGGGCAGCTTCACCTGCTCCTGTCGAGTCGGCTACGGAAAGACTGGAGCTAGCTGTTTGGGTAGGTCATACGTTGTCACTATGGCCAGACGTGTAACAACACTCCGGGCAGCTTCTCCTGTCGAGACGGCTACACCCAGACTGGAGCTAGCTGTATGGGTAGGTCATACCTTGTCACTGTGCCCAGACGTATATGCCAACTCTCCGGGCAGCTCTCCTGCTGCGGTCGAGACGGCTACCGCCTGACTGAAGCTAGCTGTATGATAATTCATACCTTGTCACTGTAACCAGACGTGTGACAACTCTCCGGGCAGCTTCTCTCGTTCCTGTCGAGACAGCTACAGCCAGACTGGGGCTAGCTGTGTGGGTAGGTCATACCTTGTCACTGTAACCAGACGTGTAACAACTCTCCGGGCAGCTTCTCTCGTTCCTGTCGAAACGGCTACCGCCAGACTGGAGCTAACTGTATGGGTAGGTCATACCTTGTCACTGTGACCAGACGTGTAACAACTCTCCGGGCACCTTCTCCTGATGCTGTCGAGACGGCTACCGCCTGACTAAAGCTAGCTGTATGGTAAGTCATACCTTGTCACTGTGACCAGACGTGTAACAACTCTCCGGGCACCTTCTCCTGTTTCTGTCGAGACGGCTACCGCCTGACTGGAGCTAGCTGTATGGGTAGGTCATACCTTGTAACTGTGACCAGACGTGTAACAACTCTCCGGGCAGCTTCTCCTGCTCCTGTCGAGACGGCTACAGCCAGACTGGAGCTAGCTGTATGGGTAGGTCATACCTTGTCACTGTGACCAGACGTGTAACAACTCTCCGGGCACCTTCTCCTGTTGCTGTCGAGACGGCTACCGCCTGACTGGAGCTAGCTGTATGGGTAGGTCATACCTTGTCACTGTGACCAGACGTGTAACAACTCTCCGGGCACCTTCTCCTGCTTCTGTCGCGACGGCTACCGCCAGACTGGAGCTAGCTGTATGGGTAGGTCATACCTTGTCACTGTGACCAGACGTGTAACAACTCTCCGGGCAGCTTCTCCTGTCGAGACGGCTACACCCAGACTGGAACTAGCTGTATGGGTAGGTCATACCTTGTCACTGTGACCAGACGTGTAACAACTCTCCGGGCAGCTTCTCTCGTTCCTGCCGAGACGGCTACCGCCAGACTGGAGCTAGCTGTATGGGTAGGTCAAACCTTGTCACTGTGACCAGACGTGTAACAACTCTCCGGGCAGCTCTCCTGCTGCGGTCGAGACGGCTACCGCCAGACTGGAGCTAGCTGTATGGATAGGTCATACCTTGTCACTGTAACCAGACGTGTAACAACTCTCCGGGCAGCTTCTCTCGTTCCTGTCGAGACGGCTACCGCCAGACTGGAGCTAACTGTATGGGTAGGTCATACCTTGTCACTGTGACCAGACGTGTAACAACTCTCCGGGCACCTTCTCCTGATACTGTCGAGACGGCTACCGCCTGACTGAAGCTAGCTGTATGGTAAGTCATACCTTGTCACTGTGACCAGACGTGTAACAACTCTCCGGGCACCTTCTCCTGTTGCTGTCGAGACGGCTACAGCCAGACTGGAGCTAGCTGTATGGGTAGGTCATACCTTGTCACTGTGACCAGACATGTAACAACTCTCCGGGCAGCTTCACCTGCTCCTGTCGAGACGGCTACGGAAAGACTGGAGCTAGCTGTATGGGTAGGTTATACGTTGTCACTATAACCGGCCGTGTAACAATTGTCGGCTCAGCTTCTCATGCTCCTGTCGAGACGGCTACAGCCAGACTGGAGCCAGCTGTATGGGTAGGTCATACCTTGTCACTGTGACCAGACGTGTAACAACTCTCCGGGCAGCTTCTCCTGTCGAGACGGCTACACCCAGACTGGAGCTAGCTGTATGGGTAGGTCATACCTTGTCACTGTGACCAGACGTGTAACAACTCTCCGGGCAGCTTCTCTCGTTCCTGTCGAGACGGCTACCGCCAGACTGGAGCTAGCTGTATGGGTAGGTCAAACCTTGTCACTGTGACCAGACGTGTAACAACTCTCCGGGCAGCTCTCCTGCTGCGGTCGAGACGGCTACCGCCAGACTGGAGCTAGCTGTATGGATAGGTCATACCTTGTCACTGTGACCAGACGTATATGCCAACTCTCCGGGCAGCTTTGCTGTTGAGACGGCTACCGCCAGACTGGAGCGAGCTGTATGGGTAGGTCATACCTTGTCACTGTAACCAGACGTGTAACAACTCTCCGGGCAGCTTCTCTCGTTGCTGTCGAGACGGCTACCGCCAGACTGGAGCTAGCTGTATGGGTAGGTCAAACCTTGTCACTGTGACCAGACGTGTAACAACTCTCCGGGCAGCTCTCCTGCTGCGGTCGAGACGGCTACAGCCAGACTGGAGCTAGCTGTATGGGTAGGTCATACCTTGTCACTGTGACCAGACATGTAACAACTCTCCGGGCAGCTTCACCTGCTCCTGTCGAGTCGGCTACGGAAAGACTGGAGCTAGCTGTTTGGGTAGGTCATACCTTGTCACTGTGACCAGACGTGTAACAACTCTCCGGGCAGCTTCTCTCGTTCCTGTCGAGACGGCTACCGCCAGACTGGAGCTAGCTGTATGGGTAGGTCAAACCTTGTCACTGTGACCAGACGTGTAACAACTCTCCGGGCAGCTCTCCTGCTGCGGTCGAGACGGCTACCGCCAGACTGGAGCTAGCTGTATGGATAGGTCATACCTTGTCACTGTGCCCAGACGTATATGCCAACTCTCCGGGCAGCTCTCCTGCTGCGGTCGAGACGGCTACCGCCTGACTGAAGCTAGCTGTATGATAATTCATACCTTGTCACTGTAACCAGACGTGTGACAACTCTCCGGGCAGCTTCTCTCGTTCCTGTCGAGACAGCTACAGCCAGACTGGGGCTAGCTGTGTGGGTAGGTCATACCTTGTCACTGTAACCAGACGTGTAACAACTCTCCGGGCAGCTTCTCTCGTTCCTGTCGAAACGGCTACCGCCAGACTGGAGCTAACTGTATGGGTAGGTCATACCTTGTAACTGTGACCAGACGTGTAACAACTCTCCGGGCACCTTCTCCTGTTGCTGTCGAGACGGCTACCGCCTGACTGGAGCTAGCTGTATGGGTAGGTCATACCTTGTAACTGTGACCAGACGTGTAACAACTCTCCGGGCAGCTTCTCCTGCTCCTGTCGAGACGGCTACAGCCAGACTGGAGCTAGCTGTATGGGTAGGTCTTACCTTGTCACTGTGACCAGACGTGTAACAACTCTCCGGGCACCTTCTCCTGATGCTGTCGAGACGGCTACCGCCTGACTGAAGCTAGCTGTATGGTAAGTCATACGTTGTCACAGTAACTAGACGTGTAACAACTCTCCGGGCAGCTTCTCCTGCTGCTATCGAGATGGCAACCGCCAGACTGGAGTCAGCTGTATGGGTAGGTCATACCTTGTCACTGTGACCAGACGTGTAACAACTCTCCGGGCACCTTCTCCTGCTTCTGTCGAGACGGCTACCGCCAGACTGGAGCTAGCTGTATGGGTAGGTCATACCTTGTCACTGTGACCAGACGTGTAACAACTCTCCGGGCAGCTTCTCCTGCTCCTGTCGAGACGGCTACCGCCAGACTGGAGCTAGCTGTATGGGTAGGTCATACCTTGTCACTGTGACCAGACGTGTAACAACTCTCCCGGCAGCTTCTCCTGTTGCTGTCGAGACGGCTACCGCCTGACTGGAGCTAGCTGTATGGGTAGGTCATACCTTGTCACTGTGACCAGACGTGTAACAACTCTCCGGGCACCTTCTCCTGCTTCTGTCGCGACGGCTACCGCCAGACTGGAGCTAGCTGTATGGGTAGGTCATACCTTGTCACTGTAACCAGACTGTAACAACTCTCCGGGCAGCTTCTCCTGTCGAGACGGCTACACCCAGACTGGAGCTAGCTGTATGGGTAGGTCATACCTTGTCACTGTGACCAGACGTGTAACAACTCTCCGGGCAGCTTCTCCTGTCGAGACGGCTACACCCAGACTGGAACTAGCTGTATGGGTAGGTCATACCTTGTCACTGTGACCAGACGTGTAACAACTCTCCGGGCAGCTTCTCTCGTTCCTGCCGAGACGGCTACCGCCAGACTGGAGCTAGCTGTATGGGTAGGTCATACCTTGTCACTGTGACCAGACGTGTAACAACTCTCCGGGCAGCTCTCCTGCTGCGGTCGAGACGGCTACCGCCTGACTGGGGCTAGCTGTATGGGTAGGTCATACCTTGTAACTGTGACCAGACGTGTAACAACTCTCCGGGCAGCTTCTCCTGCTCCGGTCGAGACGGCTACAGCCAGACTGGAGCTAGCTGTATGGGTAGGTTATACGTTGTCACTATAACCGGCCGTGCAACAATTGTCGGCTCAGCTTCTCATGCTCCTGTCGAGACGGCTACAGCCAGACTGGAGCCAGCTGTATGGGTAGGTCATACCTTGTCACTGTGACCAGACGTGTAACAACACTCCGGGCAGCTTCTCCTGTCGAGACGGCTACACCCAGACTGGAGCTAGCTGTATGGGTAGGTCATACCTTGTCACTGTGACCAGACGTATATGCCAACTCTCCGGGCAGCTTTGCTGTTGAGACGGCTACCGCCAGACTGGAGCGAGCTGTATGGGTAGGTCATACCTTGTCACTGTAACCAGACGTGTAACAACTCTCCGGGCAGCTTCTCTCGTTCCTGTCAAGACGGCTACCGCCAGACTGGAGCTAGCTGTATGGGTAGGTCATACCTTGTCACTGTAACCAGACGTGTAACAACTGTCCGGGCAGCTCTCCTGCTGCGGTCGAGACGGCTACCGCCAGACTGGAGCTAGCTGTATGGATAGGTCATACCTTGTCACTGTGACCAGACGTGTAACAACTGTCCGGACAGCTCTCCTGCTGCGGTCGAGACGGCTACCGCCAGACTGGAGCTAGCTGCATGGATAGGTCATACCTTGTCACTGTAACCAGACGTGTAACAACTCTCCGGGCAGCTTCTCTCGTTCCTGTCGAAACGGCTACCGCCAGACTGGAGCTAGCTGTATGGGTAGGTCATACCTTGCCACTGTGACCAGACGTGTAACAACTGTCCGGGCAGCTCTCCTGCTGCGGTCGAGACGGCTACCGCCAGACTGGAGCTAGCTGTATGGATAGGTCATACCTTGTCACTGTGACCAGACGTGTAACAACTGTCCGGACAGCTCTCCTGCTGCGGTCGAGACGGCTACCGCCAGACTGGAGCTAGCTGCATGGATAGGTCATACCTTGTCACTGTAACCAGACGTGTAACAACTCTCCGGGCAGCTTCTCTCGTTCCTGTCGAAACGGCTACCGCCAGACTGGAGCTAACTGTATGGGTAGGTCATACCTTGTCACTGTGACCAGACGTGTAACAACTCTCCGGGCACCTTCTCCTGATGCTGTCGAGACGGCTACCGCCTGACTGAAGCTAGCTGTATGGTAAGTCATACCTTGTCACTGTGACCAGACGTGTAACAACTCTCCGGGCACCTTCTCCTGTTTCTGTCGAGACGGCTACCGCCTGACTGGAGCTAGCTGTATGGGTAGGTCATACCTTGTAACTGTGACCAGACGTGTAACAACTCTCCGGGCAGCTTCTCCTGCTCCTGTCGAGACGGCTACAGCCAGACTGGAGCTAGCTGTATGGGTAGGTCTTACCTTGTCACTGTGACCAGACGTGTAACAACTCTCCGGGCACCTTCTCCTGATGCTGTCGAGACGGCTACCGCCTGACTGAAGCTAGCTGTATGGTAAGTCATACGTTGTCACAGTAACTAGACGTGTAACATCTCTCCGGGCAGCTTCTCCTGCTGCTATCGAGATGGCTACCGCCAGACTGGAGTCAGCTGTATGGGTAGGTCATACCTTGTCACTGTGACCAGACGTGTAACAACTCTCCGGGCACCTTCTCCTGCTTCTGTCGAGACGGCTACCGCCAGACTGGAGCTAGCTGTATGGGTAGGTCATACCTTGTCACTGTGACCAGACGTGTAACAACTCTCCGGGCACCTTCTCCTGTTGCTGTCGAGACGGCTACCGCCTGACTGGAGCTAGCTGTATGGGTAGGTCATACCTTGTCACTGTGACCAGACGTGTAACAACTCTCCGGGCACCTTCTCCTGCTTCTGTCGCGACGGCTACCGCCAGACTGGAGCTAGCTGTATGGGTAGGTCATACCTTGTCACTGTGACCAGACGTGTAACAACTCTCCGGGCAGCTTCTCCTGTCGAGACGGCTACACCCAGACTGGAACTAGCTGTATGGGTAGGTCATACCTTGTCACTGTGCCCAGACGTGTAACAACTCTCCGGGCAGCTTCTCTCGTTCCTGCCGAGACGGCTACCGCCAGACTGGAGCTAGCTGTATGGGTAGGTCAAACCTTGTCACTGTGACCAGACGTGTAACAACTCTCCGGGCAGCTCTCCTGCTGCGGTCGAGACGGCTACCGCCAGACTGGAGCTAGCTGTATGGATAGGTCATACCTTGTCACTGTAACCAGACGTGTAACAACTATCCGGGCAGCTTCTCTCGTTCCTGTCGAGACGGCTACCGCCAGACTGGAGCTAGCTGTATGGGTAGGTCATACCTTGTCACTGTGACCAGACGTGTAACAACTCTCCGGGCAGCTTCTCTCGTTCCTGCCGAGACGGCTACCGCCAGACTGGAGCTAGCTGTATGGGTAGGTCAAACCTTGTCACTGTGACCAGACGTGTAACAACTCTCCGGGCAGCTCTCCTGCTGCGGTCGAGACGGCTACCGCCAGACTGGAGCTAGCTGTATGGATAGGTCATACCTTGTCACTGTAACCAGACGTGTAACAACTATCCGGGCAGCTTCTCTCGTTCCTGTCGAGACGGCTACCGCCAGACTGGAGCTAACTGTATGGGTAGGTCATACCTTGTCACTGTGACCAGACGTGTAACAACTCTCCGGGCACCTTCTCCTGATACTGTCGAGACGGCTACCGCCTGACTGAAGCTAGCTGTATGGTAAGTCATACCTTGTCACTGTGACCAGACGTGTAACAACTCTCCGGGCACCTTCTCCTGTTGCTGTCGAGACGGCTACAGCCAGACTGGAGCTAGCTGTATGGGTAGGTCATACCTTGTCACTGTGACCAGACATGTAACAACTCTCCGGGCAGCTTCACCTGCTCCTGTCGAGACGGCTACGGAAAGACTGGAGCTAGCTGTATGGGTAGGTTATACGTTGTCACTATAACCGGCCGTGTAACAATTGTCGGCTCAGCTTCTCATGCTCCTGTCGAGACGGCTACAGCCAGACTGGAGCCAGCTGTATGGGTATGTCATACCTTGTCACTGTGACCAGACGTGTAACAACTCTCCGGGCAGCTTCTCCTGTCGAGACGGCTACACCCAGACTGGAGCTAGCTGTATGGGTAGGTCATACCTTGTCACTGTGACCAGACGTGTAACAACTCTCCGGGCAGCTTCTCTCGTTCCTGTCGAGACGGCTACCGCCAGACTGGAGCTAGCTGTATGGGTAGGTCAAACCTTGTCACTGTGACCAGACGTGTAACAACTCTCCGGGCAGCTCTCCTGCTGCGGTCGAGACGGCTACCGCCAGACTGGAGCTAGCTGTATGGATAGGTCATACCTTGTCACTGTGACCAGACGTATATGCCAACTCTCCGGGCAGCTTTGCTGTTGAGACGGCTACCACCAGACTGGAGCGAGCTGTATGGGTGGGTCATACCTTGTCACTGTAACCAGACGTGTAACAACTCTCCGGGCAGCTTCTCTCGTTGCTGTCGAGACGGCTACCGCCAGACTGGAGCTAGCTGTATGGGTAGGTCAAACCTTGTCACTGTGACCAGACGTGTAACAACTCTCCGGGCAGCTCTCCTGCTGCGGTCGAGACGGCTACAGCCAGACTGGAGCTAGCTGTATGGGTAGGTCATACCTTGTCACTGTGACCAGACATGTAACAACTCTCCGGGCAGCTTCACCTGCTCCTGTCGAGTCGGCTACGGAAAGACTGGAGCTAGCTGTTTGGGTAGGTCATACGTTGTCACTATGACCGGCCGTGTAACAATTGTCGGCTCAGCTTCTCATGCTGCTGTCGAGACGGCTACCGCCAGACTGGAGCTAGCTGTATGGGTAGGTCATACCTTGTCACTGTGACCAGACGTGTAACAACTCTCCGGGCAGCTTCTCCTGCACCTGTCGAGACGGCTACAGCCAGACTGGAGCTAGCTGTATGGGTAGGTCATACCTTGTTACTGTGACCAGACGTGTAACAACTCTCCGGGCAGCTTCACCTGTCGAGACGGCTACACCCAGACTGGAGCTAGCTGTATGGGTAGGTCATACCTTGTCACTGTGACCAGACGTGTAACAACTCTCCGGGCACCTTCTCCTGTTGCTGTCGAGACGGCTACCGCCTGACTGGAGCTAGCTGTATGGGTAGGTCATACCTTGTCACTGTGACCAGACGTGTAACAACTCTCCGGGCACCTTCTCCTGCTTCTGTCGCGACGGCTACCGCCAGACTGGAGCTAGCTGTATGGGTAGGTCATACCTTGTCACTGTGACCAGACGTGTAACAACACTCCGGGCAGCTTCTCCTGTCGAGACGGCTACACCCAGACTGGAGCTAGCTGTATGGGTAGGTCATACCTTGTCACTGTGCCCAGACGTATATGCCAACTCTCCGGGCAGCTCTCCTGCTGCGGTCGAGACGGCTACCGCCTGACTGAAGCTAGCTGTATGATAATTCATACCTTGTCACTGTAACCAGACGTGTGACAACTCTCCGGGCAGCTTCTCTCGTTCCTGTCGAGACAGCTACAGCCAGACTGGGGCTAGCTGTGTGGGTAGGTCATACCTTGTCACTGTAACCAGACGTGTAACAACTCTCCGGGCAGCTTCTCTCGTTCCTGTCGAAACGGCTACCGCCAGACTGGAGCTAACTGTATGGGTAGGTCATACCTTGTAACTGTGACCAGACGTGTAACAACTCTCCGGGCACCTTCTCCTGTTGCTGTCGAGACGGCTACCGCCTGACTGGAGCTAGCTGTATGGGTAGGTCATACCTTGTAACTGTGACCAGACGTGTAACAACTCTCCGGGCAGCTTCTCCTGCTCCTGTCGAGACGGCTACAGCCAGACTGGAGCTAGCTGTATGGGTAGGTCTTACCTTGTCACTGTGACCAGACGTGTAACAACTCTCCGGGCACCTTCTCCTGATGCTGTCGAGACGGCTACCGCCTGACTGAAGCTAGCTGTATGGTAAGTCATACGTTGTCACAGTAACTAGACGTGTAACAACTCTCCGGGCAGCTTCTCCTGTTGCTGTCGAGACGGCTACCGCCAGACTGGAGCTAACTGTATGGTAAGTCATACGTTGTCACAGTAACTAGACGTGTAACAACTCTCCGGGCAGCTTCTCCTGTTGCTGTCGAGACGGCTACCGCCTGACTGAAGCTAGCTGTATGGTAAGTCATACGTTGTCACAGTAACTAGACGTGTAACAACTCTCCGGGCAGCTTCTCCTGTTGCTGTCGAGACGGCTACCGCCTGACTGAAGCTAGCTGTATGGTAAGTCATACGTTGTCACAGTAACTAGACGTGTAACAACTCTCCGGGCAGCTTCTCCTGCTGCTATCGAGATGGCTACCGCCAGACTGGAGTCAGCTGTATGGGTAGGTCATACCTTGTCACTGTGACCAGACGTGTAACAACTCTCCGGGCACCTTCTCCTGCTTCTGTCGAGACGGCTACCGCCAGACTGGAGCTAACTGTATGGTAAGTCATACCTTGTCACTGTGACCAGACGTGTAACAACTCTCCGGGCACCTTCTCCTGCTTCTGTCGCGACGGCTACCGCCAGACTGGAGCTAGCTGTATGGGTAGGTCATACCTTGTCACTGTGACCAGACGTGTAACAACTCTCCGGGCAGCTTCTCCTGTCGAGACGGCTACACCCAGACTGGAACTAGCTGTATGGTTAGGTCATACCTTGTCACTGTGACCAGACGTGTAACAACTCTCCGGGCAGCTTCTCTCGTTCCTGCCGAGACGGCTACCGCCAGACTGGAGCTAGCTGTATGGGTAGGTCATACCTTGTCACTGTGACCAGACGTGTAACAACTCTCCGGGCAGCTCTCCTGCTGCGGTCGAGACGGCTACCGCCAGACTGGAGCTAGCTGTATGGATAGGTCATACCTTGTCACTGTGACCAGACGTGTAACAACTCTCCGGGCAGCTTCTCTCGTTCCTGCCGAGACGGCTACCGCCAGACTGGAGCTAGCTGTATGGGTAGGTCAAACCTTGTCACTGTGACCAGACGTGTAACAACTCTCCGGGCAGCTCTCCTGCTGCGGTCGAGACGGCTACCGCCAGACTGGAGCTAGCTGTATGGATAGGTCATACCTTGTCACTGTAACCAGACGTGTAACAACTCTCCGGGCAGCTTCTCTCGTTCCTGTCGAGACGGCTACCGCCAGACTGGAGCTAACTGTATGGGTAGGTCATACCTTGTCACTGTGACCAGACGTGTAACAACTCTCCGCGCACCTTCTCCTGATACTGTCGAGACGGCTACCGCCTGACTGAAGCTAGCTGTATGGTAAGTCATACCTTGTCACTGTGACCAGACGTGTAACAACTCTCCGGGCACCTTCTCCTGTTGCTGTCGAGACGGCTACAGCCAGACTGGAGCTAGCTGTATGGGTAGGTCATACCTTGTCACTGTGACCAGACATGTAACAACTCTCCGGGCAGCTTCACCTGCTCCTGTCGAGACGGCTACGGAAAGACTGGAGCTAGCTGTATGGGTAGGTTATACGTTGTCACTATAACCGGCCGTGTAACAATTGTCGGCTCAGCTTCTCATGCTCCTGTCGAGACGGCTACAGCCAGACTGGAGCCAGCTGTATGGGTAGGTCATACCTTGTCACTGTGACCAGACGTGTAACAACTCTCCGGGCAGCTTCTCCTGTCGAGACGGCTACACCCAGACTGGAGCTAGCTGTATGGGTAGGTCATACCTTGTCACTGTGACCAGACGTGTAACAACTCTCCGGGCAGCTTCTCTCGTTCCTGTCGAGACGGCTACCGCCAGACTGGAGCTAGCTGTATGGGTAGGTCATACCTTGTCACTGTGACCAGACGTGTAACAACTCTCCGGGCAGCTCTCCTGCTGCGGTCGAGACGGCTACCGCCAGACTGGAGCTAGCTGTATGGATAGGTCATACCTTGTCACTGTGACCAGACGTATATGCCAACTCTCCGGGCAGCTTTGCTGTTGAGACGGCTACCGCCAGACTGGAGCGAGCTGTATGGGTGGGTCATACCTTGTCACTGTAACCAGACGTGTAACAACTCTCCGGGCAGCTTCTCTCGTTGCTGTCGAGACGGCTACCGCCAGACTGGAGCTAGCTGTATGGGTAGGTCAAACCTTGTCACTGTGACCAGACGTGTAACAACTCTCCGGGCAGCTCTCCTGCTGCGGTCGAGACGGCTACCGCCAGACTGGAGCTAGCTGTATGCATAGGTCATACCTTGTCACTGTAACCAGACGTGTAACAACTCTCCGGGCAGCTTCTCTCGTTCCTGTCGAGACGGCTACCGCCAGACTGGAGCTAACTGTATGGGTAGGTCATACCTTGTCACTGTGACCAGACGTGTAACAACACTCCGGGCAGCTTCTCCTGTCGAGACGGCTACACCCAGACTGGAGCTAGCTGTATGGGTAGGTCATACCTTGTCACTGTGCCCAGACGTATATGCCAACTCTCCGGGCAGCTTTGCTGTTGAGACGGCTACCGCCAGACTGGAGCTAGCTGTATGGGTAGGTCATACCTTGTCATTGTAACCAGACGTGTAACAATTCTCCGGGCAGCTTCTCTCGTTCCTGTCGAGACGGCTACCGCCAGACTGGAGCTAGCTGTATGGGTAGGTCATACCTTGTCACTGTGACCAGACGTGTAGCAACTCTCCGGGCAGCTCTCCTGCTGCGGTCGAGACGGCTACCGCCAGACTGGAGCTAGCTGTATGGATAGGTCATACCTTGTCACTGTAACCAGACGTGTGACAACTCTCCGGGCAGCTTCTCTCGTTCCTGTCGAGACAGCTACAGCCAGACTGGGGCTAGCTGTGTGGGTAGGTCATACCTTGTCACTGTAACCAGACGTGTAACAACTCTCAGGGCAGCTTCTCTCGCTCATGTCGAGACAGCTACAGCCAGACTGGGGCTAGCTGTGTGGGTAGGTCATACTTTGTCACTCTGACCAGACGTGTAAGAACTCTCAGGGCAGCTCTCCTGCTGCGGTCGAGACGGCTACCGCCTGACTGGAGCTAACTGTATGGGTAGGTCATACCTTGTCACTGTGACCAGACGTGTAACAACACTCCGGGCAGCTTCTCCTGTCGAGACGGCTACACCCAGACTGGAGCTAGCTGTATGGGTAGGTCATACCTTGTCACTGTGCCCAGACGTATATGCCAACTCTCCGGGCAGCTTTGCTGTTGAGACGGCTACCGCCAGACTGGAGCTAGCTGTATGGGTAGGTCATACCTTGTCATTGTAACCAGACGTGTAACAATTCTCCGGGCAGCTTCTCTCGTTCCTGTCGAGACGGCTACCGCCAGACTGGAGCTAGCTGTATGGGTAGGTCATACCTTGTCACTGTGACCAGACGTGTAGCAACTCTCCGGGCAGCTCTCCTGCTGCGGTCGAGACGGCTACCGCCAGACTGGAGCTAGCTGTATGGATAGGTCATACCTTGTCACTGTAACCAGACGTGTGACAACTCTCCGGGCAGCTTCTCTCGTTCCTGTCGAGACAGCTACAGCCAGACTGGGGCTAGCTGTGTGGGTAGGTCATACCTTGTCACTGTAACCAGACGTGTAACAACTCTCAGGGCAGCTTCTCTCGCTCATGTCGAGACAGCTACAGCCAGACTGGGGCTAGCTGTGTGGGTAGGTCATACTTTGTCACTCTGACCAGACGTGTAAGAACTCTCAGGGCAGCTCTCCTGCTGCGGTCGAGACGGCTACCGCCTGACTGAAGCTAGCTGTATGATAATTCATACCTTGTCACTGTAACCAGACGTGTAACAACTCTCCGGGAGCTTCTCTCTGGGGCTAGCTGTGTGGGTAGGTCATACCTCTCACACCGAACACCAATATAAGCGCAAACGTATCTAGCAAACGCAATGAGATGTAATAACATATTAATTTGTTTTACCCCAGATATCGATGAGTGTGATATTGACAGTGGTGGATGCGCCCAACACTGTACCAACACCCCAGGCAGTTACAGCTGTAGTTGTGATCATGGCTATCTGGCTAACGGCACAGAATGCAGCGGTGAGTGGTCCATCGATGTCTGACACACACAGCTGTTTATCGGTTGGTTGGTAACCATCTGTCTGCGTTTTAGACGATAGATTTGTAGGTGATTTCACGGTTAAGACTAGACATCAAAGCTAAATGTGGGAATCCTTCCATGAGATACCTATGGGCGGGAACCCAACGTATTGTCTGTCATATATCATTCCTATACTACCGCACGACAGACTAAATACCATATATAATAGCTGGAATAAAGACTGCCTCAGGCATATGAAAACAAGCAAGCAAGAATGGCAAGCAAGGCTGTTTTTAAAACGTTGGCTTATAACACGGAGTCCAAACGTATAGTCGTGTAAATGAACGCGCGATGTCAGACTATATTATAAACACTTTTCTCCAGATATTGACGAGTGCATCACCAACAACGGCGGGTGTGACCACAATTGTAGCAACAGCCCTGGTGGCTACAGCTGTTCATGTCGGGAGGGATATCTCTCAGGCAACACCACGTGTACAGGTGGGCTGCCGTACGTAACATCAGAAACTGACCGGCAAGGGTAGACCCAGGATTTTGAAAAGGAAGTGATCCACTTTAGATCCGTTCGGAAAAGTGGGATGGGGGGGGGGGGGGGGCACAGAAAAAAGGTGCGAATCCACCCTTAAAATGTATATTGTGCAACAAAACGGGCCCTCACATAAAATAGGTGAGAATCCACCCTTAAGATGTATATTGTGCAACAAAACGGGCCCTCACATAAAATAGGTGAGAATCCACCCTTAAAATGTATATTGTGCAACAAAACGGGCCCTCACATAAAATAGGTGAGAATCCACCCTTAAGATGTATATTGTGCAACAAAACGGGCCCTCACATAAAATAGGTGAGAATCCACCCTTAAGATGTATATTGTGCAACAAAACGGGCCCTCACATAAAATAGGTGAGAATCCACCCTTAAAATGTATATTGTGCAACAAAACGGGCCCTCACATAAAATAGGTGAGAATCCACCCTTAAAATGTATATTGTGCAACAAAACGGGCCCTCACATAAAATAGGTGAGAATCCACCCTTATAATGTATATTGTGCAACAAAACGGGCCCTCACATAAAATAGGTGAGAATCCACCCTTAAAATGTATATTGTGCAACAAAACGGGCCCCCACATTCTCAAGAGGTAGCGGTAGCCCCTCCCCCCCCCCCCCTCACCGTTTCACTTCGCGCTAGATTTATCATAAGGTGGTTAAGGTGAACGGGAGGGGAGAATGTCTGTATCATCTTCTTTCTCGTGATATCCATCCGCATGCATGTGTATTGCCATTGTTTATTCCTTCTATAACGCGTCTATCGTTTATACGTCATTTTAGTCGAGGCCAGGAAACTGAGGTACTTTGGTCCATTATTGATATTGATATATGTTATTGACAACATTTATTATTTCAGATATAGACGAATGCGCTGCACAACTGCACAACTGCACAGCCCCCAATGACATATGCGGCAACACAGACGGAGGTTTTACGTGCAGCCATCGCAGAGACACAACACCATCGCCAACCGTCTCCACAGGTGAGGAATATTGGATAAGGCGGATTTTGACCCACATATCTTGTACTCACATATTCTGCGACCAGAGCATTTTAATTCGAGTTTATTCAGAGATCATTTTAATATGTTTAAAGCTACTCATGCCAGAACTTTCTTCAGATATAAAGTTTGATGAAAATGTATGTGTCAGAAATGTAATATACAGGTTATCTGAGATTGTTACTGGTAGGTTTTTCATAAGTTATGACTTTGTTTTTCCATGTTCATGATAACATCCACATTTGCATGACTGCTGATCCAGTCTGGTGCAATTCTTGATGAAAATACTAGCTTAACCCAGTCTGTCTTTGAAATGTATTTCCAACCGGCCATCTTTGATTTTTCATGACTCATTCCTTTTAAGATTAAAAGAAGCTGCGGTGTCGATATCCTACTGTAGTGTTACTATCCTACTACTACACAGCTATATCTTGCTATAGGGTGTTACCCTAATGGAAGAGATCAGTGTCACAGAGTCAAATACGCTGACGAAGGAGTGACGAATTCGATGGTCAAGAATGTGATCTCTTGATATAGTGGGATTTCTGACCTTAGTGCGACAAAGCTTTGTTACTTCTTTTGTTGTTGAAAATATCATTCCACAGGCTATATCTTGCAGCAGCACCCGCACTGCATAACAATACAAACAGTGGACACGTTCTGTTGTTCAAGATATGGCACCGTCAGCGTTTGCAATGTTTAATCCTACTCTCTAACGTTTACGAACCCGGACACACAGTTACTGCCAACCCAAATACTTCAGTGGCAGGCGTCGACACTGGCCTGATCGCCGGAGTGTGTGTCGCTGCCGTGGCCGCCATTACAGTGGTTATCGTGGTCGTTCTGCTCGTCCTCAGGCGCAGGTCTGTCAAACTCTGGTGGAATATTTTATCTGCTGCGATTGGAAATACGCACAATAACTATGTTGGGTCCAGATACTTATGGTAAACAGATGTCCTAACTATATACTACATATATAAATATGAACTATGTATACATAAATATATATATAATTTTGTTATATGAACAAATGTGAAAGACGTGGATAGTTTATTAGAACATACCACTCACAGATCATACGATGTATGGTCAAGAAAATAATGTTGATTTCACTGTCACTGTCAGGAAATATACAGAGCCACATATTGACACTGACATGATGTTTCCTCCACAAGGCGGGCCAAGTCGACCGGAAGTACCGATGACGTCAGCATGAAACACCTTGTCGGACAGGAAGTCACGATACTGGGTAAGTCAGATATCATGGTAGGTCGCACACATCCAATCGACCGAGGATGCAAGCGCCTGTTGGCCATGTTGAAAAATGCGATGTTGATAGTTTCGGCCATAACGAGACAATGAAACCGCGTTGACAACGTCATGACCATATTGTCATGTTCGTCTGTAGCTCATAACAGTGAAAATCTTCCAAATCAAGTATTGTTTATGTTTTTATTGAACATTCGTATGAATAATATAATAAACAGTTTCTACCAGACTGGCACAGGTATGTGTGACAAATAGATGCATCCTTGGGCGTTTTCTTCATTTGAATTGTAATGCAAGCACCTGATAGTGACGAAAATTGCTACATTTTGGAACAACCAGAGAAATAGATCGAACAAATTGTTCAGTTCACTTGCACGAAAAAGGTAAAAGTCACCATAAATCGAGATTAAAATTTCCATACAAACGGCTTGCAATATTTTGGCCATTGCCAAAGCCGGCTTTATGAAGCGCTATGTTTCGTATGGCGTATTGCCACCTGACCCCATAGAAAGTCGTTATAAACTCACCTTCAGTAAAGGCCGTCAAGTTCAAACATATCGCCATGATCGTAGGCAGGCCCCAGGGTCCGAATAACCAGAGAGAGGCCAATCCTGACAAGCAGAAGGAACCCAGTCCAGGCAACCCTAGGGCTACGGAACCCGAGAGCCAGAATGGCATTGATCCAGACATCCCAGAGGAAACAACGGCTTCGGATCCAGATAAAGAGGCAGCCGTGTACCAAAACTATGACCCCGAAGTCAAGGTCAACATGTTTGTGGACCACGTCGCCCGTTTGAAGCAAGACAAGAGCTTGGAAACCGAATTCAAGGTATAAAGATGTGGCTGCAGTCAAGGTGAAGACTTTGATATCATTCAATATAATTCCATATAATTTTATATAATATAATTCTTACATATAATTATATTAAAATCGTATTTAGTCTAAAGCTGGCTATAAAATTACAGGTAACACGTGTTGCCAAGTGATTTTAATGATCAGTCTCTTATCGTGCATTGCAGCGATCGGGGCAACAAACTAATGCGATACTGGGCGTTTAAGAAAAAGCCACATAAATATCAAACAGCGGCTGTTTACCATTATATTTATAATGCGTTTTTATGTTGAATATCTCCGTAATAAAGCGTAGAGAACATTTTGCGTATTTCAGAAACTGGCCGATACCAGCGACCATAGCTATGTGGCCGCTAAGCGGAACGGACTGGTTGGAAAAAACAAGTACAAGAACATGCTACCGTGTAAGTCATAGATAAAACCACGTGGATCGTCTTGCGCAACATATTGTGTGACATATCGCACGTCAAATTGTACACAGCATTTCTGTTGGTCTGTGATTGATGTGGTGATTCTTTTCTCCAGACGACGAGACCAGAGTCAAGCTGAAGATACTTGAGGACGACCCGCTGTCCGACTACATCAACGCTTCCTTCATAAAGGTCAGATTGGATGGTTGGTTGTATATGCAGGCCGCTTTAACCACTTTTTGACAAATCGCGTCATTGGGAGAAGGAAGCGAGAGTGGAGCCATGTCCCCGGTGTAACCGCCTACTCTTTGCGAAGAAAGACATGGGATCTTTATGCTGCTTGCACACAACCATGGCCACAGCGGGGCTCGAACCATGGATCCACGTGCTGTTAGGCTCTCAGGTGGCCAAAGTGCTGAATGCCTCATAATGGTCAGAGTGCGATAGTAGATTACACTTAAGTTACTCAGGTCTGATCTAAACTGATATAAATTGTAAAGAATAATATAAATTGACTTTGAAGTGTGTTTGCGCAAGCGATAATAGCAAGATTTCGTTGTTTATTTCAGGGATATGTAGACAAGGATCAATTCATCGCTTGTATGGGTAAATACAACTTGGCTTATATATGTAATGTAATGATGTAGACAAGGAAAGCTTATCCGTTATCCATTTGGGGTATTTATTGATAGCGAACGGAGGTTATTCTGACACAGCAATTAAATCGTCACATCCTCTGATTGTAACGACAAAGGCGACAATTTATTAAAGTGCTATTATGATTCGAAATACATTATCGTATTATTTCATATCTGGCATGAAATCATGAAATGAAATGAAATGTTGGTGTTTTAGGCCACTTTTGTGCACATACAGGCTAAATTGGGCCAAGGAACCTCCAGGGACGATGAAGGATGAAGGAATGAAACATGCCCCAGATTATGAAATCATGAAATGCAATAATAATGTTATTATTAAAACCGTTAGAAGTAGTTCAAACTAGTTTAACAGCTACCGTTATCGTGGCAGGACCTCTGAAAGCCACGACGGACGACTTCTGGAGAATGATCTGGGAGTATGACGTGCCGCTAATCGTCATGGTAACCAATCTGAAAGAAGGCGGAATTGTAAGTTATATCATACTCAAAGACTAATTAAGCACTAACTCTGGATTATTATATGAATCGCTATAATCTTTGATATGCATGTTATTATTATTATTATATATTAATTCTAAAGCAAATTTTGCAGTCATTTTTCGCCTCCAAAATATAGATGCGTTATATTGCTTTTGTTATCACCAAAATGCGCAAATACTGGGTGCTTGACCACAACCTTTATCTCCATTAATTAGTTCCATTAGATATATAATGAACAAGAACATATTTTTTAATTAATTTGCATAGTTTATGTTTATTACACAGAGATATGGAATGCTTATGCCCATATCTGTTTTTCGGCCCTACAACTCACTACCTTGTCTACTTCAAGCATGACCAATTAAGTTACAAGATGAGGCGTAATGTGATGGAAGAACCACGAGCGAAATCTTGGTTATATGAAACCAATATCTGTTTCCAAGCACGCCATACTAGTAATGTGCATAAGATTTTGAACGCAAAGAAAGCAGCTTTAATTAGTATGGCATGGATGGACAGATGTGAATAACCTACGCTGCCTGATTGCAAGGGCTCGCTTATTCATACATAGCGCTTTGTGTAGATATTTATGCCGAACAAGGCATATATACTACAAAACCAAATAGTGAGGCATACATATTTCTCATCCCCACCGACCGGCGTGCGTAGGTGAAATGTGACCAGTACTGGCCTACGGAGGAGGCGGCTGACCACGGAGACATCAGAGTGAAGCCGGTAAAGGAGGACAAGTGGCTAGACATCGTCAGGAGGCAGTTTATTGTCACTCAGGTAAAGACCCTTGGGGGGGGGGTACAAGCTATTATTTTGAGTACCCAGTACACAAGTAAAGGTGTTTTTTTTTTTTTGAAGGAACAACGTAACAATAACGTTGCAAATAGTAGTTCACAAGATGAACAAACAAAGTAAAGAACGTACAGAAAGGTTATCTGAGAGCCACACCGAGCGTTCTTTGGGGTACATATTGTTTACATTCCAGGCCAATTGCATGCCCATGTAGGTCAAGTAATTGCTGCTAATGCAGTTTACTGCTACTCAGGTAACGAGCTGAAATATTTCCATTATATACCGTAGAACCTCCCTAAACTGAAACCTGAGTAAATCATAATCGCTTCGATCCTTTTCCCGGGTCCCGGTGTGTAGTTATCCTCTGTAGAGCGAATAAAGCGCTCTGCCACAGACAACTTCAATTCACAGAGCTTGTACTGTCTTAATGTATTATCTTAATGTATTATTCATAGGAGGTTTAACTTAAAATCTGACCTTTGAACCCTGGCAGGGCACCGAGCGTCGCACCGTCCTTCACCTGCACTACACGGCCTGGCCAGACAAAGACGTTCCGTCCAACGCCACTTCCATGGTCAACTTTGTGAGGCAGGTCGGCAAGGAAATGAAGCCAAACAAACCCACAGTCGTCCACTGCAGGTAAGGATTATACACGAGATATCCACTAACTACTTCAACACGATGTCTCAACAGAGAAGGTAAGTAAAAGTTAGACCCTTTGGGGCCAACTAAAAAGCCCCAAGTCTAGTGTGTACCAAAAATGAAGCCAATATGAAGCGTTCCTTATAAATTAGCCTCAGAGCAATATACACATTACCATAACACTTGATGAACTGCCACGAAAGTGAAGAACTGTTGTACCTCATCGTTAGAAGGTTTAATGTGTTCATAGTGAAGTACTAATTGGACTGGAATACTTTATATTACATTATACAGCACACAGGCTGGGAGCGGATTTCTTTGCCCGGGTGTATCGGTAAACATTGCCTCCGGCCGCAAGACACTCGGTTATTTCCATGGCATTCGTGCTCGCGCGCGTATCTCGTTTAAATCTAAACATGCGATGGGCCCCTCCTCCCCTACCACCACCCATAATTAACCGAGCACGGTTGTTTCATGTTACAATGTTTTCCTTCAACGCCCGAGCCTCTTAGAGCCAATTATATAGTTACTCCCGTTTTGTTGTTTTAGCGCTGGGGTTGGACGAACAGGGACACTGATAGCGCTCTACCAGCTACTTTACCAAGCCAAGCACAAAGAAGTCCTAGACGTGTTCAACTGCGTCAAGAAATTAAGAGAGCAGAGGATAAATATGGTGCAAACATTGGTAAGTTTTATCTGATATCCCCCTACTGATAAAAGGCCCTGTTTGGAGTGAAAAAGAAAGAATAATGCATCCTTGATCTTTTTTCCCGAAACAATGTTTTCATCCTTCCTGTTACTGAAACAACACAACCTTCATTCAGGCCTTCCTACAGTAACAATGTGTTCATACCGTCCTTCTCGAGCAACAGTGTCTTAACTCACGACCTTCCCCAGCAAGTGTCTTCCTTCTCGACCTTCCCAAGCAACAGTGTCTTCATTCTTGACCTTCCCCATCAACAGTGTCTTCATTCTCGACCTTCCCAAGCAACAGTGTTTTCATTCTCGACCTTCCCCATCAACAGTGTCTTCACTCTCGACCTTCCCAAGCAACAGTGTTTTCATTCTCGACCTTCCCCAGCAACAGTGTCTTCATTCTTGACCTTCCCCATCAACAGTGTCTTCATTCTCGACCTTCCCAAGCAACAGTGTCTTCATTCTCGACCTTCCCCATCAACAGTGTCTTCATTCTCGACCTTCCCAAGCAACAGTGTCTTCATTCTTGACCTTCCCCTGCAGCAATGTCCTCACTCTCAACATTTCCCAGCAACAGTGTCTTCATTCTCGACCCTTCACAGCAACACTGTCTTTAATCTCGACGTTTCACAGCAACAGTGTATTCATTCTCGACCTTCCCGAGCAACAGTGTCTTAACTCACGACCTTCCCCAGCAAGTTTCTTCACTCTGGACCTTCCCCAGCAACAGTGTCTTCATTCTTGACCTTGCCCAGCAATGGCAGTCAGTCTTCATCCTCGACCTTCCCCAGCAGCAATGTCTTCATTCTCGACCTTTCCAGCAACAGTGTTTTCTCGTAACATTCACCAACGACAATATATCTCTGTCGACGACCTTTTTCAGAAACAATATGTCTTCATTCACGAAGCGATGACCGAGTACATCACAACCGGAAGTACATTGATGTCCATCGATGTCTTCACCGAAACCTACAAGGACATTGTGAAGTCTGGAGCGGATGGAACCAGCGCACTCGATCGACAATTCAAGGTAAGAGAAGAATGCATAATTGTGACATATAGGACAGTAGTGGAAACTAAATATTTGGCAATGGCCAGAAAGCCTAATAAATTCAATAATACGCTTCCTATTTCCATGAAGCTGATGTCCCATTTTATATTTAGCTTTTTTTATTATTTGAGTTATTAATTCACTCATTCCTTTGGAATTTCCTAATTTATTTCATAGTCATGACATTTCGGTACAATGCACTGCATGCATGTTTACATGTTGTATTATTCATGTTAATTATGTGATGCCTTATCCGATAAATATATGTGGACTATTTAGATTCATAAACATTTGTATGTAAGAAGCATTTTCTTGATACATTGTTATGCGCATGTTTTGTCTTCAGGTCATAGAGGATACGCGAGAACTACTATCAGAGTATGATATAGATGAAGCCATGAGCAAGAAGAACGCAATGAAGAACCGAGACAAGACAATTCTACCAAGTAAAATAATTACTTCACCTTCAACTATCAACATACGTATACTTGTTTAATTATGTGTATCGCATTTGCAGGAGATTTGTATATGTGACGATGATGATAAATGAATCAACTAACATTTGCACATATTTATTGTAAATATATCTCAATATCTCGATATGAATTCAATTTCAGCAATCTAGACGTCTATGGTATCGCTAACTTTATATAATTCGCCCTCTCATTGTAGGCATGAAAAGTCGAGTCTACCTCCAAAAGCGCTACCCGGGACGGAACGACTATATCAACGCAGTGGCAGTGAGGGTGAGTTTTTGACATGGTGGCGGTCAGAGTGACTGAGCTACGTGATGGCGATCAGAGTGACTGAGCTATGTGATGGCGGTCAGAGTGACTGAGCTACGCGATGGCGGTCAGTGTGACAGAGCTACCTGATGGCGGTCAGTGTGACCGAGCTAGGCGATGGCGGTCAGAGTGACTGAGCTACGTGATGGCGGTCAGAGTGACTGAGCTACGTGATGACGGTCAGAGTGACTGAGCTACGTGATGGCGGTCAGAGTGACTGAGCTACCTGATGGCGGTCAGAGTGACTGAGCTACGTGATGGTGGTCAGGGTGACTGAGCTACGTGATGGCGGTCAGAGTGACTGAGCTACCTGATGGCGGTCAGTGTGACTGAGCTACGTGATGGCGGTCAGAGTGACTGAGCTACGTGATGGTGGTCAGAGTGACTGAGCTACGTGATGGCGGTCAGAGTGACTGAGCTACGTGATGGTGGTCAGAGTGACTGAGCTACGTGATGGCGGTCAGTGTGACTGAGCTACGTGATGGCGGTCAGAGTGACTGAGCTACGTGATGGTGGTCAGAGTGACTGAGCTACGCGATGGCGGTCAGTGTGACTGAGCTACGTGATGGCGGTCAGTGTTACTGAGCTACGTGAGGTCGATCAGTGTTACTGAGCTACGCGATCTGGGTCAGAGCGACTTAGTTACGCGATGGCGGTGAGCGTGACTGAGCAACGTTATGTCGTCCAGTGTAATACCATGTTTCTTTCTGGTGTATTTGAACAAGGAAACAAAAATGCATAATGCATGCGTGATTCCAATGTGCTTGTTGTTGTAGGGCTACAGGAAGCACGAAGCATTCTACGTGACGCAGATTCCTCTGGAAAACACTCTCATCGACTTCTGGAGAATGATGTCGGAGAACGACTGCCGCTCAATAGTCATCCTGTTGCACGACGGGGACAAAGAGGTATGAAGACGTCTTCCCTATGGAGATTTGTGATTTACAGTGTTAAATAATCAATAAACTTCGCTTCTTGTGCTTGGACATATCCAGCAATTCAACCTGCCCTGTCGGTACATATAGTTCACTCTCCTTTACATTGTATATTTCACTCAGGAAATGTCCCGGATGTTCCCCGATAAATCTACTCCGCTCCTCGTGGCGGGCCGTCACGTGACGCAAACCGGAAGCGCCACAAGCGGAAGTCACGACGTCATAGATCTTGTAATGGCAGAAGCGCAGGACGAGGAGGAAGAAGCGACGACCTACGCCAACATGTCCGAAGCATCTGCGCCGGAACCGGTGAGTTTCCAAGGGTAGCCAATTTCAATATTAATTGCAAGATATGTTTCAAGATATATTCGATTTTAGGCCGGCTGGTAAATCGTATTTGAAAGTACACATGACGTAGTGTGTGAGTCATCGCGTATGACTATGAGACAAGATCGAGAACGTTATGAAATAATAGATGGAATGCCAATTGAAAATAGTGGGTATTGGCTATGTACACTTGTACACTGAGTTTGACGTTAGAAGCAATTAAATCACTTGGTCAGGTATGATATTCAAGATACATTTTCAATCTGCAAACAAATTTAATGTCGCAGATAATTACGCTATAATAACGCAATGTAAACATGCGAAACAGCCAAGCAGCATTAACTAATTCACTGATTAGACATGGAATCATTATTAGAATCAAAGCTGTTTCTTCAAAAATGTCCTTCGGCAGGACCACATCTTTCAGTTGTTGCCATCAGTATATCGGAAAAAAAGCATTGCTCGATCAACGGTCTGCTAATCTACAGGCCGGGCTAACCAGGTTTCACAATGAGGCCACGTTTGAATGCACTTGCCTATAAACGACGTTGCTACCTGCCACATTTGTTCGTAAGAGTACATTAAATAAATGAGATTCCCAAAACATATGTATCTTTTAATGCCATAACCTCGGTTTAAAATCAAGTACATGCGTACTGCCACATCAGCAATCATCCAAGTAATGTCACTGGCACAGTAATTTAGCGAATCTTTTGTAGAAACCCGGCAGCGAAGGCGTCAAACTGAAGGTGTTTAAGCTGTGCACAAAGCGACGCGACGAACTGGCCAGTGATGACGTCATCTCACTGCACTCGGATGTTGAAACTTGGCAACGGAGCACTGGCGACCGACCAGTGGTGGTGTCATGTCTGTAAGTGTCACAACAACAGTTGTTGGCATAGCAATAAAACAGTGCGCGTCTGTATCACTCACGTTGCTGACATGGCAACGCAGCAGGGACGACCGACTGGTAATTGTGTCACGTCTGTAAGTAGCACTCACGTTGCTGACATGGCAACGCAGCAGGGGTGACCGACCAGTTATTGTGTCATGTCTGTAAGCATCACCCACGTTGCTGACATCGCAACGCAGCAGGGATGACCGACCAGTTATTGTGTCAAGTCTGTAAGCATTATCCACGTTGTTTGGGGGTGAGAATAGAGATAGGGTAAGGGATGGAAGATAGGGTTTAGGGGAGGAGGCTTATTGTCACGTCTGTGTAGGAAGCGCCAGTGCGTGGGTTCCAACCCCACCGATGCAAATATTTTCGTGAGTGCCTCATTCTAATGCGTTTCTTTTTAGCAATGGCGCCAGCCTGAGCGGCCTGTTCGCGGTTAGCTGTAGCACATTTGAGATGGCGGACGCGCAGGGGGAGGTTGACGTCTTCCAGCTGGTCAGACACGCCAAGGAAAGGCGACCCGAGTTGATCAACTCCAAGGTAAAATCAACATTTATATTCAAGTTAAAAACAGTTACGAAGTATACACACCAAATACACATGCATATATAAAGACAATATAGTAATAATATATACATGTGTTTATATGTATATATATAAGGTGCGTCTGGCTATAGCAGTCCTTTGTTTTATTTTCCACGCCTCAGGCCCAGTACAACATGCTGTATGCTACACTGGGGAAGTATCTGGTGAAGTACGACAACTACTCTAACTACATCTGACCCACGGTGTCCAATGTGCAACTGTTCCAACTACAACTGACCCATGGTGTCCAATGTGCAACTGTTCCAACTACAACTGACCCACGGTGTCCAATGTGTAACTGTTCCAACTACAACTGACCCATGGTGTCCAATGTGCAACTGTTCCAGGATATCACATATATATATATTGTGGTTGGCATCCGTCCGTCTGCGAAAGGCGATGCATTTGCAGCTTTGTTTCGGTTTAAGTAATACGATTTGCGGCGCGACATTTGCGCTTATGACTGAATAAGCCTATCTGTGACCGACAGAGCTTACCGCATTCGTCGCATCGAAAACACCTGTTGGTGACAGGTCTTGGTTTGTACTCACTGGGCGCCTAGATTGGCGTTTCAAGTCCAGTTTCTCAAACCAGAGCCCGTGGTGTTGGGCCATTCCCTCACGCTCGGCGTGTGCCCATTTCCTCTTTTAGGATCCTAGATCCTCCCAAGAATTTGAATCGATGCCGAAAGCCTACATGTCGCGCTTGCACACATTGTACATATATATTGTATGATGCATAATTAACACTACGCACATATGTTGCATTTCGCTCATATTACATGCGTAATCTAGTTATTTTATATTTTTATGTTTACCTACAGCGTGCAACAATGTGTTATTTAATTAAGTATGTTTAAGCCATCGACGTTATAATTATTGATCCGCAAATTTTAAAAATTGTTGTAAAATATATTTGCGAAGTCCGTTGATGATACATGTATCTGTATATAGATTTATACATGTCACGTAGATACACGGGCGGATCCAGGGTGCCCCCTTCCCTCCACACCTCCCTCGGTAAGCTAGGAGACCCCGTTGAGTTGAAATGATGCTCAATTTTGGTGCCTATACCCCCCACGCGCATCTTTGCGGAAAGCTCACCGGCCGCAAATCCTGGATCCGTCACAGAGATATGTGTTGTTTGTATTGTTCGACGGCATTCAATCACCATGTCAGTGATATTAGGCCAAGTTTAAGGTAAAGTGGGATTTGTCTGTATTGAATTTATTCCCGCTCCGCGTGAGTCGAGACGTTTCCATTACCTCAAATTAACTTTGACTCGTTGGTGTTCAATAATAAGATGAGAAAAGTCAAAGATGTAATATGAATTTACGAATAAGACATAATAATAAAGTTTAGTAATATTTTGACGGTGACAACTGAATGATATTGAAGTACAGGTTTAATGCAAGTGTGGCGAAGGTAATTACATAAGAGTGGCACTTTGATAACATAGCGGTGATGGAATCAGACCACAACTGACCCATGGTGTCCAATTTGCAACTGTCCCAACTACAACTGACCCATGGTGTCCAATGTGCAACTGTTTCAACTACAACTGACCCACGGTGTCCAATATGCAACTGTTTCAACTACAACTGACCCACGGTGTCCAATGTGCAACTGTTCCAGGATATCATATATATATATTGTGGTTGACATCCGTCCGTCTGCGAAAGGCGATGCATTTGCAGCTTTGTTTTGGTTTAAGTAATACGATTTGCGTCGCGACACTTGCGCTTATGACTGAATAAGCCTATCTGTGACCGACAGAGCTTACCGCAGTCATCGCATCGAAAACACCTGTTGGTGACAGGTCTTGGTTTGTACTCACTGGGCGCCTAGATTGGCGTTTCAAGTTTCTGAAACCAGAGTCCGTCGTTGTGGGCCATTCCCACACGCCCGACGTGTGCCCATCCCCACTTTTAGGATCCTAGATCCTCCCAATAATTTGAATAGATGCCGAAAGCATTCATGTCGCGCTTGCACACATTGTACATATATATTGTATGATGCAGAATTAACACTACGCACATATGTTGCACTTCGCTCATATTACATGCGTAATCTAGTTATTTTATACCTTTATGTTTACATACAGCGTGCAACAATGTGTTATTTAATTAAGTCTGTTTAAGCCATCGACGTTATCATTATTGATCCGCAAATTTTAAAAATTGTTGTAAAATATTTTTGCGAAATCTGTTGATGATACATGTATCTCTATATAGATTTATGCATGTCACGTAGATACACGGGCAGATCCAGGGTGCCCCCTTCCCTCCACACCTCCCTCTTAAAGCTGGGAGACCCCGTTGAGTTCAAATGATGCTCAATTTTGGTGCCTATACCCCGCACGCGCCTCTTTGCGGAAAGCTCACCTTCCGCAATTCCTGGATCCGTCACAGAGATATGTGTTGTGTGTATTGTTCGACGGCATTCAATCACCATGTCAGTGGCATTAAGCCAAGTTTAAGGTGAAGTGGGGTTTGTTTGAATTGAATTTATTCCCACTCCGCGTGAGTCGAGACGTCTCCATTACCTCAAATTAACTCTGGTGTATAATACTAAGATGAGAAAAGTTAAAGATGTAATATGAATTTACGAATAAGACATAATAATAAAGTTAAGTAATATTTTGACGGTGACAACTGAATGATATTGAAGTACAGGTTTAAAGCAAGTGTGGCGAAGGTAGTTACATAAGAGTGGCACGTTTATAACATAGCGGTGATGGAATACCCCGTGGGGGGAGGGGGGTACCCCAAGGGCATTGACTGTTGGGGACGTGCCGTTGGAAACGGTCCTCAATTATGCACTTTTGGTACTTGCATGCGTCCACTCAGGGGGGCAGTTGGGGAACAGTCACTACATACCATACATAGATCTAATTATCAAGAACGGCATGTCTTATATCCATTCTCAGTTTCTTGATACCTGGAAGAAACCAGTTTCTTGTTTATCAAGTATGCAATCTTGCAAGAATTTTTGTTATCGTTGATTTTCGTCAACATGTGTTCTCAGCTGGGCTCTTATTTGACACAGTTGGTGGTGCTTGGATGGGTAAGATTTTGGGGCTCCAAGAGGCACCTCCTTATATATTTTTGTATCTAGTTACCTCCCCGGGTGGGTTACATGGAATAATTGGCATAATCAATGGTTGTTGCCGCGAGAAACATTCCCGGTTTCAAAATGACTTGAGTTACTGAGTGAATGTAACTTTTTCAGTTTGCCATTAGCTTGTTTCAAATATTATCAAAAAAAGACATTATAATATAGTAAAATATATAATTATATGAAGTAAATACTTCGGGGTGATTGTATTGTGATGGATGTATTAATAGCGACGGATTGTCTGTTGTAACGACTGCCATGCATAATTAATGTCATGTTTCATACTCAGAAGGCGTTTGCCATGTCTCCTTCGACAAATAAAAAGGCTATATGGCGGCTGTTAACGTGTTTATGCCACCCACATGGTGCAGGATACTCATCCTGAACCACCACAAACGATACACTTAAAAAATGATGTTTTCATCCTTGACAATTCCGCTAAAGCTATGATGGATTGGAAGATACAGAACATAAAAGAATACGATAAGACAACCCTTTTTTTATTGCTTTGAAAAAAAGAGTACATCAGATACAGGTACGGACAGGCAGTAGATACTTGCTACACGCAAATGCAAATAAAACAAATGCAAAAGAAATGCAAATGAAGTGCAAAATACAACAACAACAAGAGAGGCTATGCTCACAGAAGTTCAAAACAAGAGAGGGCATGGGCACAGAAGTGCACAACAAGAGAGGGCATGCTCACAGAAGTTCACAACAAGAGAGGGCATGCTCACAGAAGTTCACAACAAGAGAGGGCATGCTCACAGAAGTTCACAAATGGGCGAAGAGTTTATGCCACCTACTTACATACAAGTCAGTCTGATTGTATTGGAGTAAATGTACTTTTGCGCTATGATATGGTACTTGAGTCTAATCCGGAAGGTTGTGAAGTTTACCGAAATCGACTTACATTTCTGTCTATGAACATACTGTTTGGCAAGCAACAGACAGTTGTTAAGAGTGTAATGAGGTTGACCGTATATTCCCATTAAATGTTTTCAGAACTTAGCATCAATACAGAGTCGGTTGCCAGCCGCCAAAACCTTTCAAATCATTTCAGAATGTCTTAACCACTTCATGGGGCGAGAACGCAAGGGCGAGAACGCGAGGGCGAGAAGCAAGAAGGCGCGAGAGCGCATTTAAGGGGCGCGAAATCGCAAGAACGCGAGAGCGCTTGGGCTGGCCTAGCCGAGAAGACTCGACAACACACTAACGTGTTACCTATTAGGCCGAGGGGTATCCGCGATAACGTGCGCAAAGCGAAATGGCGAATACGAGATTATTCCCGCGATCTCGCCCCGCGCATTTTTGCCCGTCAAGATATAGGAGACGATAATGCACTAGTTCATCTTTCATCGCCCAGGAAGGTTTCTGTGTCCAGCTTAGCATTTGTGTAAAAAAAGCGGCATAAAACACCAAATAGTTTTCATTTCTTCATGTACCCAGGTACATGTTTAACTACTCGGCGGTAACGGTTGGTAACTTCGTGGAGAATAGGGCTGTACAGTCTGCGCGGGTTCTATTTCCGGTTTAAGTTCTTTTGGGATTGAAAAAAAAAACTCGACGTTCTCTTAGAACGAGTGCGCATCACGCTGGTGCCTTGCTACAGCTGCGTGACAAGCACTCATTGTAGTTAACGTTTGAGTGTTGGGTAAACGGCCGGCTGCGCGGTTTGTGCCTGAAGAATCGAGTGGGCGTGGAACTACTTTTCCTTAAAAACTAGTATAAAACTCCTTAAAAACTAGTATAAAATTCCTTAAAATTAGTATCAAATTCCTTAAAAATTAGTATGATATTCATTAAAAACTAGTCCAAAATTATTTAAGAAGTAGTGTAAAATTCCTTAGAAACTAATGAACAATTCCTTAAAACGGCTCAAAAATTCCTTTAAAATAGGACGTACAATTATTGACAAACCAGTCTAACTTTCCTTTGAACACATATTGTCAAATTCCTTAAAAGGTAGTTTAATTTTTTTCAAAAACTAGTAAATAGAGAAAGCGCGTTGTTACAATGCACCATTAGCTTTAATTTTGAGGCGCGTGTAGTGTGGAAATATAGCGCGTCTGAGGTCATGAGTGACGTATGGAAAACTACGCGGAAGAGCACAAGTATCTACACCTATTAGAGAATAATCCATTGTTCTTCTATTGCAAAGGCGTCTTCTTCATATGAGCTTTTTGGAAAAATATGATGGTAATGTATCATGGGATAGGTTGTAGAAGAATTTCATTTGTTGCAGTCGATGGATATCGTCTATTCTTAATAACTTCAACTGTTTGAATAGTGGTTCAGTGTGGGCTTTGTATGGGCTAAGGGTAATTATTCGAATTGCTTTCTTTTGCATGTTTAAGACCTTGTTTGCTCTGTAACCCCATAGAAAAATACCATAATTTAAACAGGAGACAATCATTGAGTTATACAACATTAACAGAATTCTCGGGGGAAGGGTGTATTTGAGCCGGTTGAGCATTCCGACTCGTTTAGACAATTTACGGGAGAGTTGATCAGTATGACAATGCCACCCTAGACGACTATCAATAATTACCCCAAGTAAATTAAAGTTCTCTACACCTACTATTTCCACATTATCCATCATGATCTGAGGTATCAGAATTTTTTTCTGTGGCATATGAAAGATCATGTACTTTGATTTTGTGGTGGTTAGTGATAATTTATTCACTTTCAGCCAGATATTTACCTTTTCTAATTCATGGTTTATTTTGTTATTATCGGTTGACATATTTAGGGTGTTGAGGGTGCTCGACAGGGTGGTATCGTCAGCATATATGATGGCTTTAAACAGATCAGAAGCTTTAGAAATGTCATTTATATATATTATGAATAAGAGGGGACCAAGTATTGACCCTTGGGGCACACCAGTAGTGATATTTAATAGATTCGATTTCTCGTCTTCAAATTGAACATACTGAACCCTGTGACTCAAGTAGCTTTCTAACAGGGTTAGGGCCGTTCCAGTAATTCCATAATAATTCAGTTTGTGTAAAAGTATTTTATGATCCAGAGTATCAAAGGCTTTTGATAAATCAAGGAAAATGCTTCTGTGGGTATTACCTTGATCTAAGCTAGCAGTGGTACGGTGTATTAACTCAAGAATGGCCTGCTCTGCTGAGTGTTTTTCACGGAATCCATATTGACCATTTGTCAGTAACATGTTTCTTTTAAAGTGGTTATGGATTTGGTAGTATATAATTTTTTCAATGACTTTAGAGATTGCCGGAAGAAGTGATATGGGGCGATAGTTTTCCAGTTTCGTATCCAATCCATTTTTATAGGTTGGAATAAGTTTTGCTACTTTAAGTTTCTCCGGGAATATGCCTGTAGTCAGGGATTGGTTTATTATTATTGCTATGGCTTCACTTACTTCACATTTTAATTCTTTTAACAAGATTATAGTGGATAATTCATCATACCCGCTGCTTGACTTAGACTTCAGTTTATTTATAGTATCCTCCACATCTTTTTTATTGATGAGTGACAGACTTATTTCACGTTCACACGGATTCGATAAGCATTGTGTAAACGTTTTACCTTTAGGAGAGTTAATTACCCGTGCTAAATTGGGGCCGATATTTGTAAAGTAGAGTAAAGTAGTAAAGTAGTGGTTAAAAGGCATTGGCTATTTGCGCTCTATCATCTGTTGTTTTAGAGTCTATGTCATAGTACTTAGGAGCGAATTCTTTGCAAAATGATTTACAAAGTACCGTGTTTATAGTTTTCCATGTTTGTTTCATGTCAGACTTGTATTTTTGAAAGAGATAGTCATAATGATGTTTTTTGGCTAAGCGTATATATTTGGTAAGGATGCGGTTATACGTCGAGAGGTTGGTCTTTAACGTCAGGTACTCAGGGCAAGTGGGCGAAGTCTGTTTTAGCTTCTTATACAATTTGTCACGAAAAGTAATGGATTTAATAATGCCTTTAGTCATCCAACCATTTCGCTTGTGTATATGCATTGTTAATGCTTTTGAACCGGGAGGTTCACCGATGCGTAATGTGCGCATTCGGGTTACCTCAGGTAGATACCAGGCTACCAAAGACATGCGCTGACTGTGAGATAACGTGGCCCCCTTATATGCGCCGGAATTTGTGTAAACAAATTGGTGTAAACTAGTGCACTCTAAATGTATAATTCTGGCACCTTGAAGACTGCCATGAGAATCGCCGCGGAATAAACCAATAAAGCGGTAACTATATCTTATAGACGGTAATGTGCTAAAGGTGTCAGTTTTTATTGCTTGGTTAGGGCAGACCTGACTGCCCCATTATCCCTCTGTTCCCCCGCCCCCCGCACCCTGCCCCTAATTACCTCATCGGATGAATCACACAAATGATCATTTTTGGTCAATAAATAACGGACACCAGCTGAAGTGAAGAAAGGTCACCTCTGGTATATATTGGCAACACTACAGACGATTCGTTTACATAATACACAATAATATTATTCATAACACCTCACGTAATATAATGAAACTTATGTTTATTGCTGCTACTCTCGTGCCCAATAGGAATTGCAATGTTTTGCTGGTAGGCTGATTGCTATGTACTAGTCAAAGAACGAGCTGGAGTGCATTTTCCAAAATAAAGCACGAAACGGGATAGCGGTAAGCAGCGGTTTGCTCTAAAATAAAAGAACTACCGATTTACTAATGCACCAGTCAATGTAAAGCCCTAGGGTGGAGGGTGAGAAGGCATGGGGACACTAGATATATTTTTGAAAATCTTTTTTCCAAATCTCCACAAGGGTCAAGTCGTCGCGTCTAACTTCCATGAAAACAACTCCCCCTGAAAAGCAGTATTAGTGAATCAACGCTTTTACTTTACAATGGATCATCCATTTATGTCGGACATATATATATATGTGTTGCACCGGATATATATGCCATCAAAAACTGTCGAATTTCCATATATTTTTTGTTTTCTGATCTAATGCCCCCCCGCCCCCCCCACCCCCCACCCTCCACCTGGAGCTTAACGGTGACATTTCGTTGTTTTAAAATTTGCAAGTTCTGACAAGATCAGACCAACTAGCTCGGCTCAGCTCAGGTCGGCTCGATTGATTACACGGTGACACTGTCATTGTTAACAACAACTGTTCATTATCAAGAGAATGCACAGTTTTTCCGTTGTTTATTTAAATAAAGAACACATAAAACACGGCTAGGTCGGTGTTTAAGGTATTAATTTTCAAGGGACGCATTGAAATGCTTAACCTGGTGTGACGCATATTATCAAAAGTGCACGTCCGTCCATAAATACCTTTGTCGTCGGCAAGAACGCTGACTACCTGTGTATACAGGGGCACAATATGTTGGTTTCATTAAAATGCAAATGCATTTTTTTTCTGTATACCAGGCCCACAGCCTCTTGTATTACACATTTAAATAACAGTAATCTAAATACAGAATACGGTATCAAAAATAAGATTCAATTAAATGAAGCACTGACGCATATGAAACATTGCCCAACGATTGCCTCATTGGCTTCCCATATCCTTTAATTAAACTGCGAGCTCTACCGTAGAACTGCCGTCGTGTTCATGCGATGTGCAACTGCAAGCCCCAGAATCCCACCGTTTGGCTATTTTTAGAAACGCATTAACACGCACTGACGGTTCTATGGTACGCAGGATACGCAAATACAAAAACAAAAAAAAAAAAGATTGTACATAGCACTGAGAGTCATACATAGTCACGTGACATTCCAATGTCATGACGACATGAAAATGCTTAGGTGTAACTACCAAACAACTTTGCCAGTGGATGACACATTTCTAGGCAGGGTACATAGAGTTCTAAGCCCCTAAAGAAAAACAGGTCACGTGTCTTAAATTCAGGCGAACCTGCATCGAATAAGCGGTAAGAATTCGACCCTCAGCGCCGGGCTGCGGCCGGCGTATATGAACGGATTAATGAAGGAGTTAGTGAATAGGAAGGTGATGGTGATTCCCTTCAGACAGACCATCGGAGGACTGAGGAAACCGTCTTGCCCTTCCAGAGTCGCGAGCATGAGGAGGTACGGCACCCACGCTAAACACATCATTCCAACACATCTCATTTCAAATCTGCGTACATAACCCCGGAACTCGTCATAGCCGGTTTAAGACTTGAAACGAGATGTGTTGCATGTGCGAATAAAGAGCTGAAAACCTGCATATCGAAACATATTTAAACATAATTCGTATGATATAGTCCTTATAGGTAATTTTAATGCACCAGTGGGATTCAAATCACAGCGCGACTTACATATAAAACGTATTTATGCACTTAATTTACTGTAAACTGTAAATGGTTTTCATGCACGGCTTCGTGCTGGTTGCGTGTGGTACTCCTGTAGTCCCTTTGGCCGCGGCGTGTGGTAGTCCTGTAGTCCATGTGGCCGCGGCGTGTGGTAGTCCTATAGTCCATGTGGCCGCGGCGTGTGGTAGTCCTATAGTCCATGTGGCCGCGGCGTGTGGTAGTCCTGTAGTCCATGTGGGGGCGGCGTGTGGTACTCCTGTAGTCCCTTTGGCCGCGGCGTGTGGTAGTCCTGTAGTCCATGTGGCCGCGGCGTGTGGTAGTCCTATAGTCCATGTGGCCGCGGCGTGTGGTAGTCCTATAGTCCATGTGGCCGCGGCGTGTGGTAGTCCTGTAGTCCATGTGGCCGCGGCGTGTGGTAGTCCTGTAGTCCATGTGGGGGCGGCGTGTGGTAGTCCTGTAGTCCATGTGGCCGCGGCGTGTGGTAGTCCTGTAGTCCATGTGGCCGCGGCGTGTGGTAGTCCTGTAGTCCATGTGGCCGCGGCGTGTGGTAGTCCTGTAGTCCATGTGGACGCGGCGTGTGGTAGTCCTGTAGTCCATGTGGCCGCGGCGTGTGGTAGTCCTGTAGTCCATGTGGGGGCGGCCTGTGGCAGTCCTGTAGTCCATGTGGCCGCGGCGTGTGGTAGTCCTGTAGTCCATGTGGCCGCGGCGTGTGGTAGTCCTGTAGTCCATGTGGGGGCGGCGTGTGGTAGTCCTGTAGTCCATGTGGCCGCGGCGTGTGGTAGTCCTGTAGTCCATGTGGCCGCGGCGTGTGTTAGTCCTGTAGTCCATGTGGGGGCGGCGTGTGGTAGTCATGTAGTCCATGTGGCCGCGGCGTGTGGTAGTCCTGTAGTCCATGTGGCCGCGGCGTGTGGTAGTCCTGTTGTCCCTTTGGCCGCGGCGTGTGGTAGTCCTGTAGTCCATGTGGCCGCGGCGTGTGGTAGTCCTGTAGTCCATGTGGGGGCGGCGTGTGGCAGTCCTGTAGTCCATGTGGCCGCGGCGTGTGGTAGTCCTGTAGTCCATGTGGCCGCGGCGTGTGGTAGTCCTGTAGTCCATGTAGGAGCGGCCTGTGGTAGTCCTGTAGTCCATGTGGCCGCGGCGTGTGGTAGTCCTGTAGTCCATGTGGCCGCGGCGTGTGGTAGTCCTGTAGTCCATGTGGGGGCGGCGTGTGGTAGTCCTGTAGTCCATGTGGGGGCGGCGTATGGTAGTCCTGTAGTCCATGTGGCCGCGGCGTGTGGTAGTCCTGTAGTCCATGTGGCCGCGGCGTGTGGTAGTCCTGTAGTCCATGTGGCCGCGGCATGTGGTAGTCCTGTAGTCCATGTGGGGTCGGCGTGTGGTAGTCCTGTTGTCCATGTGGCCGCGGCGTGTGGTAGTCCTGTAGTCCATTTGGGGGCGGCGTGTGGTAGTCCTGTAGTCCATGTGGCCGCGGCGTGTGGTAGTCCTGTAGTCCATGTGGCCGCGGCGTGTGGTAGTCCTGTAGTCCATGTGGGGGCGGCGTGTGGTAGTCCTGTAGTCCATGTGGCCGCGGCGTGTAGTAGTCCTGTAGTCCATGTGGCCGCGGCGTGTGGTAGTCCTGTAGTCCATGTGGCCGCGGCGTGTGGTAGTCCTGTAGTCCATGTGGCCGCGGCGTGTGGTAGTCCTGTAGTCCATGTGGCCGCGGCGTGTGGTAGTCCTGTAGTCCATGTGGCCGCGGCGTGTGGTAGTCCTGTAGTCCATGTGGGGGCGGCGTGTGGTAGTCCTGTAGTCCATGTGGCCGCGGCGTGTGGTAGTCCTGTAGTCCATGTGGCCGCGGCGTGTGGTAGTCCTGTAGTCCATGTGGCCGCGGCGTGTGGTAGTCCTGTAGTCCATGTGGCCGCGGCGTGTGGTAGTCCTGTAGTCCATGTGGCCGCGGCGTGTGGTAGTCCTGTAGTCCATGTGGCCGCGGCGTGTGGTAGTCCTGTAGTCCATGTGGCCGCGGCGTGTGGTAGTCCTGTAGTCCATGTGGCCGCGGCGTGTGGTAGTCCTGTAGTCCATGTGGGGGCGGCGTATGGTAGTCCTGTAGTCCATGTGGCCGCGGCGTGTGGTAGTCCTGTAGTCCATGTGGCCGCGGCGTGTGGTAGTCCTGTAGTCCATGTGGCCGCGGCGTGTGGTAGTCCTGTAGTCCATGTGGGGTCGGCGAGTGGTAGTCCTGTAGTCCATGTGGCCGCGGCGTGTGGTAGTCCTGTAGTCCATGTGGCCGCGGCGTGTGGTAGTCCTGTAGTCCATGTGGGGGCGGCGTGTGGTACTCCTGTAGTCCCTTTGGCCGCGGCGTGTGGTAGTCCTGTAGTCCATGTGGCCGCGGCGTGTGGTAGTCCTATAGTCCATGTGGCCGCGGCGTGTGGTAGTCCTATAGTCCATGTGGCCGCGGCGTGTGGTAGTCCTGTAGTCCATGTGGCCGCGGCGTGTGGTAGTCCTGTAGTCCATGTGGGGGCGGCGTGTGGTAGTCCTGTAGTCCATGTGGCCGCGGCGTGTGGTAGTCCTGTAGTCCATGTGGCCGCGGCGTGTGGTAGTCCTGTAGTCCATGTGGCCGCGGCGTGTGGTAGTCCTGTAGTCCATGTGGACGCGGCGTGTGGTAGTCCTGTAGTCCATGTGGCCGCGGCGTGTGGTAGTCCTGTAGTCCATGTGGGGGCGGCCTGTGGCAGTCCTGTAGTCCATGTGGCCGCGGCGTGTGGTAGTCCTGTAGTCCATGTGGCCGCGGCGTGTGGTAGTCCTGTAGTCCCTGTGGGGGCGGCGTGTGGTAGTCCTGTAGTCCATGTGGCCGCGGCGTGTGGTAGTCCTGTAGTCCATGTGGCCGCGGCGTGTGTTAGTCCTGTAGTCCATGTGGGGGCGGCGTGTGGTAGTCATGTAGTCCATGTGGCCGCGGCGTGTGGTAGTCCTGTAGTCCATGTGGCCGCGGCGTGTGGTAGTCCTGTTGTCCCTTTGGCCGCGGCGTGTGGTAGTCCTGTAGTCCATGTGGCCGCGGCGTGTGGTAGTCCTGTAGTCCATGTGGGGGCGGCGTGTGGCAGTCCTGTAGTCCATGTGGCCGCGGCGTGTGGTAGTCCTGTAGTCCATGTGGCCGCGGCGTGTGGTAGTCCTGTAGTCCATGTAGGAGCGGCCTGTGGTAGTCCTGTAGTCCATGTGGCCGCGGCGTGTGGTAGTCCTGTAGTCCATGTGGCCGCGGCGTGTGGTAGTCCTGTAGTCCATGTGGGGGCGGCGTGTGGTAGTCCTGTAGTCCATGTGGGGGCGGCGTATGGTAGTCCTGTAGTCCATGTGGCCGCGGCGTGTGGTAGTCCTGTAGTCCATGTGGCCGCGGCGTGTGGTAGTCCTGTAGTCCATGTGGCCGCGGCGTGTGGTAGTCCTGTAGTCCATGTGGGGTCGGCGTGTGGTAGTCCTGTTGTCCATGTGGCCGCGGCGTGTGGTAGTCCTGTAGTCCATGTGGGGGCGGCGTGTGGTAGTCCTGTAGTCCATGTGGCCGCGGCGTGTGGTAGTCCTGTAGTCCATGTGGCCGCGGCGTGTGGTAGTCCTGTAGTCCATGTGGGGGCGGCGTGTGGTAGTCCTGTAGTCCATGTGGCCGCGGCGTGTAGTAGTCCTGTAGTCCATGTGGCCGCGGCGTGTGGTAGTCCTGTAGTCCATGTGGCCGCGGCGTGTGGTAGTCCTGTAGTCCATGTGGCCGCGGCGTGTGGTAGTCCTGTAGTCCATGTGGCCGCGGCGTGTGGTAGTCCTGTAGTCCATGTGGCCGCGGCGTGTGGTAGTCCTGTAGTCCATGTGGGGGCGGCGTGTGGTAGTCCTGTAGTCCATGTGGCCGCGGCGTGTGGTAGTCCTGTAGTCCATGTGGCCGCGGCGTGTGGTAGTCCTGTAGTCCATGTGGCCGCGGCGTGTGGTAGTCCTGTAGTCCATGTGGCCGCGGCGTGTGGTAGTCCTGTAGTCCATGTGGCCGCGGCGTGTGGTAGTCCTGTAGTCCATGTGGCCGCGGCGTGTGGTAGTCCTGTAGTCCATGTGGCCGCGGCGTGTGGTAGTCCTGTAGTCCATGTGGCCGCGGCGTGTGGTAGTCCTGTAGTCCATGTGGCCGCGGCGTGTGGTAGTCCTGTAGTCCATGTGGGGTCGGCGAGTGGTAGTCCTGTAGTCCATGTGGCCGCGGCGTGTGGTAGTCCTGTAGTCCATGTGGGGGCGGCGTGTGGTAGTCCTGTAGTCCATGTGGCCGCGGCGTGTGGTAGTCCTGTAGTCAATGTGGCCGCGGCGTGTGGTAGTCCTGTAGTCCATGTGGGGGCGGCGTGTGGTAGTCCTGTAGTCCATGTGGCCGCGGCGTGTAGTAGTCCTGTGGTCCATGTGGCCGCGGCGTGTGGTAGTCCTGTAGTCCATGTGGCCGCGGCGTGTGGTAGTCCTGTAGTCCATGTGGCCGCGGCGTGTGGTAGTCCTGTAGTCCATGTGGGGTCGGCGTGTGGTAGTCCTGTAGTCCATGTGGCCGCGGCGTGTGGTAGTCCTGTAGTCCATGTGGGGGCGGCGTGTGGTAGTCCTGTAGTCCATGTGGGGGCGGCGTGTGGTAGTCCTGTAGTCCATGTGGCCGCGGCGTGTGGTAGTCCTGTAGTCCATGTGGGGGCGGCGTGTGGTAGTCCTGTAGTCCATGTGGCCGCGGCGTGTAGTAGTCCTGTAGTCCATGTGGCCGCGGCGTGTGGTAGTCCTGTAGTCCATGTGGGGGCGGCGTGTGGTAGTCCTGTAGTCCATGTGGCCGCGGCGTGTGGTAGTCCTGTAGTCCATGTGGCCGCGGCGTGTGGTAGTCCTGTAGTCCATGTGGCCGCGGCGTGTGGTAGTCCTGTAGTCCACGTGGGGGCGGCGTGTGGTAGTCCTGTAGTTCATGTGGCCGCGGAGTGTGGTAGTCCTGTAGTCCACGTGGGGGCGGCGTGTGGTAGTCCTGTAGTCCATGTGGCCGCGGCGTGTGGTAGTCCTGTAGTCCACGTGGGGCGGCGTGTGGTAGTCCTGTAGTTCATGTGGCCGCGGAGTGTGGTAGTCCTGTAGTCCATGTGGGGGCGGAGTGTGGTAGTCCTGTAGTCCATGTGGCCGCGGCGTGTGGTAGTCCTGTAGTCCATGTGGGGGCGGCGTGTGGTAGTCCTGTAGTCCATGTGGGGGCGGCGTGTGGTAGTCCTGTAGTCCATGTGGCCGCGGTGTGTGGTAGTCCTGTAGTCCATGTGGACGCGGCGTTTGGTAGTCCTGTAGTCCATGTGGCCGCGGCGTGTGGTAGTCCTGTAGTCCATGTGGGGGCGGCGTGTGGTAGTCCTGTAGTCCATCTGGGGGCGGCGTGTGGTAGTCCTGTAGTCCATGTGGGGGCGGCGTGTCCATGACTCATGTGATGGCCGCGCAAAATACCTGTAGTAAGTAAGTTTGCATACTGAAGGACGACATGTCATTCGCTAGGTGGAGCTCCTCTGCGCAGACCGCTGCTGTCGGCAAGTTAATTCCAGGATGCTTAAAAAATGGCCAAATAAAGAATAAATACCCAAGCCTTAAAATAACGTAGCCTTGGGTATTTATTATACCAACATATTCAATGTAACATCTTGAAAAAAGTATTAACTTGGAGTTCTGTTCATCTGATACCGTATGTTATTAGGCATAGCCTTGGTCCCTGGCAAAGCTAAATTTGTAGAAATGCGAGGTGCATTGGTCCTGCCCATTTGCGGAGCGCCGCCTCGGCAGGCGAGTGTGCGAATGCATTCTGGAAGTAATGCATTACGTACTCCGCGTAATCAGGCTAGTAGTAGTCACTGTGAAAGCAAGCTAGCCAATGAGGGCATCGTAATAAAGTGTTGCGCCAGTCCATCGTATCTCGGTATACCTAGATAGGCGGGATTATTGTCGATGATAAAGGCATATAAAGAGAGACTATTTTTATTGTTGATATTATGCGTCACACCGTGTTGAACTTTCGAATACGTACCTTTGAGACTGCATAGACTATACTAGGAAAACGGGTACAATCTATATAATCTAGTCGTTCTAGGAGATTTTAATGGCCGATGTTACCAGTGGAATTCCTATCACAGAGCCACTTATGAAACTAATTTAATAAATGATATTTAGGACCCTACTAAGCAAGTACGCTCGTTAGATCTGGCAATAACTGAATTTGGTTTAACCTCCTTACGATGTCTACAGATGGGTGCTACCAAAACAACAGTCAGTGGCTACAAGAATCCACCACCCGCTATGATAGTCCGGTCTCTGGTCGTCGGTTAGTGGTCGAGGATGGGGGTAGGGGATTAAAGTCTGACTCTATCTTCGATTTCTTTTAATATTTAGCTATCTTTTTAAATATACTATTCGTTACGTAGCTCTATACGGGACGTTAGAGTACCTTGCGATAAATGTGCCGGGGCTATATCTATAACTTTTAAACCAGATATACTGTTTAAATCGATATCGTGCTGAGATATATATATATAAGTGTGTCGTTGTTATCCACTATATTGTATTGTATTAGTAAACATTCAGACTACGCCCCTATTGGTTATTACTAGCGCCCCTTTCGAAAATATTGCATTTGACAGGAAACGGAAGTACAACCATGAATACATATAGGGCTATGACTTCAATTCAAACACTTTTTGATTTCAACACCCGTCCTCACTTTGGGCACAGGCGCCATATGCTTAAGACGCGTTTCAGCTAAAGTTGCATATCGAGCTGGGTTTTTTTAAATTTCGATTTTCAAACCTAAGGCCTTAAGGTTCAAAACAAACTATAAACGTACCATATCCTGCACCAATTATCTGCCAATGACCCAAAACAATTTAACTTCTTGAATTTTGTCTCCACAATAGTCACGACTTGTGCGGACGAAACGACATAAACGTGTGCACTTGTTGTTTACCGATCCCACCGATAGGGGGCGCCCTAGCCTAAAACTATACCTGACCACTGAAGCGTCTAGAGCGCCACTTCCCCTTGCCGGCGGCCGTTGACACAGCGTGTGGAATGTTTGAACCTCTAAGCCAAGGGGGGCGGGGGGGGGGGCGGGTAAGGTCTAAATGGTCGTTTTCCCGAATCTCTCGATAGTTTGACACATTTTTTCAACTTTTTACTTGCCACAAGTACCCATTAAGACACTCGAGTGGAGAAAGTTTGGTGCACCCGTTGCAACGATAACCTAGTGGTGTAAGTTTAGCCTGTACACTCTCTTCCGCAGACTGCCGCTGCGTGGCGCTACCGCGGCTCCGCTCGATGCATGATGAGCAGACTACCGTGTACATTACACTTTTGAAACTCAAGATCAAGATATCGACTTTGAAGTGGCAAACGGAACGATCTTCTTTGCAGACACTCTGGCAAATGTGCCCCTTGGAATGCCTATTTGCTACAACTCCTACTTTGAAATATGTTAACCCTGGATTAGAACCCATATTCCTGGTCCATATTGCCACTACAGTCTGCACATTTGGATAGAATGTGGCTCCTTCTGGAAGGTTAAAATACGTTTTGAACCTTATTGATTTTTGTAATATATAAAGTATTGGTTGAATTTTGCCTTTCTGGCGTTATTACTGCATCCTTGTTGCTAAACATGGCTTCTGATTCCAGCGTGTAGGTAAAACTCCAGAACGGCTATGAACATGATGGATCTATGGCGATGGCAATATTAAGTTAACGCCTTACGATACATGCGTTCAACAGCGCTTGATGAGGAAGTAAGAAACATACTGTAAACTGTGTGTGTTGTCACATGTCTTGACTGAAGATACGAGGAGGGCTTGATAAAAAAAGGATAAGATATATAGAAGTGTTTTACGACTGCACGACCATTGAGGACGGTGAACTAGGGCTACGCCTGTGCTCTCTCATGCGTGACTAAACATGGGGTCGCGAGAGTCACTGCGCAGCGCATAGGGGACTTCTAGCATTCAGTAAGTGAATCAAGAAGGTGGCGGTTAAAGTCCACTTTACAATTGGTTGACTGTTGTGTTATACAGGTTGTGTGATAAGAAACGAGCAAGTAAGGGGTTCGCAATATTTGCCGCAGAGCACAAAGTGTATGTGAGCCTGTTATCACAAAGATATGTGGATTAACCGTTACGCGGTATTAACGAAGAAAACACGGATTCAGTCAAAATTATAAAGCAGAGAGGACTATGCAGAGCCTGCATCTATGGATATTTCAAGGCATAGGAAGTGAGAACCGTAACGTTGTGGATGCCACCCAGGATTCAATTGGTTCTTCAAGACCTCAGCGTCATCAGCTAGTGTTCACGTCATAAATAGCAACACGCTCTTCCTCTGGTATGGCACTATCTACGACTGCCCTCTCTGCCTAAGACTGACCTCTACCTAAGACTGCTCTCTGTCTAGGACTGCCCTCTCTGCCTAAGACTGACCTCTGTCTAAGACTGCCCTATCTGTCTAAGACTACCCTCTGTCTAAGACTGCCCTCTGTCTAAGACTGCCATCTGTCTAAGACTGCCATTTGTCTAAGACTGCCATCTGTCAAAGACTGCACTCAGTCTAAGACGGACTTCAGTCTAAGACTGCCCTCTTTGTCTAAGACTGCCTTCTGTCTAAGACTGCCCTCTGTCTAAGACTGCCATCTGCCTAAGACTGCCCTCTGTCTAAGACTGCCCTCTGTCTAAGATTGACTTCAGTCTAAGACTGACTTCTGTCTAAGGCTGACTTTACTCTAAGACGGGCTTCAGTCTAAGACTGCCCTCTTTGTCTAAGACTGCCTTCTGTCTAAGACTGCCCTCTGTCTAAGACTGCCATCTGCCTAAGACTGCCCTCTGTCTAAGACTGCCCTCTGTCTAAGACTGACTTCAGTCTAAGACTGACTTCTGTCTAAGACTGACCTCAGTCTAAGACTGTCCTCAGTCTAAGACTGTCCTCAGTCTAAGATTGACCTCAATCTAGGACTGACCTCAGTCTAAGATTGACCTCAATCTAGGACTGACCTCAGTCTAGGACTGTCCTCTGTTTATGACTGTCCTATGTCTAAGACTGACCTCAATCTAGGACTGACCTCAATCTAAGATTGACCTCAATCTAGGACTGACCTCAGTCTAGGACTGTCCTCTTTTTATGACTGTCCTCAGTCTAAGATTGACCTCAATCTAGGACTGACCTCAGTCTAAGATTGACCTCAGTCTAGGACTGATCTCAGACTAGGACTTTCCTCTGTCTAAGACTCTCCTCAGTATAAGCCTGACCTCAGTCTTAGACTGACCTCAGTCTAGGACTGCCCTCAGTTTAAGAACACTCTCTGTCTATAACTGCCCTCTGCCTAAGACTGACCTCTATCTATGACTGTCTTCTGTCTAAGACTGCCCTCTGTCTAAGGCTGCTCTCCGTCTAAGACTGCTCTCTGTTTAAGACTGCCCTCTGTCAAAGACTGCCCTCTGTCAAAGACTGCCCTCTATCTAAGACAGCCTCTATCTAAGACTGTCTTCTGTCAAGACTGCCCTGTGTCTAAGACTGCCCTCTGTTTAAGGCTGCCCTCTGTCTAAGACTGACCTCTCTATCTAAGAATGTCCTCTCTGCCTAAGACTGCTCTCTGTCTAAGACTGCCCTCTCTGCCTAAGACTAAGACGGCCATCTGTCAAACACGGTCACCTGTCTAAGGCGAGATCTTTCATCCGATTGAACCAGCCACTGAACCCACCACATATTCTGGAGACAGATCGGCCGCTGACACTAGAGTGATTTCCTGTGACGTCATGTCGGTCACTGGGCCTGGAGTGATTCCATGTGACGTCATGTCGGTCACTGGGCGCCGGATCCGGCACTTTCTGGTCACGTGGCTCCTGGTACAGCTGACATACGATGGAGGAGACGCGATGGGTAAGCTGTCTGTAGTCCGGGAGCTGGGAGGTGAGATCTGTGGCAGAGGTACATTGCTAAGGACGTATATTCTTGTTAACCTACGCCGAGGTGAAGCTCCATCTGCGTAATAGAAGCGAGTGGCTGGGTTATTTAAGAATGTGACCTTGATTTTCAAGCAAGGCGTGCTTATCAAACTCCCGAATAACATCAACGCACGTTAAGAAGGGAAATGCCCTCGTGCCACCCCAACCAGCCCAGGGCTCTAAACATTATTTGGCCAGACAACGCAAGAGCAGGGGAAAAGGCAACCTGGTATAGAGCGAATGCATATTAAGTTTCTAAGGCAGAGTAAGACGTAGTCTAGTGTTGTTTATAAGCTGCTCATGTAGTTTTGTAAATCGAAATGCGACGAGAATTAAGGTGAACCAGAATATGGATGAATTTCAATGGTGAACAATTTATGAGTTGGCCATGATTTCCAATCCGGAAAAACTACTGCATAGTTTCCAGTGTAGTTTTTGGTGCAAAATATGGTTACCAACTCCCACATGTTTTTGTGTAAATTGTTTGAATCTAATCAATGCGCCTTATATAAACAGAATGACGAAACAACAAAACTGACATGGAAAAAATAGCCGCATGGCTAAATGAGTCAAGCCGATCTAACTTTAGCAAATATATAAAAGTCGCCTCTGTTATGCTCGGGTACCTTCACCAAATAATGAACTGATTAATGTTATTTTTATTGTTGCCAAATACCATACATATCGTTGCAAGTGGAAAGAAAATACTCCAAAGGTAATTTGTATTACTAGGTTTAGTCAGGGCTATGTTGACCTAGGTAATACAGTGTCCGGAGAAAAACCGGGATAAGCGACGTCTAAATTGTAATTCTATATTTCAGCCCATTTCGTAAATATAATATATAATTTTATATGTATGTTTTACACTTCATCACAGAAACAACATTGATCGTAGTCGCTAATTCGCCATTTCTTAACGTAATAATGTAATTGCATGACAGCACGTTGTGGAGCCGACATGTGTCACAGTTAACGATGAATGTCGCAATAGTGCGATATTTGTCGGTGGTTACCGACCTTTGTCGCAAATCGTCGACGACACTTGTGGCACAGCTTGTACGACAAATGTCGTAAATTCCACCACGACATTGACAAAATGCATTCATTATCTTCACGGTTTCAATGAATCCTCTAAATTTTTTAAACGCAAAATCGACCAAATAATTTGCCCCGCCATAAATGATCATACTTTAACATACGACCCATCGGTGGTCTTGGGGACAAATTAGGAGAATGCAACCCCCTTGCAGATTTCTATTTTGAGGAGCGAACTATTTAACTTCGTTGACGACATATTGAGGTCATATGGTCCTACGAAATCACCCACGGGGACGTCTTAACATATATGGATCAACCCTCCGCCTATCCCCCAACCCCGTAAACTAGTTTTGATCGGCTACTGGCATCCTGAGTCGGGTGAGTAGTCTGTAACCATCCACATCCCAGATGTCAATGTGGTGAGCCAATCATAATCGTGGTTTCTGTTTCACAGGATACCGTCACAGGGGATGTTACCAACATGGACTAGGACAACCATCTACAAGCATAGGACAGGCAGCCGTGACCGTCCAGTGGTGTCTGGGGTTCTGTGAGAGCCAACCTACGTCATATCCCTACATCGGACTCTGGGTCAGTGCCCCGTGTCAGTCCATCATCAGTGAAATCTAAACCATATCCTTACAGCGGACTCAGGGTCAGTGTTTAATGTTTGTCCGTCATCAATGTAGTCTACACTACACTACACGCTCAATGACAATGCCGGTGTTGACAGTGGTTTTTGAGTCATCAACGATAAAAATGTGAGTCCTACGACCGAAGCTATATACAAAGTTTCACCTTTTGCTCTTTGAACTATGAATGTCGGGTAAAGTTGATTAATTTGAAGTTGTTGCCACTTTTGCAGCGCAATGGACGTACATCAGGCACGGCGACGTGTTACTGTGCGGGCTCGTTATCCTGGATGCTTTCGCCCAGGAGGTGTAACTCGAAGTGTGGCTCTAACCTGGCGTGTGGGGGATCGGGGAGTGTAAACAGTTACATCAGCGTCTATGAAGGTGAGTCACGGTATGAGTGATGTGGAAGCTGTTTGCTCCCTTAATGATGACCGGGTGACGCTTCCTCAAGTTTGTGAGTTTGTAACGCCAAAAGGGATGAAAAGGGGGTCCGGTCCCAATGAGAAGCGGTCATGAGCCATGGCAGGGTGGGGAAATGGGGCGGGAGAGAGTGCGCTTGGCATACCGCATTGATGCGATTTGTGACCAGTAGAGGATTTTGCTCGTGATTCGGGAATCCCTATTTTCTGGCCCTTCGTGATTGACACATATAATTGTTGTGTCCGAATATCACATTTCCCGAAGCCTAATTAAAATTCGAGTAATGAGATGCAAGTGACTGTGGCACGGGGAGGGGGATTCACCAGGGCTTGCTGGGCCTGGACTCCCTCCCCTATCTCTTAAAGTGTTCGGTTCAGCCGACCTAGCCTAGATATATAAAAACAAGATTTTTGACTTTTGATAGAATTAGGTACCTTTGAGAGTACCAACACCGTACCCACGCAAATGTAAAATCAGAGCTCATGCACGAACCAATTGAGAAAGTTGCACGACTTTAGTAAAATCTACCATGACGAAAATCCTTGGGATAAAAGAAACTGGCTTTGCGCTTGGCGCTTTCCTTCTTATACCTTGCTCTTCTGACCTTTGACCTACCGATCTAGGTTTCAAGAAACGGACAATGCCTATAAGATATGAGGTTCCTGACAATTAGACCTACGTACGATCTGTAGTAAATACAAAATCAGTGACTTTACATTGATGCCCGATCAGCAAGGACCCATTGGCGTATCAAAATGCACAAAACAAGACACCCTTTCCAGCGCCACGGCCCCAGCAGTCCTTTACCTTGAGATACATGCCCTTAGTAATTACCCTCAACCTGAAACACAGCGCATTCTTCGCTATATATATATATCTATGACGATATATACTATATCGTGAACGAGGTGAAGATCCAAAGTATAAGAACAGTCTCATGGTTCGACTGGGGCTACGCCCGGAGAATGGCTTCTCTGTCATCGCCCCTCTCCATTATTGGTTCAACAAACCTTCCGGAACAATCAAAGGAGGATGGATCAAACTGAAATGACCTTTCATTTGGTATGCTTACGAGTAAACCTACAGTGTAACACTCAGTGTTACCTGAAATCCCAATGGGGGGCAGGAAGGCGGTCGCAGTAATCCTTAAAGTGACACATAACTAATTGCGGTGTTCCCCGACCAGAACGTGATATCGTATTTACCCCGTGAATCGGTACTGATTAATTCCTTATCCTCGTGACCCGATAATGAATTGCTAATAGTTTGCCCCCCCCCCCCCCGCTGCCCTCCAATAATAGAATAAGGCAATATGTCATATATATCTATATATATCTTGGGAGAGCGTGACGCGTGACTGTTATGGCTGGGTCCGTGTCTCCACTGCAGATATCGACGAATGCCTTAATAACAATGGCGGCTGTAACCAGACGTGTACCAACTCTCCGGGCAGCTTCCTCTGTTCCTGTGAAGACGGATACAGTGCAATTGGAGCTAGCTGTATGGGTAGGTCATACCTTGTCACTGTGACCAGACGTGTAACAACTTTCCGGGCAGCTTCTCCTGCTCCTGTCGAGACGACTACAGCCAGACTGGAGCTAGCTGTATGGGTAGGTCATACCTTGTCACTGTGACCAGACGTGTAACAACTTTCCGGGCAGCTTCTCCTGTTCCTTCAAGACGGCTGCAGACTGTCCTTATCATTGTGGCCAGACGTATCTATCCAACAAACGTCGTTTATTTTAAGAGTTTCAATAGAATAGTACTTTCATTTACGCCAGATATCGATGAGTGTGACACTAACAATGGTGGATGCGCTCAGCACTGTACCAACACCCCAGGCAGTTACTACTGTAGTTGTAACGATGGATATCTGGCGAACGGCACAGAATGCAGCGGTGAGTGGTGTACTAGCTGCTGAAGCACCCGGTTTGATAATCGCTTATAATGTTATCGACATCAATTCTAAACGGTGGAATATTTCAATGACACACTTGTAGACTGTAAACACCCGAAATTTGATTAATGCAGCAATGCCAAGATCCTACAAGTCAGGCAAAATTGAAGCATTTTGACCCTGAACTTAGTCATCGTCTTTGCGCATGGACGCTTTCAACTCACATTTTCCATGAAATGTTGTCACCTCGCAAATAGGAGCCATCAAAAATGGTCCCACGCGGAACATTCCCATGCAGCCATGTTAGTTTGGTTTTTGTCTGTCAGTGATTTTATCTAATCTGAACTGTTTCGGGACACAATAAAGCATAAAATTGATGCCACGGAAACCGGTTCTGTCAAAATGGGCTATGGAGTAAATACTCAAGATTCAATATTTATTCAGACTTGCAGAATGCAAATGCCGGCAAGTTAGACCGTTAATTTTCGCCTAAGTACCGGAGAGTGCTACAAAGAAGTTTTTGATTTATGTCTCTGTAATAAATAAGCCTGTCGACATTTTTTCAGATATAGACGAGTGTTCCAACTACAATGGTGGATGTGAACACTGCTGTATCAACACCATGGGTGGTTATCACTGCATATGTATCAATGGATACCAGGGAAACGGCACCAAGTGCACAGGTACTGAACCACTGGAGTCATTCATGTATTGTACATGAAGAGAAAATAGACAAACGAAAGTTTTCATTCCATTCAGCCAAGATGTAAATCGAACAAAGAATATAGGATGCCGAGATAATTTAATAATAATAATAATCTTTAAATGTAGTATTGCCTATAGAATAATGTCAATGTGGCTTAGCAGAAACCAATTCTGTCCATGTGGCTTAGCAGAAACCAAATTCTGTCAACTTCAGACATAGACGAGTGCGCCACGGACAACGGAGGTTGTGACCAGGAGTGTCACAACACAGCCGGGAGCTTCGTCTGCCGCTGTCCGGACGGATATCACCAGGAGGCTGGAGTCTGCTCAGGTCTGTCTCTCTCTGGTTATATAGCGATGCTATTTGGTGATCAAACTGTTAACCAACAACAATGGCGTTTTTGATTCTCAGCCTCAGCATTTTTCAAAATGGCGGTTCATCCAGGCGGTGTTATAATAAACTATAACGAGAAGACGTTAGTTTACAGCAATGGCTTGAAAATGATATTACGCCGCTTTACACGGTGTTATTTATATTGCAGATATTGACGAGTGCCGCGATTCACCTTGCGCACAAAGCTGCCACAATGTTGATGGAAGCTTTCAGTGTTTTTGTGAACCAGGATGGGCGATAATGGAGGACAACGTGACATGTGCAGGTCAGGCGCTTTATACACATCTCAAAATTAGGTCGTTTATATTATATATCTTTTAATCCTTTTGTTCCAAATGTGCTTGCGGATATGTTGTAGAATCAGTCATCACTCCCTGTTTCAGAACTACAGAGATGTGACAGCTGTTATTCCAATGCTATACCCATCTGGGTGTACATTGTCATCGGGCTCCTGGGGGTTGTTGTCATAGCAATGGCTGTCGTGATCTTCATGCAATGGCGCCGCCATGCCGACACGAATGGCACCAACAGTGCATCAACTCCATCCCGCCCTCTGGGTCCTCCTCCGGATTTTGAGAGAGCCGTCTCTACCAGTCCGGCTGCCGTCTCCGGGGAAGACAGATCCACAGACCCCGAGGCGTCTGCCGCACCGGCCGACTCACCATACGAACAGATCAAGATTTACACCAACTCAGAAGCGGCACAGGGAATCTACGAGAAGGTGGCATAAATACTCCCCAAACAGGCAACGTTGATAATACTTTTATAATGTAAGGAGTCTACATGATCGAACTACATGTAAATGTCTCACGGTTTTTAGTAATACATTGTATATCAATCAATTGGTCAAGGTCAGAACAAGGCGGACGTTTTATTTCCCTGTTTTAGTTTACTCCATTTCATATTTACTATTTGTTTACGGAATCGGCTTGTTAGTGTGTGTCTTGTTTGTTGCCTTTGGCTTGCCGCTAGGCTGTGCGTGGTCTTTAAAACCCCCAGATAAACGATCTTTAAATTGCTAAGTAAAATATCCAACTAAATTGTTTTCCCCGGTTTATTGATGCAAAGGTCTTGACGTTTTCACAATTTCCCCTAACACCCCCAAAAGTATTGGTTAAGGTCAAAAGGCCTAGCTTTTGGGAACGGCTGTTGGACTAGTTTGTATTTTATTATATTTCGTTTCACTTCTTGTTGTACAGTAATGAACTTGTTTATGAGTACGCTTGTCTCACAGCTGTAAGCAGGTGTTGGGTCTAACCGGTTTAATAGTTATCAACCTTTGTTTTCCGGCATATTAATTCAATATTTTTTTACAAATAAAATGCTTTATTTAAGAAAGCAGGCTAAAACAAAATATTGATAGTTTTTACCAAGCTAAGTATCCCTATTAGTGACCCATAAGTTGTGCACCAGCGTGTGTTTGATCGTTGCTATGAGTATAGACTATTGCGAATAAGTTTTTGGTTCGTATTTGTGTCCTGGCAATCAAACAAAAACAGTGCATGGAATCGGAAAGGACATGTTTGTTGTCATGTAATGAAGACACAATATGACATGCCAATGTGCAAAATATTTAATAAATGTGGCGGACCAATTCGCACAAGTGGGCGCACCTCCAATAAACGTAAGCGGAATGGAAATTGTACTAAAACATCTCATAATTAGCGTGTTAGCCTAAATCGAACACAACATCCTAAGTCAGCTTGCGTCACCACGCGCCAAACTGACTGCTGCTGTTCCTCAGACACGGAAGGTGAGGATACATCCGCCAAGCTGATTAATAAATCTTCCATATATTGGGTTTCATATTGTACCTGCCTCTGTACGATACATAGAAAAAGAGCTCAATTTCTGTTACACAGTACTAGATCGCGAGGTTGCCAGTGAGAGTGTAACAGTGTCGGAATGTATATACCATTCTATATAGATCAATGAAATAATTCTTGCGATTGCGTAGCGATTAAAAGTGAACTATAATCAAGTAGTTTGTAACGGAGGCGGTTGAGAGGGGGAAAAGTCTGTTGCCCGAATGACGGACTTGGCAGCGCATCTGGTTGCCAGCCAATGGCGGGCCCCTGATTGGCTAGCGTCAGTAAACAACCGGTTGCTAAGGGCGTCAGCGTGTTCGAGTCCATTCTTATTTCTGCTGTACAGGAAGAGTGTATCCTTACATGGTAAACAATAGTTTACGGATACATAAAATTAATTTAAAACTTCATGATTATTCTATTTGCATAACCAAAAACACCCAATACACGTTTATACGCCTTGATTATTACTACGCCATACTAAATATCACTGCTGTCCGAAGGAGCTTCCTTGTTGATTATAATGAATACATGTCTGAACAAAAGTGATGTCTCTTTTGTTTTCTTCCTTAATCAATTAATTGAGACGTGGATTTAGATGAATTTAAATGATTGTTTTTAGTCTTAAATATTGCATCGTTGAAATACTCGTACAGTACAATGAATGCGGATGGTGGCTTCAATCTGCACAACGCTGGTCTAGAAGTTGCTTTTTTAAGCCACAAGCAAATTTGTCCTTGTGTCAGTCACAAAATAGATAATCTCACTGACAGAAACGAAATAACTGCCACCACTGTATATTTTGTTACGATATCTATGGATGCGTTATGATAGATTTGTTAGCCTTTTCATAGGTCGGGTAAGGGGTCAGTTGGCTATGATGAGTTCCGGAATTACGTACGCAGATTTCGAATGAGACGTGTAAGATGAAATGAAAAACTAAACATGGTGGCAGCGAAATTAACAAGAATAACGAAGAGAAGCTAAGAAAAGGAAGAAGATGAAGAAAAAAGAAAACAAGATAGGAGATGGCTCAATGGTCACAGTCTAGCATACATCCACCAGGTAAAATGTCACTGACCGGCGATGCGGAGCAAAGCCGAAAGCTGTTTAAACAGACCGACGTTCAGCTTATACCTGTTAGCCAATGGAGCTGGAGGTAAAATAGAAGAGGAATGTGTTTACTGACCATGAATGAATGCGGACTTTTAGTGCTGCTTGTGACGTTTGCAGTTCATAAAGCATCGCTCAACGAAAAGAAACACTCATGAGCCACGAGGTGACAAATCGACCGAGGGAGCAAGTTGAAGTGGATTTGATGGAGCTGGCAATAAAGAGCTACTTGATCACTGTTGACTACTATAGCAACTACTGGGAAGTTGACATATTAGAAGACACCAAGAGCTCTACTGTCATCCGAAAACGGAAAAGCCATTTTGCTCGTTACGGATCGCCAAGTATCATAATAAATTAGGTGACAAAGGACCTCAGTTATCGAATTCAGAGTTTAAGGCATTCACAACCAAATGGGATATCGAACATGTTACATCCAGTCCTGGATATGCCAGATCCAACGGCAAACTAGTGTCTGCAGTGAAGACTGTGAAGCATCTGATGAAAAAGGCAATGATGTCAAAGAAAGATCCTGACCTGGCTTTGCTGGACCTACGGAACACTCCGTCAGGTCCAACGATTTCTTGGCCGACGTACCCGTGGTCTCCTGCCTATGACAGCCAAGTTGCTGACACCTACACACCCTGATCACCATCGTGAAGTCCAAAGGCAACTTCAGACTCAGCAACGAAATGCGTCGGTACCATGACAAGTCCGCAAAGGACTTACCTCCACTGGAAGCAGGTGACAATGTCCACATGAGACCCTTTGTCTTAGGTCAACGGCTGCGGGAATTGGGAATTGGCCAATGAACGTGGATTGTACCTTCGTAATCGCGTCAAAATCGGCAAACAATCTTCTCGACCGGGATGCCCTGTTGCTGATCCGGAGCCGTTGCCTGTGGCGGGTGTTCAACCTGACGTGTCAAAAGCTGTGGTTGATGATGCTTCGCCATCTTATCCTACCATGACAACAGGACCACGATCGGCAGCCCAGCCAGCGACCCTTTCATTGCGATCATCAATTCAGACGCCGAGTGAAACATCGTGTGAGACGCGCCCGCGTCGATCCAGGCAAATGCCTGCCAAGTTCAAAGATTTGTCATGCAAATGCCTGCCAAGTTTAAAGATTTGTCATACATTGTAAATGTGTGTCTTACGCTGCAATGTTTTACAATTATTCACATTATTCAGTACTGATTTCCGTAAATGAAGGTAATTTAGATGAGGTGCGAGATTCGGTCGCTAATCAAGCTGTTTATGTTGATTGCTGACATGTTACATCTAACTGATGAAATGGTTCTTTTGGGAACGAAGTTTTCTTTCTGTCTTAACTTTCAAGGAAACCGCCAGCCTGGCCTCTAACGCTGCTTTACCGATTCATATAATACCCAAGTCTCTATCCTCCAAATTACAGAATTTTCTGTCCTGTCGGTAGCTCACAATAATATTTAGAAGTGACCGCCAGCCACGATGTCGCCGCTTAACCAGGCGGCAACTCTTTTTACTCTAATTATATTAAAATCAGGAATCACGTCTAATGTCTGAGCGAAACAAAAACGCGTGATCATCGCAAATATAAATAGCTGTGATTCTAACTCCAATCATGGATTTTGTTCCGGATGCAATCGTTGCAAGATATATATCAATATATTTGGATGCAATTTTCCCATAAAACACTAAGATCATGGTCTACTGAGCCGCTTAGAACTGCTTCAATTCATCCGTAAACCGCGGCCCTGGTCTCTCCTTTCACGCGTTACCCCTGTAGGGTACCTCCACTGTGAAGAGTTCCCTCCGCGAGATAACTTCCAGTTCTAACGTAAGGCTGCGCCACAAGATGGGTTACAATATACGTCACTTGCTCCCGCAAAATGGCGCACTGCTCGACATTGATGGGGGCGGGTTGGCTTAATTTGTTTCTTCTCACCAGTGGGACAAAACGAAGCGTTAACACTCCCCAAATTAACTTTGCGATGTAAACTTTCGGTGCAGATCGCGATTATATTAGGTTGGACACGATATGTACGGTTGCGTTATGATGTATTTGTTAGCTTTTATGTAGATCGGGTCAGGGGTCAGTTAGCTATGACGAGTTCCGTGGTTATGTACGCAGATTTGGAATGAGATGTGTTGCACGTGCGTATAAAGAGATGAAAAACTACATATTGAAACATATTTAACCACAGTCCATATGATATCGTCATTCTAGGGGGCCGCGGCGTGTGCATGACTCATGTGATGGCCACGCAAAACTGTTTTTTGTCGTTGATAGTATGCGTCACACGGTGTTGAACTTTGGAATACGTACCATGCCCGGAGACTGCATAGACTCCACTAGGAAAACTAGCACAATCCGTATGATCTAGTCATTCTAGGGGATTTTAATGGCGATGTTACTGGTGGAATTTGTATCACTGAGCGACTTAGGATACTTATTTATTAAATGATATTTAGAACCCTACTCAGCCAGCCCGCTCGTTAGATCTGGCAATACCTGAATTTGGTTTAACCTCCTTAAGATGTCTACAGATGAGTGCTACCGAAACAACAGCCAGTGGCCACAAGAATCCACCGCCCACGATGTTAGTCCGGTTCCCGGTCGCCGGTTAGTTGTCGATAATGGGGTTAGGGAATTAAAGTCTGCCTCTCTCTTCGATCTATTATATTCTGAAGCCATCTTTTAAAATATACTATTTGTTACATATACGTGCCGTTTGACTGCCTTACGATGCATATCCCAGGGCTACATCTGCAACTTTCAAACCGGCCATCCGTGGCCATATACCTGGTCCAACTCGTCTAAGGCAGCAGGCTCCTTCTGATGGGACAGGTTGTAGTTAAATTAAACGTGTTTTCCGCCTGTCATCAATCGCTTGTTTGAAATAATTATTAAAATTCGTGTATGGTTGAGTACTTGCTTCTTTGGCCGTATTAGTACTTCCCTGTGGTTGAACCTGATGGCAACTTGTAGGTAAAAAAGGTTAAGAGTGGCTGTAAACATGATGCACCTATATGGCGCTGGCTATATTAAGCTCACGCTACTTGCATAACCCACTGCTTGATAAGGAAGTAAGAAACAATTTACCGACATCACAGTGACACGCATGTAATCAACGGTGCCCCTTGGAATGTCTATTCGTTACAACTCCTACTTTGAAATATGTTAACCCTGGATTTAAACCCATATTCCTGGTATATATATTGCCCCTACAGTCTGCACATTCGGATAAACTGTGGCTCCTTCTGGTGGGGCGTTTTCTAATTAACTAAAACGTGTCTTTCACCTCATCATTGAAATACGTTCTGAAGCTCATGGATTTTTGTAATATATGAAGTATTGGTTGAGTTTTGCCTTTCTGAGGTTATTAATGCTTCCTTGTTGCTAAACATTACTTCTGATTCCAACGTGTAGGTAAAACTCCAGAGCGGCTATGAACATGATGGATCTATGGCGATGGCAATATTAAGTTAACGATACATGCATTCAACAGCGCTTGATGAGGAAGGTAGAAACACCCTGTCCGCTATGTGTGTTGTCACATATTTTAGGTTTACTGACGCAACGAGGAGGGCTGGATAAAAAAAGTGTAAGTTATGTGTTTTATGACTGTTTGACCGTTGAAACATCGTAAGAACTCGTGGTGACATCTCGTGAGGACCGTGAACTAAGGCTAGCGCCTGTGTTCTCTCAGGCGTGACTAGACATGGGCCCGCGTAAGTCACTACGTAGGGCAAGTGGGGCTTCTAACATTCAGGAAGTGAATCAAAACGTTGGCGGTTGAAGTCCACTTTACAGTTATGCAGCTTGTGGGATAAGAAACAAAGTGTATATGAGCCTGTGATCAAAAGATGTAAACCAGAGAGAACTATGCAGAGCCTGCATCTATGGATATTTCAAATCATAGGAAGTGAGAAATGTCACGTTGTGGATGCCATCCAGGATTCAATTTGGCTCTTCAAGACCTCAGCGTCATCAACTAGTGCACCGGTCAGAATTGCAGCACGTTGTTCCTGTGGTATAGCACTGTCTACGACTGTTCTCTGTCTACGACTGCCCACTCTGTCAAGACTACCCTCTGTCTAAGGCTGCTCTCTGCCAAAGCCTGCCCTCTCTAAGACTACCCTCTGTCTTAGACTGCCCTCTGCCTAAGACTGCCCTCTGCCTGAGACTGCCCTCAATCTAAGACTGACTTCAGTCTAAGACTGACTTCAGTCTGACTGAATTCAGTCTAAAACTGAACTTAGTCTAAGACTGACCTCTGTCTAAGACTGCCCTCAGTCCAAGACTGTCCTCTGTCTAAGAGTGGCCTCAGTCTAGGACTGCCCTCCGTCTAAGACTGTCCTCTCTATCTAAGAATGCCCTCTATGCCTAAGACTGCCCTCTGTCTAAGACTGACCTCTCTATCTAAGACTACCATCTGTCTAAGAAGGACCCCTGTATAAGACTACCATCCGTCTAAGAAGGACCCCTGTATAAGACTACCATCTGTCTAAGAAGGACCCCTGTTTAAGACTACCATCTGTCTAAGAAAGACCCCTGTATAAGACTGCCCTTTCTGTCTAAGACTAAGACATCTGTCAAACACGGTCACCTGTCTAAGACGGGATCTTTCATCCGATTGAACCAGCCACAGGAGGAGTCATGTCGGTCACTGGGCGCCGGATCCGGTACTTCCTGGTCACGTGGCTCCTGGTACAGCTGACATACAATGGCGGAGACGCGATGGGTAAGCTGTCTGTGGTCTGTGAGGTGGGAGGTGATGACTGGGGCAGAGGTACATTGCAAAGGACTATATTCTTATTAACCTACGCCGCTTCTGCGTAATAGAAACGAGAGATTATATAAGAATGTTACCTTGATTTTCAAGCAGGGCGTGCGTGTCAAAAAGAACTCCCGAACGACATAAACGCACAAATTTACATGTAAACCACATCTTTCAAAAGGAGAATGCCCTCGTGCCACCCCAACAAGCCCAGGGCTCTGAACATTATTTGTCCATACACCGTAAAGAGAAGGGGAAAAAGCAACCTGGTATAAAGCGAATACATATTAAGTTTCTAAGGCAGAATAAGAAATAGTGTAATGTTGTTTATAAGCTACTCATGAAAGAGTGTAGTTTTGTAAAGATAAGCGAATCGAAATGCGACGAGAATTAAGGTGAACCAGAATATTGATGAATATCAATGGCGAACAATGTATAAGTTACCCTTGATTTCCACTCTGGATGAACTACTGCATAGCTTCCAGTGTAGTTTTGACTACCAACTCCCACACGCTTTTCTGTAAATAGGTTGAATCTAAACTATGCGCCTTATATAAGCAGGTTCACGAAACAATAGAACATATGTTTGAGAATTGTGTTATAGTACAACTGATATGGAAAAAAAGCCGCATGGCTAGATGAGTCAAGCCGATCCAACGTTAGTAGATATATAAATTTCACCTCTGTTATATAACAGAGGTGAAGCTACCCGAGCATATGCTCGGGTAGCTTCACTAAATAATTAACTGATTAATGTTATTTTCATTGTTGCCAAATACCATATATATCGTTGCAAGTGGAGCAGTGTCAGCAGGAAAATCGAGCGACTTCTAAATTATAATTCTATATTTCAGTCCATTCCATAAATATAATATATAATTCTATGTTGCAGTAAGACATTTACAATTGTTTACGTATGTATGCTTTACACTTCATCACAGAAACGACATTTATCACAGTCGCTAATTCGCCATTTCTTAACATTGTAATTACATGATAGCACGTTGTGTAGCCGACATTTGTCGCAGTTAACGACTAATGTCGCCATAGTGCGATATTTGTCGGCGGTTAACGACCTTTGTTGCAAGATCGTCGACGACACTTTTGGCACAGCTTGTACGATAAATGTCGCAAATTCCACCACGACATTGACAGAATGCACTAATTATCTTCACGGTTTCTATGAATGCTCCTATTTTTTGTTATCAAAATTGGTCAAATTACTTGCCCCGCCATAAATGATCCAAGTTTAACATACGACCCATCGGAGGAGAATACCCCCCCCCCCCCTGCAGATTCGATGCAGTCGAGCGAACTATGTAACTTTAATTTTAACTATTTAACTTTAACTTCAACTATTTAATGAAAGTGCCCCGCTCGTGCATTTACTCACACTAGAAACTGACTAAACCAGTGCAGGGAGTCAGCACGCAGAGGTCCAGGCCGGGCACCTAGTCCGCAGAGCCAGTCGCTGCCCTAGCCAGCGGCACTGACTGGCTCAAGCCCTATCCTGATGCCAAACGCCTGGTTCCGGGCTTATACGCGCCTTGCGTGCGTTCGCGTGGGTGTCGGTACCAGCTTACTGATAAGTTTACCCGGCCAGCCATATCTAGGTCAGTGCATTCGCACAGTGGTTAGCTGCGCGGGCTTGTATTGGCCTCGGGTGGGTGTATGGTATTCACCCCAAAATGTGTTCTATTTATGTTAACACATTGAATGAAACGTTTTATTGTTAAGAATACCCCTAGGTATTATCACGGAAAGTTTCACGTTGAGGGACCCGGAATTTCGGCTTAAAATGGCAAGGGTAGTTGGAAGGCGTCAAAAGGCGTTTTTGAGGCTTAAGCGCTAAGGCGTCCAAAGGTGGTTGTGCCGCTTAAGTGTGAAGGCGTCAAAAGCGTCCGTGCGTGAGAAAGAGTTAACTTTGACGACATATTGAGGTTATATGGTCCAACGGAATCACCCACGGGGACGTCTTAACATAAATGGATCAACACTCTGCCATCCACAAAACAACACAACACAACCCCGTAACGCAGTTTTGATCCTCCACTGGCATCCTGCGTCGGGTGAGTAGTCTGTAACCATCCACATCGCAGATGTCAATGTGGTGTGGCAATCATAATCTTGATTTCTGTTTCACAGGATACCGTCACGTGGGATGTTACCCACATGGAAGAAGACCACCATCTACAAGCCGACCACAGGGAGCCGTGACCGTCCAGTGGTGTCTGGGATTCTGTGGTGGACAAAACCCGCCATATCCCTACAGCGGACTCAGGGTCAGTGTCCAAAATCTGTCCATCATCAATGTATTCTACACTACACTAAACACTATATCGCAACATCGAGTGATTATAGCGATGATAGTGTGTACAAGCCAGAGTGTTAATATGTGTATGTTAGCGATATCTATATATGATCGCTCAATGACAATGCCGGTGTCGACAGTGGTTTTTAAGTCATCAACGATAAAACTGTGAGTCCTACGACCGAAGCTATATAAAAAGTTTCACCTGTGCTCTTTGAACTATGAATATCGGGTAAAGTTGATTAATTTGAAGTTGTGGCCACTTTCACAGCGCAATGGACCTACATCAGGCACGGCGACATGTTACTGTGCGGCCTCGTTACCCTCTAGGCCTTCGGCGGCCAGTAGTTGTATTACCTGGACATGTGGCGGTAACCTGGCGTGTGGCGGATCGTGGAGTATAGACCCGTATGTCGACCTCTATGAAGGTGAGTCACGGTGTGAGTGATCTGGAGGGTATGTGCGCCCTAAATAATGACCGGACGACGCGTCCGAAACGTTTGTACGCTTGCAACCCCAAAGTGGGTGACAAGGGGGTCACAATGAAGAAAGGAGATGTGGGCACGGGTGTGTGTGTGTGTGGGGGGGGGGGGGGGGTGGGTGAACCAGTGCCCGCTCTGTATGGACGGGTACTGCTAGCTGCGACTCCTCTTCCCAATTTTTGTCCACTTAAGGCCCCATCAGTCGTCTTCACCCGCCCGGGGTGTTCGTACCGATCGTCAGGCAGTCGGATAGCCTTTGGGAGCCCCAAACGCTTACCCATCCAAATACCAAGAACTGTTAGGGTCCATCCACGTTCCAGGTGAGAATGTTTCACGACTTTGGCAATATCTATTATGACGAAAATACTTAGGATTGCACACCTTATATAAAAGAAACTGGCTTGGCGCTTTGCGCTCGGCGCTTGCCGCCTTAGACCTTGCGCTTCTGACCTTTGGCCTGCCGATCTAAGAATCAAGAAACGGAGAATGGCTATTAGACATGACGTTCTTGACAATTAGATAAATGTACGGTCTGTAGTAAATACAAAATCATTGACTTTTCATTGATGTTCGCTCAGCAAAAGCCCATTGAGGAACCAAAATGCACGAAAGAGATATCATTTCCAGCGACACATCTGTGCCCTCCAGGTTTGACGTAATGCCAATTCTGTCGTAATAAATAAGAACAAAATTCGCAGTATATATAAACTTAGTTAGTCACGGGATGCAATTTATTACAAAATTAATTCATCGATAGCTAATAGTATAAGTTTATAATAGGCAAGGTAAGGTAAGGTGTCACTTAACCAGTACTTGATAATTATCAAATTTGATGCCGCTCGCAGCAGGCAAATAGCTTCTGCAAGCCCTTCGTCTTTTTGAGGCATCTTCACATGCAGCCTGTCAAACATGAATAGGGTTGTACAATAATTATGCAGTAAAAGCGAGTTAAAGTTGTAGGGAATAGTCAGGAAGCAATATGTGGTGATAAGTATGAGGTGATGACATGCTGGAATGGAACAAAAAAGCTCTGGCATTACGTCAAACCTGGAGCGCACATACGTCCTCAACAGTGCTTTACCTTCAGATACCTGCCCTCCGTAATTGCCATCAACTTACAACACAGCGAATTCCTCTCTAAACTATTTGGACAAGGAGGATAAGTTGCCAAGTATAAGAACAATCTAATGGTTCGACTGGGACTACTACGCCCAGCGACATGGCTTTTCTACCATTGCCCCTCTCCATAAGTGCGAAAAGATATACTTTAAGCTCCTTACTTTAAACCGGCCAACCAGCTCAAGCACATTGGATTTATTCTGCAGATTGTAGTTATTCCATGGCTGCTAGAAGATATAGGTACGCCAACTACATGCAGCCACCTATCGTAAGTGCTTCATGAACCATTCCTTATGCTTGTACTCGAGCCCCCCTTGCCCCCCACCCCCCTCACCACTCAACGGCAATATTTCATATGTCGGGAGAGCGTGATGGGTGATTGTTAATGGCTGGGTCCCTGTCTCCATTGTAGATGTCGACGAGTGCCTCGCCGACAACGGCCGCTGTAACCAGACGTGTAACAACTCTCCGGGCAGCTTTTCATGCTCCTGTGAAGTCGGATACAGGGCGGCTGGGGCTGACTGTGTAGGTAGGTCATACGATGTGACTGTAACCAGACGTGTAACAACTCTCCGGCCAGCTTCACCTGCTCCTGTGAAGACGGCTACAGCCAGACTGGAGCTAGCTGTATGGGTAGGCCATACCTTGTCACTGTGACCAGACGTGTAACAACTCTCCGGGCAGCTTCTCCTGCTCCTGTCGAGACGGCTACAGCCAGACTGGAGCTAGCTGCATGGGTAGGTCATGCCGTGTCACTGTGACCAGACATGTAACAACTCTCCAGGAAGCTTCTCCTGCTCCTGTCGAGATGGATACATCCCGACTGGAGCTAGCTGTGTGGGTAGGTCATATCTTGTCACTGTGACCGAACATGTAACAACTCTCCAGGAAGCTTCTCCTGCTCCTGTCGAGATGGATACAGCCCGACTGGAGCTACCTGTGTGGGTAGGTCATACCTTGTCACTGTGACCAGAGGTATATTCCAACTCTCCGGGCAGCTTTGCTGTTGAGACGGCTGCCGCCAGACTGTAGCTGGCAGTATGGGAAGGACATGCCTCACACCGCACACCAATATAAGCGCAAACGTATCTAGCAAATGCAATGAGATGTAATAAGATATTAATTTTGTTTACCCCAGAGATCGATGAGTGTTTCACTGACAATGGTGGATGCGCCCAGCACTGTACCAACACCCCAGGCAGTTACAGCTGTAGTTGTGATCATGGTTATCTGGCGAACGGCACGGAATGTAACGGTGAGTGGCCCATCAATGTCTGACACACACAGCTGTTTATCGGTTGGGTGGTAACCATCCGTCTGCGTATTTAGACGATAGATGTGTAGGTCATTTCACGGTTAAGACTCGACTTGAAAGCTAAACGTTGAAATCCTTCCATGAGATACCTATGGGTGGGGCCCAACGTATTGTCAGTCATATATCATTCCTATACTACCGCACGACAGACCAAATACCATATATAATAGCTGGAATAAAGAGTGCCTCAGGCATATGAAAACAAGCTAGCAAGAAAAGCAAACAGGCTGTTTTAAAACGTTGGCTTATAACACGGAGGCCAAATGTATAGTCGTGTAAATGAACGCGCGATGTCAGAGTATATTATAAACACTTTTCTCCAGATATTGACGAGTGCGTCACCAACAACGGCGGGTGTGACCACAATTGTACCAACACCCCGGGTGGCTACAGCTGTTCATGTCGGGAGGGATATCTCTCAGACAACACCACGTGTACAGGTAGGCTACCGTACGTAACATCAGAAACTGACCGGCAAGGGTAGACCAAGGATTTTGAAAAGGAAGTGATCCACTTTAGATCAGTTCGGGGAAGTGGGGTCGGAGGGGGCGGAATATCATGTATATATTTTTTGTGAGTGGGGGGGGGGGGCACAGCAAAAAAGGGGAGAATCAACCCCTAAAATGTATATTGTGCAACAAAACGGCCCCCACATTCACAACAGGTAAGGAAAGCCCCCCCCCCCCGTTTCACTTCGCGCTAGATTTATAAGGTGGTTAAGGTGAACGGGAGAGGAGAATGTCTGTATTATCTTCTTTTCCGTTATATCCATCCGCATGCATGTGTGTCTCCATTGTTTATTCCTTTTAAAACCTGTCCATCGTTTATACGTCATTTTAGTGGAGGCCAGCAAACTGAGGTACTTTTGTCCATATTGATAACATTCATTATTTCAGATATAGACGAATGCGCTGCACAACTGCACAACTGCACAGCCCCCAATGACATATGTCACAACACAGACGGAGGTTTTACGTGCAGCCATCGCAGAGACACAACACCATCGCCAACCGTCTCCACGGGTGAGGAATATTTGCTAAGACGGATTGTCACCCACATATCACGTACTTACATATTCTGCGAGCAGAGCATTTTTAGTACGTAACATCCAAATATAAGCCATCAAAAGTAGTCCCACGCGGAACACTCGCATGCAGCCATGTTAACTTAGTTGGTTTTTGTATCTGTCAGTGATTTTATCTGATCTGATTTAACATTAGTAATTAACTGCGTGGCTAAACTGCGCAATAATAGTGTCAACATTAGTCCATGTATTTACATGTTGCCTGTAGCTAACGCCAAGCTGAGAAGACACTCTATAACGATTGTTCGTGTATGGCCGACTTTCTGTCAAACAAACACTATTTGTGGCGCTCATTCGCCCTCAATGAGCTCGGTAACTAATTAAAATATGCAATGAAATTGACCCAAAAAACGATTGATTAAGCCTTGAACTGAACCAAAGAGAAAGGGGAATATTTAGGAAACGAAAAATCCCGTTGAACTATATCAAAAAACGCAAAACTGTTTTTGGGCTACAATAAAGCATACACATGACACCAAAGAAACTCGTTCCCTAAAACTGGGCTATGAAGTAAATACTCAAGGTTCAATATTTATTCAGACTTGCAAAATACAAATTCCGGCCCGTTAGACCGTTAATTTTAGCCTAAGTACCGAAGAGTGACAAACAGAAATGTCTCTTGATATGTCTCTCTTTAATCAACAGGCCTGTCTGCATTTTTCAGACATAGGCGAATGTTCCAGCTACGATGGTGGATGTGAGCACATCCTATATAAATATACCTTCGCGACTTATTCGTAATCCATAATCATTATTCTAAATGTACCATTCATCTATCCACTCATCCATCCATCCATCCATTTATGCATCCATCTATCGTGTGGTTTACAAAGCCATCACTCACCGTTTCAGAAGCCCTGAGCAGTCATTCCAATACATATACTACACCCATCTGGGTGTTCATTGTCATCGGGCTCCTTGTGGCTGTTGTCATAGCAATGGCCATCGTCTTCATACTGTGGCGCCGCCATGCGGGCAGGAATACCACCAACAGCGCACCAAATCCCTTTGATCCACTGGCTCTTCATCCGGGTTCTGAGAGAGTCATCCCTGCCAGTCCGACTGTCGTCTCCCGGGAAGACAGATCCACAGACCCCGAGGTGTCTGCCGCACCCACCGACTCACAATACGAACATATCAAGATCTACACCAACTTGGAGGCGGCGCAGGGAGTGTACGAGAAGGTGGCGTAAAAACTCGCCAAACAGGCAACGTCTTCAATACTTTGATAATGTAAGGAGTTAAAACGTTGCATTTATGTGGCCAGGGGTGGTCGATAATCGGTTTTCTTTCTACGATCGAACTACATGTATCTGTCTCGCGGTTTTAGCCATACATTGTATATCTACCACTGCTGACTAGATCTTCCCTCTTCCGGTCAGAGTCAGAACAATGTGGACGTTTTTATTTCCCTGTTTCATTTCACTCCGTGAGAATCCATGTTTTTCTTTTTCCCAATGGCCAATATATACACTATTTGTTTACGGAAACTGCTTGTTGATGTGTGTCTTGTTTGTTGCCCTTAGGCTTTCCACAAGGATGTGTGTGGCCTATTTGAACCCCACATTTGATGGGGTCAATTTACTTTTTGCCGTCAATAAACATTCTATTGGGCTTTCCTACCATACATGCTCGTAATTCTTTCCCTTATCAAACTAGTTTCGGTCCCGTGGTATGCCAACACACGACACGCCCACATAATTTTGTTATATATTTTTATGGACTTGAATTTGTGTCATTTGTTTTTGTTTGATATCTTGTCTCACATTTGTAATGAGATATTGGGTCTAACCGGTTTAATAGTTATCAAACTTTGTTTTCCTATATAGTATTTTTTTATAATTGTTTACAAGTAAAATGCTTTATTGAAGAAAGCAGGCAAAAACAAAATACTGATAGTTTTTGCCAAGCTAACCATGCTAATTAGTGAGCCATAAGTTGTGCACCAGCTTGTGTTTGATCGTTGCTATGGCTACACTCTTGTGAGAGTGTAACAGTGTCGGACTGTACATACCATTCTCTATTGATGAATAAAATAATGCTATTGCGTAGCGATTAAAAAACTGAACTATAATCAAGTATTTTTAACGGAGGCGGTCGGGGGGGGGGGGGGGCGGGGGGGGGGGGAGAAGTCTGTTGTCCAAATGACCGATTTGGTAGCGCATCTGGCTGCCAGCCAATGGCGGCCCTATGATTGGCAAGCGTCAGTAAACAACCGGTTGCCAAGGGCGTCAGCGTGTACGAGTCCATTCTTATTTCTGATGTACAGGAAGAGCGGTCGTATCTCCTTACATGGTGAACAATATTTTGTGGATACATAAACTCAATTTAAAACTTCACAATTATTCTATTTGCATAACTACAAACACCCAATACACGTTTATATGCCTTGGTTGTTGCTACGCCATACTAAATATCACTGCTGGCCGAAGGAGCTTCCTTGTTGATCTGGTGAATAAATGTCTGAACAAAAGTAATGTCTCTTTTCTTTTCTTCCTTAATCAGTTAATTGAGGCGTGGATTTTGATAGTATTTAAATGATTGTTATTAGTCCTAAATATTGCATCTTGAAATGCTCGTACAGTACAATTAATCCGAATGATGGCTTCAATCTGAACAATACGGATGCGTTATGATAGATTTGTTAGCTTTTATGTAGGTCGGGTCAGGCGTCAGTTGGCTATGACGAGTTCCGGGGTTATGTAAACAGATTTGGAATGAGAGAGAAGAAAAACGGAATATTGAAACATTTAACCACAATCCATATGATATAGTCATTCTAGGTGATTTTAATGCACCAGTGGAATTCGAATCACAAAGCGAATTACATAAGAAACTTATTTATGCGCTTAATTTAATGTAAACTGTAAATGTTTTTCGTGCATTGCTTCTTGCTGGCTGCGTGGGGTAGTCCTATAGTCCATGTGGCCGCGGCGTGTGGTAGTCCTGTAGTCCATGTGGCCGCGGCCTGTGGTAGTCCTGTAGTCCATGTGGCCGCGGCGTGTGGTAGTCCTGTAGTCCATGTGGCCGCGGCGTGTGGTAGTCCTGTAGTCCAAGTGGCCGCGGCCTGTGGTAGTCCTGTAGTCCATGTGGCCGCGGCGTGTGGTAGTCCTGTAGTCTATGTGGCCGCGGCGTGTGGTAGTCATGTAGTCCATGTGGCCGCGGCCTGTGGTAGTCCTGTAGTCCATGTGGCCGCGGCGTGGGGTGGTCCTGTAGTCCATGTGGCCGCGGCCTGTGGTAGTCCTGTAGTCCATGTGGCCGCGGCGTGTGGTAGTCCTGTAGTCCATGTGGCCGCGGCGTGTGGTAGTCCTGTAGACCATGTGGCCGCGGCGTGGGGTAGTCCTGTAGTCCATGTGGCCGCGGCGTGTGGTAGTCCTGTAGTCCATGTGGCCGCGGCGTGTGGTAGTCCTGTAGTCCATGTGGCCGCGGCGTGTGGTAGTCCTGTAGTCCAAGTGGCCGCGGCCTGTGGTAGTCCTGTAGTCCAAGTGGCCGCGGCGTGTGGTAGTCCTGTAGTCTATGTGGCCGCGGCGTGTGGTAGTCCTGTAGTCCATGTGGCCGCGGCGTGTGTTAGTCCTGTAGTCCAAGTGGCCGCGGCGTGTGGTAGTCCTGTACTCTATGTGGCCGCGGCCTGTGGTAGTCCTGTAGTCCATGTGGCCGCGGCGTGTGGTAGTCCTGTAGTCTATGTGGCCGCGGCGTGTGGTAGTCCTGTAGTCCATGTGGCCGCGGCGTGTGGTAGTCCTATAGTCCATGTGGCCGCGGCGTGTGGTAGTCCTGTAGTCCATGTGGCCGCGGCGAGTGGTAGTCCTGTAGTCCATGTGGCCGCGGCCTGTGGTAGTCCTGTAGTCTATGTGGCCGCGGCGTTTGGTAGTCATGTAGTCCATGTGGCCGCGGCCTGTGGTAGTCCTGTAGTCCATGTGGCCGCGGCGTGTGGTAGTCCTGTAGACCATGTGGCCGCGGCGTGGGGTAGTCCTGTAGTCCATGTGGCCGCGGCGTGTGGTAGTCCTGTAGTCCATGTGGCCGCGGCGTGTGGTAGTCCTGTAGTCCATGTGGCCGCGGCGTGTGGTAGTCCTGTAGTCCAAGTGGCCGCGGCGTGTGGTAGTCCTGTACTCTATGTGGCCGCGGCCTGTGGTAGTCCTGTAGTCCATGTGGCCGCGGCGTGTGGTAGTCCTATAGTCCATGTGGCCGCGGCGTGTGGTAGTCCTGTAGTCCATGTGGCCGCGGCGTGTGGTAGTCCTGTAGTCCATGTGGCCGCGGCGTGTGGTAGTCCTGTAGACCATGTGGCCGCGGCGTGTGGTAGTCCTGTAGTCCATGTGGCCGCGGCGTGTGGTAGTCCTGTAGTCCATGTGGCCGCGGCGTGTGGTAGTCCTATAGTCCATGTGGCCGCGGTGTGTGGTAGTCCTGTAGTCCATGTGGCCGCGGCGTGTGGTAGTCCTGTAGTCCATGTGGCCGCGGCGTGTGTTAGTCCTGTAGTCCATGTGGCCGCGGCGTGTGGTAGTCCTGTAGACCATGTGGCCGCGGCGTGTGGTAGTCCTGTAGTCCATGTGGGGGCGGCCTGTGGTAGTCCTGTAGTCCATGTGGCCGCGGCGTGTGGTAGTCCTGTGGACCATGTGGCCGCGGCGTGTGGTAGTCCTATAGTCCATGTGGCCGCGGCGTGTGGTAGTCCTGTAGTCCATGTGGCCGCGGCGTGTGTTAGTCCTGTAGTCCATGTGGCCGCGGCGTGTGGTAGTCCTGTAGACCATGTGGCCGCGGCCTGTGGTAGTCCTGTAGTCCATGTGGCCGCGGCCTGTGGTAGTCCTGTAGTCCATGTGGCCGCGGCGTGTGGTAGTCCTGTAGTCCATGTGGCCGCGGCGTGTGGTAGTCCTGTAGTCCAAGTGGCCGCGGCCTGTGGTAGTCCTGTAGTCCATGTGGCCGCGGCGTGTGGTAGTCCTGTAGTCTATGTGGCCGGGGCGTGTGGTAGTCCTGTACTCTATGTGGCCGCGGCGTGTGGTAGTCCTGTAGTCCATGTGGCCGCGGCGTGTGGTAGTCCTATAGTCCATGTGGCCGCGGCGTGTGGTAGTCCTGTAGTCCATGTGGCCGCGGCGTGTGGTAGTCCTGTAGTCCATGTGGCCGCGGCGTGTGGTAGTCCTGTAGACCATGTGGCCGCGGCGTGTGGTAGTCCTATAGTCCATGTGGCCGCGGCGTGTGGTAGTCCTGTAGTCCATGTGGCCGCGGCGTGTGGTAGTCCTGTAGTCCATGTGGCCGCGGCGTGTGGTAGTCCTATAGTCCATGTGGCCGCGGTGTGTGGTAGTCCTGTAGTCCATGTGGCCGCGGCGTGTGGTAGTCCTGTAGTCCATGTGGCCGCGGCGTGTGTTAGTCCTGTAGTCCATGTGGCCGCGGCGTGTGGTAGTCCTGTAGACCATGTGGCCGCGGCGTGTGGTAGTCCTGTAGTCCATGTGGGGGCGGCCTGTGGTAGTCCTGTAGTCCATGTGGCCGCGGCGTGTGGTAGTCCTGTGGACCATGTGGCCGCGGCGTGTGGTAGTCCTATAGTCCATGTGGCCGCGGCGTGTGGTAGTCCTGTAGTCCATGTGGCCGCGGCGTGTGTTAGTCCTGTAGTCCATGTGGCCGCGGCGTGTGGTAGTCCTGTAGACCATGTGGCCGCGGCCTGTGGTAGTCCTGTAGTCCATGTGGCCGCGGCCTGTGGTAGTCCTGTAGTCCATGTGGCCGCGGCGTGTGGTAGTCCTGTAGTCCATGTGGCCGCGGCGTGTGGTAGTCCTGTAGTCCAAGTGGCCGCGGCCTGTGGTAGTCCTGTAGTCCATGTGGCCGCGGCGTGTGGTAGTCCTGTAGTCTATGTGGCCGGGGCGTGTGGTAGTCCTGTACTCTATGTGGCCGCGGCGTGTGGTAGTCCTGTAGTCCATGTGGCCGCGGCGTGTGGTAGTCCTATAGTCCATGTGGCCGCGGCGTGTGGTAGTCCTGTAGTCCATGTGGCCGCGGCGTGTGGTAGTCCTGTAGTCCATGTGGCCGCGGCGTGTGGTAGTCCTGTAGACCATGTGGCCGCGGCGTGTGGTAGTCCTATAGTCCATGTGGCCGCGGCGTGTGGTAGTCCTGTAGTCCATGTGGCCGCGGCGTGTGTTAGTCCTGTAGTCCATGTGGCCGCGGCGTGTGGTAGTCCTGTAGTCCAAGTGGCCGCGGCCTGTGGTAGTCCTGTAGTCCAAGTGGCCGCGGCCTGTGGTAGTCCTGTAGTCCATGTGGCCGCGGCGTGTGGTAGTCCTGTAGACCATGTGGCCGCGGCGTGTTGTAGTCCTGTAGTCCAAGTGGCCGCGGCGTGTGTTAGTCCTGTAGTCCATGTGGCCGCGGCGTGTGGTAGTCCTGTAGACCATGTGGCCGCGGCGTGTGGTAGTCCTGTAGTCCATGTGGCCGCGGCCTGTGGTAGTCCTGTAGTCCATGTGGCCGCGGCGTGTGGTAGTCCTGTAGTCCATGTGGCCGCGGCGTGTGGTAGTCCTGTAGTCCAAGTGGCCGCGGCCTGTGGTAGTCCTGTAGTCCATGTGGCCGCGGCGTGTGGTAGTCCTGTAGTCTATGTGGCCGCGGCGTGTGGTAGTCCTCTACTCTATGTGGCCGCGGCGTGTGGTAGTCCTGTAGTCCATGTGGCCGCGGCGTGTGGTAGTCCTATAGTCCATGTGGCCGCGGCGTGTGGTAGTCCTGTAGTCCATGTGGCCGCGGCGTGTGGTAGTCCTGTAGTCCATGTGGCCGCGGCGTGTGGTAGTCCTGTAGACCATGTGGCCGCGGCGTGTGGTAGTCCTATAGTCCATGTGGCCGCGGCGTGTGGTAGTCCTGTAGTCCATGTGGCCGCGGCGTGTGTTAGTCCTGTAGTCCATGTGGCCGCGGCGTGTGGTAGTCCTGTAGTCCAAGTGGCCGCGGCCTGTGGTAGTCCTGTAGTCCAAGTGGCCGCGGCCTGTGGTAGTCCTGTAGTCCATGTGGCCGCGGCGTGTGGTAGTCCTGTAGACCATGTGGCCGCGGCGTGTGGTAGTCCTGTAGTCCATGTGGCCGCAGCCTGTGGTAGTCCTGTAGTCCATGTGGCCGCGGCGTGTGGTAGTCCTGTAGTCCATGTGGCCGCGGCGTGTTGTAGTCCTGTAGTCCAAGTGGCCGCGGCGTGTGGTAGTCCTGTACTCTATGTGGCCGCGGCCTGTGGTAGTCCTGTAGTCCATGTGGCCGCGGCGTGTGGTAGTCCTGTAGTCCATGTGGCCGCGGCGTGTGGTAGTCCTGTAGTCCAAGTGGCCGCGGCGTGTGGTAGTCCTGTACTCTATGTGGCCGCGGCCTGTGGTAGTCCTGTAGTCCATGTGGCCACGGCCTGTGGTAGTCCTGTAGTCTATGTGGCCGCGGCGTGTGGTAGTCTTGTAGTCCAAGTGGCCGCGGCCTGTGGTAGTCCTGTAGTCCATGTGGCCGCGGCGTGTGGTAGTCCTGTAGTCCATGTGGCCGCGGCGTGTGGTAGTCCTGTAGTCCATGTGGCCGCGGCGTGTGGTAGTCCTGTAGTCCATGTGGCCGCGGCGTGTGGTAGTCCTGTAGTCCATGTGGCCGCGGCGTGTGGTAGTCCGGTAGTCCATGTGGCCGCGGCGTGTGGTAGTCCTGTAGTCCATGTGGCCGCGGCGTGTGGTAGTCCTGTAGTCCATGTGGCCGCGGCGTGTGGTAGTCATGTAGTCCATGTGGCCGCGGCGTGTGGTAGTCCTGTAGTCCATGTGGGGGCGGCGTGTGGTAGTCCTGTAGTCCATGTGACCGCGGCGTGTGGTAGTCCTGTAGTCCATTGGCCGCGGCGTGTGGTAGTCCTGTAGTCCATGTGACCGCGGCGTGTGGTAGTCCTGTAGTCCATTGGCCGCGGCGTGTGGTAGTCCTGTAGTCCATGTGGCCGCGGCGTGTGGTAGTCCTGTAGTCCATTGGCCGCGGCGGGTGCATGACTCATGTGATGGCTACGCAAAATACCTGTAGTAGGTTTGCATACTGAAAGACTACACCCCATTCAAATGAAGAATAAAACATCGAGCCTTAAAATAACGGAGCCTTGGGTGTTTATTATACTAGCATATTCAATGTAACATTTGGAAAACAGTTATCACTGAAAGATCGGTTCATCTGAATCCTTATGTTATTAGGCATAGCCTGGGTCCCTGGAAAAGCTAAATTTGTAGAAATGCGAGGTGCATTTGTCTATTCATTTTCGCAGGGCCACCCTGGCAGGCGAGTGTACGCTTGCATTGGGGAAGTAGCCGACAACCGTGTAGTTAGTCAATGAAGCTGACGCAGTGAAAGCAAGCTGGCGAAGGAGGGGATCGTAATAAAATATTTGCCATGCTATCGTGTCGCGGTATACCCAGATAGCCGGGATTCTTGTCGAGGATAAAGGTATATATACAGAGATAAAGGTTTTTATCGTTGATAATATGCGTCACATGACCTAGTCATTCTAGGTCATTTCAATGGCGATGTTATCAGTGGAATTTAAATCACAGAGCGACTTGTGAAACTTATATTTAGGACCCTACAAAGCCTGCAAGCTCGTTAGATCTGGTAATAACGGAATTTGGTTTCCTCCTTAAAGCAATATACTTACATGCGCCATCTAATTTTTTTACATTTTACAATCAAGACTACAAGTATCTGAAAATTATGATGCATATATATTTTGTATCTCTGAGAATCTGTAAAACAACAATTTCAACATAAAACTGCGCGGTTTAATTTTATCGCGCGCGGACGTGATAGCGAGCCGCGGTCGAAATCACACAGAATACCATAACAGCGAACAGGCGCTCAGGGATATAAAGCAGGCCACCAACTTCTGCTCCGGTGACCAAATTGCTTCTCTCCGGATAGCCCACAGGCTTTCAGGATTTAAATTCAAGGCAGAATATACCTATTTGACATGGGGAAGAGGTTGGTAAGACAAAAAATTACGGAATATATTGCTTTAAGATGTCTACAGATGGGTGTTGCCTAGCCCTGGTACATGCCTCTCTTACCACGCCCGTAAACGGAGCTAGGGTGAGAGCCATGCCGCGGACACGACCGAAAACAAGAAATCGGCAGAAATCGGGACCGGTGGCTCAAGTTGAAGTTCATAACAGAATAAATATACAGTGCCTACCCGACAATGTGCGCCACGACGTTCCTAAAGCTTTTTGGACTTTCGTCGCACTTTCATTTCTTTGCTTGGTAATGTATTTTCTTGTAATCCAGACAATTTATTTCACCTCTCGCTTCGTTTTGAATGCTCCGCCGCTCGCCGGAATTAAACAAACGCCGCCTGGCAGCGAGTGCTCACGCTAAGATTACCGTTTTTCCTACACCTCTTCCGCATTCACCGTGTTCACCGCGTCCCACCCCTATTTAGCATGTCGCCGCTCCTTACCACTACCTTAGTCAGATATTTGTTGCCAAAACAACAACCAGTGGCCACGAGAAAACAGTACTCACGATGTTATTGTTAATTAGCACCGCCCCCACCGCACGCACGCACACACACACATACATACACACAAAGCACTGTTCCTGGAGCCGACATCATTCGAGTTGATGGGCATATTATTGCTGCTTGATGTTAGGAGTTATAATGCCAACGTTCCCTGTGACATTTATTTTGGTCGCAAGTGTGTCGTTGGTATCCACTGCTTGTTATCTGCCAATGACCCAAAACAATTCAACTTGAATTTTCTCTCCACAATAGTGAAAACTTGCGCGGACGAAACGTCATAAACGTGTGCACTTGTTTACCGATCCCACCGACAGGGGGCGCGCTAGCCAAAACTATACCTGACAACTGAAGCGTCTAGAGCGCCACTTCCCCTTGCCGGCGGCCGTTGACACAGCGTGTGGAATGTTTGAACCTCTAAGTCGGCAGGTGCTCAAAAGGGGGGCGGGGGAAGAGGGGGTAGGGGGTGAAATCAGGTCTAAATGCCCGTTTCTCCGAAGCTCTCCACCGTTTGACATCACCTCGGATCACTTTGGAGTGTAAGTTTAGCCGTGTACACTCTCTTCCGCAGGCTGCCGCTGCGTGGCGCTACCGCGGCTCCGCTCGATGAGGGGAGTTCGTCGAGCAGACTACCCTGTGCGCTACACTGTTGAACTTCAAGATCAAGATAACGACCTTGAAGTGGCAAACGAAACGATCTTCTATGCAGACACCCTGGCAAATGCGCCCCTTGGAATGTCTATTCCTTCTGGTGGGGCGTGTTCTAATTAACTAAAACGTGTCTTTCACTTCAACATTAAAATACGTTTTGAAGCCCATGGATTTTTGTAATACATATAGTATTGGTTGAGTTGTGCCTTTCTGGCGTTGTTACTGCTTCCTTGTTGCTAAACATGACTTCTGATTCCAACGTGTAGATAAAATTCAAGAGCGGCTATGAACATGATGGATCTATGGCGATGGCAATATTAAGCTTATGACACATGCATTCAGCAGCGCTGGATGAGGAAGTAAGAAACACACTGTAAACTGTGTGTGTTGTCACATGTTTCGGGTTTACTGACGCAACGAGGAGGGCTTGATAATAAAAGTGTAAGATAAAAGTGTTTTATGACTGCTCGACCGTTGAAACATCGTACAGATCTCGTGGTGACATCTCGTGAGGACCGTGAACTGAGGCTAGCGCCTGTGTTCTCTCAGGCGTGACTAGACATGGGGTCGCGAGAGTCACTGCGCATGTGGGACTTCTAACATTCAGGAAGTGAATCAAACCATTGGCGGTTATAGTCCACTTTACAATTGGTTGACTGCTGTGTTACGCAGGTTGTGGGCTAAGTGACAAGCAAGTAAAGGAGTTCGCAATATTTGCCGCAGAGCACAAAGTGTATGTGAGCCTGTTATCACAAAGATATGTGGATTAATACAACGTCACTCGGTATTAACGACGAAAACACGGATTCGGTCAATAATATAAACCATAAAGGACTATGCAGAGCCTGCATCTATGGATATTTCAAGCCATAGAAAGTGAGAAACGTTACGTTGTGGATGCAGCCCAGGATTCAATTGGTTCTTCAAGACCTCAGCGTCATCAACTCGTGTACCGGACCGAATTGCAACACTTTGTTCCTGTGGTATGATAGCACTGTCTACGACTGTCATCTGTTTCAGACTGCCCTCTGTCGAATACTACCCTCTGTCTAAGACTGCCCTCTGTCTAAGACTGCCCTCTGTCTGAGACTCTCCGCACTGTCTATAACAGCCTCTGTCTAAGACCGCCCTCTCTGGCTAAGACTGCTCTCTGTCTAAGACTGCCCTCTGTCTAAGACTGACCTCTCTGCCTTAGACTGCCCTCTGTCTAAAACTGCCCTCTGCCTAAGACTGCCCTCTGTCTAAGACTGCCCTCTCTGCTTAACAGTGCTCTCTGTCTAAGACTGCCCTAAGTCTAAGACTGCCCTCTCTGCCTAAAACTGACCTCTGTCTAAGACAGCCCTTTGTCTAAGACTGCCCTCTTGCTACGACTGCCCTCTGTCTAAGACTGTCCTCAGTCTAAGACTGCCCTCAGTCTAAGACTGCCCTCAGTCTAAGACTGACCTTAGTCTAAGACTGCCGTCTGTCTAAGACTGCCCTCTCTGTCTAAAACTGCCCTCTGTCTAAGACTGACCTCTGACTAAGACTGACCTCTGACTAAGACTGGCCTCTGACTAAGACTGCCTTCTCTGCCTAAAATTGCCCTCTGTCTAAGATTGCCCTCTGTCTAAGACTGCCCTCTGTCTAAAACTGCCCTCTCCGCCTATGACTGCCCTCTGTCTAAGGCTGCCCTCTGTCTAGGACTGCCCTTAATGCATGTATCATAAGCTTAATATTGCCATCGCCATAGATCCATCATGTTCATAGCCGCTCTTGAATTTTACCTACACGTTGGAGTCAGAAGTCTAAGACTGCCGTCTGTCTAAGACTGCCCTCTCTGTCTAAGACTGCCCTCTCTGTCTAAGACTGCCCTCTGTCTAGGAATGCCCTCTATCATGATGACAACATATCGGAAACGGGCCATCTGACTAAGACGGCCATCTGCCAAACACGGTCACCTGTCTAAGGCGGGATCTTTCATTAGATTGAACCAGCCACAGGAGCTGGGGCCTCACGAGTCTGTCAAACAGAACCCAATACAGACTCTGGAGACAGATCAGCCGATGACCCTTAAGTGATTCTCTGTGACGTCATGTCGGTCCCTGGGTGCCGGATGCAGTACTTACTGGTCACGTGGCTCCTGGTGCAGCTGACATACGATGGCGGAGAAGCGATAGGTAAGCAGTCTATGGTCTGGGAGGTTCGAGGTGAGGTCTGTGGCAGAGGCACATGGCTAAGGACATATATTCTTATAACCTATATATAGCCTACGCCGAGGCGAAGCCCCATCTGCGTAACAGAAGAAAGATGCATCTTGTTCGATTTTTTCAACAATGTGAACTGGACTTTTCGTGAGAACCGTTCCTAAATGCAGTATTATATATAAACAAATAAACTCATTTAAGGCCGCCATATCACTTACTGTTGTAAACAAGACAATACAGTATGCGTGGTGTGTCCCTTAATTGGAATCTTTTTGCTCAGCCCAAAAGACATAATTACTAATATCCAATAGAAAACTTATGTAATATGATATTTACTACTTAGTATAGTTTAGCACTGCCCCCCCCCCTAGTTGTCTTGACTTCTGGTATGTCTAAAATTCAACATGTTCATACAATACATAATGGATTACCAACCGAACCTTGGACACGTACATATGTCAATGGAGCCCCACACTCCATCAAAAAAGATATTGCCCACCGGTGACAAGTTTACACCACTCCAGATGTCGCTTGGTCGATTATGTCTGTCTGTTAGCTAAAACTAGAACTCAGTACTGCCAACATTGTCGATAGTCTCTTACCTGATACCTTAAAGCTCTTTTTTTTTTTTGATAAGGATTTTATTCACCAAAACATATAAAATCAGTTGACAGAGGTTCGAATTAAAACATGATCGTGCTTATAAAACGAAGAATACTTCCAACATCGGTCCAATTTAACAAAATATACACATTTGCTTTTGTCATTAATTCACGCTTGAGAAATGCCTTTGACTTAGTACTCTCTCGGCTAGCACCGTCTTTAGTGTGGAGAAGCCAGTCTTTGTATAAAAGAAATGATAGCACCGATATTACAAAGTTGATCGATTTATTCTGAACGCCGAGAATAATTTCCTTTAAACTAATTTTAACGCTCAGCAGCTCTGATGTCAGCTTCTAAATTTCTTTCGAGAAATAACAATCATGTAACAAATGCATAGTATTTTCTGGGAGTCCACATCGGTCACACAAGTCAGATTCAATTTTTCCCCATTTCACAAGGTTTCTTTTGCAGGGTAAGATTTGATTAATTACTTTAAAGTTAAAGGCAGCTATTTTTCTGTCTGGAATATCCTTAATTTTCCTCTTATATACATCAGCAAAATTAATATCGAGGCGGTTGAAAAGATTTGATAATTTTACTTCTGTGTTCGGTACTTCACTTTTCTTCGCAATAAATATTTCATAATATGCGCGAGTCGAGACGTCGGCGATTGGGGCGGCTAGAGGGGCAGTTGCATATGGACATGAGGCGTATGACGTCTCCGAGTTTATAACGTCTTTATATGGTTTAAGAGCCTGCCGTAGAAAAGATATCTCAGCAAAAATATTCCTCTTGTCTTTCACTCTTTCGTGTATTGAGAGCTCACATAGTTTCCCCATTGAGAAATCCAAATCTCTTATACGTATGATCCCTACTTCTATGAAGGACTTGAAAAGCAGGCAACAGTTTTTCCCGCATATTTTCTTGTACGAAATAAAATAATTTCCCCAGAGTATTTCGTCACGCAGGTTTTCAAATACAATAGGTCGCGTTTCTTCTTTGCTTTGGCTATAGGATTCGCATACTTCTTGGTAGAATTTAGGCAGAAGTTTAATTTGTGGTAGGTTTTGCTTATTGATATTTTTAAATTTCAGAAAAAGGAAGTCGTCTCCAAGACTATTTAAGTGCGATCGGGCTAGAAAGTTCCAATTTTCGTCAACGTTGACGATCCTTTTAACCCATGATGCTTTTATGGCTTGAAAGTGGGATCTTATGTCAATCATTGCTATGCCACCTTGTTCTATTTTACGTATTAATTGCTTTCGTTTCAGTCTATCGCTTTTTTCCCCAAATGAAACCTTAGAGCTCTTACCTGCATGACCAGCCTTATGGCCATGATAAAGGTAAACAAGTTTCGGACACAAAGTAACCAAAACTTAGATGTATCATGGTTATAATGATGTGGACACTTTGGGTCCCAAATTCAAACATGTTGAAACTTCCGACACAAAGTTTCGGTCAGTTTCGGTCACAAAGTTTCCGAAACTTTGCTAGATGTATCATGGGCATAATACAAACCATGACACCCTTATTGATGCTATTCAGACGGCTCAATATAACTACACTAAACTAAATTAAGCTTGTTAAATTCCATAAAGATAAAAATAAGATAAGCAAGATAAATGGTTGACAAAAAGCGAATAAATCATCATTATTATTATGAATAATTTGTATTTGATTATGTTGCAAAGTTCTTCATGATCACCTGTTTGCATTATTTCCATGCAGCAGCCGTTTTTTTCCCCACTGTTTGTTGTTTTCATACCCGTCATAGCGGCCTTCCGGGTCTTAATGGGAGTCTCCCGACCAAGTTATCTCTTTACTTAAGTCATAAAATGTAAGAAAAGAAAGGGAAAGAAATTCACAGCAGAAATTGTACCCCTCCTCTGTGCAGATGTCCATGTTACGTTTACGATATATTGAGATCATATTATAAAGCACGTTACAAGCGCCCTTAATTTTGGGTTTGTATTGGGGCGGGGTGAGAGGGGCCCGGGTGGGGGGGACCTACGGAATCACCCACGGGGACGCCTCAACATAGGGATCACCTCTTCGCTATCCAGGAAATAACAGAGGGACCTAGACCCCAACTCCGTAAAACAGCTTTGATCCGCAGCTGTTACTCTAAATCGGGTGTGTAGTATTAAAGCCTCGCACACGTCAATGTCTTGCACCAATCATGATAGTGATTTCTGTTTCACAGGATACCAGCACTTGGGATGCTACCAACTCGCATCTGGACAGCCATCTACAAGCAACGTATGGGAGGCCGTGACCGTCCAGTGGTGTCTGGACTTCTGTGAGAGCCAATCTACGTCATATCCCTACATCGGACTCAGGGTCAGTCTATAATGTCAGTCCATCATCATTGTGGGCTTAGACTAAAACGTATCTCTACACTGGACTCAGGGTCCGTCTGCAAGGGGGTCTTTTATCCGTGTAGTCTAAACCGTATCCCAACACCGGACTCAGGGTTAGTCTCCAGTGTCAGTCCATCATCAGTTTAGTCTAAACCGTATCCCTACAGTGGACTCAGTAGTCTCCAGTGTCAGTCCATCATCAGTGCCAGCCCATTATCAGTGTCAGTCTCCTGTGTCAGTCCATCATCAGTGTCAGTCTCCCGTGTCAGTCCATTACCAGTGTCGGGCTCCAGTGTCAGTCCATCAGCAGTGTCAATCCATCATCAGTGTCAGTCCATCATCAGTATCAATCTCCAGTGTCAGTCCATTATCAGTGTCAGTCCATCATCAGTGTTAGTCCATCATCAGTATCAATCTCCAGTGTCAGTCCATGCATCATCAGTGTCAGTGTGCAGTGTCAGTCCATCATCAATGTCAGTCCATCATCAGTGTCAGTCCATCATCAGTGTCAGTCCATCATCAGTGTCAGTCCATCATCAGTGTCAGTCCATCATCAGTGTCAGTCCATCATCAGTATCAATCTCCAGTGTCAGTCCTTCACCAGTGTCAGTCCTTCACCAGTATCAGTCCAACATCAGTGTGTCTCCAGTGTCAGTCCATCATCAGTGTCAGTCCATCATCAGTATCAATCTCCAGTGTCAGTCCATCACCAGTGTCAGTCCATCACCAGTATCAGTCCAACATCAGTGTGTCTCCAGTGTCAGTCCATCATCAGTGTCTGTCTCAAATGTCAGTCCATCATCAGGGTCGTCTAAACCATATCCCTGCAGTGAACATACAAAACACACACACACACAGACACAGAGAAACAAAATCACACAAATACACACCCAGACACAAAGACACACACAGACACACGTGTATCAACGCATTCACATTCACATTTACATTCATGTGGCGGATTAGGTATTTTGGCATCCAGTAACTTACCATCATCATTGAATATCTGAAAGGGGATGTCAGACTACACGGCTCATTGCGATGGACGGTTGACAATTAACGGGGCTGACATATTGCAACGAATGTGGCACCTCGCGCTTTGACTTTTTCTCTTTTATTTTAAAGACGAATACAGTCATGGCATTGACACATGCACTGCCGATAAACATATTATAAAACGCTACATGATCACATGATACCTGATTTTAGTTCATTGCTCTGTCCAATACGGCTATTTAGCGGAGCGGACAACGCTCAAAAATATAAGTTCGTCAACAGAAGCTAAACGCAGTTTCACTAGTTGCTGTTTGTTGATAAAGTTGTTGCCTGTTTCACAGCGCAATGGAGGCAGTGCAGCGATGGCAACGTGTTACTGTGTGGCCTCGTTATCGTATAAGCCCCCGACCAATGGGTGTGGCTGGAAGTGTGGCGCTAACCTGCCGTGTGGGGGATCAAGGAATGGAAACGGTTTCATCAACCTCTATAGAGGTGAGTCCCGGTGTGAGTGATGTGGAGGGTGTGTGCGCCCTAAACGATGACCGGACGGAAGTTTACGAAAGTGTGTACGTTTGTAACGCAAAACAGGGTTCATCCAAATGAGTAGATGCGGGTGGGGGAAGGGGACGGCGGGAATGCACGTGGCATACCGCTGTTATGTGGTTTGGAAACAGTAGAATATTTCCGTAATTCGGGAATCAGAATTTCCCGACGTTTATGATTGACACATGTAATTGTTCGAGAATATTACATTTTTGAGCCCATTCAAAATTCGATAAATACAATGCAAGGCCTGACTGTCGCACGGAAGAGGGAAGGGGGTTGTTAGCCAGGGCTGGCTGTGCCTGGACCCCCCCCCCCCCAGTCGGAATATCTTTGGGCAAAGTGGATCCCCCGGCCTTACCCCCGCCCTCTTCACGTTATAAGAAAATAAGGATTTTTTACTTTTGATATAAGGAGGTGCCCTTATCTTCCACCCAAATACCAAGAACTGTGTAAAATCCGAGCCCATCCACGAAAGTTGCACGTAACTCTACCATGACGAAAATCCTTAGGATTGCATACTTTGTCTAGAAGAACGGGCTTAGCGCTTGGCCCTTGCTTCTGTCCTTTGAACTACCGATCTAGAAAACAAGAAAAGGAGAATGGCTATAAGACATGACGTTCTGGATAATTAGATCTATGGGCGGTTTGTAGTTAAATAAAAAATCAGACTTTTCATTGATGCTCGCTCAGCAAGGACCCATTGGCGTATCAAAAGTTTTTCCAAAGCTCCCAGAATAAATGGGTATGCCATTTGCATGTAGATAGCTATCGTAGGTGTTTTGTGAACCATACTTTGGGGAAAAGACATTCCTTATGTGTCTATAAATGCTCAGTATACATCGACTCCACATACTCGTGACTAGGACAGCGGCGCGTTGAAAGGGAAGCTAAATTGGGTCAACAAACCTTCCGGGGCAATCAAATAGGGAAGGATCAGACTGAAGGACTTTTAATTTAATATGTTTATGAGTAAACGTTCAGTGATAAGATAAGATAAGATTCAGTGTTACCTGAAATCCCGATGGGGGAGATGAAGGAGATCACAGTAATCCGTAAAGTCACACATAATTAATTGTAGTGATGCGCAGAGTTCCATGACCAGAACGTGATATCGTATTTACCCCGTGAATCGGTACTGATTAATTCATTATCCCCGTGAAGCGATCATGAATTGCTAATAGTCTGCGCCCCCCCCCCCCCCATGCTCTCCAATAATAGAAGAAGGCAATATGTCATATATATCTATAAATATCTCGGGAGAGCGTAACCCGTGACGGTTAATGGCTGGGTCCCTGTCTCCATTGCAGACATCGACGAGTGCCTCACCAACAATGGCGGCTGTAACCAGACGTGTAACAACTCTCCGGGCAGCTCCTTCTGCTCCTGTGAAGACGGATACAGGGCGTCTGGAATTCACTGTCTAGGTAGGCGATGCGATGTGACTGTGACCAGATTTGTCACAACTCTCCGGGTAGCTTCTCCTGCTCTTATCGAGACAGCTACAGCCAGATTAGAGCTAGCTGTATTCGTAGGTCATACCTTGTCACTGTGACCAGACGTGTAACAACTCCCCGGGCAGCTTCTCCTGCTCCTGTCGAGACGGTTACAGCCAGACTGGAGCCAGCTGTATGGGTAGGTCATACCTTGTCACTGTAACCAGACTGTAACAACTCTCCGGGCAGCTTCTCCTGTTCCTGTCGATACGGCTACCGCCAGACTGGAGCTAGCTGTATGGGTAGGTCATACCTTGTCACTGTGACCAGACGTGTAACAACTCTCCGGGCAGCTTCTCCTGCTCCTGTCGAGAGGGCTACAGCTAGACTGGAGCTAGCTGTATGGGTAGGTCATACCTTGTTACTGTGACCAGACGTGTAACAACTCTCCGGGTAGCTTCTCCTACTCTTATCGAGACGGCTACAGCCAGATTAGAGCTAGCTGTATGGGTAGGTCATACCTTGTTACTGTGACCAGACGTGTAACAACTCTCCGGGCAGCTTCTCCTGCTCCTGTCGAGACGGCTACAATCAGACTTGAGCCAGCTGTATGGGTAGGTCATACCTTGTCACTGTGACCAGACGTGTAACAACTCCCCGGGCAGCTTCTCCTGCTCCTGTCGAGACGGCTACCGCCAGACTGGAGCTAGTTGTATGGGTAGGTCATACCTTGTCACTGTGACCAGACGTGTAACAATTCGCCGGGCAGCTTCTCCTGCTCCTGTCGAGACGGCTACAGCCGGACTGGAGCTAGCTGTATGGGTAGGTCATACCTTGTTACTGTGACCAGACGTGTAATAACTCTCCGGGTAGCTTCTCCTGCTCTTATCGAGACGGCTACAGCCAGATTAGAGCTAGCTGTATGGGTAGGTCATACCTTGTCACTGTGACCAGACGTGTAACAATTCGCCGGGCAGCTTCTCCTGCTCCTGTCGAGACGGCTACAGCCGGACTGGAGCTAGCTGTATGGGTAGGTCATACCTTGTTACTGTGACCAGACGTGTAACAACTCTCCGGGTAGCTTCTCCTGCTCCTGTCGAGACGGCTACAACCAGACTTGAGCCAGCTGTATGGGTAGGTCATACCTTGTCACTGTGACCAGACGTGTAACAACTCCCCGGGCAGCTTCTCCTGCTCCTGTCGAGACGGCTACCGCCAGACTGGAGCTAGTTGTATGGGTAGGTCATATCTTGTCACTGTGACCAGACGTGTAACAACTCCCCGGGCAGCTTCTCCTGCTCCTGTCGAGACGGCTACCGCCAGACTGGAGCTAGTTGTATGGGTAGGTCATACCTTGTCACTGTGACCAGACGTGTAACAACTTCCCGGGCAGCTTCTCCTGCTCCTGTCGAGACGGTTACAGCCAGACTGGAGCCAGCTGTATGGGTAGGTCATACCTTGTCACTGTGACCAGACGTGTAACAACTCTCCGGGCAGCTTCTCCTGCTCCTGTCGAGACGGCTACCGCCAGACTGGAGCTAGCTGTATGGGTAGGTCATGCCTTGTCACTGTGACCAGACGTGTAACAACTCTCCGGGCAGCTTCTCCTGCTCCTGTCGAGACGGCTACCGCCAGACTGGAGCTAGCTGTATGGGTAGGTCATACCTTGTCACTGTGACCAGACGTGTAACAACTCTCCGGGCAGCTTCTCCTGCTCCTGTCGAGACGGCTACCGCCAGACTGGAGCTAGCTGTATGGGTAGGTCATACCTTGTCACTGTGACCAGACGTGTAACAACTCTCCGGGCAGCTTCTCCTGCTCCTGTCGAGACGGCTACCGCCAGACTGGAGCTAGTTGTATGGGTAGGTCATACCTTGTCACTGTAACCAGACGTGTAACAACTCCCCGGGCAGCTTCTCCTGCTCCTGTCGAGACGGTTACAGCCAGACTGGAGCCAGCTGTATGGGTAGGTCATACCTTGTTGCTGTGACCAGACGTGTAACAACTCCCCGGGCAGCTTCTCCTGCTCCTGTCGAGACGGCTACCGCCAGACTGGAGCTAGTTGTATGGGTAGGTCATACCTTGTCACTGTGACCAGACGTGTGACAACTCTCAGGGCAGCTTCTCCTGTTCCTGTCGAGACGGCTACAGCCAGACTGGAGCTAGCTGTATGGGTAGGTCATACCTTGTCACTGTGACCAGACGTGTAACAACTCTCAGGGCAGCTTCTCCTGTTCCTGTCGAGACGGCTACAGCCAGACTGGAGCTAGCTGTATGGGTAGGTCATACCTTGTCACTGTAACCAGACGTGTAACAACTCTCAGGGCAGCATCGCTCGCTCCTGCCGAGACGGCTACAGCCAGACTGGGGTTAGCTGTGTGGGTAGGTCATACCTTGTCACTGTAACCAGACGTGTAACAACTCTCAGGGCAGCTTCTCTCGCTCCTGTCGAGACGGCTACAGCCTGACTGGAGCCAGCTGTGTGGGTAGGTCATACCTTGTCACTGTAACCAGACGTGTAACAACTCTCAGGGCAGCTTCTCGCGCTCCTGTCTAGACGGCTACAGCCAGACTGGGGCTAGCTGTGTGGGTAGGTCATACCTCTCACACCGAACACCAATATAAGCGCAAACGTATCTAGCAAATGCACTGAGATGTAATAAAATATTAATTTTGTTTACCTCAGATATCAATGAGTGTGATATTGACAGTGGTGGATGCGCCCAACACTGTACCAACACCCCAGGCCGTTACAGCTGTAGTTGTGATCATGGCTATCTGGCTAACGGCACAGAATGTAGCGGTGAGTGGTCCATCAATGTCTGACACACACAGCTGTTTATCGGTTGGTTGGTAACCATCCGTCTGCGTATTTAGTCGATAGATGTGTAGGTGATTTCACGGTTAAGACTAGACATCAAAGCTAAATGTGGGAATCCTTGCATGAGATACTTATGGGCGGGAACAGAACGTATTGTCTGTCATATATCATTCCTATACTACAGCAGGACAGACCAAATACGACATATAATAGCTGGAATAAAGACTGCCTCAGGCATATGAAAACAAGCAAGCAAGAAAAGCAAGCAAGGCTGTTTTTACAACGTTGGCTTATAACACGGAGGCCAAACGTATAGTCGTGTAAATTAACGCGCGATGTCAGACTATATTATAAACACTTTTCTCCAGATATTGACGAGTGCGTCACCACCAACGGCGGGTGTGACCACAATTGTAGCAACAGCCCTGGTGGCTACAGCTGTTCATGTCGGGAGGGATATCTCTCAGACAACACCACGTGTACAGGTAGGCTGCCGTACGTAACATCAGAAACTGACCGGCAAGGGTAGATACAGGATTTTGAAATGGAAGTGATCCACTTTAGATCAGTTCGGGAAAGTGGGGTTGGGGGGGGGGGGGGCACAGAAAAAAGGTGACAATCCACCCTTAAAATGTATATTGTGCAACAAAACGGGCCCTTACATAAAATAGGTGAGAATCCACCCTTAACATGTGTATTGTGCAACAACACGGGCCCTCACATTCTCAAGAGTTAGCGGTAGCCCCACGCCGCCCCCCCCTTCCACATCGCGCTAGAATTATGATAAGGCGGTTAAGATAAACGGGAGGGGAGAATGTCTGTATTATCTTCTTTTTCGTGATATCCATCCGCATGCATGTGTATCTCCATTGTTTATTCCTTCTATAACGCGTCTATCGTTTATACGTCATTTTAGTCGAGGCCAGGAAACTGAGGTACTTTGGTCCATTATTGATATTGATATATGTTATTGATAACATTCATTATTTTAGATATAGACGAATGCGCTGCACAACTGCACAACTGCACAGCCCCCAATGACATATGTGGCAACACAGACGGAGGTTTTACGTGCAGCCATCGCAGAGACACAACACCATCGCCAACCGTCTCCACGGGTGAGGAATATTTGCTAAGACGGATTGTCACCCACATATCACGTACTCACATATTCTGCGAGCAGAGCATTTTTAGTACGTAACATCCAAATATAAGCCATCAAAAGTAGTCCCACGCGGAACACTCGCATGCAGCCATGTTAACTTAGTTGGTTTTTGTATCTGTCAGTGATTTTATCTGATCTGATTTAACATTAGTAATTAACTGCGTGGCTAAACTGCGCAATAATTGTGTCAACATTAGTCCATGTATTTACATGTTGCCTGTAGCTAACGCCAAGCTGAGAAGACACTCTATAACGATTGTTCGTGCATGGCCGACTTTCTGTCAAACAAACACTATTTGTGGCGCTCATTCGCCCTCAATGAGCTCGGTAACTAATTAAAATATGCAATGAAATTGACCCAAAAAACGATTGATTAAGCCTTGAACTGAACCAAAGAGAAAGGGGAATATTTAGGAAACGAAAAATCCCGTTGAACTATATCAAAAAACGCAAAACTGTTTTGGGCTACAATAAAGCATACACATGACACCAAAGAAACTCGTTCCCTAAAACTGGGCTATGAAGTAAATACTCAAGGTTCAATATTTATTCAGACTTGCAAAATACAAATTCCGGCCCGTTAGACCGTTAATTTTAGCCTAAGTACCGAAGAGTGACAAACAGAAATTTTGGATATGTCTCTCTGTAATCAACAGGCCTGTCTGCATTTTTCAGACATAGGCGAATGTTCCAGCTACAATGGTGGATGTGATCACATCCTATATAAATATACCTTCGCGACTTATTCGTAATCCATAATCATTATTCTAAATGTACCATCCATCTATCCACCCATCCATCCATCCATTTATGCATCCATCTATCGTGTGGTTTACAAAGCCATCACTCACCGTTTCAGAAGCCCTGAGCAGTCATTCCAATACAAATACTACACCCATCTGGGTGTTCATTGTCATCGGGCTCCTTGTGGCTGTTGTCATAGCTTCATCCGGGTTCTGAGAGAGTCGTCCCTGCCAGTCAGGCTGCCGTCTCCCGGCAAGAGAGACCCACAGACTCCGATGTGTCAGCCGCACCGGCCGACTCACAGTACGAACATATCAAGATCTACACCAACTCGGAGGCGGCGCAGGGAGTGTATGAGAAGGTGGCATGAAAACTCCCCAAACAGGCAACGTCTATAATACTTTGAAAATGTAAGGAGTTAAAACGTTGTATTTATGTGGCCTGGGGTAGTCGATAATCGGTTTTCTTTCTACGATCGAACTACATGTATCTCTCTCGCGGTTTTGGCCATATATTGTATATCTACCACTGCTGTCTAGTTCTTCCCTTTCCCGGTCAGAGTCAGAAAAATGTGGACGTTTTTATTTCCCTGTTTTATTTCACTCCGTGGTAATCCGTGTATTTCCTTTTCCCACTCGCCATCCAGATAATGGCCATTTCATAGTCACTATTTGTTTACGGAATCGGCTATTTGATGTGTATCTTGTTTGTTGATGTGTATCTTGTTTGTTGCTTAATGTTATCCACTAGGCTGTGCGTGGCCCTAGAACCACACCTTTGTTGGGGTCAATTTAATTTTTACCGTCAACAAACATTCTATTGGCCTTTCCTACCATACATGCTTGTCATTCTTTCCCTTGTCAAACTAGCTTGGGTCCCGCGGTATTCCAGCACACGACACGCCCACGTAATTTTGTTATATATTTTTTTCATGGACTTGATTTTTTCTCATTTACTACGATTGGCCCACCATGCTAGATCAACGAGTGTAGCTGCCTAATGTTTATGTCAGATAAACGCTTTTTTAAATTTGTAAGTAAAATTTCCAGCTAAATTGTTTTCCCCGGTTTATTGATGCAAAGGTCGGCATTTTCACAATTTCTCCTGACACCCCCAACAGTATCGGTAACGGTCAAAAGGCTTAGCATTTGGGACGGCTGCTGTGCTAGTTTGTATTTTGTTATATTTCGTGCCACGTCTTGTCGATAGGCAATGAACTTGTTTGAGAGCTTGTCTTACATTTGTAATCAGGGGTTGGGTCTAACCGGTTGAATTGTTGTCAACCTTTGTTTTCCTGCATTTTAAGTTTTAATATTGTGTTACGAGTAAAAATGCTTTATTTAAGAAAGCAGGCAAAAACAAAATACTGATAGTTTTTGCCAAGCTAAGTATGCTAATTAGTGTGCCATAAGTTATTCATCAGCGTGTGTTTGATCGTTGCTATGACTATAGCGGAAATACGTCGTTTTTGTTAAATTCAGTTCGTATTTGTTTCCTGGTAATCAAACAAAAATAGTGCATGGTATGGGAAAGGGCATGTTTGTTGTCATGTAATGAAGACACAATATGACATGTCAATGGTCAAAGTATTTAATAAATTTGGCTTACAACTTCGCCTAATTGGGCGCATCGCCAATAAACTTAAGCGGAATTGAAATTGTACTAAAACATCTCATAATTAGCGAGTATAGCGATATTTTGCTACGGAGACGGTGGGGAGGGGGAGAACTATATTGCCCGAATGACTGACTTGGTAGCGCATCTGGCTGCCAGCCAATGGCGGGCTTCTGATTGCCTAGCATCAGTAAACAACCGGTTGCTAGGGGCATCAGCATGTAAGAGTCCAGTCTTATTTCTGCTGAACAGGAAGAGCGGTCGCGTCTCCTTACATGGTGAACAATATTCTGCGGATACTTTTAACATTTAATTTAAAACTTTATAATTATTCTATTTGCTAACTATGAATGCACAATACATGTTTATATGCCTTGATTGCTACTGCGCCACACTGAATATCACTGCTGCCGACGGAGCTTCTCCACCAGACCGCTCCAGTCCTTTATGTCCAGAAAGAAACTCTCATGACGTGTTGTCGGTCTAGTGAATAAATGTCTATGAAAAACGTTGTTTTTGTTTTCTTCTTAATCAATTAACTGAGACGTGAATTTTGAAAATATTGAAATGATTGTTTTTAGTTTTAAATATTGCATCGTTGAAATGCTCGAAACAGTACGATTAATCCGGATGAGGGCTTCAATCTGCACAACACCGGTCTAGAAGTTACTTTTGTAAACCACAAGCAAAGTTGTCCTTGTGTCAGTCACAAAATAGATGATTTCACTATTAGAAACGAAATAACTGCCTCCACTGTATATTTTGTTACGATATGTACGGATGCGTTATGATAGATTTGTTACCTTTTATGTAGGTCGGGTCAGGGATCAGTTGGCTATGACAAGTTCTGGGGTTATGTACGCAGATTTGGAATGAGATGTGTGAGATGAGATGAAACACTAAATATGGTGCCAGCGTAGTGACATCAAATTAACAAGAATAACGAAAAGAGGCGCAGAGAGAAGATAAAGACAAAAATAGATAGAAAATGGCTCAATTGCCACAGTCTAGCATAAATTTACCCACCCGGTAAAATGTGACTGACCGGCGATGCGAAGCAAAGCTGGAAGCTGTTTAAACATGTTACCCAGTGAAGCTGGAGGTAAAACAGAAATGGAATGTGTTTACTGGCCAGGGATGAATGCGGGCTTAAAGACTTTCATTGCTGCTTGTGACGTTTGCAGTTCATATAACATCGCTCAACCCAAAAAACACTCAGCCACGAGGTGACAGATCGACCCCTAGGAGAAGGTTGGAGTAGATATGATGGAACTGGCAACAAAGATCTACTTGATCACTGTTGACTACTATAGCGACTACTGGGAAGTTGACAGGTTAGAAGACACCAAGAGCTCTACTGTCATCTGAAAACTGAGAAGCCACTTTGCTCGTTACGGATAACCAAGTATCGTAATAAGTGCCAACGGACCTCAGTTTTTCGGGTTCAGAGTTTAAGGCCTTCACAACCAAATGAGATATCGAACGTCGTACATCCGAACACTCCGTCAAGGTCTGGTGAAAGTCCGGTCAAACGATTTCGTGGTCGACGTGCCCGTAGACTCTTGCCTATGACAGCCAAGCTGCTGACACCTACAAACCCTGATCATCATCGTGAAGCCCGAAGGCAACTTCAGAGTCAGCAACGGAATGCGTGGAACCATGACGTCTGCGAAGGATTTATCTCCACTGTCCGCATGAGACCCTTTGTCTTAAGTCAACGGCTGCGGGATCGAGCGACAGTCAAGCGTCGACTTGATGAAAGGTCTGATGAATTGGCCAATGAAGTTGGATTGTACCGTCGTAATCGCGTCGACATCCACAGAATCTTCTCGACTGGATCCCCTGTTGCTGATCCGGAGCAGTTGACTGAGGCGGGTGTTCAACCTGACGTGTCAGAAGCTGTGGTTGCTGATGCTGCCCCATCTCATCCTACCATGACAACGCGACCACGATCGGCAGCCCAGCCAGCGACCCTTTCATCCGGATCATCAATTCAGACGCCGAGTGAAACATCGTGTGAGGCGCGCCCTCGTCGATCCAGGCAAGTGCTTGCCAACTTCAAAGACTTTGCATTAATTTAGATGAGCTGCGAGACATTTTCTGTCTCTAATCACGCTGTTGATGTTGATTGTTGACATGCTGCATCTAACTGATGATTTGGTTCTTTTGGGATGGCTTGTCTTTAAAGAACTGTTTTTAATGGTATTAACTTTAAAGGAAACCGCATGCGATTGATAAAATACCCTAGTGTCTTTCCTCGAAATTACAGAATTTTCCGTCCTGTCTGTAGCTCATAATCAAATTCAGACGTGACCGCCACCCACGATTTCGCCGCTTAACCAGGTGGCAGCTCTTTTTGGAGGTGGGTCCGCCATTGACCAGTCAGGAGGCGATACTCTAATTATATTCAAACCGGAAATCGCGCCTACTGTGTGAGCAAAGCAACAGCAAATGATCATCGCAAATATAAATAGTGGCGATTCTAACTCCAATCATGTTTTTTACGGAGGTAATCGTCGCAAGAGATATTTTCATATATGGTCTGCTGTGCGGCTTGGAACTGCTGCAATTCATCAATTGCGGCCTTGGTCTCTCCTTCCACGCGTTTCCCCTGAAGGGTTCCTCTACTGTGAAGAGTTCCCTCCGCGAGATAACTTCCAGACCTAACGTAAGGTGGCGCCACAAGAAGGGTTACAATATACGTCACTTGCTCCGGCAAAATGGCGTGCTGCTCGACATTGAAGGGGGCGGGTTGGCTTAATTTTGTTCTCCTTACCAGTTGGCCAAAACACTTGCCAAATTAATGTTAAGATGTAAACAGATGTAAACAGATCGCGATTATATTAGGTTGGACACCCGCTTAAAAAGGGGAAGTTACGATATGTACGGATGCGTTATGATCGATTTGTTAGCTTTTATGTAGGTCGGGTCAGGGGTCAGTTGGCTATGACGCGTTCCGGGGTTATGTACGCAGATTTAGAATAAGATGTGTTGCACGTGCGAATAAAGAGATGGAAAACTACATATTGAAACATCTTTAACCGCAATCCATATGACATAGTCATTCTAGGTGATTTTAATGCACCAGTGGAATTCGAATCACAGAGCGACTTACATACACAACAGATATATGCACTGAATTTAATGTAAACTGTAAATGATTTTCGTGCACTGCTTCTTGCTGGCTGCGAGTGGTAGTCCTGAAGTCCATGTGACGGCGGCGTGTGCATGACTCATGTGATGGCTATGCAAAATACCTTTAGTAAGTTATTTATCATACTGAAAGACTACGTCCCATTTGCTAGGTGAAGCTCCGTTCCTCTACGCAGACCGCAGCTGTCGGCAAGTTTTCAAGAATTCTTAAAAAATTGCCAAATCAAGAATAAAACGTCGAGTTTGAAAATAACGAGCCTTGCGTATTTATTACACCAACATATTCACTGCAACATTTTGAAGAAAAACAGTTATTATCAGTTCATCTGATACCGTGTGTTATTAGGCAAAAACTGGATCACTGGCAAGGCTAAATTTGTAGAAAATGCGAGATGCATTGGTCCTGCCCATTTTGGCAGGCGAGTGTGCGAATGCATTGAGGAAGTAGCCGACAACCGATGTGCTAACTCTATCAGGCTGGCACAGTGAAAGCAAGCTAGCCAAGGAGCGGATCGTAATAAAGTGTTACGCCAGTCTATCTTGTCGCGGTGTACCCAGATGGCCGGGATTCCTGTCGATGATAAAGGCATATACAGAGGGACTGTTTTTATCGTTGATAGTATGCGTCATACCGTGTTGAACTTTCGAATACGTACCGTAGACAATGCATAGACTATACTAGGACAACTGGTACAATCCATATGATCTAGTCATTCTGGGTGATTTTAATGGCCGATGTTACCAGTGGAATTTGAATCACAGAGCGACTTGTGAATTTTATTTATTAAATGATATTTAGGACCCTACACAGCTAGCAAGCTCGTTTGATCTGGTTAACAAACAAAATTTGGTTTAATTAATTACCTCCTTAAGATGTCTGCAGATGGGTGTTGCCAAGACAGCAACCAGTGGCCACTAGAATCCACCACCCACGATGTTACTCCGGTTCCCGGTCGCCGGTTAGTGGTCGGGGCTTGGGGTCGGGAATTAAAGTCTCTGTCTTCGATTTATTATATTCTTAAGCCATCTTTAAAATATACTATTTGTTACAAAGTTCTATACGATGAATATCCCAGGGCTACATCTGCAACGTTCAAACCAGCTATCCGTGGATGCTTACCCATACCTGGTCCAATTCGCCTACGGCAGCTTGCTCAAGTCATGTGGATAAACCGTGGTTCTTTCTCATTTGGCATGCATGTTGCAGTTCAATAAAACGTGTTCTTTACCTGTCATAATCGCCTATTTAAAATAAAATTTGAAAGTCGTGCACAATAATACAAACCAATACACCAAATATTGGTTGAGTAAAGCTTCTTTGGCGGTATTAGTGTAGCGCTCTAGTGATATAATCGCATGCAATGTTCAGCAGCAGACAAGCCAATCTTAAAGTTCTGGGATTAATTTCGTAGTGAAATATATATACATCAATCTATCGTGGTGAATGTTAACCCCTGGGTTGCCTATGTTAACCCCGGGTTGCCGATGTTAACCCCGGGTTGCCGATGCCAACCCCTGGTTACAGATGCTAACCCCGGGTTACAGATGTTAACCCCGGGGTTGCTGGTAGGCCGGAGCGCTGACTGTATCTGTCCCTCGCTGACTCTCCCTGGACCGTCACAGCGGCTCGCTATATACTGAACATGAATATTCATAAGGTACGCTGCCGTTCCGCGGACCAGCGTGGACGGCAACAACCACTGCGGTTAAATTCTTCTATACACGCATGCACACCACAACAATCTAGAACACCAACCTAAATGCAAAGTACAATCACTCTCCCATCAAAGCCTGGTTCTAGAATAAACAAGTAAGAAACTTGAAAGTACTAAAGGCCTGTCGTAACTACTCTTTCTCTCTAACTCTGTATCAGAGACTTAGCTCGCCACCCATGTGGGTAATTATCTGGGGGTAGAATAGTCATTATAGTAAGCAGTCTGTTCTTCGCTACATTAGTACCTGACGGCAACTTGTAGGTAAAAGTTAAGAGCTGCTGTAAACATGATGCACGTATATGGCGCTGGCTATATTAAGCTCACGCTACTGTTTATCGACATCACAGTGACACGCATGTCATCAACGGTGTTTAGTTGGGGAGAGTTTTACGTCAAAATATATGATGAAAGAAGCCTTGCCCTGGATGAGCTTTTCTTTTTCAACTTAGAGCAAACCTTTGTGTCAACATTTTTTATGATTATATCTGGAGTGCGTTGGCGTGGGAGCAGAGAATGGGGGGTGGCTGGGGGGCTGGGGTGGAGTGAAGAGAGGGGTGCACAAGTCTCCTGACACGACTCAATAACAGTGTACATACGCCAATTGAATATCTCGAGCCAGCTATGCTAACCCAAGCGGCCGGTGCGTGGTTCGAGACCCACCTATGCAAATGTCAATGGATGTGTAGGATCCTGTCATATTCGCCCTTCCTGTTGCTCCATATGACAGTTTATAGAGGCAAACTCTCGACATGTTCAAGTTTACCTTAGAATGGTGACCTTACACTGAGGCTAGCGCCAGACTACATAAATTGCAAATATATAGGTCAGAGCATGACCTGACCTAATTAGGAAAAAACGGTTGTTTACGCTGTTTTCTTAGGCGTGGGTGTTTGTTTACGCGTGAGTTACGTAAGTACGTATGCACCTAAGCTACGAATGCACCATACATGTACTTCGTTTGTCGTATTGTTATGTTTTCTTGTTACAACAGGAGATATTTTTGGGAGCATATATTCTATTTGCTTCGACTTGATATCACGTGAGATATTTATATCCCGTGATATGCACATAAAATATCCTGTAGGTGCTTATTAAAACAATTCAACTTGAATTTTCTCTCCACAATAAGGAAACGTCATAAACGTGCGCACTTGTTGTTTACCCATCCCATCGACAGGGGGCGCCCTAGCCAAAAACTATATCTGACCACTGATCCTTTTACTTGCCACAAGCGCCCATTTAGACATTCCAGTAGAAACAGTTTAGTTTAGTGCACCCGTTGCAACGATCACCTCGTTGTTTAGCCGTGTACACCCGGAGCGATCTTCTATCCAGCCACCCTGGCGAATACGCAACTTGAAAATGTTTCTTCGCTGCAACTGCAACTTTGAAATATGTTAACCTTGGATTTAAACCCATATTCCTGGTATATATTGCCTCTACAGTCTGCACATTTCGATAGACTGTGTCTTTCACCTCATCATTGAAATACGTTTTGAAGCTCATTGATTTTTGTAACATATAAAGTATTGGTTGCTTTTTGCTTTTCTGGCGGTATCACAGCTTTCGATCCTCGTTGCTGAATATGACTTTTGATTAAAACTCAAGAGCGTTTATGAACATGATGAATCGATGGCGAGGGCAATATTTATTAAGGTCACAATACAGTCTTGACTGGCGCAACGAGGCGCAACGAGGCTGGCTTGATCAAAGCAAGCATAAGATAAAAGTGTTTTATGACTGCACGACCATGGAAACATTGTACAGATCTCGTGGTGACATGTCGTAAGGATCGTGAACTGAGGCTAGCGCCTGTGTTCTCTCAGACGTGACTGGACATGGGGTCGCGATAGTCACTGCGCATGTGCGGCTTCTAGCATTCAGCAAGTTACAAAAACACATTACAATTGGTTGACTGTTGTGTCATACAGGTTGTGTGAGAAGAGACAATTGAAGTAAGGGAGTTCGCAATATTCGCTTCTGAACACAAAGGGCATGTGAGCCTGTTATCACAAAGATGTGTGGTTTAACCGTAACGCGGTATTAACGACGAAAACACGGATTCAGTCACATTTATGAACTAGAGAGGATTATGCAGAGCCTGCATCTAAGGATATTTCAAGGCATAGGAAGTGAGAAACGTAACGTTGTGGATGCCGCCCACGATTCAATTGGTTCTTCAAGACCTCAGCGTTGTCATCTAGTGTACCGGTCAAAATTGCAACACGATGTTGCTGTGTGATAGGTGTATTATATAACTGTCCTCTGTCTCAGAATGTCCTCTAAGTTTGTCGTCTGTCCAAGTTTGTCTTCTGCCTAAGTGTGTCCTCTGTCTCAGACTCTTGGGCTCAGACTGTCCTCTATCTAAGACTGTATTGTGTCTATTACTGTGCTATGTCTAAGACGGTCATACGTATCAGAATGTATTTTGTATCTCTGACTGTTGTCTGACAGTCCTCTTTCTAAGAATACTTCATCTCATAGACTGTCGTATGGCACTGATTGTCCTATGTTATAGACTGGCATATGTCGAAGCTTGTCATATTTCTAAGAGCGCTGTGTTCGGTACGGTGCTCTGTCTAGGACTGTCCGCTGTCTAAGACTGAGGGCTCCTGTCTAAGGTTGTCCTTTTCTAAGATCGTCCTCTGTTTAAACCATCCTCTGTCTAAGGCTGTATCCTGTCTAAGGCTGTATCTTGTCTAAGACTTCCCTCTGTCTAAGACTTCCCTCTGTCTAAGATTGCCCTCTGTCTAAGACTGCCCTCTGCCTAAGACTGCCCTCTGTCTAAGGCGGGCCCATGTCTAAGACTGCCCTCAGTCTAAGACTGTCCTCTTTTTAAGACTGCCCCCAGTCTAAGACTGACTTAGTCTAAGACTGCCCTCTGTCTAAGACTGACCTCTGTCTAGGACTACCCTCTGTCTAAGACTGTCCTCTGTCTGCTACTACCCTCTGTCTAAGACTGACTTCTATCAAGATTGTCCTCTGTCTAGGTCTGCCCTCTGTCAGACAGCCCTCTTTCTAAGACTGACCTATGTCTAAGACTGACATCTCTATCTAAGACTGACCTCTGTCTAAGACTGACTTCTGTCTAAGACTACCCTCTGGCTAAGACTGATCTCTGTCTAAGACTGATATCTGTCTAAGACTGATGTCTGTCTAAGACTGATCTCTGTCTAAGACTGCCCTCTGCCTAAGACTGATCTCTGTCTAAGACTGATATCTGTCTAAGACTGCCTTCTCTGACTAAGACGGCAATCTGTCAAACACGGTCACCTGTCTTAGGCGGGATCTTTCATCCGATTGAACCAGCCACGAGAACTGGGGCTACCCGAGTGTGGCAAACAGAACCCACCACATATTCTGGAGACAGATCGGCAGATGACACTAGAGTGATTCCCTGTGACGTCATGTCTGTCATTGGGCCTGGTGTAATTCCCTGTGACGTCATGTCGGTCCCTGGGTGCCGGATGCAGTACTTCCTGGTAATGTGGCTCTTGGTGCAGCTGACATACACTGGCGGAGACGCGATGGGTAAGCAGTCTAGGGTCTGGGAGGTGGGAGGTGAGGCCTGTGGCAGAGGTACATTGCAACAAACGTATATTTTTTATCAGCCTTCGCCGAATAGAAGCGAAAGGCATCTTACAGGATTATTTAAGAATGTGACCTTGATTTTAAGCAGGGCGTGCTTGTCAAAAGGAACTCCCAAATTACATCCACGCACGATTTCATCTCTAAATTTTTTATTAACCGCATCACTATTCTTTTTAAAAGGGGAATGCCCTCGTGCCACCCCCAACAAGCCCACGGCTCTAAACATTATTTGGCCAGACTACATACGATCAGAGGTGAAGCAACCTGGTATAGAGCGAATACATATTAAGTTTTTAAGGCAGAATAAGACAAAGTGTAATGTTGTTTATAAGCTATTCATGAAAGAGTGTAGTTTTGTAAAGATAAGCGAATCGAAAAGCGAAGTTACCATTGATTTCCACTCTGGATGAACTACTGCATAGTTTCCAGTGTACTTTTTGGTGCAAAATATGGTTACCAACTCCCACATGTTTTTGTGTAACAAGGTTGAATCTGATGTAAACAAGTTCACGAAACAATAGAACATATGTTTGAGAATTGTGTTATAGTACAACTGATATGGAAAAAAAAGCGGCATGGCTAGATGAGTCAAGCCGTTCTAACTTTAGTAAATATATAAATGTCGCCTCTGTTATGCTCGGGTATCTTCACCAAATAATGAATTAATTAATGTTATTTTCATTGTTGCAAAATACCATATATATCGTTGCAAGTAGAAAGAAAATACTTCAAAGGCTATTTTGATCTAGAGAATACAGTGTCAGGAGGAAAACCGAGCGACTTCTAAATTATAATTCTATATTTCAGTATATTTCATAAATATAATATACAATTCTATGTTGCAGTAAGACAGTTGCAATTGTTATGAAACTATGTTTTACGCTTCATCGCAGAAACAACATTTATTACTAATTTGCCATTTCTTATCATGAATGGAATTACATGACAGCACCTTGTGGAGCCGACATTTGTCGCAGTTAACGACTAATGTCGCAATAGTGCGATATTTGTCGGCGGTTAAGGACTTTTGTTGCAAGATCGTCGACGACACTTTTGGCACAGCTTGTACGACAAATGCCGCAAATTCCGCCACGACATTGACAAAATGCACTAATTATCTTCACGGTTTCTATGAATACTCCGATTTTTTTATCAATATCGGTCAAATTAGTTGCCCCGCCAGAACTGATCAAACTTTAACATACGACCCATCGGAGGAGAATCCCCAACCCCCCTCCCTTTCCCCCTGCAGATTTCGATGCTGCCGAGCGAACTATTTAACTTCGTTGACGACATATTGAGGTCATATGGTCCTACGGAATCACCCACGGGGACGTCTTAACATATGTGGATCAACCCTCTCCACCCACAACACAAGGAAGGGACCTATCCCCCAACCCCGAAAACTAGTTTGATCCCCCACTGGCATCCTCAGTCGGGTGATTAGTCCGTAACCGTCCACATCGCAGATGTCAATGTGGTGTGCCAATCATAATCGTAATTTCTGTTTCACAGGATACCGTCACGTGGGGTGTTACCCACATGGACTAGGAGAACCATCTAAACGTCAAGCACAGGGAGCCGTGACCGTCCAGTGGTGTCTGGGATTCTGCGGTGGACAAAACCCGCCATATCCCTACAGCGGACTCAGGGTCAGTGTCCAATGTCAGTCGATCATCCATGTATTCTACACTACACTACACACTATATGGCTATAGTGATATCGAGTGCTAATAGCGATGATAGTGTGTACAAGCCAAAGCGTTTATATGTGCATGTTAGCGATAAAGTCCTACGACCGCAGCTATATAAAAAGTTTCACCTGTTGCTCTTTGAACTATGAATATCGGGTAAAGTTGATTAATTTGAAGTTGTTGCCACTTTCACAGCGCAATGGGGGTTCATCAGGCACGGCGACGTGTTACTGTGCGGGCTCGTTATCCTTGAATTCGACCAGATGTAACTGGAAGTGTGGCGCTAACCTGGCGTGTGGCGGATCGGGGAGTAGAAACAAGTTCGTCAACCTCTATGAAGGTGAGTCACGGTGTGATTGATGTGGAGGGGGTGTGCGCCCTAAATGATGGCCGGACGACGCTTTCGAATGTTTGTGAGTTTGTAACGCCAAAAGGGACGAAAAGGGGGTCCGGGCCCAATGAGGAGCGGTCATGAGCCATGGCAGGGTGGGGAAAGGGGGCGGGAGAGAGTGCGCTTGGCATACCGCATTGATGCGAATTAGAACCAGAAGAGAATTTTGCTCGTGATTCGGGAAACCTATTTTCTCGCCCTTCGTGATTGACACATATAATTGTTGTGTCCAAATATAAAATTGTCGAACGCTACTTGAAATTGGAGAAATGAGCTCCAATTGACTGTGGTATTGTGGGGTTCACCGGGGCCTGGACCCCCTCCCATATTTCTTAAATGTGTTCGTTTTAGTCGACCTACCCTAGATATAAAGAATAGGAGTGTTGAATTTTGATATAATTAGGTGCCTCTGCGAGCACCAATATCGTTCCCATGCAAGTGTAAAATCAGAGCCCATCCACGAACCAGTTGAAAAATGACGAAAATCTTTGGGATTGCATATCTTATCTAGAAGAAACTGGCTTGGCGCTTGGCGCTTTGCTCCTTATACCTTGCGCTTAATTCTGACCTTTGACCTACCGATCTAGGTTTCAAGAAACGGACAATGGCTATAAGATATGAGGTTCTTGACACTTAGATCTATTTACGATCAATAGTAAGTACAAAATCAGTGACTTTACATTGATGCTCTATCAGTAAGGACCCATTGGCGTATCAAAAGGCACAAGAAGACACCCTTTCCAGCGCCACGTCCCCAGCACTCCCTTACCTTGAAGTGTATGCCTTAAGTAATTGTCATCAATCTGAAACACAGCGCATTCTACTCTAAACTATGTCGTCAAGGAGGTGAAGATGACACATATAAGAACAATCTAATGGTTCGACTGAGACTACGCCCGGAAAATGGCTTCTCTGTCATCGCCCAGCTCCATTATTGCGAAAAGACCTACTTGAAGCTCCCTACTTTAAACCAACCAAACAACCCAAGCACAACTTTTTCCATAGCTCCCTGAAGATATGGGTACGCCACCTATATGTAGCCGCCTATCATAAGTGTTTCTGAACCTTAATTTCGGAAAAAACATTCCTTATATGTCTCTGCATGCTCAGCATCCATCGACTACGGGACAAACAAATGGGGATGGATCAAACTGAAAGGACCTATCATTTAGTATGTTTATGAGTAAAATTTCCGCGATACGTGACTTAGTGTTACCTGAAATCCCGATGGGGGACAGTAAGGAGGTCAAATTAATCCTTAAAGTAACACATAACTAATTGTAGTGACACGCAGTGTTCTCTGACCAAAACATGATACGGTTTTTGCGTGAATCGGTATTGAATTATTCATTATCCTCGTGAACCGATAATGAATTGCTAATAGTTTGCGACCCCCCCCCCACCCACGCTGCCCTCCAATAATAGAATAAGGCAATATGTCATATATATATATATATATCTTATGAGAGCGTGACGCGTGACTGTTAATGGCTGGGTCCCTGTCTCCATTGCAGATATCGACGAGTGCCTTACTAACAATGGTGGCTGTAACCAGACGTGTAACAACTCTCCGGGCAGCTTCTCCTGCTCGTGTCGACACGGCTACAATCAGAGTGGAGCTAGCTGTGTGGGTAGGTCATACCTTGTCACTGTGACCAGACGTGTAACAACTCTCCCGGCAGCTTCTCCTGCTCCTATCGGGACTACTACAGCCAGATTTGAGCTAGCTGTATGGGTAGGTCATACCTTGTGACTGTGACCAGACGTGTAACAACTCTCCGGGCAGCTTCTCCTGCTCCTGTCGAGACGGCTACCGCCAGACTGGAGCTAGCTGTATGGGTAGGTCATACCTGGTGACTGTGACCAGACGTGTAACAACTCTCTGGGCAGCTTATCCGGTTCTTGCTGCGACGGCTACAGCCAGACTGGAGCTAGCTGTATGGATTGGTCATACCTCACTATTCCGCACACCGATATAAGCGCCAACGTATCTAGCAAACGCAATGAAATGTAATAAGTTATTAATTTAGTTTACCCCATATATCGATGAATGTGACACTGACAATGGTGGATACGCCCAGCACTGTACCAACACCCCAGGCCGTTACAGCTGATGTTGTGATCATGGCTATCTGGCTAACGGCACAGAATGCAACGGTGAGTGGTCCATCGATGTCTGACACACACAGCTGTTTATCGGTTGGTTGGTAACCATCCGTCTGCGTATTTAGACGATAAATGTGTAGGTCATTGCACGTTTAAGACTAGACATCAAACCTAAATGTGATAATCCTTGCATGAGATACTTATGGGGGGGGGAACCCAACGTATTGTCTGTTATATACCATTCCTATCTTAACATACGATGGGCCAAAAACGGTATATAATAGCTGGAATAAAGACTACCTCAGAGAACAAGTAAATGACAACGAAAATACGTTTGATAGTGAAGCGAGCAATGCTGTTTTTAAAACGTTGGCTTTTAACACGGAGGTTAAACGCAAAGTCGTGTAAATTAACGCGCGATGTCAGACTTATATTATAAACACTTTTCTTCAGATATTGACGAGTGCGTCACCGACAACGGTGGTTGTGACCACGTTTGTATCAACACCCCTGGTGGCTACAGCTGTTCATGTCGGGAGGGAAATCTCTCAGACAACACCACGTGTACAGGTAGGCTACCGTACGTAGCATCTAAATAGGAGCCGTCAAAATTGGTCCCACGCGGAACATTCGCACGTAGCTATGTTAGTGGCGTTTTTGTCTGTCAGCGATTTGATCTGATCTGATTTAACATTGGTAATTAACTGCGTGGCTAATAATAATAGCGCCAACATTAGTCAATGTATTTACATGTTGCCTGTGGCAAACGTCAACCTGAGAAGACACTCTGTAACGATTGTTCAGGTATGGCCGACTTTCTGTCAAACAAACACTGTTTGTGGCGCTCATTCGACCTCAATGAACTCGGCAACTATTTAAAATATGAAATGGAATTTACGAAAACACGATTGATTAAGCCTTGAACTGAACCAACGAGAAAGGGGAATGTTTGTGTGTGCGCCAAGGACAACGGAGGTTGTGATCAGGAGTGTCAGGAGTGAAGTGTTATTTATATTACAGATATTGACGAGTGCCGCGATTCACCTTGCGAACAAAGCTGCCACAATGTCGATGGAAGCTTCCAGTGTTTTGTGAACCAGGCTGGGTGATAATGGAGGACAATGTGACATGTGCAGGTCAGGCGCTTTATACATATCTCATAATTATGTCGTTTATATTATATATTATTTATCGTTTTGTTCTAAATGTGCTTGCTGATATGTTGTAAAATCAGTCATTACTCACTGTTTCAGAACCACAGAAATGTCCCAGCCCTTATTCCAAAACTATACCCATCTGGGTGTTCATTGTCATCGGGCTCCTGGGGGTTGCTGTCATAGCAATGGCTGTCGTGATCTTCATGCAATGGCGCCGCCATGCGGACACGAATGGCACCAACAGTGCATCAACTCCATCCCGCCCTCTGGATCCTCATCCGGATTTTGAGAGAGCCGTCTCTACCAGTCCGGCTGCCGTCTCCCGGGAAGAGAGACCCACAGACCCCGAGGTGTCTGCCGCACCGGCCGACTCACAATACGAACAGATCAGGATTTACACCAACTCAGAGGCGGCACAGGGAATCTACGAGAAGGTGGCATAAATACTCCCCAAACAGGCAACGTTGATAATACTTTTATAATGTAAGGAGTCTACATGATCGAACTACATGTAAATGTCTCACGGTTTTTAGTAATACATTGTATATCAACCAATTGGTCAAGGTCAGAACAAGGCGGACGTTTTATTTCCCTGTTTTAGTTTACTCCATTTCATATTTACTATTTGTTTACGGAATCGGCTTGTTGATGTGTGTCTTGTTTGTTGCCTTTGGCTTGCCGCTAGGCTGTGCGTGGCCTTTAAAACCCCCAGATAAACGATCTTAAATTGCTAAGTAAAATATTCAGCTAAATTGTTTTCCCCGGTTTATTGATGCAAAGGTCTTGACGTTTTCACAATTTCCCCCAGCACCCCCAAAAGTATTGGTTAAGGTCAAAAGGCCTAGCTTTTGAGAACGGCTGCTGGGCTAGTTTGTATTTTATTATATTTCGTTTCACTTCTTGTTGTACAGTAATGAACTTGTTTATGAGTACGCTTGTCTCACAGCTGTAAGCAGGTGTTGGGTCTAACCGTTTTAATAGTTATCAACCTCGGTTTTCCGGCATATTAATTCAATATTTTTTTACAAATAAAATGCTTTGTTTAAGAAAGCAGGCTAAAACAAAATATTGATAGTTTTTACCAAGCTAAGTATCCCTATTAGTGACCCATAAGTTGTGCACCAGCGTGTGTTTGATCGTTGCTATGAGTATAGAGTATTGCTATGTTTTTGGTTCGTATTTGTGTCCTAGCAATCAAACAAAAACAGTGCATGGAATCGGAAAGGACATGTTTTTTGTCATGTAATGAAGACACAATATGACATGCCAATGTGCAAAATATTTAATAAATGTGGCGGACCAATTCGCACAACTGGGCGCACCTCCAATAAAAGTAAGCGGAATGGAAATTGTACTAAAACATCTCATAATTAGCGTGTTAGCCTAAATCGAAGACAACATCCTAAGTCAGCTTGCGTCACCACGCGCCAAACTGACTGCGGGCCCCTGATTGGCTAGCGTCAGTAAACAACCGGTTGCTAAGGGCGTCAGCGTGTTCGAGTCCATTCTTATTTCTGCTGTACAGGAAGAGTGTATCCTTACATGGTAAACAATATTTTGCGGATACATAAAATTAATTTAAAACTTCATGATTATCCTATTTGCATAACCAGAAACACCCAAAACACGTTTATATGCCTTGATTATTACTACGCCATACTAAATATCACTGCTGTCCGAAGGAGCTTCCTTGTTGATCTGGTGAATACATGTCTGAACAAAAGTGATGTCTCTTTTGTTTTCTTCCTTAATCAATTAATTGAGACGTAAATTTTTATGAATTTAAATGATTGTTTTTAGTCTTAAATATTGCATCGATGAAATGCTCGTACAGTACAATGAATGCGGATGATGGCTTCAATCTGCACAACGCTGGTCTAGAAGTTACTTTTTTAAACCACAAGCAAATTTGTCCTTTTGTCAGTTACAAAATAGATAATCTCACTGACAGAAACGAAATAACTGCCACCATTGTATATTTTGTTACGATATCTGTGGATGCGTTATGATAGATTTGTTAGCCTTTTCATAGGTCGGGTAAGGGGTCAGTTGGCTATGATGAGTTCCGGTATTATGTACGCAGATTTGGAATGAGACGTGTAAGATGAAATGAAAAACTAAACATGGTGGCAGCGAAATTAACAAGAATAACGAAGAGAAGCTAAGAAAAGGAAGAAGATGAAGAAAAAAGAAAACAAGATAGGAGATGGCTCAATGTTCACAGTCTAGCATACATCCACCAGGTAAAATGTCACTGACCGGCGATGCGGAGCAAAGCCGAAAGCTGTTTAAACAGACCGACGTTCAGCTTACACCTGTTAGCCCATGGAGCTGGAGGTGAAATAGAAGAGGAATGTGTTTACTGGCCATGAATGAATGCGGACTTTTAGTGCTTCTTGTGACGTTTGCAGTTCATATAACATCGCTCAACGAAGAGAAACACTCATGAGCCACGAGGTGACAGATCGACCGAGGGAGCAAGTTGAAGTGGATTTGATGGAGCTGGCAATAAAGAGCTACTTGATCACTGTTGACTACTATAGCAACTACTGGGAAGTTGACATATTAGAAGACACCAACAGCTCTACTGTCATCCGAAAACGGAAAAGTCACTTTGTTCGTTACGGATCGCCAAGTATCATAATAAATTAGGTGACCAAGGACCTCCGTTATCGAATTCAGGGTTTAAGGCATTCACAACCAAATGGGATATCGAACATGGTACATCCAGTCCTGGATATGCCAGATCCAACGGCAAACTAGAATCTGAAGTGAAGACTGCGAAGCGTCTGATGAAAAAGGCAATGATGTCAAAGAAAGATCCTGACCTGGCTTTGCTGGACCTACGGAACGCTCCGTCAGGTCCAACGATTTCTTGTCCGACGTCCCCGTAGTCTCCTGCCTATGACAGCCAAGTTGCTGACACCTACACACCCTGATCACCATCGTAAAGTCCAAAGGCAACTTCAGACTCAGCAACGGAATGCGTCGGTACCATGACAAGTCCGCAAAGAACTTACCTCCAATGGAAGCAGGTGACAATGTCCACATGAGACCCTTTGTCTTAGGTCAACGGCTGCGGGAATTGGGAATTGGCCAATGAACGTGGATTGTACCTTCGTAATCGCGTCCAAATCGGCAAACAATCTTCTCGACCGGGATGCCCTGTTGCTGATCCGGAGCCGTTGCCTGTGGCGGGTGTTCAACCTGACGTGTCAGAAGCTGTGGTTGATGATGCTGCGCCATCTTATCCTACCATGACAACAGGACCACGATCGGCAGCCCAGCCAGCGACCCTTTCATTGCGATCATCAATTCAGACGCCGAGTGAAACATCGTGTGAGGCGCGCCCGCGTCGATCCAGGCAAATGCCTGCCAAGTTCAAAGATTTATCATGCAAATGCCTGCCAAGTTCAAAGATTTGTCATACATTGTAAATGTTTGTCTTACACTGCAATGTTTTACAATTATTCATATTATTCAGTACTGATTTCTTTAAATGAAGGTAATTTAGATGAGGTGCGAGATTCGGTCGCTAATCAAGCTGTTTATGTTGATTGCTGACATGTTACATCTAACTGATGATATGGTTCTTTTGGGAACGAACTTTTCTTTCTGTCTTAACTTTCAAGGAAACCGCCAGCCTGGCCTCTAACGCTGCTTTACCGATTCATATAATACCCAAATCTCTATCCTCCAAATTACAGAATTTTCTGTCCTGTCTGTAGCTCACAATAATATGTAGAAGTGACCGCCAGCCACGATGTCGACGCTTAACCAGGCGGCAACTCTTTTTACTCTAATTATATTCAAATCAGGAATCACGTCTAATGTCTGAGCAAAACAAAAACGCGTGATCATCGCAAATATAAATAGCTGTGATTCTAACTCCAATCATGGATTTTGTTCCGGATGCAATCGTTGCAAGATATATATCAATATATTTGGATGCAATTTTCCCATAAAACACTAAGATCATGGTCTACTGAGCCGCTTAGAACGGCTTCAATTCATCCGTAAACCGCGGCCCTGGTCTCTCCTTTCACGCGTTACCCCTGTAGGGTACCTCCACTGTGAAGAGTTCCCTCCGCGAGATAACTTCCAGTTCTAACGTAAGGCTGCGCCACATGATGGGTTACAATATACGTCACTTGCTCCCGCAAAATGGCGCACTGCTCGACATTGATGGGGGCGGGTTGGCTTAATTTGTTTCTTCTCACCAGTGGGACAAAACGAAGCGTTAACACTCCCCAAATTAACTTTGCGATGTAAACTTTCGGTGCAGATCGCGATTGTATTAGGTTGGACACGATATGTACGGTTGCGTTATGATGTATTTGTTAGCTTTTATGTAGATCGGGTCAGGGGTCAGTTAGCTATGACGAGTTCCGTGGTTATGTACGCAGATTTGGAATGAGATGTGTTGCACGTGCGTATAAAGAGATGAAAAACTACATATTGAAACATATTTAACCACAGTCCATATGATATCGTCATTCTAGGGGGCCGCGGCGTGTGCATGACTCATGTGATGGCCACGCAAAACTGTTTTTTGTCGTTGATAGTATGCGTCACACGGTGTTGAACTTTGGAATACGTACCATGCCCGGAGACTGCATAGACTCCACTAGGAAAACTAGCACAATCCGTATGATCTAGTCATTCTAGGGGATTTTAATGGCGATGTTACTGGTGGAATTTGTATCACTGAGCGACTTAGGATACTTATTTATTAAATGATATTTAGGACCCTACTCAGCCAGCCCGCTCGTTAGATCTGGCAATACCTGAATTTGGTTTAACCTCCTTAAGATGTCTACAGATGAGTGCTACCGAAACAACAGCCAGTGGCCACAAGAATCCACCGCCCACGATGTTAGTCCGGTTCCCGGTCGCCGGTTAGTTGTCGATAATGGGGTTAGGGAATTAAAGTCTGCCTCTCTCTTCGATCTATTATATTCTGAAGCCATCTTTTAAAATATACTATTTGTTACATATACGTGCCGTTTGACTGCCTTACGATGCATATCCCAGGGCTACATCTGCAACTTTCAAACCGGCCATCCGTGGCCATATACCTGGTCCAACTCGTCTAAGGCAGCAGGCTCCTTCTGATGGGACAGGTTGTAGTTAAATTAAACGTGTTTTCCGCCTGTCATCAATCGCTTGTTTGAAATAATTATTAAAATTCGTGTATGGTTGAGTACTTGCTTCTTTGGCCGTATTAGTACTTCCCTGTGGTTGAACCTGATGGCAACTTGTAGGTAAAAAAGGTTAAGAGTGGCTGTAAACATGATGCACCCATATGGCGCTGGCTATATTAAGCTCACGCTACTTGCATAACCCACTGCTTGATAAGGAAGTAAGAAACAATTTACCGACATCACAGTGACACGCATGTAATCAACGGTGCCCCTTGGAATGTCTATTCGTTACAACTCCTACTTTGAAATATGTTAACCCTGGATTTAAACCCATATTCCTGGTATATATATTGCCCCTACAGTCTGCACATTCGGATAAACTGTGGCTCCTTCTGGTGGGGCGTTTTCTAATTAACTAAAACGTGTCTTTCACCTCATCATTGAAATACGTTCTGAAGCTCATGGATTTTTGTAATATATGAAGTATTGGTTGAGTTTTGCCTTTCTGAGGTTATTAATGCTTCCTTGTTGCTAAACATTACTTCTGATTCCAACGTGTAGGTAAAACTCCAGAGCGGCTATGAACATGATGGATCTATGGCGATGGCAATATTAAGTTAACGATACATGCATTCAACAGCGCTTGATGAGGAAGGTAGAAACACCCTGTCCGCTATGTGTGTTGTCACATATTTTAGGTTTACTGACGCAACGAGGAGGGCTGGATAAAAAAAGTGTAAGTTATGTGTTTTATGACTGTTTGACCGTTGAAACATCGTAAGAACTCGTGGTGACATCTCGTGAGGACCGTGAACTAAGGCTAGCGCCTGTGTTCTCTCAGGCGTGACTAGACATGGGCCCGCGTAAGTCACTACGTAGGGCAAGTGGGGCTTCTAACATTCAGGAAGTGAATCAAAACGTTGGCGGTTGAAGTCCACTTTACAGTTATGCAGCTTGTGGGATAAGAAACAAAGTGTATATGAGCCTGTGATCAAAAGATGTAAACCAGAGAGAACTATGCAGAGCCTGCATCTATGGATATTTCAAATCATAGGAAGTGAGAAATGTCACGTTGTGGATGCCACCCAGGATTCAATTTGGCTCTTCAAGACCTCAGCGTCATCAACTAGTGCACCGGTCAGAATTGCAGCACGTTGTTCCTGTGGTATAGCACTGTCTACGACTGTTCTCTGTCTACGACTGCCCACTCTGTCAAGACTACCCTCTGTCTAAGGCTGCTCTCTGCCAAAGCCTGCCCTCTCTAAGACTACCCTCTGTCTTAGACTGCCCTCTGCCTAAGACTGCCCTCTGCCTGAGACTGCCCTCAATCTAAGACTGACTTCAGTCTAAGACTGACTTCAGTCTAAGACTGACTTCAGTCTAAGACTGACTTCAGTCTGACTGAATTCAGTCTAAAACTGAACTTAGTCTAAGACTGACCTCTGTCTAAGACTGCCCTCAGTCCAAGACTGTCCTCTGTCTAAGAGTGGCCTCAGTCTAGGACTGCCCTCCGTCTAAGACTGTCCTCTCTATCTAAGAATGCCCTCTATGCCTAAGACTGCCCTCTGTCTAAGACTGACCTCTCTATCTAAGACTACCATCTGTCTAAGAAGGACCCCTGTATAAGACTACCATCTGTCTAAGAAGGACCCCTGTATAAGACTACCATATGTCTAAGAAGGACCCCTGTATAAGACTGCCCTCTCTGTCTAAGAAGGACCCCTGTATAAGACTACCATCCGTCTAAGAAGGACCCCTGTATAAGACTACCATCTGTCTAAGAAGGACCCCTGTATAAGACTGCCCTCTCTGTCTAAGAAGGACCCCTGTATAAGACTACCATCCGTCTAAGAAGGACCCCTGTATAAGACTACCATATGTCTAAGAAGGACCCCTGTATAAGACTACCATCTGTCTAAGAAGGACCCCTGTATAAGACTACCATCTGTCTAAGACTGACCTCTCTATCTAAGACTACCATATGTCTAAGAAGGACCCCTGTATAAGACTACCATCTGTCTAAGAAGGACCCCTGTATAAGACTACCATCTGTCTAAGAAGGACCCCTGTATAAGACTGCCCTCTCTGTCTAAGAAGGACCCCTGTATAAGACTGCCCTCTCTGTCTAAGAAGGACCCCTGTATAAGACTACCATCTGTCTAAGAAGGACCCCTGTATAAGACTGCCCTCTCTGTCTAAGAAGGACCCCTGTGTAAGACTACCATATGTCTAAGAAGGACCCCTGTATAAGACTACCATCTGTCTAAGAAGGACCCCTGTATAAGACTACCATCTGTCTAAGAAAGACCCCTGTATAAGACTGCCCTCTCTGTCTAAGACTAAGACAGCCATCTGTCAAACACGGTCACCTGTCTAAGGCGGGATCTTTCATCCGATTGAACCAGCCACAGGAGGAGTCATGTCGGTCACTGGGCGCCGGATCCGGTACTTCCTGGTCACGTGGCTCCTGGTACAGCTGACATACAATGGCGGAGACGCGATGGGTAAGCTGTCTGTGGTCTGTGAGGTGGGAGGTGATGACTGGGGCAGAGGTACATTGCAAAGGACTATATTCTTATTAACCTACGCCGCTTCTGCGTAATAGAAACGAGAGATTATATAAGAATGTTACCTTGATTTTCAAGCAGGGCGTGCGTGTCAAAAAGAACTCCCGAATGACATAAACGCACAAATTTACATGTAAACCACATCTTTCAAAAGGAGAATGCCCTCGTGCCACCCCAACAAGCCCAGGGCTCTGAACATTATTTGTCCATACACCGTAAAGAGAAGGGGAAAAAGCAACCTGGTATAAAGCGAATACATATTAAGTTTCTAAGGCAGAATAAGAAATAGTGTAATGTTGTTTATAAGCTACTCATGAAAGAGTGTAGTTTTGTAAAGATAAGCGAATCGAAATGCGACGAGAATTAAGGTGAACCAGAATATTGATGAATATCAATGGCGAACAATGTATAAGTTACCCTTGATTTCCACTCTGGATGAACTACTGCATAGCTTCCAGTGTAGTTTTGACCACCAACTCCCACACGCTTTTCTGTAAATAGGTTGAATCTAAACTATGCGCCTTATATAAGCAGGTTCACGAAACAATAGAACATATGTTTGAGAATTGTGTTATAGTACAACTGATATGGAAAAAAAGCCGCATGGCTAGATGAGTCAAGCCGATCCAACGTTAGTAGATATATAAATTTCACCTCTGTTATATAACAGAGGTGAAGCTACCCGAGCATATGCTCGGGTAGCTTCACTAAATAATTAACTGATTAATGTTATTTTCATTGTTGCCAAATACCATATATATCGTTGCAAGTGGAGCAGTGTCAGCAGGAAAATCGAGCGACTTCTAAATTATAATTCTATATTTCAGTCCATTCCATAAATATAATATATAATTCTATGTTGCAGTAAGACATTTACAATTGTTTACGTATGTATGCTTTACACTTCATCACAGAAACGACATTTATCACAGTCGCTAATTCGCCATTTCTTAACATTGTAATTACATGATAGCACGTTGTGTAGCCGACATTTGTCGCAGTTAACGACTAATGTCGCCATAGTGCGATATTTGTCGGCGGTTAACGACCTTTGTTGCAAGATCGTCGACGACACTTTTGGCACAGCTTGTACGATAAATGTCGCAAATTCCACCACGACATTGACAGAATGCACTAATTATCTTCACGGTTTCTATGAATGCTCCTATTTTTTGTTATCAAAATTGGTCAAATTACTTGCCCCGCCATAAATGATCCAAGTTTAGCATACGACCCATCGGAGGAGAATACCCCCCCCCCCCCTGCAGATTCGATGCAGTCGAGCGAACTATGTAACTTTAATTTTAACTATTTAACTTTGACTTCAACTATTTAATGAAAGTGCCCCGCTCGTGCATTTACTCACACTAGAAACTGACTAAACCAGTGCAGGGAGTCAGCACGCAGAGGTCCAGGCCGGGCACCTAGTCCGCAGAGCCAGTCGCTGCCCTAGCCAGCGGCACTGACTGGCTCAAGCCCTATCCTGATGCCAAACGCCTGGTTCCGGGCTTATACGCGCCTTGCGTGCGTGCGCGTGGGTGTCGGTACCAGCTTACTGATAAGTTTACCCGGCCAGCCATATCTAGGTCAGTGCATTCGCACAGTGGTTAGCTGCGCGGGCTTGTATTCGCCTCGGGTGGGTGTATGGTATTCACCCCAAAATGTGTTCTATTTATGTTAACACATTGAATGAAACGTTTTATTGTTAAGAATACCCCTAGGTATTATCACGGAAAGTTTCACGTTGAGGGACCCGGAATTTCGGCTTAAAATGGCAAGGGTAGTTGGAAGGCGTCAAAAGGCGTTTTTGAGGCTTAAGCGCTAAGGCGTCCAAAGGTGGTTGTGCCGCTTAAGTGTGAAGGCGTCAAAAGCGTCCGTGCGTGAGAAAGAGTTAACTTTGACGACATATTGAGGTTATATGGTCCAACGGAATCACCCACGGGGACGTCTTAACATAAATGGATCAACACTCTGCCATCCACAAAACAACACAACACAACCCCGTAACGCAGTTTTGATCCTCCACTGGCATCCTGCGTCGGGTGAGTAGTTTGTAACCATCCACATCGCAGATGTCAATGTGGTGTGGCAATCATAATCTTGATTTCTGTTTCACAGGATACCGTCACGTGGGATGTTACCCACATGGAAGAAGACCACCATCTACAAGCCGACCACAGGGAGCCGTGACCGCCCAGTGGTGTCTGGGATTCTGTGGTGGACAAAACCCGCCATATCCCTACAGCGGACTCAGGGTCAGTGTCCAAAATCTGTCCATCATCAATGTATTCTACACTACACTAAACACTATATCGCAACATCGAGTGATTATAGCGATGATAGTGTGTACAAGCCAGAGTGTTAATATGTGTATGTTAGCGATATCTATATATGATCGCTCAATGACAATGCCGGTGTCGACAGTGGTTTTTAAGTCATCAACGATAAAACTGTGAGTCCTACGACCGAAGCTATATAAAAAGTTTCACCTGTGCTCTTTGAACTATGAATATCGGGTAAAGTTGATTAATTTGAAGTTGTGGCCACTTTCACAGCGCAATGGACCTACATCAGGCACGGCGACATGTTACTGTGCGGCCTCGTTACCCTTTAGGCCTTCGGCGGCCAGTAGTTGTATTACCTGGACATGTGGCGGTAACCTGGCGTGTGGCGGATCGTGGAGTATAGACCCGTATGTCGACCTCTATGAAGGTGAGTCACGGTGTGAGTGATCTGGAGGGTATGTGCGCCCTAAATGATGACCGGACGACGCGTCCGAAACGTTTGTACGCTTGCAACCCCAAAGTGGGTGACAAGGGGGTCACAATGAAGAAAGGAGATGTGGGCACGGGTGTGTGTGTGTGTGTGTGGGGGGGGGGGGGGGGGTGAACCAGTGCCCGCTCTGTATGGACGGGTACTGCTAGCTGCGACTCCTCTTCCCAATTTTTGTCCACTTAAGGCCCCATCAGTCGTAATATAACCCCGTCTTCACCCGCCCGGGGTATTCGTACCGATCGTCAGGCAGTCGGATAGCCTTTGGGAGCCCCAAAAGCTTACCCATCCAAGTACCAAGAACTGTTAGGGTCCATCCACGTTCCAGGTGAGAATGTTTCACGACTTTGGCAATATCTATTATGACGAAAATACTTAGGATTGCACACCTTATATAAAAGAAACTGGCTTGGCGCTTGGCGCTCGGCGCTTGCCGCCTTAGACCTTGCGCTTCTGACCTTTGGCCTGCCGATCTAAGAATCAAGAAACGGAGAATGGCTATTAGACATGACGTTCTTGACAATTAGATAAATGTACGGTCTGTAGTAAATACAAAATCATTGACTTTTCATTGATGTTCGCTCAGCAAAAGCCCATTGAGGAACCAAAATGCACGAAAGAGATATCATTTCCAGCGACACATCTGTGCCCTCCAGGTTTGACGTAATGCCAATTCTGTCGTAATAAATAAGAACAAAATTCGCAGTATATATAAACTTAGTGAGTCACGGGATGCAATTTATTACAAAATTAATTCATCGATAGCTAATAGTATAAGTTTATGATAGGCAAGGTAAGGTAAGGTGTCACTTAACCAGTACTTGATAATTATCAAATTTGATGCCGCTCGCAGCAGGCAAATAGCTTCTGCAAGCCCTTCGTCTTTTTGAGGCATCTTCACATGCAGCCTGTCAAACATGAATAGGGTTGTACAATAATTATGCAGTAAAAGCGAGTTAAAGTTGTAGGGAATAGTCAGGAAGCAATATGTGGTGATAAGTATGAGGTGATGACATGCTGGAATGGAACAAAAAAGCTCTGGCATTACGTCAAACCTGGAGCGCACATACGTCCTCAACAGTGCTTTACCTTCAGATACCTGCCCTCCGTAATTGCCATCAACTTACAACACAGCGAATTCCTCTCTAAACTATTTGGACAAGGAGGATAAGTTGCCAAGTATAAGAACAATCTAATGGTTCGACTGGGACTACTACGCCCAGCGACATGGCTTTTCTACCATTGCCCCTCTCCATAAGTGCGAAAAGATATACTTTAAGCTCCTTACTTTAAACCGGCCAACCAGCTCAAGCACATTGGATTTATTCTGCAGATTGTAGTTATTCCATGGCTGCTAGAAGATATAGGTACGCCAACTACATGCAGCCACCTATCGTAAGTGCTTCATGAACCATTCCTTATGCTTGTACTCGAGCCCCCCTTGCCCCCCACCCTCCTCACCACTCAACGGCAATATTTCATATGTCGGGAGAGCGTGATGGGTGATTGTTAATGGCTGGGTCCCTGTCTCCATTGTAGATGTCGACGAGTGCCTCGCCGACAACGGCCGCTGTAACCAGACGTGTAACAACTCTCCGGGCAGCTTTTCATGCTCCTGTGAAGTCGGATACAGGGCGGCTGGGGCTGACTGTGTAGGTAGGTCATACGATGTGACTGTAACCAGACGTGTAACAATTCTCCGGCCAGCTTCACCTGCTCCTGTGAAGACGGCTACAGCCAGACTGGAGCTAGCTGTATGGGTAGGCCATACCTTGTCACTGTGACCAGACGTGTAACAACTCTCCGGGCAGCTTCTCCTGCTCCTGTCGAGACGGCTACAGCCAGACTGGAGCTAGCTGCATGGGTAGGTCATGCCGTGTCACTGTGACCAGACATGTAACAACTCTCCGGGCAGCTTCTCCTGCTCCTGTCGAGACGGCTACCGCCAGACTGGAGCTAGCTGTGTGGGTAGGTCATATCTTGTCACTGTGACCGAACATGTAACAACTCTCCAGGAAGCTTCTCCTGCTCCTGTCGAGATGGATACATCCCGACTGGAGCTAGCTGTATGGGTAGGTCATACCTTGTCACTATGACCAGACATGTAACAACTCTCCAGGAAGCTTCTCCTGCTCCTGTCGAGATGGATACAGCCCGACTGGAGCTACCTGTGTGGGTAGGTCATACCTTGTCACTGTGACCAGAGGTATATTCCAACTCTCCGGGCAGCTTTGCTGTTGAGACGGCTGCCGCCAGACTGTAGCTGGCAGTATGGGAAGGACATGCCTCACACCGCACACCAATATAAGCGCAAACGTATCTAGCAAATGCAATGAGATGTAATAAGATATTAATTTTGTTTACCCCAGAGATCGATGAGTGTTTCACTGACAATGGTGGATGCGCCCAGCACTGTACCAACACCCCAGGCAGTTACAGCTGTAGTTGTGATCATGGTTATCTGGCGAACGGCACGGAATGTAACGGTGAGTGGCCCATAAATGTCTGACACACACAGCTGTTTATCGGTTGGGTGGTAACCATCCGTCTGCGTATTTAGACGATAGATGTGTAGGTCATTTCACGGTTAAGACTCGACTTGAAAGCTAAACGTGGAAATCCTTCCATGAGATACCTATGGGTGGGGCCCAACGTATTGTCAGTCATATATCATTCCTATACTACCGCACGACAGACCAAATACCATATATAATAGCTGGAATAAAGACTGCCTCAGGCATATGAAAACAAGCTAGCAAGAAAAGCAAACAGGCTGTTTTAAAACGTTGGCTTATAACACGGAGGCCAAATGTATAGTCGTGTAAATGAACGCGCGATGTCAGACTATATTATAAACACTTTTCTCCAGATATTGACGAGTGCGTCACCAACAACGGCGGGTGTGACCACAATTGTACCAACACCCCGGGTGGCTACAGCTGTTCATGTCGGGAGGGATATCTCTCAGACAACACCACGTGTACAGGTAGGCTACCGTACGTAACATCAGAAACTGACCGGCAAGGGTAGACCAAGGATTTTGAAAAGGAAGTGATCCACTTTAGATCAGTTCGGGGAAGTGGGGTCGGAAGGGGCGGAATATCATGTATATATTTTTTGTGAGTGGGGGGGGGGGGGGCACAGCAAAAAAGGGGAGAATCAACCCCTAAAATGTATATTGTGCAACAAAACGGCCCCCACATTCACGACAGGTAAGGAAAGCCCCCCCCCCCCGCTTCCACGTCGCACTAGATTCATGATAAGGTGGTTTAGGTGAACGGGAGAGGAGAATGTCTGTATTATCTTCTTTTCCGTTATATCCATCCGCATGCATGTGTCTCTCCATTGTTTATTCCTTTTAAAACCTGTCCATCGTTTATACGTCATTTTAGTGGAGGCCAGGAAACTGAGGTACTTTTGTCCATATTGATAACATTCATTATTTCAGATATAGACGAATGCGCTGCACAACTGCACAACTGCACAGCCCCCAATGACATATGTGGCAACACAGACGGAGGTTTTACGTGCAGCCATCGCAGAGACACAACACCATCGCCAACCGTCTCCACGGGTGAGGAATATTTGCTAAGACGGATTGTCACCCACATATCACGTACTTACATATTCTGCGAGCAGAGCATTTTTAGTACGTAACATCCAAATATAAGCCATCAAAAGTAGTCCCACGCGGAACACTCGCATGCAGCCATGTTAACTTAGTTGTTAAGACGAAAATTTTCAATTTTCGTCTTATGTCGGTGTGTTCGGTTTGTCTGTCTGTGTGTAACGCGGGGCATTATCTTTCGAATGCCTTAAGATATCGACTTCCAAATTCACAGAAAGATGCGGAATGGCAATCGTCAGGCTAAATTCGTAGATGGGCCATGTAGGTCAAAGGTCAAGGTCACAGGAATTTTTCGAAATTCGCTTAACCATTGTAAGATAGGACCAAAAAACGGGAAAATCGCTATAACGTTCGCAGTTTCCAATCAATGGTGCTGCCAATTATTTCACGTATTGGGCCCATTAGTACCTTCTATATCGTCTTTCATTTGTGCAAATCGCCCATATAGTTTTCCCGCTAAAAATTCCCAAAGTTTAACATGGGACCCTATGGGAGCATTTTGGCGGGAATCAGGCCTTCTGAATTTCTCCATGAAGGGGACATGTCAGACAAACGACACCTTGCGTGAGAAATGACATTAGTATTTGGGCATAAAATATTATATTGACCAAGGTTACGCTTCCAAGGTCAAGGTCACATCAAGGTCAAGGTTACGAAACATGTTTTCCCGTGTATCTTCGTTAATATTTGGTCTAGAGATTCGCGGTTTGTTTCAGAGTATTCTTCAGAGAGATACGCAAAAGTAATGTGCCCTCAGATTTCACCTCACATTTATAGTTTTCGAGTAATTGGATGATTAATTTTGACATTGCCGAAAGCGCAAAAAATTCGCTGTGACTACATAAATGCAGGTAGATGACTCATATGTGGTGGAATATGTACCCATATTACTTAGTACCTTCTATATCGTCTTTCATTTGTGCAAATCGCCCATATAGTTTTCCCGCTAAAAATTCCCAAAGTTTAACATGGGACCCTATGGGAGCATTTTGGCGGGAATCAGGCCTTCTGAATTTCTCCATGAAGGGGACATGTCAGACAAACGACACCTTGCGTGAGAAATGACATTAGTATTTGGGCATAAAATATTATATTGACCAAGGTTACGCTTCCAAGGTCAAGGTCACATCAAGGTCAAGGTTACGAAACATGTTTTCCCGTGTATCTTCGTTAATATTTGGTCTAGAGATTCGCGGTTTGTTTCAGAGTATTCTTCAGAGAGATACGCAAAAGTAATGTGCCCTCAGATTTCACCTCACATTTATAGTTTTCGAGTAATTGGATGATTAATTTTGACATTGCCGAAAGCGCAAAAAATTCGCTGTGACTACATAAATGCAGGTAGATGACTCATATGTGGTGGAATATGTACCCATATTACTGGCATCATGTTTGCCAAATTGCATCAAAATCAAAGCAGTAGTTTGGACGCTAGCAAATAATCACACGTTAACATGGCCAAGCCCACTATAAGGCCTCGATACGCCAAATGACTGACGTCGTGCCATGCCAAAGTCATGAAATGGGCCTTAACATAGTCGAATTGGTCCCATAACCCAAATTTTCGTCTTCCTTGTCAAGCTGTGCTTGACCGTCTAGGTTTTTGTATCTGTCAGTGATTTTATCTGATCTGATTTAACATTAGTAATTAACTGCGTGGCTAAACTGCGCAATAATAGTGTCAACATTAGTCCATGTATTTACATGTTGCCTGTAGCTAACGCCAAGCTGAGAAGACACTCTATAACGATTGTTCGTGTATGGCCGACTTTCTGTCAAACAAACACTATTTGTGGCGCTCATTCGCCCTCAATGAGCTCGGTAACTAATTAAAATATGCAATGAAATTGACCCAAAAAACGATTGATTAAGCCTTGAACTGAACCAAAGAGAAAGGGGAATATTTAGGAAACGAAAAATCCCGTTGAACTATATCAAAAAACGCAAAACTGTTTTGGGCTACAATAAAGCATACACATGACACCAAAGAAACTCGTTCCCTAAAACTGGGCTATGAAGTAAATACTCAAGGTTCAATATTTATTCAGACTTGCAAAATACAAATTCCGGCCCGTTAGACCGTTAATTTTAGCCTAAGTACCGAAGAGTGACAAACAGAAATTTTGGATATGTCTCTCTGTAATCAACAGGCCTGTCTGCATTTTTCAGACATAGGCGAATGTTCCAGCTACAATGGTGGATGTGAGCACATCCTATATAAATATACCTTCGCGACTTATCCGTAATCCATAATCATTATTCTAAATGTACCATCCATCTATCCACCCATCCATCCATCCATCCATTTATGCATCCATCTATCGTGTGGTTTACAAAGCCATCACTCACCGTTTCAGAAGCCCTGAGCAGTCATTCCAATACATATACTACACCCATCTGGGTGTTCATTGTCATCGGGCTCCTTGTGGCTGTTGTCATAGCAATGGCCATCGTCTTCATACTGTGGCGCCGCCATGCGGGCAGGAATACCACCAACAGCGCATCAAATCCCCCCGGTCCACTGGATCTTCATCCGGGTTCTGAGAGAGTCGTCCCTGCCAGTCAGGCTGCCGTCTCCCGGCAAGACAGACCCACAGACTCCGATGTGTCAGCCGCACCGGCCGACTCACAGTACGAACATATCAAGATCTACACCAACTCGGAGGCGGCGCAGGGAGTGTATGAGAAGGTGGCATGAAAACTCCCCGAACAGGCAACGTCTGTAATACTTTGATAATGTAAGGAGTTAAAACGTTGTATTTATGTGGCCTGGGGTAGTCGATAATCGGTTTTCTTTCTACGATCGAACTACATGTATCTGTCTCGCGGTTTTAGCCATATATTGTATATCTACCACTGCTGACTAGTTCTTCCCTCTTCCGGTCAGAGTCAGAACAATGTGGACGTTTTTATTTCCCTGTTTCATTTCACACCGTGAGAATCCATGTTTTTCTTTTTCCCAATGGCCAATATATACACTATTTGTTTACCGGAAACTGCTTGTTGATGTGTGTCTTGTTTGTTGCCTTTAGGCTTTCCACAAGGATGTGTGTGGCCTATTTGAACCCCACATTTGATGGGGTCAATTTACTTTTGCCGTCAATAAACATTCTATTGGGCTTTCCTACCATACATGCTCGTAATTCTTTCCCTTATCAAACTTGTTTCGGTCCCGTGGTATGCCAACACACGACACGCCCACATAATTTTGTTATATATTTTTATGGACTTGAATTTGTGTCATTTGTTTTTTGTTTGAGATCTTGTCTCACATTTGTAATGAGGTATTGGGTCTAACCGGTTTAATAGTTATCAAACTTTGTTTTCCTATATAGTATTTTTTTATAATTGTTTACAAGTAAAATGCTTTATTGAAGAAAGCAGGCAAAAACAAAATACTGATAGTTTTTGCCAAGCTAACCATGCTAATTAGTGAGCCATAAGTTGTGCACCAGCTTGTGTTTGATCGTTGCTATGGCTACACTCTTGTGAGAGTGTAACAGTGTCGGACTGTACATACCATTCTCTATTGATGAATAAAATAATGCTATTGCGTAGCGATTAAAAAACTGAACTATAATCAAGTATTTTTAACGGAGGCGGTCGGGGGGGGGGGGGGGGCGGGGGGGGGGGGAGAAGTCTGTTGTCCGAATGACCGATTTGTTAGCGCATCTGGCTGCCAGCCAGTGGCGGCCCTATGATTGGCAAGCGTCAGTAAACAACCGGTTGCCAAGGGCGTCAGCGTGTTCGAGTCCATTCTTATTTCTGCTGTACAGGAAGAGCGGTCGTATCTCCTTACATGGTGAACAATATTTTGTGGATACATAAAATCAATTTAAAACTTCACAATTATTCTATTTGCATAACTACAAACACCCAATACACGTTTGTATGCCTTGGTTGTTGCTACGCCATACTAAATATCACTGCTGTCCGAAGGAGCTTCCTTGTTGATCTGGTGAATAAATGTCTGAACAAAAGTAATGTCTCTTTTCTTTTCTTCCTTAATCAGTTAATTGAGGCGTGGATTTTGATAGTATTTAAATGATTGTTATTAGTCCTAAATATTGCATCTTGAAATGCTCGTACAGTACAATTAATCCGAATGATGGCTTCAATCTGAACAATAGGGATGCGTTATGATAGATTTGTTAGCTTTTATGTAGGTCGGGTCAGGCGTCAGTTGGCTATGACGAGTTCCGGGGTTATGTAAACAGATTTGGAATGAAAGAGAAGAAAAAGGGAATATTGAAACATTTGACCACAATCTATATGACATAGTCATTCTAGGTGATTTTAATGCACCAGTGGAATTCGAATCACAAAGCGACTTACATAAGAAACTTATTTATGCGCTTAATTTAATGTAAACTGTAAATGTTTTTCGTGCATTGCTTCTTGCTGGCTGCGTGGGGTAGTCCTATAGTCCATGTGGCCGCGGCGTGTGGTAGTCCTATAGTCCATGTGGCCGCGGCGTGTGGTAGTCCTGTAGTCCATGTGGCCGCGGCGTGTGGTAGTCCTGTAGACGATGTGGCCGCGGCGTGTGGTAGTCCTATAGTCCATGTGGCCGCGGCGTGTGGCAGTCTTGTAGTCCATGTGGCCGCGGCGTGTGTTAGTCCTGTAGTCCATGTGGCCGCGGCGTGTGGTAGTCCTGTAGTCCATGTGGCCGCGGCGTGTGGGGTAGTCCTATAGTCCATGTGGCCGCGGCGTGTGGTAGTCCTGTAGTCCATGTGGCCGCGGCGTGTGTTAGTCCTGTAGTCCATGTGGCCGCGGCGTGTGGTAGTCCTGTAGTCCATGCGGCCGCGGCGTGTGGTAGTCCTGTAGTCCAAGTGGCCGCGGCGTGTGGTAGTCCTGTACTGTATGTGGCCGCGGCCTGTGGTAGTCCTGTAGTCCATGTGGCCGCGGCCTGTGGTAGTCCTGTAGTCCATGTGGCCGCGGCGTGCGGTAGTCCTGTATTCTATGTGGCCGCGGCGTGTGGTAGTCCTGTAGTCTATGTGGCCGCGGCGTGTGGTAGTCCTGTAGTCCATGTGGCCGCGGCGAGTGGTAGTCCTGTAGTCCATGTGGCCGCGGCGTGTGGTAGTCCTGTAGTCTATGTGGCCGCGGCGTGTGGTAGTCATGTAGTCCATGTGGCCGCGGCCTGTGGTAGTCCTGTATTCTATGTGGCCGCGGCGTGTGGTAGTCCTGTAGACCATGTGGCCGCGGCCTGTGGTAGTCCTGTAGTCCATGTGGCCGCGGCGTGTGGTAGTCCTGTAGTCCATGTGGCCGCGGCGTGTGGTAGTCCTGTAGTCCATGTGGCCGCGGCGTGTGATAGTCCTGTACTCTATGTGGCCGCGGCCTGTGGTAGTCCTGTAGTCCATGTGGCCGCGGCGTGTGGTAGTCCTATAGTCCATGTGGCCGCGGCGTGTGGTAGTCCTGTAGACCATGTGGCCGCGGCGTGTGGTAGTCCTATAGTCCATGTGGCCGCGGCGTGTGGTAGTCCTGTAGTCCATGTGGCCGCGGCGTGTGTTAGTCCTGTAGTCCATGTGGCCGCGGCGTGTGGTAGTCCTGTAGTCCAAGTGGCCGCGGCCTGTGGTAGTCCTGTAGTCTATGTGGCCACGGCGTGTGGTAGTCTTGTAGTCCAAGTGGCCGCGGCGTGTGGTAGTCCGGTAGTCCATGTGGCCGCGGCGTGTGGTAGTCCTGTAGTCCATGTGGCCGCGGCGTGTGGTAGTCCTGTAGTCCATGTGGCCGCGGCGTGTGGTAGTCCTGTAGTCCATGTGGCCGCGGCGTGTGGTAGTCCGGTAGTCTATGTGGCCGCGGCGTGTGGTAGTCCTGTAGTCCATGTGGCCGCGGCGTGTAGTAGTCCTGTAGTCCATGTGGCCGCGGCATGTGGTAGTCCGGTAGTCCATGTGGCCGCGGCGTGTGGTAGTCCTGTAGTCCATGTGGCCGCGGCGTGTGGTAGTCCTGTAGTCCATGTGGCCGCGGCGTGTAGTAGTCCTGTAGTCCATGTGGCCGCGGCGTGTGGTAGTCCTGTAGTCCATGTGGCCGCGGCGTGTGGTAGTCCTGTAGTCCAAGTGGCCGCGGCGTGTGGTAGTCCTGTAGTCCATGTGGCCGCGGCGCGTGGTAGTCCTGTAGTCTATGTGGCCGCGGTGTGTGGTAGTCCTGTAGTCCATGTGGCCGCGGCGAGTGGTAGTCCTGTAGTCTATGTGGCCGCGGCGTGTGGTAGTCCTGTAGTCCATGTGGCCGCGGCGTGTGGTAGTCCTGTAGTCCATGTGGCCGCGGCCTGTGGTAGTCCTGTAGTCCATGTGGCCGCGGCGTGTGGTAGTCCTGTAGACCATGTGGCCGCGGCGTGTGGTAGTCCTGTAGTCCATGTGGCCGCGGCATGTGGTAGTCCTGTAGTCTATGTGGCCGCGGCGTGTGGTAGTCTTGTAGTCCAAGTGGCCGCGGCGTGTGGTAGTCCGGTAGTCCACGTGGCCGCGGCGTGTGGTAGTCCTGTAGTCCATGTGGCCGCGGCGTGTGGTAGTCCTGTAGTCCATGTGGCCGCGGCGTGTGGTAGTCCTGTAGTCCATGTGGCCGCGGCGTGTGGTAGTCCGGTAGTCTGAGTGGCCGCGGCGTGTGGTAGTCCTGTAGTCCATGTGGCCGCGGCGTGTAGTAGTCCTGTAGTCCATGTGGCCGCGGCATGTGGTAGTCCTGTAGTCCATGTGGCCGCGGCGCGTGGTAGTCCTGTAGTCCATGTGGCCGCGGCGTGTGGTAGTCCTGTAGTCCATGTGGCCGCGGCGTGTAGTAGTCCTGTAGTCCATGTGGCCGCGGCCTGTGGTAGTCCTATAGTCCATGTGGCCGCGGCGTGTGGTAGTCCTGTAGTCCATGTGGCCGCGGCGTGTGGTAGTCCTGTAGTCCATGTGGCCGCGGCGTGTGGTAGTCCTGTAATCCATGTGGCCGCGGCGTGTGGTAGTCCTGTAGTCCAAGTGGCCGCGGCGTGTGGTAGTCCTGTAGTCCATGTGGCCGCGGCGCGTGGTAGTCCTGTAGTCTATGTGGCCGCGGTGTGTGGTAGTCCTGTAGTCCATGTGGCCGCGGCGAGTGGTAGTCCTGTAGTCTATGTGGCCGCGGCGTGTGGTAGTCCTGTAGTCCATGTGGCCGCGGCGTGTGGTAGTCCTGTAGTCCATGTGGCCGCGGCCTGTGGTAGTCCTGTAGTCCATGTGGCCGCGGCGTGTGGTAGTCCTGTAGACCATGTGGCCGCGGCGTGTGGTAGTCCTGTAGTCCATGTGGCCGCGGCGTGTGGTAGTCCTGTAGTCCATGTGGCCGCGGCGTGTGGTAGTCCTGTAGTCCATGTGGCCGCGGCCTGTGGTAGTCCTGTAGACCATGTGGCCGCGGCGTGTGGTAGTCCTGTAGTCCATGTGGCCGCGGCGTGTGATTGTCCTGTAGTCCATGTGGCCGCGGCATGTGGTAGTCCTGTAGTCCATGTGGCCGCGGCCTGTGGTAGTCCTGTAGTGCATGTGGCCGCGGCGTCTGGTAGTCCTGTAGTCCATGTGGGCGCGGCGTGTGGTAGTCCTGTAGTCCATGTGGCCGCGGCGTGTGGTAGTCCTGTAGTCCATGTGGCCGCGGCGTGTGGTAGTCCTGTAGTCCATGTGGCCGCGGCGTGTGGTTGTCCTGTAGTCCATGTGGCCCCGGCGTGTGCATGACTCATGTGATGGCTACGCAAAATACGCCGAGTGAAACATCGTGTGAGGCACGCCCTCGTCGATCCAGGCAAGTGCTTGCCAACTTCAAAGACTTTGCATTAATTTAGATGAGCTGCGAGACATTTTCTGTCGCTAATCACGCTGTTTATATTGATTGTTGACATGTTACATCTAACTGATGATTTTGTTCTTTTGGGATGGCTTGTCTTTAAAGAACTGTTTTTATTGGTATTAACTTTAAAGGAAACCGCCAGCGATTGATATAATACCCTAGTGTCTATCCTCGAAATTACAGAATTTTCTGTCCTGTCTGTAGCTCATATTCAAATTCAGACGTGACCGCCACCCACGATTTCGCCGCTTAACCAGGTGGCAGCTCTTTTTGGAGGTGGGTCCGCCATTGACCAGTCAGGAGGCGATACTCTAATTATATTCAAACCGGAAATCGCGCCGAGTGTGTGAGCAAAGCAACAGCAAATGATCATCGCAAATATAAATAGCGGCGATTCTAACTCCAATCATGTTTTTTACGGAGGTAATCGTCGCAAGGGATATTTTCATATATGGTCTGCTGTGCGGCTTGCAACTGCTGCAATTCATCTGTAAATTGCGGCCTTGGTCTCTCCTTCCACGCGTTTCCCCTGAAGGGTTCCTCTACTGTGAAGAGTTCCCTCCGCGAGATAACTTCCTAACGCAAGGTGGCGCCACAAGAAGGGTTACAATATACGTCACTTGCTCCGGCAAAATGGCGTGCTGCTCGACATTGAAGGGGGCGGGTTGGCTTAATTTTGTTCTCCTTGCCAGTGGGCCAAAACACAACAGATCGCGATTATATTAGGTTGGACACCCGCTTAAAAAAGGGAAGTTACGATATGTACGGATGCGTTATGATCATTTGTTAGCTTTTATGTAGGTCGGGTCAGGGGTCAGTTGGCTATGACGAGTTCCGGGGTTACGTACGCAGATTTGGAATGAGATGTGTTGCACGTGCGAATAAAGAGATGGAAAACTACATATTGAAACATCTTTAACCACAATCCATATGATATAGTCATTCTAGGTGATTTTAATGCATCAGTGGAATTCGAATCACAGAGCGACTTACATACACAACATATATATGCACTGAATTTAATGTAAACTGTAAATGATTTTCGTGCACTGCTTCTTGCTAGTGGTAGTCCTGAAGTCCATGTGACGGCGGCGTGTGCATGACTCATGTGATGGCTATGCAAAATACCTTTAGGAGGTTATTTTTTATACTGAAAGACTACGTCCCATTCGCTAGGTGAAGCTCCGTTCCTCTGCGCAGACCGCAGCTGTCGGCAAGTTTTCAAGAATTCTAAAAAAAATGCCAAATCAAGAATAAAACGTCGAGTTTGAAAATAACGGGCCTTGCGTATTTATTACACCAACATATTCACTGCAACGTTTTGAAGAAAAACAGTTATTATCAGTTCATCTGATACCGTGTGTTATGAGGCAAAACTTGGGTCACGGGCAAAGCTAAATTTGTAGAAATGCGAGGTGCATTGGTCAAGCCCATTTTGGCAGGCGAGTGTGCGAATGCATTGAGGTCGTAGCCGACAACCGATGTGCTAACTCTATCAGGCTGGCACAGTGAAAGCAAGCTAGCCAAGGAGAGGATCGTAATAAAGTGTTGCGCCAGTCTATCTTGTCGCGGTGTACCCAGATGGCCGGGATTCCTGTCGATGATAAAGGCATATACAGAGGGACTGTTTTTATCGTTGATAGTATGCGTCATACCGTGTTGAACTTTCGAATACGTACCGTAGACAATGCATAGACTATACTAGGACAACTGGTACAATCCATATGATCTAGTCATTCTGGGTGATTTTAATGGCCGATGTTACCAGTGGAATTTGAATCACAGAGCGACTTGTGAATTTTATTTATTAAATGATATTTAGGACCCTACACAGCCAGCAAGCTCGTTTGATCTGGTAATAACAAAATTTGGTTTAATTAATTACCTCCTTAAGATGTCTGCAGACGGGTGTTGCCAAGACAGCAACCAGTGGCCACTAGAATCCACCACCCACGATGTTAGTCCGGTTCCCGGTCGCCGGTTAGTGGTCGGGGCTTGGGGTCGGGAATTAAAGTCTGCCTCTGTCTTCGATTTATTATATTCTTAAGCCATCTTTAAAATATACTATTTGTTACAAAGTTCTATACGATGAATATCCCAGGGCTACATCTGCAACGTTCAAACCAGCTATCCGTGGAGGCTTACCCATACCTGGTCCAATTCGCCTACGGCAGCTTGCTCAAGTCATGTGGATAAACCGTGGTTCTTTCTCATGGGGCATGCATGTTGCAGTTCAATAAAACGTGTTCTTTACCTGTCATAATCGCCTATTTAAAATAAAATTTGAAAGTCGTGCACAATAATACAAACCAATACACCAAATATTGGTTGAGTAAAGCTTCTTTGGCGGTATTAGTGTAGCGCTCTAGTGATATAATCGCATGCAATGTTCAGCAGCAGACAAGCCAATCTTAAAGTTCTGGGATTAATTTCGTAGTGAAATATATATACATCAATCTATCGTGGTGAATGTTAACCCCTGGGTTGCCTATGTTAACCCCGGGTTGCCGATGTTAACCCCGGGTTGCCGATGCCAAGCCCTGGTTACAGATGCTAACCCCAGGTTACAGATGTTAACCCCGGGGTTGCTGGTAGGCCGGAGCGCTGACTTTATCTGTCCCTCGCTGACTCTCCCTGGACCGTCACAGCGGCTCGCTATATACTGAACATGAATATTCATAAGGTGCGCTGCCGTTCCGCGGACCAGCGTAGACGGCAACAACCACTGCGGTTAAATTCTTCTATACACGCATGCACACCACAGCAATCCAGAACACCAACCTAAATGCAAAGTACAATCACTCTCCCATCAAAGCCTGGTTCTAGAATAAACAAGTAAGAAACTTGAAAGTACTAAAGGCCTGTCATAACTACTCTTTCTCTCTAGCTCTGTATCAGAGACTTAGCTCGCCACCCATGTGGGTAATTATCTGGGGGTAGAATAGTCATTATAGTAAGCAGTCTGTTCTTCGCTACATTAGTACCTGACGGCAACTTGTAGGTAAAAGTTAAGAGCTGCTGTAAACATGATGCACGTATATGGCGCTGGCTATATTAAGCTCACGCTACTGTTTATCGACATCACAGTGCCACGCATGTCATCAACGGTGTTTAGTTGGGGAGAGTTTTACGTCAAAATATATGATGAAAGAAGCCTTGCCCTGGATGAGCTTTTCTTTTTCAACTTAGAGCAAACCTTTGTGTCAACATTTTTTATGATTATATCTGGAGGGCGTTGGCGTGCGGGCAGAGAATGGGGGGTGGCTGGGGGGCTGGGGTGGAGTGAAGAGAGGGGTGCACAAGTCTCCTGACACGACTCAATAACAGTGTACGTACGCCAATTGAATATCTCGAGCCAGCTATGCTAACCCAAGCGGCCGGTGCGTGGTTCGAGACCCACCTATGCAAATGTCAATGGATGTGTAGGATCCTGTCATATTCGCCCTTCCTGTTGCTCCATATGACAGTTTATAGAGGCAAACTCTTGGAAGATCTCCCGATGTAGCGCAGCGCGAAGTATGTCTATTTAAGGATAAATAAAGTACATGTAAGTTAGATATGACTCAAAGTAATATTTGTTACCTAGAAAGAAGAAACATATATCTTTGTACAAGAAACGATCAATTCTGCAAGTCATCTCCACATGTTCAAGTTTACCTTAGAATGGTGACCTTACACTGAGGCTAGCGCCAGACTACATAAATTGCAAATATATAGGTCAGAGCATGACCTGACCTAATTAGGAAAAAACGGTTGTTTACGCTGTATTCTTAGGCGTGGGTGTTTGTTTACGCGTGAGTTACGTAAGTACGTATGCATCTAAGCTACGAATGCACCATACATGTAGTTCGTTTGTCGTATTGTCATGTTTTCTTGTTACAACAGGAGATATTTTTGGGAGCATATATTCTATTTGCTTCGACTTGATATCACGTGAGATATTTATATCCCGTGATATGCACATAAAATACCCTGTAGGTGCTTATTAAAACAATTCAACTTAAATTTTCTCTCCACAATAAGGAAACGTCATAAACGTGCGCACTTGTTGTTTACCCAACCCATCGACAGGGGGCGCCCTAGCCCAAAACTATATCTGACCACTGATCCTTTTACTTGCCACAAGCGCCCATTTAGACATTCCAGTAGAAACAGTTTAGTTTAGTGCACCCGTTGCAACGATCACCTCGTTGTTTAGCCGTGTACACCCGGAGCGATCTTCTATCCAGCCACCCTGGCAAATACGCAACTTGAAAATGTCTCTTCGCTGCAACTGCAACTTTGAAATATGTTAACCTTGGATTTAAACCCATATTCCTAGTATATATTGCCTCTACAGTCTGCACATTTCGATAGACTGTGTCTTTCACCTCATCATTGAAATACGTTTTGAAGCTCATTGATTTTTGTAACATATAAAGTATTGGTTGCTTTTTGCTTTTCTGGCGGTATCACAGCTTTCGATCCTCGTTGCTGAATATGACTTTTGATTAAAACTCAAGAGCGTTTATGAACATGATGAATCGATGGCGAGGGCAATATTTATTAAGGTCACAATACGCGAGTTCACCAGTTCATGATGATGAAGTTAGAAACACACTGTAAACCGTGTGTGTTGTCAGATGTCTTGACTGGCGCAACGAGGCTGGCTTGATGAAAGCAAGCATAAGATAAAAGTGTTTTATGACTGCACGACCATCGACATATCGTACAGATCTCGTGGTGACATCTCGTGAGGACCGTAAACTAAGGCTAGCGCCTGTGTTCTCTCAGACGTGACTAGACATGGGGCCGCGCAAGTCACTGCGCATGTGCGGCTTCTAACATTCAGGAAGTTACAAAAACACATTACAATTGGTTGACTGTTGTGTCATACAGGTTGTGTGAGAAGAGACAATTGAAGTGAGGGAGTTCGCAATATTCGCTTCTAAACACAAAGTGTATGTGAGCCTGTTATCACAAAGATGTGTGGTTTAACCGTAACGTGGTATTAACGACGAAAACACGGATTCAGTCACATTTATGAACTAGAGAGGATTATGCAGAGCCTGCATCTAAGGATATTTCAAGGCATAGGAAGTGAGAAACGTAACGTTGTGGATACCACCCAGGATTCAATTGGTTCTTCAAGACCTCCGCGTTGTCATCAAGTGTACCAGTCAAAATTGCAACACGTTGTTGCTGTGTAATAAGTGTATTATATAACTGTCCTCTGTCTCAGAATGTCCTCTAAGTTTGTCGTCTGTCCAAGTTTGTCGTCTGCCTAAGTGTGTCCTCTGTCTCAGACTCTTGGGCTCCGACTGTCCTCTATCTAAGACTGTATTGTGTCTATTACTGTGCTATGTCTAAGACGGTCATACGTATCAGAATGTATTCTGTATCTCTGACTGTTGTCTGACAGTCCTCTTTCTAAGAATACTTCATCTCATATACTGTCGTATGTCACTGATTGTCCTATGTTATAGACTGTCATATGTCGAAGCTTGTCATATTTCTAAGAGCGCTGTGTTCGGTACGGTGCTCTGTCTAGGACTGTCCGTTGTCTAAGACTGAGGGCTCCTGTCTAAGGTTGTCCTTTTCTAAGATCGTCCTCTGTTTAAACCATCCTCTGTCTAAGGCTGTATCATGTCTAATGCTGTATCCTGTCTAAGACTTCCCTCTGTCTAAGATTTCCCTCTGTCTAAGATTGCCCTCTGTCTAAGATTGCCTTCTGCCTAAGACTGCCCTCTGTCTAAGGCGGGCCCATGTCCAAGACTGCCCTCAGTCTAAGACTGTCCGATGTCTAAGACTGTCCTCAGTCTAAGACTGACTTCAGTCTAAGACTGACTTCAGTCTAAGACTGACTTCAGTCTAAGACTGACTTCAGTCTTAGATTGACTTCAGTATAAAACTGACCTTAGTCTAAGACTGACCCCTGTCTCAGACTGTCCTCTGTTTAAGACTGCCCTCTGTTTAAGACTGACCTCGGTCTAAGACTACCCTCTGTCTAAGACTGCCCTCTGTCTAAGACTGCCCCCTGTCTCAGACTGTCCTCTGTTTAAGACTGCCGTCTGTTTAAGACTGACCTCGGTCTAATACTACCCTCTGTCTAAGACTGCCCTCTGTCTAAGACTGCCCTCTGTCTCAGACTGTCCTCTGTTTAAGACTGCCCTCTGTTTAAGACTGACCTCGGTCTAAGACTACCCTCTGTCTAAGACTGCCCTCTGTCTAAGACTGCCCTCTGTGTAAGACTGCCCTCTGTCTAAGACTGACCTCTGTCTAAGACTGCCCTCTGTCTAAGACTGCCCTCTGTCTAAGACTGCCCTCTGTTTAAGACTGACCTCGGTCTAAGACTACCCTCTGCCTAAGACTGTCCTCTGTCTAAGACTGCCCTGTTCTAAGACTGACTTCTATCAAGACTGTCCTCTGTCTAGGACTGCCCTCTATCAGACAGCCTTCTTTCTAAGACTGACCTATGTCTAAGATTGACATCTCTATCTAAGACTGACCTCTGTCTAAGACTGCCCTCTGTCTAAGACTGATCTCATCTCTGTCTAAGACTGATCTCTGTCTAAGACTGATCTCTGTCTAAGACTGATCTCTGTCTAAGACTGATCTCTGTCTAAGACTGATCTCTGTCTAAGACTGCCCTCTGTCTAAGACTGCCCTCTGTCTCAGACTGTCCTCTGTTTAAGACTGACCTCGGTCTAAGACTGACCTCTGTCTAAGACTGCCCTCTGTCTAAGACTGCCCTCTGTCTAAGACTGCCCTCTGTTTAAGACTGACCTCGGTCTAAGACTACCCTCTGTCTAAGACTGCCCTCTGTCTAAGACTGCCCTCTGTGTAAGACTGCCCTCTGTCTAAGACTGACCTCTGTCTAAGACTGCCCTCTGTCTAAGACTGCCCTCTGTCTAAGACTGCCCTCTGTTTAAGACTGACCTCGGTCTAAGACTGCCCTCTGCCCAAGACTGTCCTCTGTCTAGGACTGCCCTCTGTCAGACAGCCTTCTTTCTAAGACTGACCTATGTCTAAGATTGACATCTCTATCTAAGACTGATCTCTGTCTAAGACTGCCCTCTGTCTAATACTGATCTCTGTCTAAGACTGATCTCTGTCTAAGACTGATCTCTGTCTAAGACTGATCTCTGTCTAAGACTGATCTCTGTCTAAGACTGCCCTCTGCCTAAGACTGCCCTCTGTCTAAGACTGCCCTCTGTCTAAGACTGATCTCTATCTGAGACTGACCTCTGTTCAAGACTGACTTCTGTCTAAGACTGCCCTCTGCCTAAGACTGATCTCTGTCTAAGACTGCCCTCTGTCTAAGACTGCCCTCAGTCTAAGACTGATCTCTGTCTAAGACTGCCCTCTGCCTAAGACTGCCCTCTGTCTAAGACTGATCTCTGTCTAAGACTGCCCTCTGTCTAAGACTGCCCTCTGCCTAAGACTGACTTCTGTCTAAGACTGCCCTCTGCCTAAGACTGCCCTCTGTCTAAGACTGCCCTCTGCCTAAGACTGCCCTCTGTCTGAGACTGTCCTCTGCCTAAGACTGCCCTCTGTCTAAGACTGCCCTCTGCCTAAGACTGACTTCTGTCTAAGACTGCCCTCTGCCTAAGACTGACTTCTGTCTAAGACTGCCCTCTGCCTAAGACTGATCTCTGCCTAAGACTGCCCTCTGTCTAAGACTGCCCTCTGCCTAAGACTGACTTCTGTCTAAGACTGCCCTCTGTCTAAGACTGCCCTCAGTCTAAGACTGATCTCTGTCTAAGACTGCCCTCTGTCTAAGACTGCCCTCTGCCTAAGACTGACTTCTGTCTAAGACTGCCCTCTGCCTAAGACTGCCCTCTGTCTAAGACTGCCCTCTGCCTAAGACTGCCCTCTGTCTAAGACTGTCCTCTGCCTAAGACTGCCCTCTGTCTAAGACTGCCCTCTGCCTAAGACTGACTTCTGTCTAAGACTGCCCTCTGCCTAAGACTGATCTCTGCCTAAGACTGATATCTGTCTAAGACTGCCCTCTCTGCCTAAGACGGCCATCTGTCAAACACGGTCACCTGTCTAAGGCGGGATCTTTCATCCGATTGAACCAGCCACAAGAACTGGGGCCATCCGAGTGTGGCAAACAGAACCCACCACATATTCTGGAGACAGATCGGCAGATGACACTAGAGTGATTCCCTGTGACGTCATGTCGGTCACTGGGCCTGGTGTAATTCCCTGTGACGTCATGTCGGTCACTGGGCGCCGGATCCGGTACTTCCTGGTCACGTGGCTCCTGGTACAGCTGACATACAACGGCGGAGACGCGATGGGTAAGCTGTCTGTGGTCTGGGAGGCGGGAGGTGATGACTGGGGCAGAGGTACATTGCGAAGGACGTATATTCTTGTTAACCTACGCCACTTCTGCGTAATAGAAGCGAGAGATATAAGAATGTTACCTTGATTTTCAAGCAGGGCGTGCGTGTCAAAAAGCACTCCCGAATGACATAAACGCACAAATTTACATGTAAACCACATCTTTCAAAGGGGGAATGCCCTCGTGCCACCCCCAACAAGCCAAGGACGCTGAACATTATTTGTCCATACAACGTAACAGAAGGGAAAAAGCAACCTGGCCAGTATAAAGCGAATACATATTAAGTTGCTAAGGCAGAATAAGAAATAATGTAATGTTGTTTATAAGCTACTCATGAAAGAGTGTAGTTTTTTTAAAGATAAGCGAATCGAAATGCGACGAGAATGAAGGTGAACCAGAATATTGATGAATATCAATGGCGAACAATGTATAAGTTGTCCTTGATTTCCACTCTGGATGAACTACTGCAGAGTTTCCAGTGTAGTTTTGGCTACCAACTCCCACACGCTTTTCTGTAAATAGGTTGAATCTCAACTATGCGCCTTATATAAGCAGGTTCACGAAACAATAGAACACATATTCGTGAATTGTGTTATAGTACAACTGATATGGAAAAAAAGCCGCATGGCTAGAAGTGTCAAGCCGATCCAACTTTAGTAGATATATAAATTCACCTCTGTTATGCTCGGGTAGCTTCACCAAATAATTAGCTGATTAATGTTATTTTTATTGTTGCCAAATACCAGATATATCGTTGCCAGTAGAGCAGTGTCAGTAGGAAAATCGAGCGACTTCTAAATTATAATTCTATATTTCAGTCCATTCCATAAATATAATATATAATTCTATGTTGTAGTAAGACATTAACAATTGTTTACGTATGTATGCTTTACGCTTCATCACAGAAACAACATTTATCACAGTCGCTAATTCGCCATTTCTTAACATTGTAATTACATGATAGCACGTTGTGGAGCCGACATTTGTCGCAGTTAACGACTAATGTCGCAATTGGGCTATATTTGTCGACGGTTAACGACTTTTGTTGCAAAATCGTCGACGACACTTTTGACACAGCTTGTACGACAAATGTCGCAAATTTCGCCACGACATTGACAAAATGCACTAATTATCTTTACGGTTTCTATGAGTGCTCCAATTTTTGCTATCAAAATTGGTCAAATTAGTTGCCCCGCCATAAAGGATCAAACTTTAACATACGACCCATCGGAGGAGAATCCCCCCCCCGCCCCCCCCCCCCCCCCCCTGCAGATTTTGATGCTGTCGAGCGAAATATTTAACTTTGTTGACGACATATTGAGGTCATATGATCCTAAGAAATCACCCACGGGGACGTCTTAACATAAATGGATCAAGACTCCGGCATCCACAACACAAGGGAGGGACCTAGCCCCCAACCCCGTAACGCAGTTTTGATCCTCCACTGGCATCCTCAGTCGGGGGAGTCTGTAACCATCCACATCGCAGATGTCAATGTGGTGTGGCAATCATAATCTTTTATTTCTGTTTCACAGGATACCGTCATGTGGGATGTTATCCACGTGAACTAGTAAAATCTACAAGTCAACCACAGGGAGTCGTGACCGTCCAGTGGTGTCTGGGCTTCTGTGGTGGACAAAACCCGCCATATCCCTACAGCGGACTCAGGGTCAGTGTCCAATATCTGTCCGTCATCAATGTATTCTACACTACACTACACACTATAACGCAACATCGAGTGATTATAGCGATGATAGTGTGTACAATCCAGAGTGTCTATATGTGTATGTTAGCGATATCTATATATGATCGCTCAATGACAATGCCGGTGTTTACAGTGTTTTTTAAGTCATCAACGATAAAAATGTGAGTCCTACGACCGAAGTTATATAAAAAGTTTCACCTGTTGCTCTTTGAACTATGAATATCGGGTAAAGTTGATTAATTTGAAGTTGTTGCCACTTTCACAGCGCAATGGACGTACATCAGACACGGCGACGTGTTACTGTGGGACCTCCTTACCCTGGACGTCGACCAGATGTGACTGGAAGTGTGGCGCTAACCTGCCGTGTGGGGGATCGGGGAGTAGAAACCAGTTCGTCAACCTCTATGAAGGTGAGTCACGGTGTGAGTGATGTGGAGGGTATGTGCGCCCTAAATGATGACCGGACGACGCTTCCGAAAGTTTGTGCGTTTGTAGCGCCAAAACGGATGAAAAGGGGGTCCGGTCCCAATGAGGAGCAGTCATGCGCCGTGGGAAGGTGGGGGAAGGGGGCGGGAGACAATGCACGTGGCATACCGCATGGATGTGATTTGGGAACAGTAGAGGATTTTGCTCGTGATTCAGGAATCCCCATTTTCTTGACTTTCGTGATTTACACATATAATTGTTCCAGAATATCGCATTTTCGGGCCCATTCGGGAAGGTGATGGTTAATCAGTGCCTGCTGGGCCTGGACCCCCTTTCCTATCTCTTAAAGGTGTTCGTTTCAGCCGACAAAGGCCAGATATGAAGAAAATATGGCGCTTTTCTCCTTATACCTTGCGCTTCTGACCCTTGACCTACCGATCAAGGTTTCAAGAAACGGACAATGGCTATAAGACATGAGGCTCTGGACAATTACATCTACGTACGATCTGCAGTAAATACCAAATCAGTGACTTTACATTGATGCTCGATCAGCAAGGACCCATTTGCGTATCAAAATGCACAAAAAAGAGACCCTTTCCCGAGCCACGGCCCCAGCAGTCCCTTACCTTGGGATACCTGCTCTCAGTAATTGTCATCAACCTGAAACACAGCGCATTCCTCGCTAAACTATATCGTTAAGGAGGTGAAGATGACAAGCATAAGAACAATCTCATAGTGCGACTGGGGATACGCCCGGAGAATGGCTTCTCTGTCATCGCCCCTCTCCATTCTTGCGAAAAAGATCTACTTGAAGCTCCATACTATGAACCAGCCAACCAACTCAGACGCACGTTTTTCCCTAGCTCCCAGAAGATATGGCTACGCCACCTGCATGTAGCCACCTATCGTAAGTGTTTTCTGAACCATACTTTCGGGAAAAGACATTCCTTATGTGTCCATAAATGCTCAGCATACATCGACTCCACATACTCGTGACTAGGGCAGCGGCGTGTTGAAAGGGAAGCTAACTTGGGTCAACAAGCCCTCCGGGACAATCGAATAGGGATGGCTCCACTGAAAGGACCTTTCATTTAAGGGGGGTCACAGTAAACCCTTTAAGTGACACATAACTAATTGTAGTGATAAGCAGTGTTCTCAGACCAGAAGGTGATATGGTATTTTCCCAGTGTTTTCAGACCAGAAGGTGATATGGTATTTTCCCAGTGAATCGGTAGCGATTAATTCATTATCCTCGTGAACCGATCATGAATTGCTAATAGTTTGCCCCACCCCCCACCCCTGCCCTCCAATACTAGAATAAGGCAATATGTCATATATATCGATATATATCTCGGGGGAGCGTGACGGGTGACCGTTAATGGCTGGGTCCTTGTCTCCACTGCAGATATCGACGAGTGCCATAATAACAAAGGCGGCTGTAACCAGACGTGTACCAACTCTCCGGGCAGCTTCATCTGCTCCTGTGAAGACGGATACAGGGCAGTTGGAGTTCACTGTCTAGGTAGGTCATACGATGTCACTGTGACCTGACGTGTAACAACTCTCCGGGGAGCTTCTCCTGTTCCTGTCCTAGTGGCTACCGTCAGACTGGAGCTAGCTGTGTGGGTAGGTTATACCTTGTCTCTGTGGCCTGACGTGTAACAACTCTCCAGGTAGTTCCTCCTGCTACTGTCGAGAGGACTATAGACAGACGGGAGCTAGCTGTATGGGGACGTCATACCTTAACAATGTAACCAGACGTGTAACGACTCTCCGGGCAGCTTCACCTGCTACTGTCGCGACGGCTACAGCCAGACCGGAGCTAGCTGTATGGGTAGGTCATACCATGTCACTGTGACCAGACATGTAACAACTCTCCGGGCAATTTCTCCTGCTCCTGTCGAGACGGCTGCGGCCAGACTGGAGCTAGCTTTATGGGTAGGTCATACCTTGTCTCTCTAACCAGAATGTAACAAGTCTCCGGGAAGTTTCTCCTGTTCCTGTCGAGACGGCTACCGCCAGACTGGAGCCAGCTGTATGGGTAGCTTATACCTTGTCTCTGTAACCAGACTGTAAAAACTCTCCGGGCAGCTTCTCCTGCTCCTATCGAGACGGCTACCGCCAGACTGCAGCTGGCTGCATGGAAAGGACATACCTCATATCGCACACTAATATAAGCGCAAACGTATCTAGCAAATGCAATGAGATGTAATAAGATATTAATTTTGTTTTCCCCAGATATCGATGAGTGTGACACTGACAGTGATGGATGCGCCCAGCACTGTACCAACACCCAAGGGGGTTACAGCTGTAGTTGTGATCATGGCTATCTGGCTAACGGCACAGAATGCAACGGTGAGTGGTCCATCAATGTCTGACACACACAGTAGTTTATCGGTTGGTTGGTAACCATCCGTCTGCGTATTTAGGCGATCGATTTGTAGGTGATTTCACGGTTAAGACTAGACATCAAAGCTAAATGTGGGAATCTTTGCATGAGATACTTATGGGCGGGAACACAACGTATTCTCTGTCATATATCATTCCTATATTAACATACGATGGACCAAATACGGTATATAATAGATGGAATAAAGATTTCCTCAACTACATGAGAAGAAGTAAATAACAACGAAAAAATGTTTGATAATGCAGCAAGCAAGGCTATTTTTAAAACGTTGGCTTATAACACGGAGGCCAGACGTACAGTGGTGTAAATTAACGCGCGATGTGAGACTAAATTATAAACACTTTTCTTCAGATATTGACGAGTGCGTCACCGAAAACGGTGGTTGTGACCACGTTTGTACCAACACCCCGGGTGGCTATAGCTGTTCATGTCAGAAGGGATATCTCTCAGACAACACCACGTGTACAGGTAGGCTACCGTACGTAACATCAGGCGGCAAGGGTAGACCCAGGATTTTGAAAAGGAAGTGATCCACTTTAGATCAGTTCGGGGACGTGGGGTGGGAGGGGGCGGAATATCATGTATATATTTTTTGTGAGGGGGGGGGGGGCACAGCAAAAAAGGGTGAGAATCCACCCCTAAAATGCATATTGTGGAACAACACGGGCCCTACATTCTCAACAGGTAGGGAAAGCCCCCCCCCCATTCCACGTCGCGTTAGATTTATGATAAGGTGGTTTAGGTACACGGGAGAAGAGAATGTCTCCATTATCTTCATCCGCATGCATGTGTATCTCCATCGTTTATTCCTTCTATAACGTGTCCATTGTTTATATCTCATTTTAGTCGAGGCCAGCAAACTGAGGTACTTTGGTCCATATTGATAACATTCATTATTTCAGATATAGACGAATGCGCTGTACAACTGCACAACTGCGCAGCCCCCAATGACATATGTGACAACACAGCCGGAGGTTTTACGTGCAGTCATCGCAGAGACACAACACCATCGCCAACCGTCTCCACGGGTGAGGACTATTGGCTAAGACGGATTGTAACCCACATATCACGTACTCACATATTCTGCGAGCAGAGCATTTTAATCAAGTTTATTCAGAGATCAATTTAATAGGTTTAAAGCTGTAGTATGTACAGTGAGATCGGTATGGCGGGGTGAAGATTCAACGATCCCAAACCTTAAAATACCAGCCGTGCGAGGATCAAAATGAGAAATAACGTGTGAAAGGTACAACTACATATTAACGGGAACACCAGTTTCCATAAAATGAGTTGTTACCTCACATCTTATCGCTGATGGCGATGGGTATACTTTACCAACAACTTCACTCTCAATGATCAAGCTGCCGCCATCTTGGCCCGGCAGTAAAATCCCACTGGATAACCCGTACACAGGCAGTATTTTGGATACCAGACCATAACAATTGGATTATCAACATTAGTGAACAATCTCAGCAAAATCAACAGTTCGTGATGAATCTCACCCCGGGAAACAAAGCTGTGAGTAAACGCTCCTACGCAATCCTGTCCCCAGAGTCGCCAACAGAAGCAATCACGCAAGCATCCAAAAGACTAGATATGGAAGAAGAAACTGCATTAAACCTTCCGCCAGACACTCCTAAGTGGGCAGTTTGTATGGCGATGGTCATTACCTCGAAAATTGATAAAATCGAACAATCATTAGGCCAAAGTATTGCTTCGTTGAACATCGAATGTCAAGAGAATTCAACAGCGATCAACGGCCTTCAAAAAAAACGATGCATTTAACGACTGAGCTAGAAAACCTCAAAAGTGAAAACAAGGTATTGAAGGATCGCATAATCCACAACGAAGCTCATGAAAGAAGAAATAATCTGTTGTTCTTTGGATTTCTCGAAAAAGAAGGTGAGACTGCTAAAGACTGTGAATGCTTGATTAAAAAAGCCATAACAGACGATCTAGAATTAAATGGAGCTAATATGTTGATCGCAAGAGCCCATCGCAACCCGCCCGGCCCTCCCAAGCAAAACAAGCCAAGGCCAGTTATAGTAAGGTTTCACTATTATGGTGACCGAGCTGACGTCTGGAAAAATAAACATAGACTCAAAGGCAATGTGAAGGTCGCAGAGGACCTTCCACCTGAAATCATGGCCCGCAGACAAAGGCTAAAACCAATACTCCATGCCGCGAAAACCAATGAGCGCTTCAAGGAAAGCTCATACCTGTCAGGTGACAGGCTATACATAAACAAGGTTGCCTACACCGTGGATACGCTCGACAGGCTGCCCAGTGAACTTGACCCACTGATGATTGCCACTCCTACCAAGGGCAATGTGACCTGCTTCTGGGGCAAGGCATCCCCGCTATCGAACCACCACCCTGCGCAGCTCAGAGTTCAGGGGGTCGACTATCGCTCCGTTGAGCAGTGCTACCAACACCGCAAAGCTCTTACTCACGGAAAAGACGACCTAGCACGGGCTATATTACAATCACGCGATGCTGGTCATGCCTGTTATCTGGCAAAAGACATCAATGACGCCTGCAATGAGTGGACAATTAAATCATTAGCTGTCATGGAAGAAGCCGTAGAAGCCAAATTCTCCCAGAACCCAGGGCTAAAGAAATTTCTTCTGGCGACAGAAAACCGAACACTGGCAGAGGCAGCCTCGAACAAGTTCTGGGGCACGGGACTGCACCTCGGACACCCGCACACCTTCATCCAAACAGACTGGACGGGCCAGAATCATCTGGGACAGATCATGGAAAAGGTGCGCAATAGACTCGGAATAAAATTGGTGTAGTCACCATTTCAGAGGACAAAAATATATTGTACGATATAAGGATTAGTGGCGTCTGGTAACGGTATGTTTTACTCAGATTGCAATTAACTCACAATGGGAGATATGCTAATCGGCATGTCGTATATTTCACTCGGAAACGGTTATCGCAGACGTTGTTCCACCGTTAACAACTTCAGAAAATGAACTCACCAGGTGATGCAGATGTAGATTGCATCATGATTGGTACCCATGACAATCGTACTATAGAGCATTGGTGCATGCTTCTATTGTTTCCTCGGAGTCGTGTTTTGCCGGTAAAGACCTGCAGACCGTGAGCAGGTGGTCATTGTTGTACCAGAGCGGGTCATTATAGTTCCGTCACAATAATGACCCCTCGCTCACATACCCCATGCCTTCGCCGCCTCCTCGGAGGAGACAGTGGAAGTAGGCATTAAGCCATATAAGGAATGAGTTGTGGGTCATGGTTGGGATCTCACAACGTCTCTGCTACGCCTCGAAGTTCTTCGATCCCAATGGTAACCTACAACTCATTCCTTAGCTAATACTTAAATGACATGCTTCAGTTCCCCATCGTTCAGGGACTTACAAAAGCACCCTGCATAAATAGAAAAACACTTGATTTGTAGATGTTACCTTCACGGTTACAATTTCCTGTTACTACGTGTATATCGTTATTTTTTCGGATAATCCAGTTGTGGTGCTGGTAAGAGATTGGTGTTGTATGTTGGTAAAATTAACTATATGCACGATGCGGCACCTTCTTGGTTTGGGAATCTTGTTTCTCTCCCACGCCAGCCCAAAGCTAATGAATATTTTACATAACTGTATTTGTTTACGCCAAAAACCTTCAGCATATGAGAGCACGCCAAGTGACACGGATCCACCATGTACTTTGATGGCTAACAATGAACCCAATTAATATAAGTAGTTTCAACACACGAGGCTTAAGAGAAGCTATAAAACGCAAAATGATATTTGATCATATGGCATATCACCATCCTGGGATAATGTTCTTTCAAGAAACACATACTGACAAAAAAGCAGAAATTGTATGGAGAAAACATCTGAAAGGACAATTATTTTTTTCGCACGGGACCACTAAACGTTGTGGTGTGGCTATATTTATCCCTGTCAATTATAATATAAAAATACATAATCAAGTATGTGACAAAGAAAGACGATATATCATCTTAGATGTAGAGATATGTGGCCGAAGATACACGCTTATGAATGTCTACGCCCCAACAAAAGACTTTCCAAAAAAACAGATGGCTTTCCTAGAGGAAATATCACAAGCTCTTCAGGAGCATGCAGAAAACTAGATAATTATCGGAGGAAATGTTAATGTTTGTATTAATCTAGAACTGGACAAAACTGGGGGAAAACAGGAAAAACAGAGCGATTATGCAAAACATATATTATAATTCATGGAGACGTTTGATCTCCAAGACATCTGGGGAGTCCGTAACCTTGATACTAGGCGTTTCACGAGAAGTCAAAATACAAAATCTGGCCTTCCAGATTTTACTCACCTCAGCGAATCTGGGCTGTGATATAAGAAAAACTGATATAAACTATGGGCCACGCTCTGACCACTCAATCATTGACATCCAAGTTATAAATAAACACCAGTCCCTAAGGGGAGGGGGGTTTTGGAAATTTAACTCATCGCTGTTAAAAGACGCCGAATATGTGAAAATGATAAAAACGTGCCTGGACGATTCTCTACATAAGTATTCAACGCTCGATGGTAAAGGGGTGTTGTGGGACCTTATTAAATGCGAAATGAGAGGTCGGAGTATAAGTTACGCTTCATACAAAGCAAAACAACGACGTCAATATGAGCAAGAGCTGAAAGAAAAACTAGAAACCTTACAAGTTCAAAGTATAACAGATGATGCGATACACGGCGTCTACGAACGTGCCAAAACAGAGTACGATGAAATTCAAAGCCTGAAGGCTCAAGGTGCACTAGTGAGAGCTAGGTCACTGGAAATTGCTGAAAACGAGAAGAATACTAAATACTTCCTTAGCTTAGAGAAACGTAGAAGCGTAAAAAAAAATATAACAAGACTCATAGGTCCTAATGAGAAGCCAATTATCGACCCAACAGAGATTCTATCTGCTGAACAAACCTTCTACTCCCAATTATACTCGCAAGGGCCCGTAATGGAAGAAAACGATCCGGTAATGGATACATTCCTGGATGAAGCTATTAGTAAATTAAGCCCACAATCGACGCACCTCTGTGACCAAGAATTAACATTAAAAGAATGTACTCAAGCCCTAGCTCAAATGAAAAACAACAAGGCCCCCGGAAGCGACGGTTTTTCCACCGAATTTTATAAATTCTTCTGGCGAGATATTGGACATCTCGTACATAACAGCTTTATATATGCAGCAGAAAATAAGCATCTGAGCATTGAACAAATGCGCGGTGTCTTAACGCTTCTCTCGAAAGCTGACAAAGACCTTCGCTATTTGACATCGTGGAGACCGCTAAGCCTACTAAACACTGACTATAAAATTCTAACGAAAGCACTTGCCAATAGGATGCAAGATGTCGTCAACGACCTAGTTAATGTAGACCAATGCGGGTACATCAGAGGTCGCTACATCGGCGGAAATGTAAGAACTATCGCAGATATCCTTGAATACTGTAATATGAACAACACTCCAGGTTACATAGCACTTCTTGATTTCGAAAAAGCGTTTGATACCATTTCTTGGCAGTATTTACACAAGGTACTAAAACATATGAAATTTGGCCCATATTATAGACAATGGATTGACATAATATATACAGACATCACCAGCTGTTGCATAAATAACGGTCACTCAACCGACTGGCATCAGACAGGGGTGTCCAATAAGCGCCTTACTTTTCGTCCTTGTTGTAGAAACATTTGCAACAAGGATTCGCAGCGACCCCAACGTACATGGTATAACAGTGTGTGAAGCAGTGTTTAAAATATCACAACTAGCAGATGATGCCACATTGTTTCTGAAGAATGCAGAATCAATATCTAGGGCACTTAATATATTAGAACAGTTCGCGTTATGCTCAGGGCTAAAGCTCAACAAAAACAAAACATTCGTGGTTCCTTTACATCCAAACTGTAGATTAGACACTATACACGGCATAGAGGTTAAAAGACCAACTTTCAAAACCCTGGGTATCTTCTTTGATATAGACCAAACGGCTATGTGCCACAAAAATCTGGAAGACAGATTATCTAAATTTAAAGCTGTACTCACCACCTGGTCCGCTCGCCGACTATCCCAAAAAGGTAAAATAACCATATTAAAAAGTCTGGCACTCCCGCTGTTGACCTATGCTACCGCTGTCATTCACGTTCTCGAGAGCTTTATCAAAAAAGGTCAAAAGCGAAATAGCAGATTTTGTGTGGAATGGCAAACGCCCCAAAATGAAATATTCCACAGTGATATCAGACATACCAAATGGGGGTCTGAAAATGGCCTGTTTCAGCTCAATTATTGCTAGCCAAAAGGCACTATGGATTAAACGAGTAATATCGGGTAATGAGCTACAAACGAAACAAAGCAAGTTAGCCCTCTGCCTAATTGGTCTTACAACACAAGAAATCTCAAGCAAACTCTGCATCACACATATAAAGCCCCCTAAGAGTCTTTTTTATAAACAAGTCATAAAAAACTGGTTTGATGTTTTTTCGGTTGAGCCCGAGGTGGAGAGCGTGAGATATGAAAAACTATGGAATAACAAATACATACTAATTGGAGGAATTCTAAGTAATACCTTTTACCCAACCTACAAGCGTTGGGCAGATCATGGAATTACACACATACATCACCTGATGGATGAGAACAGGGGCTTTTTAGAAAAAGCTGCTTTAGAAGAAAAATACGGAATTCAAATAGACGCGCTAAAACTAAACAGCCTCATACACGCTATTCCCAAACAATGGCGTACGTCACTGCGGCGAGAGATACAAACAGCGCACACATACAACAATCAGGAACAGCTACAGATAAGAATTAACGGACAGTACATCAATGTTGATAAAATACAGAATCATCGCATATATTGGGAACTTATACAAAAATCACAATCCCCACCCACTGCTATTGCCACATGGCTAGAAGAGTTCCCATTTCTAACAGAAAACAGTTTCAAAACATACTTTTCAATAGGTAATAGTGCAACACGCAACACTCAGATACAAACTTTCCAGTACAAAATCCTCCATAGAATCATACCTTGTAATTACAATCTGGTGAAATGGCACATAAAAGACAATGCAGCCTGCGATGTATGTATGGAAACTGACACAATAGAGCACTTTATGTATTACTGCCCCTCTGTCAAAAAGATCTGGCAAAATATTGAACAATGGATTACAACCTTATACAATGTTCATGTGAGTCTATCAATAGTAGACGTCTTGTGTGGTATTTCTGGTGATAAAGGATCTATTGTACTGAGTATAAATTTTATTGTGGTAATGGCTAAATGGTACATCTACAAAAGTAGATTATCGGAGAGTAAGCTGTTAAATTTCGAATTATGTAAATATTTCATCAAGAAACAGGTGCAAATGGAGCATCATGCTGACATCCTTACAGGAAAATCATCCAGATATATTGCATTGTATGAAAAAATATAATCTTGTAATGTAATTATATAATTTTATATAATATTCCGGCACATATTAATACGATATTTGCAGACCTTATTTCAACATTGCCATATTTGAGTAATCAATAATTGTTTATGTTATCGGCCTCGACCTATAATTGCATTGTCTATATTTATATATGTATGTAGCTCTCGTTGCTGAAGGAATAATAAAAAAAATAAAAAATAAAAAAATGTTTAAAGCTGCTCATACAAGAACTTCCTACTGATATAATGTTCGATAAAAATGTATGGTTCAGAAATGTAATCTGCAGGTTATCTGAGATTGTTATTAATTTAAGCTTTTCAATTAATTATGAGTTTGTTTTTCCATGTTCATGATGACATTCACATTTTTATGACTGCTGATTCAGTCTGGCAGTCCGTACTATCTACCATATATAATGCATTTATGCGAAAATAACTGGATACGGCATTTCTATAAACAGAATTCTTGATGAAATAGTACCTTAATCCAGTTTGCCTTTGAAATGTATTTCCAACCATCTTTGATTTTGCATGACTCATTCCTGTTAAAATTATAAAAAAAGCTGCGGTGTCGATAGCCTGCTATAGCGTTCCTAGCCTAGTACTACACAGCTATATCTTGCTATAGGGCGTTACCCTAATGGAAGAGATGACTGTGACAGACTCAATACGCTGACGAGGGAGTGACGACTCCGATGGTCAAGAATATTATCTCGTGATATAGTGTGATTTCCTACCTTAGTGCTACAGAGCTCTGTTACTTCTTTTTGTTGTTGAAACTATCATTCCACAGGCTATATCTTGCATCTTGCATAACGCTACAAACAGTTGACATGTTCTGTTGTTGTTCAAGATATGATGCCGTTAGGGTTTGTAATGTTTAATCCTACTCTCTCACGTTTAAGAACCCGGACACACAGTTACTGCCGACCCGAACACTTCAGTGGGAGGCGTCAACACTGGTCTGGTCGCCGGAGTGTGTGTCGCTGCCGTGGCCGCCATTACAGCGGTTGTCCTGGTCGTTCTGGTCGTCCTCAGGCGCAGGTCTGTCAAACTCCTCAATCTCCTGACTCTGTGAAATTGCTGTGACTTTCTGTGAAATGTTGGTAGACTATTTTATCTGCATCTATTGGAAATACGTACAATAACCACGTTGCGCCCAAATACTTATGATAAACAGATGTCTTAACTAATACTATGCATATATATATGAACCATATATATATATATTTGTAATAGAAACAAATGTCAAAGATACGGATAGTTTATTCGAAAAGGCCAATTGAAGATCATACGATGCATGGTCAAGTAAATGCTGATTTTACTGTCAGCTAGGAAATATACAGGGCCACATATTGACACTGACATGATGTTTCCTCCACAAGGCGGGCCAAGTCGACCGGAAGTACCGATGACGTCAGCATGACACACCTTGTCGGACAGGAAGTGACGATAGTGGGTAAGTCAGACATCATGGTAGGTCACACACATCCAATCGACCGAGGATGCAAGCGCCTGTGGGCCATGTTGAAAAATGCGATGTGGATAGTTTCGGCCATAACGAGACAATGAAACCGCTTGAAAACCTCATGACCATATTGTCATGTTCGTCTGCAGCTCATAACAGTGAAAAATCTTCCAAATCAAGTATTGTTTATGTTTTTATTGAACATCCGTATGAATAATATAATAAACAGTTTCTACCAGACTGGCACAGGTATGTGTGACAAATAGATGCATCCTTGGGCGTTTTCTTCATTTGAATTGTAATGCAAGCACCTGATAGTGACGAAAATTGCTTTATTTTGGAACAACCAGAGAAATAGATCGAACAAATTGTTCAGTTCACTTGCACGAGAAAGGTAAAAGTCACCATAAATCCAGATTAAAATTTCCATACAAATGGCTTGCAATGTTTTCGCCATTGCCAAAGCCGGCTTTATGAAGCGCTTTGTTCAGTATGGCGTGTTGCCAACTGACCCCCATAGAAATTCGTTATAAACTCACCTTCAGTAGAGGCCGTCAAGTTCAAACATATCGCCTTGGTCGTAGGGAGGCCCCAGGGTCCGGATAACCAGAGGGAGGCTAATCCTGACAAGGAGAAGGAACCCAGTCCAGACAACCCGAGGGCTACTGATCCCGAGAGCCAGAATGACATTGATCCAGACATGCCAGAGGAAACAACGGCTTCGGATCCAGATAAAGAGGCAGCCGTGTACCAAAATTATGACCCCCAAGTGAAGGTCAACATGTTTGTGGACCACGTCACCCGTTTGAAGCAAGACAAGCGCTTGGAAGCCGAATTCCAGGTGAAGTTTGCTATAGATAATAAGATGAGGCTGCAGTCAAGGTGAAGACTTTTATATAATTCCATATGATTCCATATAATTTTTTATATAGTATAATTCTTACATATAATTATATTAAAATCGTATTTAGTGTAAAGCTGGCTATAGAATTACAGGGAACACGTGTGGCCAAGTGATTTTAATGATCAGTCTCTTATCGTGCATTGCAGCGATCGGGGCAACAAACTAATGCGATACTGGGCGTTTAAGAAAAAGCGGCTGTTTACCATATTTATAATTTGTATTTATGTTGAATATCTCCGTAATAAAGCGTAGAGAACATTTTGCGTATTTCAGAAACTGGCCGATACCAGCGACCATGGCTATGTGGCCGCTAAGCGAAACGGACTTGTCGGAAAAAACAAGTACAAGAACATGCTACCGTGTAAGTCATTGATAAAACCACGTGGCTCGTCTTGCGCAACATATTGTGTGACATATCGCACGTCAACACAGCATTTCTGTTGGTCTGTGACTGATGCGGTGATTCTTTTCTCCAGACGACGAGACCAGAGTCAAGCTGAAGATACTTGAGGACGAACCTCTGTCCGACTACATCAACGCTTCCTTCATAAAGGTCAGAATCGTTGGTTGGTTGTATATGCAGGACGCTTCAACCACTTTTTGTCAAATCGCGTCATTTGGGAGAAGGAAGCGAGAGTGTAGGCATGTCCCCGGTGTAACCGCCTACTCTTTACGAAGAAAGATATGGGATCCTTATGCTGCTTCCACACAGACATGGCCACGACGGCGGGGCGCGAAGCACTGATGCACGTGCCGTTAGGCTCTGAGGTGGCCAAAGTGCTGAATGCCTCATAAAGGTCAGAGTGCGATAGTATATTACGCTTAAGTTATCCAGGTCTGATCTAAACTGATATAAATTATAAAGAATAATATAAATTGATTTTGAAGTGTGTTTGCGCAAGCGATAATAGCAAGATTTCGTTGTTTATTTCAGGGATATGTAGACAAGGATCAATTCATCGCTTGCATGGGTAAATACAACTTGGCTTATCAATGTAATGTATTGATGTGGACAAGGAAAGCTTATCCGTTATCCATTTGGGGCATTTATTGATAGCGAACGGAGGTTATTCTGAGACATCAGTTAAATCCTCACATCCTCTGATTGTAACGACAAAGGCGACAATTTATTAAAGTGCTATTATGATTCGAAATACATTATCGTATTATTTTATATCTGGCATGATATCATGAAATGCTATAATAATATTATTATTAAAACCTGTAGAAGTAGTTCAAACTAGTTTAACAGCTACCGTTATCGTGGCAGGACCTCTGAAAGCCACGACGGACGACTTCTGGAGAATGATCTGGGAGTATGACGCGCCGCTAATCGTCATGGTAACCAATCTTAAGGAAGGCGGAATTGTAAGTAATATCATACTCAAAGACTAATTAAGCACTAACTCTGGATCATAATATGAATCGTTATAATCTTTATTATGCATGTTATTATTATTATTATTATTATTATTATACATTAATTGTAAAGCAAATTTTGCAGTCATTTTTCGGTTCCAAAATATAGATGCGTTATATTGCTTTTGTTATCATCAAAATGCGCAAATACTGGGTGACTGACCACATCCTTTATCTCCATTAATTCGTTTCCTTAGATATATAATGAACAAGAACATATTTTAAAATTAAAGTGCATAGTTTATGTTTATTACACAGAGACATGGAATGCTTATGCCCATATCTGTTTTTCGGCCCTACAACTCACTACATTGTTTACTTCAAGCATGACCAATTAAATTACAATATGAGGCGTAATGTGATGGAAGAACCACGAGCGACATGTTGGTTATATCTCACCAATATCTGTTTCCAAGCACGCCATACTAGTAATGTGCATGAGATGTTGAACACAAAGAAAGCATCTTTAATCAGTATGACATGAATGGACAGATGTGAATACCCTAAGCTGTCTGATTGCAAGGGGTCGCTTATTCATACATAGCGCTTTGTGTAGATATTTATGCCGAACAAGGCATATATACTACAAAAATCAAATAGTGAGGCATACATATTTCTCATCCCCACCGACCGGCGTGCGTAGGTGAAATGTGACCAGTACTGGCCTACGGAGGAGGCGGCTGACCACGGAGACATCAGAGTGAGGCCGGTAAAGGAAGACAAGTGGCTGGATATCGTCAGGAGGCAGTTTATTGTCACTCAGGTAAAGAGCCTTGGGGGAAATTCTTTTGAGCGTTCTTTGGAGTACATGTTGTTTATATTACAGGCCAAATTGTATGCCCATGTATGTCTATTTATTGCTTCTAATGCAATTTACTGCCACTCCGGTAACGAGCTTTGCCCTGACAGCGACACCACGCGTCATCTAGAGTGTATTGTTTCTAAGGTTGCGTGAAATATTTCAATTATATACCGTAGAATCCGAACTGAAACCTGAGTAAGTCATAATCTTTTCGATCCTTTTTCCGGGTCCCGGTATGTTATCCTCTGTAAACCAACTAAAGCGCTTTGCCCCAGACAACTTCAATTCACAGATCGTACTGTGTTATATTTTAATGTATTATTCATAGGAGGTTTAACTTAAAATCTGACTTTTGAACCTTGGCAGGGCACCGAGCGTCGCACCGTCCTTCACCTTCACTACACAGCCTGGCCAGACAAAGACGTTCCGTCCAACGCCACTTCCATGGTCAACTTTGTGAGGCAGGTCGGCAAGGAAATGAAGCCCAAGAAGCCCACAGTCGTCCACTGCAGGTAAGGATTAAACACGATATTTCCACTAACTATCTTTAACACGATGTCTCAACAGAGGAGGTAAGTACATGTAATACCCTTTGGGGCCAACTAAAAAGTCCCAAGTCTAGTGTGTACCTAAAATGAAGCCAATGTGAAGCGTTCCTTATAATTCAATAAATTAGCCTCAGATCAATAGTGGGAGGATTTGTGTGCCTGGGCGTATGGGTAAATATTGCCTCCGGCCTCAAGACAGTCGGTAATTTCTCTGGCATTCGTCCTCGCGCGCGTCTCTCGTTTAAATCTAAACATGCGCGGTGCCCCTCCTCCCCTACCACCACCCATAATTAACCGAGCACGGTTGTTTCATGTTACAATGTTCTCCTTCAACGCCCGAGCCTCTTAGAGCCAATTATATAGTTACTCCCGTTTTTTTGTTTTAGCGCTGGGGTTGGACGAACAGGGACACTGATAGCGCTCTACCAGCTACTTTACCAAGCCAAGCACAAAGAAGTCCTAGACGTGTTCAACTGCGTCAAGAAATTAAGAGAGCAGAGGATAAATATGGTGCAAACATTGGTAAGTTTTACCTGATATTCCCCTACCGATAAAAGGCCCTGTTTGGAGTGAAAAAAAGAATAATGCATCCCTGACCTTTTTTTCCGAAACAATGTTTTCATCCTTGCTGTTACGGAAACAACACAATCTTCATTCACGACTTTCTACAGTAACAATGTGTTCATACCGTCCTTCTCGAGCAACAGTGTATTCATTCTCGACCTTCCCCAGCAACAGTGTCTTCATTCTCGACCTTCCCCAGCAACAGTGTCTTCATTCTCGACCTTCCCCAGCAACAGTGTCTTCATTCTTGACCTTCCCCAGCAACAGTGTCTTCATTCTTGACCTTCCCCAGCAACAGTGTCTTCATTCTTGACCTTCCCCAGCAACAGTGTATTCATTCTCGACCTTCCCGAGCAACAGTGGCTTAACTCATGACCTTCCCCAGCAAGTGTCTTCACTCTCGACCTTCCCCAGCAACAGTGTCTTCATTCTTGACCTTCCCCAGCAACAGTGTCTTCATTTTCGACCTTCCCCAGCAACAGTGTCTTCATTTTCGACCTTCCCCAGCAACAGTGTCTTCATTCTTGACCTTCCCCAGCAACAGTGTCTTCATTTTCGACCTTCCCCAGCAACAGTGTCTTCATTCTCGACCTTCCCCAGCAACAGTGTCTTCATTCTCGACCTTCCCCAGCAACAGTGTCTTCATTCTTGACCTTCCCCAGCAACAGTGTCTTCATTTTCGACCTTCCCCAGCAACAGTGTCTTCATTCTCGACCTTCCCCAGCAACAGTGTCTTCATTCTTGACCTTCCCCAGCAACAGTGTCTTCATTCTTGACCTTCCCCAGCAACAGTGTATTCATTCTCGACCTTCCCGAGCAACAGTGGCTTAACTCATGACCTCCCCCAGCAAGTGTCTTCACTCTCGACCTTCCCCAGCAACAGTGTCTTCATTCTTGCTCTTTCTCAGCAACAGTGTCTTCATTCTTGACCTTCCCCAGCAATGGTGGTCAGTCTTCATTCTTGACCTTCCCCAGCAACTGTGTCTTCATTCTTGACCTTTCCCAGCAAGTGTCTGCACTTTCGACCTTCCCCAGCAACAGTGTCTTCATTCTCGACCTTCCCCAGCAACAGTCTCTTCATTCTCGACCTTCCCCAGCAACAGTGTCTTCATTCTCGACCTTCCCAAGCAACAGTGTCTTCATTCTCGACCTTCCCAAGCAACAGTGTCTTCATTCTTGACCTTCCCCAGCAACTGTGTCTTCATTCTTGACCTTTCCCAGCAAGTGTCTGCACTTTCGACCTTCCCCAGCAACAGTGTATTCATTCACGACCTTCCCCAGCAACAATGTCTTCATTCTCGACCTTCCCCAGCAACAGTGTCTTCATTCTCGACCTTACCCAGCAAGAGTGTCTTCATTCTTGACCTTCCCCAGCAACAGTGTCTTCATTTTCGACCTTCCCCAGCAACAGTGTCTTCATTTTCGACCTTCCCCAGCAACAGTGTCTTCATTCTTGACCTTCCCCAGCAACAGTGTCTTCATTTTCGACCTTCCCCAGCAACAGTGTCTTCATTCTCGACCTTCCCCAGCAACAGTGTCTTCATTCTCGACCTTCCCCAGCAACAGTGTCTTCATTCTCGACCTTCCCCAGCAACTGTGTCTTCATTCTTGACCTTCCCCATCAACAGTGTCTTCATTCTTGAACTTTCCGCAGCAGCAATGTCTTCATTCTCGACCTTCCCCAGCAACAGTGTCTTCATTCTCGACCTTCCCCAGCAGCAATGTCTTCATTCTTGACCTTTCCAGCAACAGTCTCTTCATTCTCGACCTTCCCCAGCAACAGTGTCTTCATTCTCGACCTTCCCAAGCAACAGTGTCTTCATTCTCGACCTTTCCAAGCAACAGTGTCTTCATTCTTGACCTTCCCCAGCAACTGTGTCTTCATTCTTGACCTTTCCCAGCAAGTGTCTGCACTTTCGACCTTCCCCAGCAACAGTGTATTCATTCACGACCTTCCCCAGCAACAATGTCTTCATTCTCGACCTTCCCCAGCAACAGTGTCTTCATTCTCGACCTTACCCAGCAAGAGTGTCTTCGTTCTTGACCTTCCCCAGCAACTGTGTCTCCATTCTTGACCTTCCCCAGCAACAGTGTCTTCATTCTTGACCTTCCCCAGCAACAGTGTCTTCATTTTCGACCTTCCCCAGCAACAGTGTCTTCATTCTCGACCTTCCCCAGCAACAGTGTCTTCATTCTTGACCTTCCCCAGCAACAGTGTCTTCATTCTTGACCTTCCCCAGCAACAGTGTATTCATTCTCGACCTTCCCGAGCAACAGTGGCTTAACTCATGACCTCCCCCAGCAAGTGTCTTCACTCTCGACCTTCCCCAGCAACAGTGTCTTCATTCTTGCTCTTTCTCAGCAACAGTGTCTTCATTCTTGACCTTCCCCAGCAATGGTGGTCAGTCTTCATTCTTGACCTTCCCCAGCAACTGTGTCTTCATTCTTGACCTTTCCCAGCAAGTGTCTGCACTTTCGACCTTCCCCAGCAACAGTGTCTTCATTCTCGACCTTCCCCAGCAACAGTCTCTTCATTCTCGACCTTCCCCAGCAACAGTGTCTTCATTCTCGACCTTCCCAAGCAACAGTGTCTTCATTCTCGACCTTCCCAAGCAACAGTGTCTTCATTCTTGACCTTCCCCAGCAACTGTGTCTTCATTCTTGACCTTTCCCAGCAAGTGTCTGCACTTTCGACCTTCCCCAGCAACAGTGTATTCATTCACGACCTTCCCCAGCAACAATGTCTTCATTCTCGACCTTCCCCAGCAACAGTGTCTTCATTCTCGACCTTACCCAGCAAGAGTGTCTTCATTCTTGACCTTCCCCAGCAACAGTGTCTTCATTTTCGACCTTCCCCAGCAACAGTGTCTTCATTTTCGACCTTCCCCAGCAACAGTGTCTTCATTCTTGACCTTCCCCAGCAACAGTGTCTTCATTTTCGACCTTCCCCAGCAACAGTGTCTTCATTCTCGACCTTCCCCAGCAACAGTGTCTTCATTCTCGACCTTCCCCAGCAACAGTGTCTTCATTCTCGACCTTCCCCAGCAACTGTGTCTTCATTCTTGACCTTCCCCATCAACAGTGTCTTCATTCTTGAACTTTCCGCAGCAGCAATGTCTTCATTCTCGACCTTCCCCAGCAACAGTGTCTTCATTCTCGACCTTCCCCAGCAGCAATGTCTTCATTCTTGACCTTTCCAGCAACAGTCTCTTCATTCTCGACCTTCCCCAGCAACAGTGTCTTCATTCTCGACCTTCCCAAGCAACAGTGTCTTCATTCTCGACCTTTCCAAGCAACAGTGTCTTCATTCTTGACCTTCCCCAGCAACTGTGTCTTCATTCTTGACCTTTCCCAGCAAGTGTCTGCACTTTCGACCTTCCCCAGCAACAGTGTATTCATTCACGACCTTCCCCAGCAACAATGTCTTCATTCTCGACCTTCCCCAGCAACAGTGTCTTCATTCTCGACCTTACCCAGCAAGAGTGTCTTCGTTCTTGACCTTCCCCAGCAACTGTGTCTCCATTCTTGACCTTCCCCAGCAGCAATGTCTTCATTCTCGACCTTCCCCAGCAACAGTGTCTTCATTCTCGACCTTACCCAGCAAGTGTCTTCGTTCTTGACCTTCCCCAGCAACTGTGTCTTCATTCTTGACCTTCCCCAGCAACAGTGTCTTCATTCATGAACTTTCCGCAGCAGCAATGTCTTCATTCTCGACCTTCCCCAGCAGCAATGTCTTCATTCTTGACCTTTCCAGCAACAGTGTCTTCATTCTTGACCTTCCCCAGCAACAGTGTCTTCAATCTCGACTTTCCCCAGCAGCAATGTCTTCATTCTCGACCTTCCCCAGCAACAGTGTCTTCATTCTCGACCTTTCCAGCAACAGTGTTTTCTCGTAACATTCACCAACGACAATATATCTCTGTCGACGACCTTTTTCAGAAACAATATGTCTTCATTTACGACGCGATGGCCGAGTACATCACAACCGGAAGTACATTGATGTCCATCGATGTCTTCACCGAAACCTACAAGGACATTGTGAAGTCTGGAGCGGATGGAACTAGCGCACTCGATCGACAATTCAAGGTAAGAGAAGTGTGCATAATTGTGACATATAGGACAGTAGTGGAAACAAAATATTTGGCAATGGCCAGAAAGCTTAAGATAGTCAATAATACGTTTCTTATTTCCATGAAGCTGATGTCCCATTTATATTTAGCGTTTATTTTATTATTGGAGTTATTAATTCACTCATTCCTGGAATTTCGTAATTTATTTCATAGACATGACATTTTTCTACGATGTACTGCATGCATGTTTACATGTTGTATTATTCATGTTAATTATATGATGCCTTATCCGATAGATATGTGTGGACTATTTAGATCCATAAACATTTGTATGTGAGAAGCATTTTCTTGATACATTGTTCTGCGCATCTTTTGTCTTCAGGTCATACAGGATACGCGAGAACTACTATCGGAGTATGATGTAAATGAAGCCATGAGCAAGAAGAACGCAATGAAGAACAGAGACCAGACAATCCTACCAAGTAAAATAATTACTTCACCTTCAACTATCAATATGCGTCTACTTGTTTAATTATGTGTATCGCATTTGCATGAGATTTGTATATGTGACTTTGATGATAAATGAATCAACTAACATTTGCACATATTTATTGTAATTATATATCAATATTTCAATATCGATATGAATTCAATTTCAACAATCTAGACGTCTATGGGATCGGTAACTTTATAAAATTCGCTTCACGCACTCTCATTGTAGGCATGAAAAGTCGAGTCTATCTCCAAAAGCGTTACCCGGGACGGAACGACTATATCAACGCAGTGGCAGTGAAGGTGAGTTTTTGACGTGGTGGCGGTCGGGGTGACTGAGCTACGCGATGGCGGTCAGAGTGACTGAGCTACGCCATGGCGGTCAGAGTGACTGAGCTACGTGATGGCGGTCAGAGTGACTGAGCTACGTGATAGCGGTCAGAGTGACTGAGCTACGTGATAGCGGTCAGAGTAACTGAGCTACCTGATGGCGGTCAGAGTGACTGAGCTACGCGATGGTGGTCAGAGTGACTGAGCTACGTGATGGCGGTCAGAGTGACTGAGCTACCTGATGGAGGTCGGTGTGACTGAGCTACCTGATGGCGGTCAGTGTGACTGAGCTACGTTATGGCGGTCAGTATGACCAAGCTACCTGATGGCGGTCAGTATGACTAAGCTAGGTGAAGGCGGTCAGAGTGACTGAGCTATGTGATGGCGGTCAGTGTGACTAAGCTACCTGATGGCGGTCAGTATGACTGAGCTACGTTATGGCGGTCAGTGTGACTGAGCTACCTGATGGCGGTCAGTATGACTAAGCTAGGTGAAGGCGGTCAGTGTGACGGAGCTATGTGATGGCGGTCAGTGTGACTAAGCTACCTGATGGCGGTCAGTATGACTGAGCTACGTTATGGCGGTCAGTGTGACTAAGCTACCTGATGGCGGTCAGTGTGACTGAGCTATGTGATGGCGGTCAGTGTGACTAAGCTACCTGATGGCGGTCAGTATGACTGAGCTACGTTATGGCGGTCAGTGTGACTGAGCTACCTGATGGCGGTCAGTATGACTAAGCTAGGTGAAGGCGGTCAGAGTGACTGAGCTACGTGATGGCGGTCAGAGTGACTGAGTTACGCGAGGGCTGTCAGAGTGACTGAGCTACGTGATGGCGGTCAACGTGACTAAGCTACGCGACGGTGGTCAGTGTGACTTAGCTACGTGATGGCTGTCAGTGTTACTGAACTACGTGATGGCAGTCAGTGTGACTGAGCTACCTGATGGTGGTCAGTATGACTAAGCTACCTGATGGCGGTCAGTATGACTTAGCTACCTGATGGCGGTCAGAGTGACTGAGATATGTGATGGCGGTCAGAGTAACTGAGCTATATGATGGCGGTCAGTGTGACTAATCTACCTGATGGCGGTCAGTGTGACTAAGCTACCTGATGGCGGTCAGTGTGACTGAGCTACGTTATGGCGGTCAGTGTGACTGAGCTACGTTATGGCGGTCAGTATGACTAAGCTAGGTGAAGGCGGTCAGTGTGACTGAGCTACGTTATGGCTGTCAGTATGATTAAGCTAGGTGAAGGCGGTCAGCGTGACTGAGCTACGCGATGGCGGTCAGAGTGACTGCGCTATGTGATGGCGGTCAGTGTGACTAAGCTACCTGATGGCGGTCAGTGTGACTAAGCTACCTGATGGCGGTCAGTGTGACTGAGTTACGTTAAGGCGGTCAGTATGACTAAGCTAGGTGAAGGCGGTCAGAGTGACTGAGCTACGTGATGGCGGTCAGAGTGACTGAGTTACGCGATGGCTGTCAGAGTGACTGAGCTACGTGATGGCGGTCAGCGTGACTAAGCTACGCAACGGTGGTCAGTGTGACTTAGCTACGTGATGGCGCTCAGTGTGACTGAGCTACGTGATCGCGGTCAGTATGACTGAGCTACTTGATGGCGGTCAGGGTGACTGAGCTACTTGATGGCGGTCAGTATGACTGAGCTACTTGATGGCGGTCAGTATGACTGAGCTACTTGATGGCGGTCAGGGTGACTGAGCTACGTGATGGCTGTTAGAGTGACTGAGCTACGTCATGGCGGTCCGAGTGACTGAGCTACGTGATGGCGGTCAGTGTGACTGAGCCACGTGATGGTGGTCAGAGTGACTGAGCTAAGTTACGGCGGTCAGTGTGACTGATCTACGTGATGGCGGTCAGAGTGACTGAGCTACGTGATGGCGGTCAGAGTGACTGAGCTACGCGATGGCGGTCAGAGTGACTGAGCTACGCGATGGCGGTCAGAGTGACTGAGCTACGTGATGGCGGTCAGAGTGACTGAGCTATGTGATGGCGGTCAGAGTGACTGAGCTACGTGATGGCGGTCAGAGTGACTGAGCTACGCGATGGCGGTCAGAGTGACTGAGCTACGTGATGTCGGTCACTGTGACTGAGCTACGTGATGGCGGTCAGAGTGGCTAAGCTACGTGATGCCGGTCAGAGTGACTGAGCTACGTGATGGCGGTCAGAGTGACTGAGCTACGTGATGGCGGTCAGAGTGACTGAGCTACGCGATGGCGGTCAGAGTGACTGAGCTACGCGATGGCGGTCAGAGTGACTCAGCTACGCGATGGCGGTCACTGTGACTGACATACGTGATGGCGGTCAGTGTGCCCGAGCTACGTTATGGCGGTCAGAGTGACTGAGCTACGCGATGGCTGTCAGAGTGACTGAGCTACGTGATGGCGGTCAGAGTGACTGAGCTACGTGATGGCGGTCAGAGTGACTGAGCTACGTGATGGCAGTCGGAGTGACTGAGCTAGGTGATGGCGGTCAGTGTGCCTGAGCTACGTTATGGCGGTCAGAGTGAATGAGCTACGCGATGGCTGTCAGAGTGACTGAGCTACGTGATGGCGGTCAGAGTGACTGAGCTACGTGATGGCTGTCGGAGTGACTGAGCTACGCGATGGCGGTCAGTGTGCCTGAGCTACGTTATGGCGGTCAGAGTGACTGAGCCACGCGATGGCGGTCAGAGTGACTGAGCTACGCGATGGCGGTCACTCTGACTGACATACGTGATGGCGGTCAGAGTGACTGAGCTACGTGATGGCGGTCAGAGTGACTGATCTACGCGATGGCGGTCAGAGTGGCTGAGCTACGCGATGGCGGTCAGAGTGACTGAGCTACGTGATGGCGGTCAGAGTGACTGAGCTACGTGATGGCGGTCAGAGTGACTGAGCTACGTGATGGCTGTCGGAGTGACTGAGCTAGGTGATGGCGGTCAGCGTGACTGACATACGTGATGGCGGTCAGTGTGCCTGAGCTACGTGATGGCGGTCAGAGGGACTGAGCTACGCGATGGCGGTCAGAGTGACTGAGCTACGTGATGGCGGTCAGAGTGACTGAGCTACGCGATGGCGGTCAGAGTGACTGAGCTACGTGATGTCGGTCACTGTGACTGAGCTACGTGATGGCGGTCAGAGTGACTGAGCTACGTGATGGCGGCCAGAGTGACTGAGCTACGTGATGGCGGTCAGAGTGACTGAGCTACGTGATGGCGGTCAGAGTGACTGAGCTACGCGATGGCGGTCAGAGTGACTGAGCTACGCGATGGCGGTCAGAGTGACTGAGCTACGCGATGGCGGTCACTGTGACTGACATACGTGATGGCGGTCAGTGTGCCTGAGCTACGTTATGGCGGTCAGAGTGACTGAGCTACCCGATGGCTGTCAGAGTGACTGAGCTACGTGATGGCGGTCAGAGTGACTGAGCTACGTGATGGCGGTCAGAGTGACTGAGGTACGCGATGGCTGTCGGAGTGACTGATCTAGGTGATGGCGGTCAGCGTGACTGACATACGTGATGGCGCTCAGTGTGCCTGAGCTACGTGATGGCGGTCAGAAGGACTGAGCTACGTGATGGCTGTCGGAGTGACTGAGCTACGCGATGGCGGTCAGTGTGACTGAGCTACGCGATGGCGGTCATTGTGACTGACATACGCGATGGCGGTCAGTGTGACTGAGCTACGCGATGGCGGTCACTGTGACTGACATACGTGATGGCGGTCAGTGTGCCTGAGCTACGCTATGGCGGTCAGAGTGACTGACCTACGTGATGGCGGTCAGTGTGACTGAGCTACGTGATGGCGGTCAGTGTGCCTGAGCTACGTGATGGCGGTCAGAGTGACTGAGCTACGTGATGGCGGTCAGAGTGACTGAGCTACGTGATGGCGGTCAGAGTGACTGAGCTACGCGATGGCGGTCAGAGTGACTGAGCTACGCGATGGCGGTCAGAGTGACTGAGCTACGCGATGGCGGTCAGAGTGACTGAGCTACGTGATGTCGGTCACTGTGACTGAGCTACGTGATGGCGGTCAGAGTGACTGAGCTACGTGATGGCGGTCAGAGTGACTGAGCTACGTGATGGCGGTCAGAGTGAATGAGCTACGTGATGGCGGTCAGAGTGACTGAGCTACGCGATGGCGGTCAGAGTGACTGAGCTACGCGATGGCGGTCAGAGTGACTGAGCTACGCGATGGCGGTCACTGTGACTGACATACGTGATTGCGGTCAGTGGGCCTGAGCTACGTTATGGCGGTCAGAGTGACTGAGCTACGCGATGGCTGTCAGAGTGACTGAGCTACGTGATGGCGGTCAGAGTGACTGAGCTACGTGATGGCGGTCAGAGTGACTGAGCTACGTGATGGCTGTCGGAGTGACTGAGCTAGGTGATGGCGGTCACTGTGACTGAGCTACGTGATGGCGGTCACTGTGACTGACATACGTGATGGCGGTCAGTGTGCCTGAGCTACGTTATGGCGGTCAGAGTGACTCAGCTACGTGATGGCGGTCACTGTGACTGACATACGTGATGGCGGTCAGTGTGCCCGAGCTACGTTATGGCGGTCAGAGTGACTGAGTTACGCGATGGCTGTCAGAGTGACTGAGCTACGTGATGGCGGTCAGAGTGACTGAGCTACGTGATGGCGGTCAGAGTGACTGAGCTACGTGATGGCTGTCGGAGTGACTGAGCTAGGTGATGGCGGTCAGTGTGCCTGAGCTACGTTATGGCGGTCAGAGTGAATGAGCTACGCGATGGCTGTCAGAGTGACTGAGCTACGTGATGGCGGTCAGAGTGACTGAGCTACGTGATGGCTGTCGGAGTGACTGAGCTACGCGATGGCGGTCAGTGTGCCTGAGCTACGTTATGGCGGTCAGAGTGACTGAGCTACGCGATGGCGGTCAGAGTGACTGAGCTACGCGATGGCGGTCACTCTGACTGACATACGTGATGGCGGTCAGAGTGACTGAGCTACGTGATGGCGGTCAGAGTGACTGAGCTACGCGATGGCGGTCAGAGTGACTGAGCTACGCGATGGCGGTCACTGTGACTGAGCTACGTGATGGCGGTCAGAGTGACTGAGCTACGTGATGGCGGTCAGAGTGACTGAGCTACGTGATGGCTGTCGGAGTGACTGAGCTAGGTGATGGCGGTCAGCGTGACTGACATACGTGTTGGCGGTCAGTGTGCCTGAGCTACGTGATGGCGCTCAGAGGGACTGAGCTACGCGATGGCGGTCAGAGTGACTGAGCTACGTGATGGCGGTCAGAGTGACTGAGCTACGCGATGGCGGTCAGAGTGACTGAGCTACGTGATGTCGGTCACTGTGACTGAGCTACGTGATGGCGTTCAGAGTGACTGAGCTACGTGATGGCGGTCAGAGTGACTGAGCTACGTGATGGCGGTCAGAGTGACTGAGCTACGTGATGGCGGTCAGAGTGACTGAGCTACGCGATGGCGGTCAGAGTGACTGAGCTACGCGATGGCGGTCAGAGTGACTGAGCTACGCGATGGCGGTCACTGTGACTGACATACGTGATGGCGGTCAGTGTGCCTGAGCTACGTTATGGCGGTCAGAGTGACTGAGCTACCCGATGGCTGTCAGAGTGACTGAGCTACGTGATGGCGGTCAGAGTGACTGAGCTACGTGATGGCGGTCAGAGTGACTGAGCTACGCGATGGCTGTCGGAGTGACTGAGCTAGGTGATGGCGGTCAGCGTGACTGACATACGTGATGGCGGTCAGTGTGCCTGAGCTACGTGATGGCGGTCAGAGGGACTGAGCTACGTGATGGCTGTTGGAGTGACTGAGCTACGCGATGGCGGTCAGTGTGACTGAGCTACGCGATGGCGGTCATTGTGAGTGACATACGCGATGGCGGTCAGTGTGACTGAGCTACGCGATGGCGGTCACTGTGAATGACATACGTGATGGCGGTCAGTGTGCCTGAGCTACGTTATGGCGGTCAGAGTGACTGACCTACGTGATGGCGGTCAGTGTGACTGAGCTACGTGATGGCGGTCAGTGTGCCTGAGCTACGTGATGGCGGTCAGAGTGACTGAGCTACGTGATGGCGGTCAGAGTGACTGAGCTACGTGATGGCGGTCAGAGTGACTGAGCTACGCGATGGCGGTCAGAGTGACTGAGCTACGCGATGGCGGTCAGAGTGACTGAGCTACGCGATGGCGGTCAGAGTGACTGAGCTACGTGATGTCGGTCACTGTGACTGAGCTACGTGATGGCGGTCAGAGTGACTGAGCTACGTGATGGCGGTCAGAGTGACTGAGCTACGTGATGGCGGTCAGAGTGACTGAGCTACGTGATGGCGGTCAGAGTGACTGAGCTACGCGACGGCGGTCAGAGTGACTGAGCTACGCGATGGCGGTCAGAGTGACTGAGCTACGCGATGGCGGTCACTGTGACTGACATACGTGATTGCGGTCAGTGGGCCTGAGCTACGTTATGGCGGTCAGAGTGACTGAGCTACGCGATGGCTGTCAGAGTGACTGAGCTACGTGATGGCGGTCAGAGTGACTGAGCTACGTGATGGCGGTCAGAGTGACTGAGCTACGTGATGGCTGTCGGAGTGACTGAGCTAGGTGATGGCGGTCACTGTGACTGAGCTACGTGATGGCGGTCACTGTGACTGACATACGTGATGGCGGTCAGTGTGCCTGAGCTACGTTATGGCGGTCAGAGTGACTGAGCTACGCGATGGCTGTCAGAGTGACTGAGCTACGTGATGGCGGTCAGAGTGACTGAGCTACGTTATGGCGGTCAGAGTGACTGAGCTACGCGATGGCTGTCAGAGTGACTGAGCTACGTGATGGCGGTCAGAGTGACTGAGCTACGTGATGGCTGTCGGAGTGACTGAGCTACGCGATGGCGGTCAGTGTGACTGAGCTACGCGATGGCGGTCACTGTGACTGACATACGTGATGGCGGTCAGTGTGCCTGAGCTACGTTATGGCGGTCAGAGTGACTGAGCTACGTGATGGCGGTCAGAGTGACTGAGCTACGTGATGGCGGTCAGAGTGACTGAGCTACGTGATGGCGGTCAGAGTGACTGAGCTACGCGATGGCGGTCAGAGTGACTGAGTTACGCGATGGCGGTCAGAGTGACTGAGCTACGCGATGGCGGTCACTGTGACTGACATACGTGATGGCGGTCAGTGTGCCTGAGCTACGTTATGGCGGTCAGAGTGACTGAGCTACTTGATGGCGGTCAGGGTGACTGAGCTACTTGATGGCGGTCAGTATGACTGAGCTACTTGATGGCGGTCAGTATGACTGAGCTACTTGATGGCGGTCAGGGTGACTGAGCTACGTGATGGCTGTTAGAGTGACTGAGCTACGTCATGACGGTCCGAGTGACTGAGCTACGTGATGGCGGTCAGTGTGACTGAGCCACGTGATGGTGGTCAGAGTGACTGAGCTAAGTTACGGTGGTCAGTGTGACTGATCTACGTGATGGCGGTCAGAGTGACTGAGCTACGTGATGGCGGTCAGAGTGACTGAGCTAAGTTATGGCGGTCAGTGTGACTGAGCTACGTGGTGGCGGTCACTGTGACTGAGCTACGTGATTGCGGTCAGTATGACTGAGCTACGCGATGGCGGTCACTGTGACTGACATACTTGATGGCGGTCAGTGTGCCTGAGCAACGTGATGGCGGTCAGAGGGACTGAGCTACGTGATGGCTGTCGGAGTGACTGAGCTACGCGATGGCGGTCAGTGTGACTGAGCTACGCGATGGCGGTCACTGTGACTGACATACGTGATGGCGGTCAGTGTGCCTGAGCTACGTTATGGCGGTCAGAGTGACTGAGCTACGCGATGGCGGTTAGAGTGACTGAGCTACGCGATGGCGGTCACTGTGACTGACATACGTGATGGCGGTCAGAGTGACTGAGATACGAGATGGCGGTCAGAGTGACTGAGCCACGCGATGGCGGTCAGAGTGACTGAGCTACGCGATGGCGGTCAGAGTGACTGAGCTACGTAATGGCGGTCAGAGTGACTGAACTACGTGATGGCGGTCAGAGTGACTGAGCTACGTGATGGCGGTCAGAGTGACTGAGCAACGCGATGGCGGTCAGAGTGACTGAGCTACGTGATGTCGGTCACTGTGACTGAGCTATGTGATGGCGGTCAGAGTGACTGAGCTACGTGATGGCGGTCAGAGTGACTGAGCTACGTGATGGCGGTCAGAGTGACTGAGCTACGTGATGGCGGTCAGAGTGACTGAGCTACGCGATGAAGGTCCGAGTGACTCAGCTACGCGATGGCGGTCAGAGTGACTCAGCTACGCGATGGCGGTCACTGTGACTGACATACGTGATGGCGGTCAGTGTGCCTGAGCTACGTTAAGGCGGTCAGAGTGACTGAGCTACGCGATGGCGGTCAGAGTGACTGAGCTACGTGATGGCGGTCAGAGTGACTGAGCTACGTGATGGCGGTCAGAGTGACTGAGCTACGTGATGACTGTCGGAGTGACTGAGCTAGGTGATGGCGGTCAGTGTGCCTGAGCTACCTTATGGCGGTCAGAGTGAATGAGCTACGCGATGGCTGTCAGAGTGACTGAGCTACTTGATGGCGGTCAGGGTGACTGAGCTACGTGATGGCGGTCAGAGTGACTGAGCTAAGTTATGGCGGTCAGAGTGACTGAGCTACTTGATGGCGGTCAGGGTGACTGAGCTACGTGATGGCTGTTAGAGTGACTGAGCTACGTCATGGCGGTCCGAGTGACTGAGCTACGTGATGGCCGTCAGTGTGACTGAGCCACGTGATGGTGGTCAGAGTGACTGAGCTAAGTTACGGCGGTCAGTGTGACTGATCTACGTGATGGCGGTCAGGGTGACTGAGCTACGTGATGGCGGTCAGAGTGACTGAGCTAAGTTATGGCGGTCAGAGTGACTGAGCTACGCGATGGCGGTCAGAGTGACTGAGCTACGCGATGGCGGTCACTGTGACTGACATACGTGATGGCGGTCAGAGTGACTGAGCTACGTGATGGCGGTCAGAGTGACTGAGCTACGCGATGGCGGTCAGAGTGACTGAGCTACGCGATGGCGGTCAGAGTGACTGAGCTACGTGATGGCAGTCAGAGTGACTGAGCTACGTGATGGCGGTCAGAGTGACTGAGCTACGCGATGGCGGTCAGAGTGACTGAGCTACGTGATGTCGGTCACTGTGACTGAGCTACGTGATGGCGGTCAGAGTGACTGAGCTACGTGATGGCGGTCAGAGTGACTGAGCTATGTGATGGCGGTCAGAGTGACTGAGCTACGTGATGGCGGTCAGAGTGACTGAGCTACGCGATGGCGGTCAGAGTGACTGAGCTACGTGATGTCGGTCACTGTGACTGAGCTACGTGATGGCGGTCAGAGTGGCTAAGCTACGTGATGCCGGTCAGAGTGACTGAGCTACGTGATGGCGGTCAGAGTGACTGAGCTACGTGATGGCGGTCAGAGTGACTGAGCTACGCGATGGCGGTCAGAGTGACTGAGCTACGCGATGGCGGTCAGAGTGACTCAGCTACGCGATGGCGGTCACTGTGACTGACATACGTGATGGCGGTCAGTGTGCCCGAGCTACGTTATGGCGGTCAGAGTGACTGAGCTACGCGATGGCTGTCAGAGTGACTGAGCTACGTGATGGCGGTCAGAGTGACTGAGCTACGTGATGGCGGTCAGAGTGACTGAGCTACGTGATGGCAGTCGGAGTGACTGAGCTAGGTGATGGCGGTCAGTGTGCCTGAGCTACGTTATGGCGGTCAGAGTGAATGAGCTACGCGATGGCTGTCAGAGTGACTGAGCTACGTGATGGCGGTCAGAGTGACTGAGCTACGTGATGGCTGTCGGAGTGACTGAGCTACGCGATGGCGGTCAGTGTGCCTGAGCTACGTTATGGCGGTCAGAGTGACTGAGCCACGCGATGGCGGTCAGAGTGACTGAGCTACGCGATGGCGGTCACTCTGACTGACATACGTGATGGCGGTCAGAGTGACTGAGCTACGTGATGGCGGTCAGAGTGACTGATCTACGCGATGGCGGTCAGAGTGGCTGAGCTACGCGATGGCGGTCAGAGTGACTGAGCTACGTGATGGCGGTCAGAGTGACTGAGCTACGTGATGGCGGTCAGAGTGACTGAGCTACGTGATGGCTGTCGGAGTGACTGAGCTAGGTGATGGCGGTCAGCGTGACTGACATACGTGATGGCGGTCAGTGTGCCTGAGCTACGTGATGGCGGTCAGAGGGACTGAGCTACGCGATGGCGGTCAGAGTGACTGAGCTACGTGATGGCGGTCAGAGTGACTGAGCTACGCGATGGCGGTCAGAGTGACTGAGCTACGTGATGTCGGTCACTGTGACTGAGCTACGTGATGGCGGTCAGAGTGACTGAGCTACGTGATGGCGGCCAGAGTGACTGAGCTACGTGATGGCGGTCAGAGTGACTGAGCTACGTGATGGCGGTCAGAGTGACTGAGCTACGCGATGGCGGTCAGAGTGACTGAGCTACGCGATGGCGGTCAGAGTGACTGAGCTACGCGATGGCGGTCACTGTGACTGACATACGTGATGGCGGTCAGTGTGCCTGAGCTACGTTATGGCGGTCAGAGTGACTGAGCTACCCGATGGCTGTCAGAGTGACTGAGCTACGTGATGGCGGTCAGAGTGACTGAGCTACGTGATGGCGGTCAGAGTGACTGAGGTACGCGATGGCTGTCGGAGTGACTGATCTAGGTGATGGCGGTCAGCGTGACTGACATACGTGATGGCGCTCAGTGTGCCTGAGCTACGTGATGGCGGTCAGAAGGACTGAGCTACGTGATGGCTGTCGGAGTGACTGAGCTACGCGATGGCGGTCAGTGTGACTGAGCTACGCGATGGCGGTCATTGTGACTGACATACGCGATGGCGGTCAGTGTGACTGAGCTACGCGATGGCGGTCACTGTGACTGACATACGTGATGGCGGTCAGTGTGCCTGAGCTACGCTATGGCGGTCAGAGTGACTGACCTACGTGATGGCGGTCAGTGTGACTGAGCTACGTGATGGCGGTCAGTGTGCCTGAGCTACGTGATGGCGGTCAGAGTGACTGAGCTACGTGATGGCGGTCAGAGTGACTGAGCTACGTGATGGCGGTCAGAGTGACTGAGCTACGCGATGGCGGTCAGAGTGACTGAGCTACGCGATGGCGGTCAGAGTGACTGAGCTACGCGATGGCGGTCAGAGTGACTGAGCTACGTGATGTCGGTCACTGTGACTGAGCTACGTGATGGCGGTCAGAGTGACTGAGCTACGTGATGGCGGTCAGAGTGACTGAGCTACGTGATGGCGGTCAGAGTGAATGAGCTACGTGATGGCGGTCAGAGTGACTGAGCTACGCGATGGCGGTCAGAGTGACTGAGCTACGCGATGGCGGTCAGAGTGACTGAGCTACGCGATGGCGGTCACTGTGACTGACATACGTGATTGCGGTCAGTGGGCCTGAGCTACGTTATGGCGGTCAGAGTGACTGAGCTACGCGATGGCTGTCAGAGTGACTGAGCTACGTGATGGCGGTCAGAGTGACTGAGCTACGTGATGGCGGTCAGAGTGACTGAGCTACGTGATGGCTGTCGGAGTGACTGAGCTAGGTGATGGCGGTCACTGTGACTGAGCTACGTGATGGCGGTCACTGTGACTGACATACGTGATGGCGGTCAGTGTGCCTGAGCTACGTTATGGCGGTCAGAGTGACTCAGCTACGTGATGGCGGTCACTGTGACTGACATACGTGATGGCGGTCAGTGTGCCCGAGCTACGTTATGGCGGTCAGAGTGACTGAGTTACGCGATGGCTGTCAGAGTGACTGAGCTACGTGATGGCGGTCAGAGTGACTGAGCTACGTGATGGCGGTCAGAGTGACTGAGCTACGTGATGGCTGTCGGAGTGACTGAGCTAGGTGATGGCGGTCAGTGTGCCTGAGCTACGTTATGGCGGTCAGAGTGAATGAGCTACGCGATGGCTGTCAGAGTGACTGAGCTACGTGATGGCGGTCAGAGTGACTGAGCTACGTGATGGCTGTCGGAGTGACTGAGCTACGCGATGGCGGTCAGTGTGCCTGAGCTACGTTATGGCGGTCAGAGTGACTGAGCTACGCGATGGCGGTCAGAGTGACTGAGCTACGCGATGGCGGTCACTCTGACTGACATACGTGATGGCGGTCAGAGTGACTGAGCTACGTGATGGCGGTCAGAGTGACTGAGCTACGCGATGGCGGTCAGAGTGACTGAGCTACGCGATGGCGGTCACTGTGACTGAGCTACGTGATGGCGGTCAGAGTGACTGAGCTACGTGATGGCGGTCAGAGTGACTGAGCTACGTGATGGCTGTCGGAGTGACTGAGCTAGGTGATGGCGGTCAGCGTGACTGACATACGTGTTGGCGGTCAGTGTGCCTGAGCTACGTGATGGCGCTCAGAGGGACTGAGCTACGCGATGGCGGTCAGAGTGACTGAGCTACGTGATGGCGGTCAGAGTGACTGAGCTACGCGATGGCGGTCAGAGTGACTGAGCTACGTGATGTCGGTCACTGTGACTGAGCTACGTGATGGCGGTCAGAGTGACTGAGCTACGTGATGGCGGTCAGAGTGACTGAGCTACGTGATGGCGGTCAGAGTGACTGAGCTACGTGATGGCGGTCAGAGTGACTGAGCTACGCGATGGCGGTCAGAGTGACTGAGCTACGCGATGGCGGTCAGAGTGACTGAGCTACGCGATGGCGGTCACTGTGACTGACATACGTGATGGCGGTCAGTGTGCCTGAGCTACGTTATGGCGGTCAGAGTGACTGAGCTACCCGATGGCTGTCAGAGTGACTGAGCTACGTGATGGCGGTCAGAGTGACTGAGCTACGTGATGGCGGTCAGAGTGACTGAGCTACGCGATGGCTGTCGGAGTGACTGAGCTAGGTGATGGCGGTCAGCGTGACTGACATACGTGATGGCGGTCAGTGTGCCTGAGCTACGTGATGGCGGTCAGAGGGACTGAGCTACGTGATGGCTGTTGGAGTGACTGAGCTACGCGATGGCGGTCAGTGTGACTGAGCTACGCGATGGCGGTCATTGTGAGTGACATACGCGATGGCGGTCAGTGTGACTGAGCTACGCGATGGCGGTCACTGTGAATGACATACGTGATGGCGGTCAGTGTGCCTGAGCTACGTTATGGCGGTCAGAGTGACTGACCTACGTGATGGCGGTCAGTGTGACTGAGCTACGTGATGGCGGTCAGTGTGCCTGAGCTACGTGATGGCGGTCAGAGTGACTGAGCTACGTGATGGCGGTCAGAGTGACTGAGCTACGTGATGGCGGTCAGAGTGACTGAGCTACGCGATGGCGGTCAGAGTGACTGAGCTACGCGATGGCGGTCAGAGTGACTGAGCTACGCGATGGCGGTCAGAGTGACTGAGCTACGTGATGTCGGTCACTGTGACTGAGCTACGTGATGGCGGTCAGAGTGACTGAGCTACGTGATGGCGGTCAGAGTGACTGAGCTACGTGATGGCGGTCAGAGTGACTGAGCTACGTGATGGCGGTCAGAGTGACTGAGCTACGCGACGGCGGTCAGAGTGACTGAGCTACGCGATGGCGGTCAGAGTGACTGAGCTACGCGATGGCGGTCACTGTGACTGACATACGTGATTGCGGTCAGTGGGCCTGAGCTACGTTATGGCGGTCAGAGTGACTGAGCTACGCGATGGCTGTCAGAGTGACTGAGCTACGTGATGGCGGTCAGAGTGACTGAGCTACGTGATGGCGGTCAGAGTGACTGAGCTACGTGATGGCTGTCGGAGTGACTGAGCTAGGTGATGGCGGTCACTGTGACTGAGCTACGTGATGGCGGTCACTGTGACTGACATACGTGATGGCGGTCAGTGTGCCTGAGCTACGTTATGGCGGTCAGAGTGACTGAGCTACGCGATGGCTGTCAGAGTGACTGAGCTACGTGATGGCGGTCAGAGTGACTGAGCTACGTTATGGCGGTCAGAGTGACTGAGCTACGCGATGGCTGTCAGAGTGACTGAGCTACGTGATGGCGGTCAGAGTGACTGAGCTACGTGATGGCTGTCGGAGTGACTGAGCTACGCGATGGCGGTCAGTGTGACTGAGCTACGCGATGGCGGTCACTGTGACTGACATACGTGATGGCGGTCAGTGTGCCTGAGCTACGTTATGGCGGTCAGAGTGACTGAGCTACGTGATGGCGGTCAGAGTGACTGAGCTACGTGATGGCGGTCAGAGTGACTGAGCTACGTGATGGCGGTCAGAGTGACTGAGCTACGCGATGGCGGTCAGAGTGACTGAGTTACGCGATGGCGGTCAGAGTGACTGAGCTACGCGATGGCGGTCACTGTGACTGACATACGTGATGGCGGTCAGTGTGCCTGAGCTACGTTATGGCGGTCAGAGTGACTGAGCTACTTGATGGCGGTCAGGGTGACTGAGCTACTTGATGGCGGTCAGTATGACTGAGCTACTTGATGGCGGTCAGTATGACTGAGCTACTTGATGGCGGTCAGGGTGACTGAGCTACGTGATGGCTGTTAGAGTGACTGAGCTACGTCATGACGGTCCGAGTGACTGAGCTACGTGATGGCGGTCAGTGTGACTGAGCCACGTGATGGTGGTCAGAGTGACTGAGCTAAGTTACGGTGGTCAGTGTGACTGATCTACGTGATGGCGGTCAGAGTGACTGAGCTACGTGATGGCGGTCAGAGTGACTGAGCTAAGTTATGGCGGTCAGTGTGACTGAGCTACGTGGTGGCGGTCACTGTGACTGAGCTACGTGATTGCGGTCAGTATGACTGAGCTACGCGATGGCGGTCACTGTGACTGACATACTTGATGGCGGTCAGTGTGCCTGAGCAACGTGATGGCGGTCAGAGGGACTGAGCTACGTGATGGCTGTCGGAGTGACTGAGCTACGCGATGGCGGTCAGTGTGACTGAGCTACGCGATGGCGGTCACTGTGACTGACATACGTGATGGCGGTCAGTGTGCCTGAGCTACGTTATGGCGGTCAGAGTGACTGAGCTACGCGATGGCGGTTAGAGTGACTGAGCTACGCGATGGCGGTCACTGTGACTGACATACGTGATGGCGGTCAGAGTGACTGAGATACGAGATGGCGGTCAGAGTGACTGAGCCACGCGATGGCGGTCAGAGTGACTGAGCTACGCGATGGCGGTCAGAGTGACTGAGCTACGTAATGGCGGTCAGAGTGACTGAACTACGTGATGGCGGTCAGAGTGACTGAGCTACGTGATGGCGGTCAGAGTGACTGAGCAACGCGATGGCGGTCAGAGTGACTGAGCTACGTGATGTCGGTCACTGTGACTGAGCTATGTGATGGCGGTCAGAGTGACTGAGCTACGTGATGGCGGTCAGAGTGACTGAGCTACGTGATGGCGGTCAGAGTGACTGAGCTACGTGATGGCGGTCAGAGTGACTGAGCTACGCGATGAAGGTCCGAGTGACTCAGCTACGCGATGGCGGTCAGAGTGACTCAGCTACGCGATGGCGGTCACTGTGACTGACATACGTGATGGCGGTCAGTGTGCCTGAGCTACGTTATGGCGGTCAGAGTGACTGAGCTACGCGATGGCGGTCAGAGTGACTGAGCTACGTGATGGCGGTCAGAGTGACTGAGCTACGTGATGGCGGTCAGAGTGACTGAGCTACGTGATGACTGTCGGAGTGACTGAGCTAGGTGATGGCGGTCAGTGTGCCTGAGCTACCTTATGGCGGTCAGAGTGAATGAGCTACGCGATGGCTGTCAGAGTGACTGAGCTACTTGATGGCGGTCAGGGTGACTGAGCTACGTGATGGCGGTCAGAGTGACTGAGCTAAGTTATGGCGGTCAGAGTGACTGAGCTACTTGATGGCGGTCAGGGTGACTGAGCTACGTGATGGCGGTCAGTATGACTGAGCTACTTGATGGCGGTCAGGGTGACTGAGCTACGTGATGGCTGTTAGAGTGACTGAGCTACGTCATGGCGGTCCGAGTGACTGAGCTACGTGATGGCCGTCAGTGTGACTGAGCCACGTGATGGTGGTCAGAGTGACTGAGCTAAGTTACGGCGGTCAGTGTGACTGATCTACGTGATGGCGGTCAGGGTGACTGAGCTACGTGATGGCGGTCAGAGTGACTGAGCTAAGTTATGGCGGTCAGAGTGACTGAGCTACGCGATGGCGGTCAGAGTGACTGAGCTACGCGATGGCGGTCACTGTGACTGACATACGTGATGGCGGTCAGAGTGACTGAGCTACGTGATGGCGGTCAGAGTGACTGAGCTACGCGATGGCGGTCAGAGTGACTGAGCTACGCGATGGCGGTCAGAGTGACTGAGCTACGTGATGGCAGTCAGAGTGACTGAGCTACGTGATGGCGGTCAGAGTGACTGAGCTACGCGATGGCGGTCAGAGTGACTGAGCTACGTGATGTCGGTCACTGTGACTGAGCTACGTGATGGCGGTCAGAGTGACTGAGCTACGTGATGGCGGTCAGAGTGACTGAGCTACGTGATGGCGGTCAGAGTGACTGAGCTACGTGATGGCGGTCAGATTGACTGAGCTACGTGATGGCGGTCAGAGTGACTGAGCTACGTGATGGCTGTCGGAGTGACTGAGCTAGGTGATGGCGGTCAGAGTGACTGAGCTACGCGATGGCGGTCAGAGTGACTGAGCTACGCGATGGCGGTCACTGTGACTGACATACGTGATGGCGGTCAGTGTGCCTGAGCTACGTTATGGCGTTCAGAGTGACTGAGTTACCCGATGGCGGTCAGAGTGACTGAGCTACGTGATGGCGGTCAGAGTGACTGAGCTACGTGATGGCTGTCGGAGTGACTGAGCTAGGTTATGGCGGTCAGCGTGACTGACATACGTGATGGCGGTCAGTGTGCCTGAGCTACGTCATGGCGGTCAGAGGGACTGAGCTACGTGATGGCTGTCGGGTGACTGAGCTACGCGATGGCGGTCAGTGTGACTGAGCTATGCGATGGCGGTCATTGTGACTGACATACGCGATGGCGGTCAGTGTGACTGACATACGTGATGGCGGTCCGTGTGCCTGAGCTACGTTATGGCGGTCAGAGTGACGGAGCTACGTGATGGCGGTCAGTGTGACTGAGCTACGTGATGGCGGTCAGTGTGCCTGAGCTACGTTATGGCGGTCAGAGTGACTGAGCTACGTGATGGCGGTCAGAGTGACTGAGCTACGTGATGGCGGTCAGAGTGACTGAGATACGCGATGGCGGTCAGAGTGACTGAGCTACGCGATGGCGGTCAGAGTGACTGAGCTACGTGATGTCGGTCGGAGTGACTGAGCTACGTGATGGCGGTCAGAGTGACTGAGCTACGTGATGGCGGTCAGAGTGACTGAGCTACGTGATGGCGGTCAGAGTGACTGAGCTACGTGATGGCGGTCAGAGTGACTGAGCTACGCGATGGCGGTCAGAGTGACTGAGCTACGCGATGGCGGTCACTGTGACTGACATACGTGATGGCGGTCAGTGTGCCTGAGCTACGTTATGGCGGTCAGAGTGACTGAGCTACGCGATGGCTGTCAGAGTGACTTAGCTACGTGATGGCGGTCAGAGTGACTGAGCTACGTGATGGCGGTCAGAGTGACTGAGCTACGTGATGGCTGTCGGAGTGACTGAGCTAGGTGATGGCGGTCACTGTGACTGAGCTACGTGATGGCGGTCACTGTGACTGACATACGTGATGGCGGTCAGTGTGCCTGAGCTACGTTATGGCGGTCAGAGTGACTGAGCTACGCGATGGCTGTCAGAGTGACTGAGCTACGTGATGGCGGTCAGAGTGACTGAGCTACGTGATGGCGGTCAGAGTGACTGAGCTACGCGATGGCTGTCAGAGTGACTGAGCTACGTGATGGCGGTCAGAGTGACTGAGCTACGTGATGGCGGTCGGAGTGACTGAGCTACGCGATGGCGGTCAGTGTGACTGAGCTACGCGATGGCGGTCACTGTGACTGACATTCGTGATGGCGGTCAGTGTGCCTGAGCTACGTTATGGCGGTCAGAGTGACTGAGCTACGTGATGGCGGTCAGAGTGACTGAGCCACGTGATGGCGGTCAGTGTGCCTGAGCTACGTTATGGCGGTCAGAGTGACTGAGCTACGTGATGGCGGTCAGAGTGACTGAGCTACGTGATGGCGGTCAGAGTGACTGAGCTACGCAATGGCGGTCAGAGTGACTGAGCTACGCGATGGCGGTCAGAGTGACTGAGCTACGTGATGTCGGTCACTGTGACTGAGCTACGTGATGGCGGTCAGAGTGACTGAGCTACGTGATGGCGGTCAGAGTGACTGAGCTACGCGATGGCGGTCAGAGTGACTGAGCTACGTGATGGCGGTCAGAGTGACTGAGCTACGTGATGGCGGTCAGAGTGACTGAGCTACGCGATCGCGGTCACCGTGACTGACATACGTGATGGCGGTCAGTGTTCCTGAGCTACGTGATGGCGGTCAGAGTGACTGAGCTACGCGATGGTTGTCAGAGTGACTGAGCTACGTGATGGCTGTCAGAGTGACTGAGCTACGTGATGGCGGTCAGAGTGACTGAGCTACGCGATGGCGGTCAGAGTGACTGAGCTACATGATGGCTGTCGGAGTGAATGTGCTACGCGATGGCGGTCAGTGTGACTGAGCTACGTGATGGCGGTCAGAGTGACTGAGCTACGTGATGGCGGTCAGTGTGACTGAGCTACGTGATGGCGGTCAGAGTAACTGAGCTACGTGATGGCGGTCAGAGTGACTGAGCTACGCGATGGCGGTCAGAGTGACTGAGCTACGTGATGGCTGTCGGAGTGACTGAGTTACGCGATGGCGGTCAGAGTTACTGAGCTACGTGATGGCGGTCAGAGTGACTGAGCTACGTGATGGCGGTCAGAGTGACTGAGCTACGTTATGGCGGTTAGAGTGACTGAGCTACGCGATGGCTGTCAGAGTGACTGAGCTACGCGATGGCGGTCAGAGTGACTGAGCTACGTGATGGCGGTCAGAGTGACTGAGCTACGCGATGGCGGTCAGAGTGACTGAGCTACGTGATGGCGGTCAGAGTGACTGAGCTACGTGATGGCTGTCGGAGTGACTGAGCTACGCGATGGCGGTCAGTGTGACTGAGCTACGCGATGGCGGTCACTGTGACTGACATACGTGATGGCGGTCAGTGTGCCTGAGCTACGTTATGGCGGTCAGGGTGACTGAGTTACGTGATGGCGGTCAGAGTGACTGAGCTATGTGATGGCGGTCAGAGAGACTGAGCTACGTGATGGCGGTCAGAGTGACTGAGCTACGCGATGGCGGTCAGAGTGACTGAGCTACGCGATGGCGGTCAGAGTGACTGAGCTACGCGATGGCGGTCACTGTGACTGACATACGTGGTGGCGGTCAGTGTGCCTGAGCTACGTTATGGCGGTCAGAGTGACTGAGCTACGCGATGGCTGTCAGAGTGACTGAGCTACTTGATGGCGGTCAGGGTGACTGAGCTACTTGATGGCGGTCAGTATGACTGAGCTACTTGATGGCGGTCAGTATGACTGAGCTACTTGATGGCGGTCAGGGTGACTGAGCTACGTGATGGCTGTTAGAGTGACTGAGCTACGTCATGGCGGTCCGAGTGACTGAGCTACGTGATGGCGGTCAGTGTGACTGAGCCACGTGATGGTGGTCAGAGTGACTGAGCTAAGTTACGGCGGTCAGTGTGACTGATCTACGTGATGGCGGTCAGAGTGACTGAGCTACGTGATGGCGGTCAGAGTGACTGAGCTAAGTTATGGCGGTCAGAGTGACTGAGCTACGCGATGGCGGTCAGAGTTACTGAGATACGCGATGGCGGTCACTGTGACTGACATACGTGATGGCGGTCAGCGTGACTGAGCTACGTGATGGCGGTCAGAGTGACTGAGCTACGCGATGGCGGTCAGAGTGACTGAGCTACGTGATGGCGGTCAGAGTGACTGAGCTACGCGATGGCGGTCAGAGTGACTGAGCTGCGCGATGGCGGTCAGAGTGACTGAGCTACGCGATGGCGGTCAGAGTGACTGAGCTACGCGATGGCGGTCAGAGTGACTGAGCTACGCGATGGCGGTCACTGTGACTGACATACGTGGTGGCGGTCAGTGTGCCTGAGCTACGTTATGGCGGTCAGAGTGACTGAGCTACGCGATGGCTGTCAGAGTGACTGAGCTACTTGATGGCGGTCAGGGTGACTGAGCTACTTGATGGCGGTCAGTATGACTGAGCTACTTGATGGCGGTCAGTATGACTGAGCTACTTGATGGCGGTCAGGGTGACTGAGCTACGTGATGGCTGTTAGAGTGACTGAGCTACGTCATGGCGGTCCGAGTGACTGAGCTACGTGATGGCGGTCAGTGTGACTGAGCCACGTGATGGTGGTCAGAGTGACTGAGCTAAGTTACGGCGGTCAGTGTGACTGATCTACGTGATGGCGGTCAGAGTGACTGAGCTACGTGATGGCGGTCAGAGTGACTGAGCTAAGTTATGGCGGTCAGAGTGACTGAGCTACGCGATGGCGGTCAGAGTTACTGAGATACGCGATGGCGGTCACTGTGACTGACATACGTGATGGCGGTCAGCGTGACTGAGCTACGTGAGGGCGGTCAGAGTGACTGAGCTACGCGATGGCGGTCAGAGTGACTGAGCTGCGCGATGGCGGTCAGAGTGACTGAGCTACGTGATGGCGGTCAGAGTGACTGAGCTACGTGATGGCGGTCAGAGTGACTGAGCTACGTGATGGCGGTCAGAGTGACTGAGCTACGTGATGGCGGTCAGAGTGACTGAGCTACGCGATGGCGGTCAGAGTGACTGAGCTACGTGATGTCGGTCACTGTGACTGAGCTACGTGATGGCGGTCAGAGTGACTGAGCTACGTGATGGCGGTCAGAGTGCCTGAGCTACGCTATGGCGGTCAGAGTGACTGAGCTACGCGATGGCGGTCAGAGTGACTCAGCTACGCGATGGCGGTAACTGTGACTGACATACGTGATGGCGGTCAGTGTGCCTGAGCTACGTTATGGCGGTCAGAGTGACTGAGCTACGCGATGGCTGTCAGAGTGACTGAGCTACGTGATGGCGGTCAGAGTGACTGAGCTACGTGATGGCTGTCGGGGTGACTGAGCTAGGTGATGGCGGTCAGTGTGCCTGAGCTACGTTATGGCGGTCAGAGTGAATGAGCTACGCGATGGCTGTCAGAGTGACTGAGCTACGTGATGGCGGTCAGAGTGACTGAGCTACGTGATGGCTGTCGGAGTGACTGAGCTACGCGATGGCGGTCAGTGTGCCTGAGCTACGTTATGGCGGTCAGAGTGACTGAGCTACGCGATGGCGGTCAGAGTGACTGAGCTATGCGATGGCGGTCACTGTGACTGACATACGTGATGGCGGTCAGAGTGACTGAGCTACGTGATGGCGGTCAGAGTGACTGAGCTACGCGATGGCGGTCAGAGTGACTGAGCTACGCGATGGCGGTCAAAGTGACTGAGCTACGTGATGGCGGTCAGGGTGCCTGAGCTACGTTATGGCGTTCAGAGTGACTGAGCTACCCGATCGCTGTCAGAGTGACTGAGCTACGTGATGGCGGTCAGAGTGACTGAGCTACGTGATGGCGGTCAGAGTGACTGAGCTACGTGATGGCTGTCGGAGTGACTGAGCTAGGTGATGGCGGTCAGCGTGACTGACATACGTGATGGCGGTCAGTGTGCCTGAGCTACGTGATGGCGGTCAGAGGGACTGAGCTACGTGATGGCTGTCGGAGTGACTGAGCTACGCGATGGCGGTCAGTGTGACTGAGCTATGCGATGGCGGTCATTGTGACTGACATACGCGATGGCGGTCAGTGAGACTGAGCTACGCGATGGCGGTCACTGTGACTGACATACGTAATGGCGGTCAGTGTGCCTGAGCTACGTTATGGCGGTCAGAGTGACTGAGCTACGTGATGGCGGTCAGTGTGCCTGAGCTACGTTATGGCGGTCAGAGTGACTGAGCTACGTGATGGCGGTCAGAGTGACTGAGCTACGTGATGGCGGTCAGAGTGACTGAGCTACGTGATGGCGGTCAGAGTGACTGAGCTACGCGATGGCGGTCAGAGTGACTGAGCTACGCGATGGCGGTCAGAGTGACTGAGCTACGCGATGGCGGTCAGAGTGACTGAGCTACGTGATGTCGGTCACTGTGACTGAGCTACGTGATGTCGGTTACTGTGACTGAGCTACGTGATGGCGGTCAGAGTGACTGAGCTACGTGATGGCGGTCAGAGTGACTGAGCTACGCGATGGCGGTCAGAGTGACTGAGCTACGCGATGGCGGTCAGAGTGACTGAGTTACGCGATGGCGGTCACTGTGACTGACATACGTGATGGCGGTCAGTGTGCCTGAGCTACGTTATGGCGGTCAGAGTGACTGAGCTACGCGATGGCTGTCAGAGTGACTGAGCTACGTGATGGCGGTCAGAGTGACTGAGCTACGTGATGGCTGTCGGAGTGACTGAGCTAGGTGATGGCGGTCACTGTGACTGAGCTACGCGATGGCGGTCACTGTGACTGACATACGTGATGGCGGTCAGTGTGCCTGAGCTACGTTATGGCGGTCAGAGTGACTGAGCTACCCGATGGCTGTCAGAGTGACTGAGCTACGTGATGGTGGTCAGAGTGACTGAGCTACGTGATGGCTGTTAGAGTGACTGAGCTACGTGATGTCGGTCAGAGTGACTGAGCTACGCGATGGCTGTCAGAGTGACTGAGCTACCCGATGGCTGTCAGAGTGACTGAGCTACGCGATGGCTGTTAGAGTGACTGAGCTACCCGATGGCTGTCAGAGTGACTGAGCTACGCGATGGCGGTCAGAGTGACTGAGCTACGTGATGGCTGTTAGAGTGACTGGGCTACGTGATGGCGGTCAGAGTGACTGAGCTACGCGATGGCTGTCAGAGTGACTGAGCCACGTGATGGCGGTCAGAGTGACTGAGCTACGTGACGCGGGCAGAGTTACTAAGCTCCGCGATGGCTGTCAGAGTGACTGAGCTACGTGATGGCGGTCAGAGTGACTGAGCTACGTGATGGCGGTCGGAGTGACTGAGCTACGCGATGGCGGTCAGTGTGACTGAGCTACGCGATGGCGGTCACTGTGACTGACATTCGTGATGGCGGTCAGTGTGCCTGAGCTACGTTATGGCGGTCAGAGTGACTGAGCTACGTGATGGCGGTCAGTGTGACTGAGCTACGTGATGGCGGTCAGTGTGCCTGAGCTACGTTATGGCGGTCAGAGTGACTGAGCTACGTGATGGCGGTCAGAGTGACTGAGCTACGTGATGGCGGTCAGAGTGACTGAGGAACGCGATGGCGGTCAGAGTGACTGAGCTACGCGATGGCGGTCAGAGTGACCGAGCTACGCGATGGCGGTCAGAGTGACTGAGCTACGTGATGTCGGTCACTGTGACTGAGCTACGTGATGGCGGTCAGAGTGACTGAGCTACGTGATGGCGGTCAGAGTGACTGAGCTACGTGATGGCGGTCAGAGTGACTGAGCTACGTAATGGCGGTCAGAGTGACTGAGCTACGCGATGGCGGTCAGAGTGACTGAGCTACGCGATGGCGGTTAGAGTGACTGAGCTACGCGATGGCGGTCACTGTGACTGACATACGTGATGGCGGTCAGTGTGCCTGAGCTACGTTATGGCGGTCAGAGTGACTGAGCTACGTGATGGCGGTCAGTGTGACTGAGCTACGTGATGGCGGTCAGTGTGCCTGAGCTACGTGATGGCGGTCAGAGTGACTGAGCTACGTGATGGCGGTCAGAGTGACTGAGCTACGTGATGGCGGTCAGAGTGACTGAGCTACGCGATGGCGGTCAGAGTGACTGAGCTACGCGATGGCGGTCAGAGTGACTGAGCTACGCGATGGCGGTCAGAGTGACTGAGCTACGTGATGGCGGTCACTGTGACTGAGCTACGTGATGGCGGTCAGAGTGACTGAGCTACGCGATGGCGGTTAGAGTGACTGAGCTACGCGATGGCGGTCACTGTGACTGACATACGTGATGGCGGTCAGTGTGCCTGAGCTACGTTATGGCGGTCAGAGTGACTGAGCTACGTGATGGCGGTCAGTGTGACTGAGCTACGTGATGGCGGTCAGTGTGCCTGAGCTACGTGATGGCGGTCAGAGTGACTGAGTTACGTGATGGCGGTCAGAGTGACTGAGCTACGTGATGGCGGTCAGAGTGACTGAGCTACGTGATGGCGGTCAGAGTGACTGAGCTACGTGATGGCGGTCAGAGTGACTGAGCTACGTGATGGCGGTCAGAGTGACTGAGCTACGCGATGGCGGTCAGAGTGACTGAGCTACGCGATGGCGGTCAGAGTGACTGAGCCACGCGATGGCGGTCACTGTGACTGAGCTACGTGATGGCGGTCAGTGTGCCTGAGCTACGTTATGGCGGTCAGAGTGACTGAGCTACGCGATGGCTGTCAGAGTGACTGAGCTACGTGATGGCGGTCAGAGGGACTGAGCTACGTGATGGCGGTCAGAGTGACTGAGCTACGTGATGGCTGTCGGAGTGACTGAGCTAGGTGATGGCGGTCACTGTGACTGAGCTACGTGATGGCGGTCAGAGTGACTGAGCTACGTGATGGCGGTCAGTGTGCCTGAGCTACGTAATGGCGGTCAGTGTGCCTGAGCTACGTTATGGCGGTCAGAGTGACTGAGCTACGTGATGGCGGTCAGAGTGACTGAGCTACGTGATGGCGGTCAGAGTGACTGAGCTACGCGATGGCGGTCAGAGTGATCGAGCTACGCGATGGCGGTCAGAGTGACTGAGCTACGCGATGGCGGTCAGAGTGACTGAGCTACGTGATGTCGGTCACTGTGACTGAGCTACGTGATGGCGGTCAGAGTGACTGAGCTACGTGATGGCGGTCAGAGTGACTGAGCTACGTGATGGCGGTCACAGTGACTGAGCTACGTATTGGCGGTCAGAGTGACTGAGTTACGCGATGGCGGTCAGAATGACTGAGCTACGTGATGGCGGCCAGAGTGACTGAGCTACGCGATGGCGGTCAGAGTGACTGAGCTACGTGATGGCGGTCAGAGTGACTGAGCTACGTGATGGCGGTCAGAGTGACTGAGCTACGCGATGGCGGTCACTGTGACTGACATACGTGATGGCGGTCAGTGTGCCTGAGCTACGTGATGGCGGTCAGAGTGACTGAGCTACGCGATGGTTATCAGAGTGACTGAGCTACGTGATGGCTGTCAGAGTGACTGAGCTACGTGATGGCGGTCAGAGTGACTGAGCTACGCGATGGCGGTCAGAGTGACTGAGCTACGTGATGGCTGTCGGAGTGACTGAGCTACGCGATGGCGGTCAGTGTGACTGAGCTACGTGATGGCGGTCAGAGTGACTGAGCTACGTGATGGCGGTCAGAGTGACTGAGCTACGCGATGGCGGTCACTGTGACTGAGCTACGTGATGGCGGTCACTGTGACTGACATACGTGATGGCGGTCAGAGTGACTGAGCTACGCGATGGCGGTCAGAGTGACTGAGCTACGCGATGGCGGTCAGAGTGACTGAGTTACGCGATGGCGGTCACTGTGACTGACATACGTGATGGCGGTCAGTGTGCCTGAGCTACGTTATGGCGGTCAGAGTGACTGAGCTACGCGATGGCTGTCAGAGTGACTGAGCTACGTGATGGCGGTCAGAGTGACTGAGCTACGTGATGGCGGTCAGAGTGACTGAGCTACGTGATGGCTGTCGGAGTGACTGAGCTAGGTGATGGCGGTCACTGTGACTGAGCTACGTGATGGCGGTCACTGTGACTGACATACGTGATGGCGGTCAGTGTGCCTGAGCTACGTTATGGCGGTCAGAGTGACTGAGCTACCCGATGGCTGTCAGAGTGACTGAGCTACGTGATGGTGGTCAGAGTGACTGAGCTACGTGATGGCTATTAGAGTGACTGAGCTACGTGATGGCGGTCAGAGTGACTGAGCTACGCGATGGCTGTCAGAGTGACTGAGCTACCCGATGGCTGTCAGAGTGACTGAGCTACGCGATGGCTGTTAGAGTGACTGAGCTACCCGATGGCTGTCAGAGTGACTGAGCTACGCGATGGCGGTCAGAGTGACTGAGCTACGTGATGGCTGTTAGAGTGACTGGGCTACGTGATGGCGGTCAGAGTGACTGAGCTACGCGATGGCTGTCAGAGTGACTGAGCCAGGTGATGGCGGTCAGAGTGACTGAGCTACGTGACGCGGGCAGAGTTACTAAGCTCCGCGATGGCTGTCAGAGTGACTGAGCTACGTGATGGCGGTCAGAGTGACTGAGCTACGTGATGGCGGTCGGAGTGACTGAGCTACGCGATGGCGGTCAGTGTGACTGAGCTACGCGATGGCGGTCACTGTGACTGACATTCGTGATGGCGGTCAGTGTGCCTGAGCTACGTTATGGCGGTCAGAGTGACTGAGCTACGTGATGGCGGTCAGTGTGACTGAGCTACGTGATGGCGGTCAGTGTGCCTGAGCTACGTTATGGCGGTCAGAGTGACTGAGCTACGTGATGGCGGTCAGAGTGACTGAGCTACGTGATGGCGGTCAGAGTGACTGAGCAACGCGATGGCGGTCAGAGTGACTGAGCTACGCGATGGCGGTCAGAGTGACTGAGCTACGCGATGGCGGTCAGAGTGACTGAGCTACGTGATGTCGGTCACTGTGACTGAGCTACGTGATGGCGGTCAGAGTGACTGAGCTACGTGATGGCGGTCAGAGTGACTGAGCTACGTGATGGCGGTCAGAGTGACTGAGCTACGTAATGGCGGTCAGAGTGACTGAGCTACGCGATGGCGGTCAGAGTGACTGAGCTACGCGATGGCGGTTAGAGTGACTGAGCTACGCGATGGCGGTCACTGTGACTGACATACGTGATGGCGGTCACTGTGACTGACATACGTTATGGCGGTCAGAGTGACTGAGCTACGTGATGGCGGTCAGTGTGACTGAGCTACGTGATGGCGGTCAGTGTGCCTGAGCTACGTTATGGCGGTCAGAGTGACTGAGCTACGTGATGGCGGTCAGAGTGACTGAGCTACGTGATGGCGGTCAGAGTGACTGAGCTACGCGATGGCGGTGAGAGTGACTGAGCTACGCGATGGCGTTCAGAGTGACTGAGCTACGCGATGGCGGTCAGAGTGACTGAGCTACGTGATGAAGGTCACTGTGACTGAGCTACGTGATGGCGGTCAGAGTGACTGAGCTACGTGATGGCGGTCAGAGTGACTGAGCTACGTGATGGCGGTCAGAGTGACTGAGCTACGTGATGGCGGTCAGAGTGGCTGAGCTACGCGATGGCGGTCAGAGTGACTGAGCTACGCGATGGCGGTCAGAGTGACTGAGCTACGCGATGGCGGTCACTGTGACTGACATACGTGATGGCGGTCAGTGTGCCTGAGCTACGTTATGGCGGTCAGAGTGACTGAGCTACGCGATGGCTGTCAGAGTGACTGAGCTACGTGATGGCGGTCAGAGGGACTGAGCTACGTGATGGCGGTCAGAGTGACTGAGCTACGTGATGGCTGTCGGAGTGACTGAGCTAGGTGATGGCGGTCACTGTGACTGAGCTACGTGATGGCGGTCAGAGTGACTGAGCTACGTGATGGCGGTCAGTGTGCCTGAGCTACGTAATGGCGGTCAGTGTGCCTGAGCTACGTTATGGCGGTCAGAGTGACTGAGCTACGTGATGGCGGTCAGAGTGACTGAGCTACGTGATGGCGGTCAGAGTGACTGAGCTACGCGATGGCGGTCAGAGTGATCGAGCTACGCGATGGCGGTCAGAGTGACTGAGCTACGCGATGGCGGTCAGAGTGACTGAGCTACGTGATGTCGGTCACTGTGACAGAGCTACGTGATGGCGGTCAGAGTGACTGAGCTACGTGATGGCGGTCACAGTGACTGAGCTACGTATTGGCGGTCAGAGTGACTGAGTTACGCGATGGCGGTCAGAGTGACTGAGCTACACGATGGCGGTTAGAGTGACTGAGCTACGCGATGGCGGTCACTGTGACTGACATACGTGATGGCGGTCAGTGTGCCTGAGCTACGTTATGGCGGTCAGAGTGACTGAGCTACCCGATGGCTGTCAGAGTGACTGAGCTACGTGATGGCGGTCAGAGTGACTGAGCTACGTGATGGCGATCAGAGTGACTGAGCTACGTGATGGCTGTCGGAGTGACTGAGCTACGCGATGGCGGTCAGTGTGACTGAGCTACGCGATGGCGGTCACTGTGACTGACATACGTGATGGCGGTCAGTGTGCCTGAGCTACGTTATGGCGGTCAGAGTGACTGAGCTACGTGATGGCGGTCAGTGTGACTGAGCTACGTGATGGCGGTCAGTGTGCCTGAGCTACGTTATGGCGGTTAGAGTGACTGAGCTACGCGATGGCTGTCAGAATGACTGAGCTACGTGATGGCGGCCAGAGTGACTGAGCTACGTGATGGCGGTCAGAGTGACTGAGCTACGCGATGGCGGTCAGAGTGACTGAGCTACGTGATGGCGGTCAGAGTGACTGAGCTACGTGATGGCGGTCAGAGTGACTGAGCTACGCGATGGCGGTCACTGTGACTGACATACGTGATGGCGGTCAGTGTGCCTGAGCTACGTGATGGCGGTCAGAGTGACTGAGCTACGCGATGGTTATCAGAGTGACTGAGCTACGTGATGGCTGTCAGAGTGACTGAGCTACGTGATGGCGGTCAGAGTGACTGAGCTACGCGATAGCGGTCAGAGTGACTGAGCTACGTGATGGCTGTCGGAGTGACTGAGCTACGCGATGGCGGTCAGTGTGACTGAGCTACGTGATGGCGGTCAGAGTGACTGAGCTACGTGATGGCGGTCAGAGTGACTGAGCTACGCGATGGCGGTCACTGTGACTGAGCTACGTGATGGCGGTCACTGTGACTGACATACGTGATGGCGGTCAGTGTGCCTGAGCTACGTTATGGCGGTCAGAGTGACTGAGCTACGCGATGGCTGTCAGAGTGACTGAGCTACGTGATGGCGGTCAGAGTGACTGAGCTACGTGATGGCGGTCAGAGTGACTGAGCTACGTGATGGCGGTCAGTGTGCCTGAGCTACGTTATGGCGGTCAGAGTGACTGAGCTACGCGATGGCTGTCAGAATGACTGAGCTACGTGATGGCGGCCAGAGTGACTGAGCTACGTGATGGCGGTCAGAGTGACTGAGCTACGCGATGGCGGTCAGAGTGACTGAGCTACGTGATGGCGGTCAGAGTGACTGAGCTACGTGATGGCGGTCAGAGTGACTGAGCTACGCGATGGCGGTCACTGTGACTGACATACGTGATGGCGGTCAGTGTGCCTGAGCTACGTGATGGCGGTCAGAGTGACTGAGCTACGCGATGGTTATCAGAGTGACTGAGCTACGTGATGGCTGTCAGAGTGACTGAGCTACGTGATGGCGGTCAGAGTGACTGAGCTACGCGATGGCGGTCAGAGTGACTGAGCTACGTGATGGCTGTCGGAGTGACTGAGCTACGCGATGGCGGTCAGTGTGACTGAGCTACGTGATGGCGGTCAGAGTGACTGAGCTACGTGATGGCGGTCAGAGTGACTGAGCTACGCGATGGCGGTCACTGTGACTGAGCTACGTGATGGCGGTCACTGTGACTGACATACGTGATGGCGGTCAGTGTGCCTGAGCTACGTTATGGCGGTCAGAGTGACTGAGCTACGTGATGGCTGTCGGAGTGACTGAGCTACGCGATGGCGGTCAGTGTGACTGAGCTACGTGATGGCGGTCAGAGTGACTGAGCTACGTGATGGCGGTCACTGTGACTGAGCTACGTGATGGCGGTCACTGTGACTGACATACGTGATGGCGGTCAGTGTGCCTGAGCTATGTTATGGCGGTCAGAGTGACTGAGCTACGCGATGGCTGTCAGAGTGACTGAGCTACGTGATGGCGGTCAGAGTGACTGAGCTACGTGATGGCGGTCGGAGTGACTGAGCTACGCGATGGCGGTCAGTGTGACTGAGCTACGCGATGGCGGTCACTGTGACTGACATTCGTGATGGCGGTCAGTGTGCCTGAGCTACGTTATGGCGGTCAGAGTGACTGAGCTACGTGATGGCGGTCAGTGTGACTGAGCTACGTGATGGCGGTCAGTGTGCCTGAGTTACGTTATGGCGGTCAGAGTAACTGAGCTACGTGATGGCGGTCAGAGTGACTGAGCTACGTGATGGCGGTCAGAGTGACTGAGCTACGCGATGGCGGTCAGAGTGATTGAGCTACGCGATGGCGGTCAGAGTGACTGAGCTACGCGATGGCGGTCAGAGTGACTGACCTACGCGATGTCGGTCACTGTGACTGAGCTACGTGATGGCGGTCAGAGTGACTGAGCTACGTGATGGCGGTCAGAGTGACTGAGCTACGTGATGGCGGTCAGAGTGACTGAGCTACGTGATGGCGGTCAGTGTGCCTGAGCTACGTTATGGCGGTCAGAGTGACTGAGCTACGCGATGGCTGTCAGAATGACTGAGCTACGTGATGGCGGCCAGAGTGACTGAGCTACGTGATGGCGGTCAGAGTGACTGAGCTACGCGATGGCGGTCAGAGTGACTGAGCTACGTGATGGCGGTCAGAGTGACTGAGCTACGTGATGGCGGTCAGAGTGACTGAGCTACGCGATGGCGGTCACTGTGACTGACATACGTGATGGCGGTCAGTGTGCCTGAGCTACGTGATGGCGGTCAGAGTGACTGAGCTACGCGATGGTTATCAGAGTGACTGAGCTACGTGATGGCTGTCAGAGTGACTGAGCTACGTGATGGCGGTCAGAGTGACTGAGCTACGCGATGGCGGTCAGAGTGACTGAGCTACGTGATGGCTGTCGGAGTGACTGAGCTACGCGATGGCGGTCAGTGTGACTGAGCTACGTGATGGCGGTCAGAGTGACTGAGCTACGTGATGGCGGTCAGAGTGACTGAGCTACGCGATGGCGGTCACTGTGACTGAGCTACGTGATGGCGGTCACTGTGACTGACATACGTGATGGCGGTCAGTGTGCCTGAGCTACGTTATGGCGGTCAGAGTGACTGAGCTACGTGATGGCTGTCGGAGTGACTGAGCTACGCGATGGCGGTCAGTGTGACTGAGCTACGTGATGGCGGTCAGAGTGACTGAGCTACGTGATGGCGGTCACTGTGACTGAGCTACGTGATGGCGGTCACTGTGACTGACATACGTGATGGCGGTCAGTGTGCCTGAGCTACGTTATGGCGGTCAGAGTGACTGAGCTACGCGATGGCTGTCAGAGTGACTGAGCTACGTGATGGCGGTCAGAGTGACTGAGCTACGTGATGGCGGTCGGAGTGACTGAGCTACGCGATGGCGGTCAGTGTGACTGAGCTACGCGATGGCGGTCACTGTGACTGACATTCGTGATGGCGGTCAGTGTGCCTGAGCTACGTTATGGCGGTCAGAGTGACTGAGCTACGTGATGGCGGTCAGTGTGACTGAGCTACGTGATGGCGGTCAGTGTGCCTGAGTTACGTTATGGCGGTCAGAGTAACTGAGCTACGTGATGGCGGTCAGAGTGACTGAGCTACGTGATGGGGGTCAGAGTGACTGAGCTACGCGATGGCGGTCAGAGTGATTGAGCTACGCGATGGCGGTCAGAGTGACTGAGCTACGCGATGGCGGTCAGAGTGACTGACCTACGCGATGTCGGTCACTGTGACTGAGCTACGTGATGGCGGTCAGAGTGACTGAGCTACGTGATGGCGGTCAGAGTGACTGAGCTACGTGATGGCGGTCAGAGTGACTGAGCTACGTAATGGCGGTCAGAGTGACTGAGCTACGCGATGGCGGTTAGAGTGACTGAGCTACCCGATGGCTGTCAGAGTGACTGAGCTACGTGATGGCGGTCAGAGTGACTGAGCTACGTGATGGCGGTCAGAGTGACTGAGCTACGTGATGGCTGTCGGAGTGACTGAGCTACGCGATGGCGGTCAGTGTGACTGAGCTACGCGATGGCGGTCACTGTGACTGACATACGTGATGGCGGTCAGTGTGCCTGAGCTACGTTATGGCGGTCAGAGAGACTGAGCTACGTGATGGCGGTCAGTGTGACTGAGCTACGTGATGGCGGTCAGAGTGCCTGAAGTACGTTATGGCGGTCAGAGTGACTGAGCTACGCGATGGCTGTCAGAGTGACTGAGCTACGTGATGGCGGCCAGAGTGACTGAGCTACGTGATGGCGGTCAGAGTGACTGAGCTACGCGATGGCGGTCAGAGTGACTGAGCTACGTGATGGCTATTAGAGTGACTGAGCTACGTGATGGCGGTCAGAGTGACTGAGCTACGCGATGGCTGTCAGAGTGACTGAGCTACCCGATGGCTGTCAGAGTGACTGAGCTACGCGATGGCTGTTAGAGTGACTGAGCTACCCGATGGCTGTCAGAGTGACTGAGCTACGCGATGGCGGTCAGAGTGACTGAGCTACGTGATGGCTGTTAGAGTGACTGGGCTACGTGATGGCGGTCAGAGTGACTGAGCTACGCGATGGCTGTCAGAGTGACTGAGCCAGGTGATGGCGGTCAGAGTGACTGAGCTACGTGACGCGGGCAGAGTTACTAAGCTCCGCGATGGCTGTCAGAGTGACTGAGCTACGTGATGGCGGTCAGAGTGACTGAGCTACGTGATGGCGGTCGGAGTGACTGAGCTACGCGATGGCGGTCAGTGTGACTGAGCTACGCGATGGCGGTCACTGTGACTGACATTCGTGATGGCGGTCAGTGTGCCTGAGCTACGTTATGGCGGTCAGAGTGACTGAGCTACGTGATGGCGGTCAGTGTGACTGAGCTACGTGATGGCGGTCAGTGTGCCTGAGCTACGTTATGGCGGTCAGAGTGACTGAGCTACGTGATGGCGGTCAGAGTGACTGAGCTACGTGATGGCGGTCAGAGTGACTGAGCAACGCGATGGCGGTCAGAGTGACTGAGCTACGCGATGGCGGTCAGAGTGACTGAGCTACGCGATGGCGGTCAGAGTGACTGAGCTACGTGATGTCGGTCACTGTGACTGAGCTACGTGATGGCGGTCAGAGTGACTGAGCTACGTGATGGCGGTCAGAGTGACTGAGCTACGTGATGGCGGTCAGAGTGACTGAGCTACGTAATGGCGGTCAGAGTGACTGAGCTACGCGATGGCGGTCAGAGTGACTGAGCTACGCGATGGCGGTTAGAGTGACTGAGCTACGCGATGGCGGTCACTGTGACTGACATACGTGATGGCGGTCACTGTGACTGACATACGTTATGGCGGTCAGAGTGACTGAGCTACGTGATGGCGGTCAGTGTGACTGAGCTACGTGATGGCGGTCAGTGTGCCTGAGCTACGTTATGGCGGTCAGAGTGACTGAGCTACGTGATGGCGGTCAGAGTGACTGAGCTACGTGATGGCGGTCAGAGTGACTGAGCTACGCGATGGCGGTGAGAGTGACTGAGCTACGCGATGGCGGTCAGAGTGACTGAGCTACGCGATGGCGGTCAGAGTGACTGAGCTACGTGATGAAGGTCACTGTGACTGAGCTACGTGATGGCGGTCAGAGTGACTGAGCTACGTGATGGCGGTCAGAGTGACTGAGCTACGTGATGGCGGTCAGAGTGACTGAGCTACGTGATGGCGGTCAGAGTGACTGAGCTACGCGATGGCGGTCAGAGTGACTGAGCTACGCGATGGCGGTCAGAGTGACTGAGCTACGCGATGGCGGTCACTGTGACTGACATACGTGATGGCGGTCAGTGTGCCTGAGCTACGTTATGGCGGTCAGAGTGACTGAGCTACGCGATGGCTGTCAGAGTGACTGAGCTACGTGATGGCGGTCAGAGGGACTGAGCTACGTGATGGCGGTCAGAGTGACTGAGCTACGTGATGGCTGTCGGAGTGACTGAGCTAGGTGATGGCGGTCACTGTGACTGAGCTACGTGATGGCGGTCAGAGTGACTGAGCTACGTGATGGCGGTCAGTGTGCCTGAGCTACGTAATGGCGGTCAGTGTGCCTGAGCTACGTTATGGCGGTCAGAGTGACTGAGCTACGTGATGGCGGTCAGAGTGACTGAGCTACGTGATGGCGGTCAGAGTGACTGAGCTACGCGATGGCGGTCAGAGTGATCGAGCTACGCGATGGCGGTCAGAGTGACTGAGCTACGCGATGGCGGTCAGAGTGACTGAGCTACGTGATGTCGGTCACTGTGACTGAGCTACGTGATGGCGGTCAGAGTGACTGAGCTACGTGATGGCGGTCAGAGTGACTGAGCTACGTGATGGCGGTCACAGTGACTGAGCTACGTATTGGCGGTCAGAGTGACTGAGTTACGCGATGGCGGTCAGAGTGACTGAGCTACACGATGGCGGTTAGAGTGACTGAGCTACGCGATGGCGGTCACTGTGACTGACATACGTGATGGCGGTCAGTGTGCCTGAGCTACGTTATGGCGGTCAGAGTGACTGAGCTACCCGATGGCTGTCAGAGTGACTGAGCTACGTGATGGCGGTCAGAGTGACTGAGCTACGTGATGGCGATCAGAGTGACTGAGCTACGTGATGGCTGTCGGAGTGACTGAGCTACGCGATGGCGGTCAGTGTGACTGAGCTACGCGATGGCGGTCACTGTGACTGACATACGTGATGGCGGTCAGTGTGCCTGAGCTACGTTATGGCGGTCAGAGTGACTGAGCTACGTGATGGCGGTCAGTGTGACTGAGCTACGTGATGGCGGTCAGTGTGCCTGAGCTACGTTATGGCGGTTAGAGTGACTGAGCTACGCGATGGCTGTCAGAATGACTGAGCTACGTGATGGCGGCCAGAGTGACTGAGCTACGTGATGGCGGTCAGAGTGACTGAGCTACGCGATGGCGGTCAGAGTGACTGAGCTACGTGATGGCGGTCAGAGTGACTGAGCTACGTGATGGCGGTCAGAGTGACTGAGCTACGCGATGGCGGTCACTGTGACTGACATACGTGATGGCGGTCAGTGTGCCTGAGCTACGTGATGGCGGTCAGAGTGACTGAGCTACGCGATGGTTATCAGAGTGACTGAGCTACGTGATGGCTGTCAGAGTGACTGAGCTACGTGATGGCGGTCAGAGTGACTGAGCTACGCGATGGCGGTCAGAGTGACTGAGCTACGTGATGGCTGTCGGAGTGACTGAGCTACGCGATGGCGGTCAGTGTGACTGAGCTACGTGATGGCGGTCAGAGTGACTGAGCTACGTGATGGCGGTCAGAGTGACTGAGCTACGCGATGGCGGTCACTGTGACTGAGCTACGTGATGGCGGTCACTGTGACTGACATACGTGATGGCGGTCAGTGTGCCTGAGCTACGTTATGGCGGTCAGAGTGACTGAGCTACGCGATGGCTGTCAGAGTGACTGAGCTACGTGATGGCGGTCAGAGTGACTGAGCTACGTGATGGCGGTCAGAGTGACTGAGCTACGTGATGGCGGTCAGTGTGCCTGAGCTACGTTATGGCGGTCAGAGTGACTGAGCTACGCGATGGCTGTCAGAATGACTGAGCTACGTGATGGCGGCCAGAGTGACTGAGCTACGTGATGGCGGTCAGAGTGACTGAGCTACGCGATGGCGGTCAGAGTGACTGAGCTACGTGATGGCGGTCAGAGTGACTGAGCTACGTGATGGCGGTCAGAGTGACTGAGCTACGCGATGGCGGTCACTGTGACTGACATACGTGATGGCGGTCAGTGTGCCTGAGCTACGTGATGGCGGTCAGAGTGACTGAGCTACGCGATGGTTATCAGAGTGACTGAGCTACGTGATGGCTGTCAGAGTGACTGAGCTACGTGATGGCGGTCAGAGTGACTGAGCTACGCGATGGCGGTCAGAGTGACTGAGCTACGTGATGGCTGTCGGAGTGACTGAGCTACGCGATGGCGGTCAGTGTGACTGAGCTACGTGATGGCGGTCAGAGTGACTGAGCTACGTGATGGCGGTCAGAGTGACTGAGCTACGCGATGGCGGTCACTGTGACTGAGCTACGTGATGGCGGTCACTGTGACTGACATACGTGATGGCGGTCAGTGTGCCTGAGCTACGTTATGGCGGTCAGAGTGACTGAGCTACGTGATGGCTGTCGGAGTGACTGAGCTACGCGATGGCGGTCAGTGTGACTGAGCTACGTGATGGCGGTCAGAGTGACTGAGCTACGTGATGGCGGTCACTGTGACTGAGCTACGTGATGGCGGTCACTGTGACTGACATACGTGATGGCGGTCAGTGTGCCTGAGCTACGTTATGGCGGTCAGAGTGACTGAGCTACGCGATGGCTGTCAGAGTGACTGAGCTACGTGATGGCGGTCAGAGTGACTGAGCTACGTGATGGCGGTCGGAGTGACTGAGCTACGCGATGGCGGTCAGTGTGACTGAGCTACGCGATGGCGGTCACTGTGACTGACATTCGTGATGGCGGTCAGTGTGCCTGAGCTACGTTATGGCGGTCAGAGTGACTGAGCTACGTGATGGCGGTCAGTGTGACTGAGCTACGTGATGGCGGTCAGTGTGCCTGAGTTACGTTATGGCGGTCAGAGTAACTGAGCTACGTGATGGCGGTCAGAGTGACTGAGCTACGTGATGGCGGTCAGAGTGACTGAGCTACGCGATGGCGGTCAGAGTGATTGAGCTACGCGATGGCGGTCAGAGTGACTGAGCTACGCGATGGCGGTCAGAGTGACTGACCTACGCGATGTCGGTCACTGTGACTGAGCTACGTGATGGCGGTCAGAGTGACTGAGCTACGTGATGGCGGTCAGAGTGACTGAGCTACGTGATGGCGGTCAGAGTGACTGAGCTACGTGATGGCGGTCAGTGTGCCTGAGCTACGTTATGGCGGTCAGAGTGACTGAGCTACGCGATGGCTGTCAGAATGACTGAGCTACGTGATGGCGGCCAGAGTGACTGAGCTACGTGATGGCGGTCGGAGTGACTGAGCTACGCGATGGCGGTCAGAGTGACTGAGCTACGTGATGGCGGTCAGAGTGACTGAGCTACGTGATGGCGGTCAGAGTGACTGAGCTACGCGATGGCGGTCACTGTGACTGACATACGTGATGGCGGTCAGTGTGCCTGAGCTACGTGATGGCGGTCAGAGTGACTGAGCTACGCGATGGTTATCAGAGTGACTGAGCTACGTGATGGCTGTCAGAGTGACTGAGCTACGTGATGGCGGTCAGAGTGACTGAGCTACGCGATGGCGGTCAGAGTGACTGAGCTACGTGATGGCTGTCGGAGTGACTGAGCTACGCGATGGCGGTCAGTGTGACTGAGCTACGTGATGGCGGTCAGAGTGACTGAGCTACGTGATGGCGGTCAGAGTGACTGAGCTACGCGATGGCGGTCACTGTGACTGAGCTACGTGATGGCGGTCACTGTGACTGACATACGTGATGGCGGTCAGTGTGCCTGAGCTACGTTATGGCGGTCAGAGTGACTGAGCTACGTGATGGCTGTCGGAGTGACTGAGCTACGCGATGGCGGTCAGTGTGACTGAGCTACGTGATGGCGGTCAGAGTGACTGAGCTACGTGATGGCGGTCACTGTGACTGAGCTACGTGATGGCGGTCACTGTGACTGACATACGTGATGGCGGTCAGTGTGCCTGAGCTACGTTATGGCGGTCAGAGTGACTGAGCTACGCGATGGCTGTCAGAGTGACTGAGCTACGTGATGGCGGTCAGAGTGACTGAGCTACGTGATGGCGGTCGGAGTGACTGAGCTACGCGATGGCGGTCAGTGTGACTGAGCTACGCGATGGCGGTCACTGTGACTGACATTCGTGATGGCGGTCAGTGTGCCTGAGCTACGTTATGGCGGTCAGAGTGACTGAGCTACGTGATGGCGGTCAGTGTGACTGAGCTACGTGATGGCGGTCAGTGTGCCTGAGTTACGTTATGGCGGTCAGAGTAACTGAGCTACGTGATGGCGGTCAGAGTGACTGAGCTACGTGATGGCGGTCAGAGTGACTGAGCTACGCGATGGCGGTCAGAGTGATTGAGCTACGCGATGGCGGTCAGAGTGACTGAGCTACGCGATGGCGGTCAGAGTGACTGACCTACGCGATGTCGGTCACTGTGACTGAGCTACGTGATGGCGGTCAGAGTGACTGAGCTACGTGATGGCGGTCAGAGTGACTGAGCTACGTGATGGCGGTCAGAGTGACTGAGCTACGTAATGGCGGTCAGAGTGACTGAGCTACGCGATGGCGGTCAGAGTGACTGAGCTACGCGATGGCGGTTAGAGTGACTGAGCTACCCGATGGCTGTCAGAGTGACTGAGCTACGTGATGGCGGTCAGAGTGACTGAGCTACGTGATGGCGGTCAGAGTGACTGAGCTACGTGATGGCTGTCGGAGTGACTGAGCTACGCGATGGCGGTCAGTGTGACTGAGCTACGCGATGGCGGTCACTGTGACTGACATACGTGATGGCGGTCAGTGTGCCTGAGCTACGTTATGGCGGTCAGAGAGACTGAGCTACGTGATGGCGGTCAGTGTGACTGAGCTACGTGATGGCGGTCAGAGTGCCTGAAGTACGTTATGGCGGTCAGAGTGACTGAGCTACGCGATGGCTGTCAGAGTGACTGAGCTACGTGATGGCGGCCAGAGTGACTGAGCTACGTGATGGCGGTCAGAGTGACTGAGCTACGCGATGGCGGTCAGAGTGACTGAGCTACGTGATGGCGGTCAGAGTGACTGAGCTACGTGATGGCGGTCAGAGTGACTGAGCTACGTGATGGCGGTCAGAGTGACTGAGCTACGCGATGGTTGTCAGAGTGACTGAGCTACGTGATGGCTGTCAGAGTGACTGAGCTACGTGATGGCGGTCAGAGTGACTGAGCTACGCGATGGCGGTCACTGTGACTGAGCTACGTGATGGCTGTCGGGGTGACTGAGCTGCGCGATGGCGGTCAGTGTGACTGAGGTACGTGTTGGCGGTCAGAGTGACTGAGCTACGTGATGGGGGTCAGAGTGACTGAGCTACGCGATGGCGGTCAGAGTGACTGAGCTACGTGATGGCTGTCGGAGTGACTGAGTTACGCGATGGCGGTCAGAGTTACTGAGCTACGTGATGGCGGTCAGAGTGACTGAGCTACGTGATGGCGGTCAGTGTTACTGAGCTACGTGAGGTCGATCAGTGTTACTGAGCTACGCGATCTGGGTCAGAGCGACTTAGTTACGCGATGGCGGTGAGCGTGACTGAGCTACGTGATGTCGGTGTGAGTGACTGAGATACGTTATGTCGTCCAGTGTAATACCATGTTTCTTTCTGGTGTATTTGAACAAGGAAACAAAAATGCATAATGCATGCGTGATTCCAATGTGCTTGTTGTTGTAGGGCTACAGGAAGCACGAAGCATTCTACGTGACGCAGATTCCTCTGGAAAACACTCTCATCGACTTCTGGAGAATGATGTCTGAGAACGACTGTCGCTCAATAGTCATCCTGCTGCACGACGGGGACAAAGAGGTATGAAGACGTCTTCCCTATGGAGATTTGTGATTTACAGTGTTAAATAATCAATAAACTTCGCTTCTTGTGCTTGGACATATCCAGCAATTCAACCTGCCCTGTCGGTACATATAGTTCACTCTCCTTTACATTGTATATTTCACTCAGGAAATGTCCCGGATGTTCCCCGATAAATCTACTCCGCTCCTCGTGGCGGGCCGTCACGTGACGCAAACCGGAAGCGCCACAAGCGGAAGTCACGACGTCATAGATCTTGTAATGGCAGAAGCGCAGGACGAGGAGGAAGAAGCGACGACCTACGCCAACATGTCCGAAGCATCTGCGCCGGAACCGGTGAGTTTCCAAGGGTAGCCAATTTCAATGTTAATTGCAAGATATGTTTCAAGATATATTCGATTTTAGGCCGGCTGGTAAATCGTATTTGAAAGTACACATGACGTAGTGTGTGAGTCATCGCGTATGACTATGAGACAAGATCGAGAACGTTATGAAATAACAGATGGAATGCCAATTGAAAATAGTGGTATTGGCTATGTACACTTGTACACTGAGTTTGACGTTAGAAGCAATTAAATCACTTGGTCAGGTATGATATTCAAGATACATTTTCAATCTGCAAACAAATTTAATGTCGCAGATAATTACGCTATAATAACGCAATGTAAACATGCGAAACAGCCAAGCAGCATTAACTAATTCACTGATTAGACATGGAATCATAGATTAGAATCAAAGCTGTTTCTTCAAAAATGTCCTTCGGCAGGACCACATCTTTCAGTTGTTGCCATCAGTATATCGGAAAAAAAGCATTGCTCGATCAACGGTCTGCTAATCTACAGGCCGGGCTAACCAGGTTTCACAGTGAGGCCACGTTTGAATGCACTTGCCTATAAACGACGTTGCTACCTGCCACATTTGTTCGTAAGAGTACATTAAATAAATGAGATTCCCAAAACATATGTATCTTTTAATGCCATAACCTCGGTTTAAAATCAAGTACATGCGTACTGCCACATCAGCAATCATCCAAGTAATGTCACTGGCACAGTAATTTAGCGAATCTTTTGTAGAAACCCGGCAGCGAAGGCGTCAAACTGAAGGTGTTTAAGCTGTGCACAAAGCGACGCGACGAACTGGCCAGTGATGACGTCATCTCACTGCACTCGGATGTTGAAACTTGGCAACGGAGCACTGGCGACCGACCAGTGGTGGTGTCATGTCTGTAAGTGTCACAACAACAGTTGTTGGCATAGCAATAAAACAGTGCGCGTCTGTATCACTCACGTTGCTGACATGGCAACGCAGCAGGGACGACCGACTGGTAATTGTGTCACGTCTGTAAGTAGCACTCACGTTGCTGACATGGCAACGCAGCAGGGGCGACCGACCAGTAATTGTGTCATGTCTGTAAGTATCACCCACGTTGCTGACATGGCAACGCAGCAGGGATGACCGACCAGTTATTGTGTCATGTCTGTAAGCATTATCCACGTTGTTTGGGGGTGAGAATAGAGATAGGGTAAGGGATGGAAGATAGGGGTTAGGGGAGGAGGCTTATTGTCACGTCTGTGTAGGAAGCGCCAGTGCGTGGGTTCCAACCCCACCGATGCAAATATTTTCGTAAGTGCCTCATTCTAATGCGTTTCTTTATAGCAATGGCGCCAGCCTGAGCGGCCTGTTCGCGGTTAGCTGTAGCACATTTGAGATGGCGGACGCGCAGGGGGAGGTTGACGTCTTCCAGCTGGTCAGACACGCCAAGGAAAGGCGACCCGAGTTGATCAACTCCAAGGTAAAATCAACATTAATATTCAAGTTAAAAACAGTTACGAAGTATACACACCAAATACACATGCATATATAAAGACAATATAGTAATAATATATACATGTGTTTATATGTATATATATAAGGTGCGTCTGGCTATAGCAGTGCTTTGTTTTATTTTCCACGCCTCAGGCCCAGTACAACATGCTGTATGCTACACTGGGGAAGTATCTGGTGAAGTACGACAACTACTCCAACTACACATGACCCATGGTGACCAAGATGCGACTGTTCCACCTACAACTGACCCATGGTGACCAAGATGCAACTGTTTCAACTACAACTGACCCGTGGTGTCCAATATGCAACTGTTCCAGGATATCACATATATATATTGTGGTTGGCATCCGTCCGTCTGCGAAAGACGATGGATTTGCAGCTTTGCTTTTGTAATACGATTTGCGTCGCGGCATTTGCGCTTATGACTAAATAAGCCCATCTGTGACCGACAGAGCTTACCGCAGTCGTCGCATCGAAGACACCTGTTGGTGATAGGTCTTGGTTTGTACTCACTGGACACCTAGATTGGTGTTTCAAGTCCAGTTTCTCAAACCAGAGCCCGTCGTGGTGGGCCATTCCCTCACGTCCGACGTGGGCCCAACCCCTCTTTTGGGATCCTAGATCCTCCCAAGAATTTGAATCGATGCCGAAAGCCTACATGTCGCGCCTGCACATATTGTACATATATATTGTATGATGCGGAATTAACACTACGCACATATGTTGCACTTCACTCATATTACATGCATAATCTAGTTATTTTATACCTTTATGTTTACATACAGCGTGCAATAATGTGTTATTTAGTTAAGTGTTTTTAAGCCATCGACGTTATCATTATTGATCCGCAAATTTTAAAAATTGTTGTAACATATTTTTGCGAAATCCGTTGATGATACATGTATCTGTATATAGATCTATACATGTCACGTAGATACACGGGCGGATCCAGGGTGCCCCCTTCCCTCCACACCTCCCTCTTAAAGCTGGGAGACCCCGTTGAGTTGAAATGATGCTCAATGTTGGTGCCTAGACCCCCCACGCGCCTCTTTGCGGAAAGCTCACCGGCCGCAAATCTTGGATCCGTCACAGAGATATGTCTTGTTTGTATTGCTCGACGGCATTCAATCACCATGTCAGTAATATTAGGCCAAGTTTAAGGTAAAGTGGGGTTTGTTTGTATTGAATTTATTCCCGCTCCGCGTGAGTCGAGATGTTTCCATTACCTCAAATTAACTCTGACGCGTCGGTGTTCCATAGTAAGAAGAGAAAAGTTAAAGATGTAATATGAATTTATGAATAAGACATAATAATAAAGTTTAGTAATATTCTGACGGTGACAACGAAATGATAATGAAGTACAGGTTGAATGCAAGTGCGGTGAAGGTAATTACATAAGAGTGGCACTTTGATAACATTGGGGTGATGGAATCAGACCACAACTGACCCATGGTGTCCAATATGCAACTGTTCCAACTACAACTGACCCACGGTGTCCAATGTGCAACTGTTCCAACTACAACTGACCCACGGTGTCCAATATGCAACTGTTCCAACTACAACTGACCCACGGTGTCCAATGTGCAACTGTTGCAACTAAAACTGACCCATGGTGTCCAATGTGCAACTGTTTCAACTAAAACTGACCATTGGTGTCCAATGTGCAACCGTTCCAACTACAACTGACCCACGGTGTCCAATGTGCAACTGTTCCAACTAAAACTGACCCATGGTGTCCAATGTGCAACTGTTTCAACTACAACTGACCCATGGTGTCCAATGTGCAACTGTTCCAACTACAACTGACCCACGGTGTCCAATGTGTAACTGTTCCAACTACAACTGACCCATGGTGTCCAATGTGCAACTGTTCCAGGATATCACATATATATATTGTGGTTGGCATCCGTCCGTCTGCGAAAGGCGATGCATTTGCAGCTTTGTTTCGGTTTAAGTAATACGATTTGCGGCGCGACATTTGCGCTTATGACTGAATAAGCCTATCTGTGACCGACAGAGCTTACCGCAGTCATCGCATCGAAAACACCTGTTGGTGACAGGTCTTGGTTTGTACTCACTGGGCGCCTAGATTGGCGTTTCAAGTCCAGTTTCTCAAACCAGAGCCCGTCGTGTTGGGCCATTCCCTCACGCTCGGCGTGTGCCCATTCCCTCTTTTAGGATCCTAGATCCTCCCAAGAATTTGAATCGATGCCGAAAGCCTTCATGTCGCGCTTGCACACATTGTACATATATATTGTATGATGCATAATTAACACTACGCACATATGTTGCATTTCGCTCATATTACATGCGTAATCTAGTTATTTTATACTTTTATGTTTACCTACAGCGTGCAACAATGTGTTATTTAATTAAGTATGTTTAAGCCATCGACGTTATAATTAGTGATCCGCAAATTTAAAAAACTATTTTTTCGAAATCCGTTGATGATACATGTATCTGTATATAGATCTATACATGTCACGTAGATACACGGGCGGATCCAGGGTGCCCCCTTCCCTCCACACCTCCCTCTTAAAGCTGGGAGACCCCGTTGAGTTGAAATGATGCTCAATGTTGGTGCCTAGACCCCCCACGCGCCTCTTTGCGGAAAGCTCACCGGCCGCAAATCATGGATCCGTCACAGAGATATGTGTTGTGTATATTGTTCGACGGCATTCAATCACCATGTCAGTGATATTAAGCCCATTTTAAAGTAAAGTGGGGTTTGTTGGCATTGAATTTATTCCCGCTCCGCGTGAGTCGAGACGTCTCCATTACCTCAAATTAACTCTGACACGTTGGTGTCTAATACTAAGATGAGAAAAGTTAAAGATGTAATATGAATTTACGAATAAGACATAATAATGAAGTTAAATAATTGACGGTGACAACTGAATGATAATGAAGTACAGGTTTAATGCAAGTGCAGTGAAGGTAATTACATAAGAGTGGCAGGTTGATAAACATAGCGGTGATGGAATACCCCGTGGGGGGAGGGGGTACCCCAAGGGCATTGACTGTTGGGGATGTGCCGTTGGAAACGGTCCTTAATTTATGCACTCTTGGTACTTGCATGCGTCCACTCAGGGGGAAAGTTGGGAAACAGTCACTACATACCGTACATAGATCTAATTATCAAGAACGACATGTCTTATATCCATTGTCACTTTCTTGATACCTGGAAGAAACCAGTTTCTTGTTTATCAAGTATGCAATCTTGCAAGGATTTTTGTCATCCTTGATTTTTGTCAACGAGTGTTCTCAGCTGGGCTCTTATTTGACACAGTTGGTGGTGCTTGGATGGGAAAGATTTTGGGGCTCCAAGAGGCACCTCCTCATTTTTGTATCTAGTTACCTCCCCGGGTGGATTACATGGAATAATTGACATAATCAATGGTTGTTACCGCGAGAAACATTCCCGGTTTCAAAATGACTTGAGTTACTGAGTGAATGTAACTTTTTCATTTTGCCATTAGCTTGTTTCAAATATTATCAAAAAAATACATTATAATATAGTAAAATATATAATTACATGAAGTAAATACTTCGGTGTGATTGTATTGTGATCGATGTATTAATAGCGATGGATTGTCTGTTGTAACGACTCCCATGCATAATTAATGTCATGTTTTATACTCAGAAGGTGCTTTACCATGTCTTCTTCGACAAATAAAAAGGCTATGTCGCGGCTCTTAACGTGTATATGCCACCCACATGGTGCAGGATACTCATCCTGAACCACCACAAACGATACACTTAAAAAATGGTGTTTTCATCCTTGACAGTTCCGCTAAAGCTATGATGGATTGGAAGATACAGAACATAAAAGAATACGATACGACAACACTGTTTTGATTGCATTGAAAAAAAGAGCTCATCAGATACAGGTACGAACAGGCAGTAGATACTTGCTACACGCAAATACAAATCAAACAAATGCAAATGAAATGCAAATGAAGTGCAAAATACAAATAAAACAAGAGAGGCTATGCTCACAGAAGTTCAAAACAAGAGAGGGCATGCTCACAGAAGTTCACAAATGGGCGAAGAGTTTATGCCACCTACTTACATACAAGTCAGTCTGATTGTTCTGGAGTAAATGTACTTTTGCGCTATGATATTGTACTTGAACCTAATCCGAAAGGCTGTGAAGTTTACCGAAATCGACTTACATTGCTGACTATGAACATACTGTTTGGCAAGCAACAGACAGTTGTTCAGAGTGTAATGAGGTTGACCGTATATTCCCATTAAATGTTTTCAGAACTTAGCATCAATACAGAGTCGGTTGCCAGCCGCCAAAACCTTTCAAATCATTTCAGAATGTCTTAACCACTTCATGGGGCGAGAAGGCAAGGGCGAGAACGCGAGGGCGAGAAGCAAGAAGGCGCGAATCGAGAAGGCGCGAGAGCGCATTTAAGGGGCGCGAAATCGCAAGAACGCGAGAGCGCTTGGGCTGGCCTAGCCGAGAAGACTCGACAACACCCTAACGTGTTACCTATTAGGCCGAGGGGTATCCGCGATAACGTGCGCAAAGCGAAATGGCGAATACGAGATTATTCCCGCGATCTCGCCCCGCGCATTTTTGCCCGTCAAGATATAGGAGACGATAATGCACTAGTTCATCTTTCATCGCCCAGGAAGGTTTCTGTGTCCAGCTTAGCATTTGTGTAAAAAAAGCGGCATAAAACACCAAATAGTTTTCATTTCTCCATGTACTCCGGTACATGTTTAACTACTCGGCGGTAACGGCTGGTAACTTCGTGGAGAATAGGGCTGTACAGACTGCGCGGGTTCTATTTCCGGTTTAGGTTCTTTTGGGATTAAAAAAAAAACTCGACGTTCTCTTAGAACGAGTGCGCATCACGCTGGTGCCATGCTACAGCTGCGTGACACGCACTCATTGTAGTTAGCGTTTGAGTGTTGGGTAAACGGCCGGCTGCGCGGTTTGTTCCTGAAGAATCGAGTGGGTGTGGAACTACTTTTCCTTAAAAACTAGTATACAATTCCTTAAAAACAAACATAAAATTCCTTAAAAACTAGTATTAAACTCCTTAAAAGCTAGTGTAAAATTCCTTAAAATTAGTATAAAATTCCTTAAAAATTAGTATGATATTCATTAAAAACTAGTCCAAAATTATTTAAGAAGTAGTGTAAAATTCCTTAGAAACTAATGAACAATTCCTTAAAAACGGCTCTAAAATGTCTTTTAAATAGGACGTACAATTATTGACAAACCAGTCTAAATTTTCTTTGAACACATATTGTCAAATTCCTTAAAAGGTAGTTTAATTTTTTTCAAAAACTAGTAAATAGAGAAAGCGCGTTGTTACAATGCACCATTAGCTTTAATTTTGAGGCGCGTGTAGTGTGGAAATATAGCGCGTCTGAGGTCATGAGTGACGTATGGAAAACTACGCGGAAGAGCACAAGTATCTACGCCTATTTGAGAATAATCCATTGTTCTTCTATTGCAAAGGCGTCTTCTTCATATGAGCTTTTTGGAAAAATATGATGGTAATGTATCATGGGAGAGGTTGTATAAGAATTTCATTTGTTGCAGTCGATGGATATCGTCTATTCTTAATAACTTCAACTGTTTAAATAGTGGTTCAGTGTGGGCTTTGTATGGGCTAAGGGTAATTATTCGAATTGCTTTCTTTTGCATGTTTAAGACCTTGTTTGCTCTGTAACCCCATAGCAAAATACCATAATTTAAACAGGTGACAATCATTGAGTTACAACATTAACAGAATTCTCGGGGGAAGGGTGTATTTGAGCCGGTTGAGCATTCCGACTCGTTTAGACAATTTACGGGAGAGTTGATCAGTATGACAATGCCACCCTAGACGACTATCAATAATTACCCCAAGTAAATTAAAGTTCTCTACACCTACTATTTCCACATTATCCATCATGACCTGAGGTATCAGAATTTTTTTCTGTGGCATATGAAAGATCATGTACTTTGATTTTGTGGTGTTTAGTGATAATTTATTCCCTTTCAGCCAGATATTGACCTTTTCTAATTCATAGTTTATTTTGTTATTATCGGTTGACATATTTAGGGTGTTGAGGGTGCTCGACAGGGTGTTATCGTCAGCATATATGATGGCTTTAAACAGATCAGAAGCTTTAGAAATGTCATTTATATATATTATGAATAAGAGGGGACCAAGTATTGACCCTTGGGGCACACCAGTAGTGATATTTAATAGATTCGATTTCTCGTCTTCAAATTGAACATACTGAACCCTATGACTCAAGTAGCTTTCTAACAGGGTTAGGCCCGTTCCAGTAATTCCATAATAATTCAGTTTGTATAAAAGTATTTTATGATCCAGAGTATCAAAGGCTTTTGATAAATCAAGGAAAATGCTTCTGGGGGTATTACCTTGATCTAAGCTAGTAGTGGTACGGTCTATTAACTCAAGAATGGCCTGCTCTGCTGAGTGTTTTTCACGGAATCCATATTGACCATTTGTCAGTAACATGTTTCTTTTAAAGTGGTTATGGATTTGGTAGTATATAATTTTTTCAATGACTTTAGAGATTGCCGGAAGAAGTGATATGGGGCGATAGTTTTCCAGTTTCGTATCCAATCCACTTTTGTAGGTTGGAATAAGTTTTGCTACTTTAAGTTTCTCCGGGAATATGCCTGTAGTCAGGGATTGGTTTATTATTATTGCTATGGCTTCACTTACTTCACATTTTAATTCTTTTAACAAGATTATAGTGGATAATTCATCATACCCACTGCTTGACTTAGACTTCAGTTTATTTATAGTATCCTCCACATCTTTTTTATTGATGAGTGACAGACTTATTTCACGTTCACACGGATTCGATAAGCATTGTGTAAACGTTTTACCTTCAGGAGAATTAATTACCCGTGCTAAATTGGGGCCGATATTTGTAAAGTAGTGGTTAAAGGCATTTGCTATTTGCGCTCTATCATCTGTTCTTTTAGAGTCTATGTCATAGTACTTAGGAGCGAATTCTTTGCAAAATGATTTACAAAGTACCGTGTTTATAGTTTTCCATGTTTGTTTCATGTCAGACTTGTATTTTTGAAAGAGATAGTCATAATGATGTTTTTTGGCTAAGCGTATATTTTTGGTAAGGATGCGGTTATAACGTCAGGTACTCAGGGCAAGTGGGCGAAGTCTGTTTTAGCTTCTTATACAATTTGTCACGAAAAGTAATGGATTTAATAATGCCTTTAGTCATCCAACCATTTCGCTTGTGTTTATGCATTGTTTATGCTTTTGAACCGGGAGGTTCACCGATGCGTAATGTGCGCATTCGGGTTACCTCAGGTAGATACCAGGCTACCAAAGACATGCGCTGACTGTGAGATAACGTGGCCCCCCTTATATGCGCCGGAATTTGTGTAAACAAATTGGTGTAAACTAGTGCACTCTAAATCTATAATTCTGGCACCTTGAAGACTGCCATGAGAATCGCCGCGAAATAAACCAATAAAGCGTTAACTATATCTTATAGATGGTAATGTGCTAAAGGTGTCAGTTTTTATTGCTTGGTTAGGGCAGACCTGACTGCCCCATTATCCCTCTGTTCCCTCGCCCCCCGCACCCTGCCCCTAATTCCTCATCGGATGAATCACACAAATGATCATTTTTGGTCAATAAACAACGAACACCAGCTGAAGTGAAGAAAGGTCACCTCTGGTATATATTGGCAACACTACAGACGATTCGTTTACATAATACACAATAATATTATTCATAACACCTCACGTAATATAATGAAACTTATGTTTATTGCTGCTACTCTCGTGCCCAATAGGAGTTGCAATGTTTTGCTGGTAGGCTGATTGCTATGTACTAGTCAAAGAACGAGCTGGAGTGCATTTGCCAAAATAAAGCACGAAACGGGATAGCGGTAAGCAGCGGTTTGATCTAAAATAAAAGAACTACAGATTTACTAATGCACCAGTCAATGTAAAGCCCTAGGGTGGAGGGTGAGAAGACATGGGGACACTAGATATATTTTTGAAAATCTTTTTCCAAATCTCCACAAGGGTCCAGTCGTCGCGTCTAACTTCCATGAAAACAACTCCCCCTGAAAAGCAGTATTAGTGAATCCACGCTTACATGGGAACCACACGCATGCGGGAACCACACAGCCACATGGGAACCACACGCATGCGGGAACAAGACAGCCACATGGGAACCACACGCATGCGGGAACCACACAGCCACATAGGGAACCACACGCATGCGGGAACCACACAGCCACATGGGAACCACACGCATGCGGGAACCACACAGCCACATGGAAACCACACGCATGCGGGAACCACATAGTCGTATGGGAATCTCACAGCCACATGGGAACCACAGCCACATGAGAACCACAGCAATATGGGAACCACAACAATATGGGAACCACCACAATATGGAAACCACGCAGCCACATGGGAACTACAGCCACGCGGGAACCACACAGCCACATAGGAACCACACCGCTACACGGGAACCAAACGACCACATAGGACCCACACAGCCAAACAGGAACTACACAGCCACATAGAAACCACACAGCCACATAGGAACCACACACCCACATAGCAACCACATCCACATGGGAACACCCCCACATGGGAACCACACAGCCACCCGCGAACCACAAAGCCACATGGGAACCACACTGCCACACGGGAACCACACCACACGGGAACCACAGCCATATGGAAACTACACAACCACATAAGAACCACAGCCACATGGGTACCACACAGTTACATGGGAACCACAGCCACATGGGTACCACACAGTTACATGGGAACCACAACCACATGGGAACCATAGCCACATGGGAACCACACAGCCACACGAGAACCACTGTCACACGGGAACCAAACAACCATATGGGAACCACACAGGAACCACACAACCACATTACCCGAGCCGCCGCCACTCCTCAATAAAACACACACCACACGACGGGTGATAAAACGTAGCAATCGACAAATTCATCCGACTAAACGCGAGAACCGCGGCCCAAAAGTACAAAACCTGGTGGCACAGTGGCCGCCACGGCAGCGAGGAAAGTGAGGCGGCGCCGGCCGTGAAGACCGGCTCCGTGATGGAGACGGATTGAGGCTGCGGCACGGCAGCCAGCCACATCACAGGGACGGCACCCCCTCACCCCCCCCCCAAAGCCCTTCTTACCACCCCCCCCCCCGGCACTTCCTGGCACCCCCTGCCTCGCCCTCTGGCTCCTACCCGACACCCCCTTCCCCTCTGTCTGACCTGACCCCTGCCCGGCCCCCCGCCCTCTCACCCTCCTCCCTCCACCACCTCCTCCCTCCTTCGCCCCCCCCCTCCTCCCTCCCCCCTCCTCCGTGGTCTGCTCGGGATCGCCCAGAACTCAGCCGGCGTTGACAGCGAGGGGGGAGGGGGGGGAGGTTGGGGCAGGAGGCGGACGGCGGAGTGGATCACAAGCAGATCAAACAGAGGGGATGGATGCCCCCCTGGAGAACGCCAGCGCCACTTGTAACTGACCAGCATGACCAGCCACTGACACCACCGGGGCGACGGGCCGGTGTACATCTTCCATCGAGGCAACGTCGCCCCGGATCACCGGGAGCTGGCTAGCTGGATGGGTGGAGCAGACCGCCGCGAGTTACAGGGCGGCGTGGCCAGCCCTATACCCCGCCCGTGTCCCCCAGTATCTGTACCCATCAGTATATGGGTAACAAGCCCTATACCCCGCCCGTGTCCCCCAGTATCTGTACCCATCAGTACATGGGTAACAAGCCCTATACCCCGCCCGTGTCTCCCAGTATCTGTACCCATCAGTATACGGGTAATAAGCCCTATACCGCGCCCGTGTCTCCCAGTATCTGTACCCATCAGTATACGGGTAATAAGCCCTATACCGCGCCTATGTCCCCCAGTATCTGTACCCATCAGTATATGGGTAACAAGCCCTATACCCCGCCTGTGTCCCCCAGTATCTGTACCCATCAGTATACGGGTAATAAGCCCTATACCCCGCCCGTGTCTCCCAGTATCTGTACCCATCAGTATACGGGTAATAAGCCCTATACCCCGCCCGTGTCCCCCAGAATCTGTACCCATCAGTATATGGGTAACACGCCCTATACCCCGCCCGTGTCTCCCAGTATCTGTACCCATCAGTATATGGGTAACAAGCCCTATACCCCGCCCGTGTCTCCCAGTATCTGTATCCATCAATATATGGGTAACAAACCCTATATCCCGCCCGTGTCTCCCAGTCTCTGTACCCATCAGTATATGGGTAACGAGTCCTATACTCCCCCATTATATGAATTTTCTTTCAGATATACGATCTACCATTATTCATTTTCGTTTTATATATTATTCTTATATATGATCCCTTGTACTGACATTTCGATGTATCCCCATTTTACAATTGTTATATGTGGTTATGTACCAGTTGTTGTCTTTTGGAATGAATAAATACAAATATAAAAAAACAAGCCCTATACCCCCCCCCCTGTGTCCCCCAGCCTCTGTATACATCAGTATATAGTAAAATAACAAAATAACAAAATATAATATGACAAACATGACCTGAGTTATGGCCCGCGACAAACATGCCCTGAGATATGGTCTGCGATAAACATGACCTGACTGAGATATGGTCTGCGACAAACATGACCTAACCGAGCCATGGCATGCGACAAACATGACCTGACTGAGATATGGCCTGCGACAAACATGACCTGACTGAGATATTGCATGCGACAAACATGACCCTGACTGAAACATTGACCCTGCGACAAACATGACCTGACTGAAATATGACCTGCGACAAACATGACCTGACTGAAATATGACCTGCGACAAACATGACCTGACTGAAATATGACCTGCGACAAACATGACCTGGAGCAGGACTGGGAAGCAGAACTAGCTCTCCACGTTTACCCCTGTGACCCGAATGACATACTGCTGTGACGGGGAGCCACGAGTACGACTCTCTCCATGCCTCTCGCACATCCGGCGCCCGGGGGGGGGGGGGGGGCGGAGCGTGATACGAGTGATACGAGTTCGTCAGGGGCGGAAGCGGGAGCGGGAGGGGGTTAACGGACGTGGAGGGGGGCACTTTGCAGGAGTAATTGTGCCTGCATCTCGCGCGTAAAAGGTATAAAAACGACACTTAAGGGCGGACTTCACACAGGCGAACCCCCACCCGCACCTCACACACCCCCCCCACACACACATATACACACCCGCTGGCTGGCTGGCAATACAGACACGTTTTTGGTCAGGGCGGTTTCTCGCAGGAGCGGATTAAATTGGGCCCACGGCTTAACTAACAGCGCTCTCTCGCATCCTCACCATCCCGTCGCGTGCCGCCTCATCTCATTCGATTACACAACATCGCAGTATGCGCGCACGTGGTGCCCCCTGGCGGTGAAGCAAAACGCGCCTAGGGTAACCGAAGCTTTTTCTGACGCACCGAAAGCCATTAGATTAAGACTGTAGGGGCTAACCACTCGTTATAACTGATTTATCACGAATATATTGGTGCCTCAGGCCATCTTTGTTCACACACATGAATCGGTGTCTCAAGCCATCTTTGTACACACACATGAATCGGTGTCTCAGGCCATCTTTGTAAACTCACATAAATCGGTAACTCAGGCCATCTTTGTAAACACACATGAATCGGTGTCTCAGGCCATCTTTGTAAACACACATGAATCGGTGTCTCAGGCCATCTTTGTACACACACATGAATCGGTGTCTCAGGCCATCTTTGTAAACACACATGAATCGGTCTCAGGCCATCTTTGAACACACACATGAATCGGTGTCTCAGGCCATATTTGTACACACATTAGTTGGTGTCTCTGGGCACACAGAAGCTTAAGGTGAACCAAGCCACATGCCTATTCCATTACCGCGGCTTCCGCGTTTGTTGTTATTATTACTAGTAACAGGACCCACCGCTCAGTTCAGAACGGTTCTTGTCACTTCTTGGGGGAAAAAAAACCCTGTCGCGAGCAGACTGGACCAATCCTTTCACTTCATGTTCACTTATCTCCAGCGCAGCGGGTTTCCAGGAATCTGGTACTTGGCGCCTTATTGAAGCAAATAACTCCGGTCCCCGAACACGTCAGTAACAGCAATCCGGCGACAAGGTGATTTTTGTTTCGGTGGAATTGTGGGCCGGCTGGAGCGGAGTTCTGGGCAAGTTGGAGCGGAATTCTGGGCAAGGTGGAGCGGAATTCTGTTGAAGATGGAGCAGAATTCTGGGCAAGATGGAGCGGAATTCTGGGCAAGACCGAGCCACTAGGTCAAACATACAAACTATTATATATCGGTGGAGGCATACCTTATTTCATATGCATAGACCTGTAGT